>CM021732.1:37391757-37587894 GCA_011075105.1 Heteronetta atricapilla | reverse complement strand
AAAAAAAAAAAAAAAAAAAAAAAAAGAAAAAAAAAAGAAAGATAACTTAGCTAAAGCACACCTTGATCCCAAATGAAAACACAACACTGTATCAGTTGAAAGAAAAATCTTATAAGTGGTACAACAGATTAAAAGCTCACATTTCTCCTGTGAGCTACGTATGAGCTAGGAAACTGAGTATCAATGCAAATGCTTCAAAGATTATACTTCTCTTCCCACTCTTTAATGTTTACATAGTATGTTAAAGAACTGAAAGAACACAAAAATGTGGATTTTTGATCCAATGTTATATTGTTTTGATTGTTGCAGTCCACACAGAAAAAAGCATGCAGATACCAATGCTTTTCTCAGCTGAATTAGTACTTGGCCAATGTAATGCACTTTCAATGAAGTCAGTGAAATTGTAGTGGTTTAAGTCTTCAATTACTGACACAATGACTAACTCCTGTATCCAGTTGCATAATCCCTAATGCAGGTAATTCTCCCATTACATTCAGTGAAAACATAACCTGGCTAAGGAGGACAAAATCAGGCCCATAATTATGACACCAGAGAAATGGTGAAAGGTCACATTTTGTGCTACCAAGTGATCATATATGAGGGATGAAGGCTTTAATACCTCCATCAAAGACATATTAGGATGCAGGGCTCTTGTATGGGTGCTGCAATCATACTGCCATTTTTCCCTCCTTGAAGATGTTAAAGAAATGAAGGATAATATCAAACTACACAGGACTGTCTTGGCATGGCTAAGACTGGGCATCAAAAGTTCTTTTGTTCTCCTCCATGATTTCTGATCTAGCACAGAAATAGAAAACTGAAAATCTCAATCAGGAAACTATAACACATTGTGCTTCTGTAGGTTGTGCTTTTTGTTGTTGTTTGTTTGTTTTTTTTTTTTTTTTTTTGTATTTTTTTGAGCAATATATTCTGTAAATTAGTTTATCCATACAGAGTTGTTCATAATTTCACTTACTCTAATTTGTGTTCTTTGTAGACATTACATAATAAGTAAACAAGTCCTGCACTTGTCTTCAATATGCAAAATGGAGCTACCTTAAAATTACACTTTGACCAACAATTTTCTTTTTCTTGAATGGCTTCAGAAAATAGCATTCTTTGCCTCCTGATATAAGTAGAACTCATTTGTCACTGATCTGATTTATAGGGTTTATTCCACATAGTTATGAAAGTAGCTTATACACATAGCATTGAAAGGATTAAGTCAGATGGAAATTTGTGGAAAGACAGTTACAATAGTTTTGGAAAAACTAATAAAAATTACAATTGAACAAGTAAGCCACATCTGAAAACATTAAGATAAAACCACTGTCACTTAATAATTTTTTTCCTCCTTAACTATGGGTAATAAAAACCAGTCATGATATCTGTACAACTGAGGACTGTCACAGTCAAACTCAGATTCTGTATGTAGTGTTCCAGTACCAGAAAATCCACCAGGGAAAATACCTGGCAAAGCTGAACATACAATTGGGGCAGAAACCCATTTTCTCTTATTTGAATCAGGACATTATTATTCAATAACCACAACATTAGTACCAGAACTATTAGTATTGCACATAGATTTTTACCAAGGCTCAATTCAAAGTAAAAAAACATAAATGCTAGTTAAAGTCAACATTAAATTTTGTAGTTAGCACAATCTTTCTGTTTTAATGGTAGGTGATTTAGATAAACCATTTATGTCGCTGATTTGAATTCACAGAATCACAGAATGGCTGAGGTTGGAAGACTCCTCTGGAGGTAGTCAAATACTTCAGGCATTCAATACTTCAGCCTTTTCACTGTTGTATGTAAGCAGGTCTCCCATTTCATTCATCAGTAGCCCCCATTTTCCCTACCCTTCCTTTAATTATCAGTGCGTGTATAGAAGCCCTGCTTGTTGTCTTTGATATCCCTAGCCAGATTCAATTCCATTTACATTTCAGCTTTCCTAACTTCATCCGTGAATGCTCAATGCCTTTGTATTCCTCCCAGGTTACCCTGTATTGCTTCTACCCTCTGCATGTTTCTATTTGTGCTTAAGTTTGTCCAGGAGCACCTTGTTTGTCCACGCAGGCCCCTTGGCATTTTTGCCTTATTTCCTATTCATTAGGATGGACTGCTTTTGAGCTTGAAGGAGGTAATCCTTGAATTCTAAAACCAGCCTTCTTGGGCCCTTCTTCCCTCCAGGGCCTTACTGCACAGGATTCTTCCAAGCAGACCTTTGTAGAGGTCAAAGCCTGCTCTCCTGAAGTTCAGGGTTGTGAGCTTGCTTTTTGCCCTCCTTACTCTCTTCAAGATTCTGACTTCCACCATCTCATGGTCACTGCAGCGAAGTCTGCCTTTGACCTTCACATTTTCAACTCGATGTTGAATGAGGTCTAGCAGCGCATCTCTTCTCATCAGCTCCTCTGTCACTTGGAGGAGGAAGTTATCATCAGTCCACTCTAGGCACCTCCAGGAGTGCTCATGTCTTGCTGTGTTGTCCCTTCAACAGGTATCAATGTGGTTGAAGTCCCCCAAGCAGACCAGGGCCTGCAAACGTGAAGCTGTGCTTATCTGTCTGTAGAGGGCCTCATCCCCATATTCTTCCTGCTCAGATGGCCTGTAACAGACACCCACTATGAAGTCACCTTTACTTGTCCTGCCATTAATCCTAACTCACAAACTTTCAATTGGCTCCTCAGCAATTCCCAGGCAGATCTGGGACATTCTGGCTGCTTTCTCATGTAAAGGGGTAACTCCTCCCTTCATTTTCCCAGACCATGCTTCCTAAAGAGCCTGCACCCCTTCATTGCAACACTGCAGTCCTGGGACCCATCCCACTTTATCTCTGTGACCCCAACAAAATCACAGCCCTGCAACTGCACACAGAGAAATAAAATGTTTAATGCCCATACTGTGTGTGTTAGTGTTACTAGTAAAGTCCAGGCATTTAAGATAGGCACCCCAAAACGTTGAGTTCCTACTAAGGACTTGGAGGATTTCTCCACAATGGTGCCTTGTGGGCACTTCCTTGCTTAAACTCAAGTGCTGGAGGTGACCCTGTTTTGGGTCCATTTTATTGATTTTGTGATCCGTTCTCATCACATTACCTTATGCCTTTTTTCTCTCTGACCCTGCCTATCACTCCCTCACAGGCTTGTTGGTCACTCTCTCCCTCCCCCACCATTCTCAGCTTAAAGCCCTGCTTATGAGGTCAGCTACCCCATTGGCAAAAATAGCTTTGCCCTGCTTAGTGAGGTGGATCCCATCTCTCCTAAGCAGACAATTATCTGTAAACAGGGTCCCGTGATCACAGAACAGAAAACCCAGTTGCCAACACCCAAAACTATCTCATTGTTTCATTAAACTGGAAAAATGTGGATTTAGCTGCAACTGGAAGGCTAACACAGCATATGTCTTCTCCTCACATTCTTAAATTCATTTAGCTAAGAGCTAGCCGGTGTCAAGTCTCCACTGGCACACCAAGTTGGTATAGCAGCACTCGTGACAATGCAGGTCACTAGCACTTTCTGGACACAGAGAGACCACTCCCATCAACATCACTGACAAACTAACAGTGCTAGTTTTTGTGTATAACTGTATAGTAAGAGGTTGCCAAAACATTGTGCCAGTAACTCAGCACTACAGAGCTCACACAGTCATTAAGATGAGCTCAAGTTCTAAGGAAGATGCAAAATTCACTTTTCTTGTATGAACTAGTAAAGTTGAGACTAAACTCCCCAATAGTGGTCAACCTGTTAGCCACATAGACCAGAGGAAAATAATTCTTCCTCTAGTCATATCACACAGATTATAAACACAATTTTAATTTAATGAAGGTGAACAAATTTACTCAGTTGTTTAGGGTTTAAATATGAGCTTTTCTAGACATAAAAGTAATTCAAGGCTGAATAACTAATCTTTCTACAATTCATCAGTATTAGAGCATCAGTTTGTACCAGTAAAACTACCATTCCCAAAATTAATGTAATAATAAAACCACAACTTTGTCTAAATGAGATGCTATAACACAGAAGTTATAACAGAAACCTAGAGAGTAGACGCCTCTTATAAAAATAAGTTGCTTCATTTTAATCATTTCAAAGTAAATTTTAAAACACTAGTAAAATACATCTAGTTGTTTAAAGTCAGTTCAGTATGTCTACATTATAATAAGTGGGAATAAAAAATCATTCTGTTACTAAAAAGGCAAATAGTGAGATGTCCCTGACTACCTTAAGTGAAATTCTGGTAGTTCTGCTTTCACTGAGGCTGAAGAAATCTTTTCTTGCTTGGCATTTCAAGATAGGTCTTCTTGTTTTAAGAAAATTTTTCTGGTACATAGTAACATTCAACGACTTCTTTACACTTAATTTTTCCACGGGCTACTTAATATGGGTTATAAACACACACTCCATAGTGGATATAAATACTTGTAATTTATGAAACGATTAGCATGACATTCTTGATACTAAGACAGGTCATTTGGTAATTTCCTACAAATTTCTAAAAATACAAATATTTTTAGAAACAAACTTTTAAAAAAGAAAAACTTAAAAATTAAGCAACTATTGAGTTATAGAATTCACAGGTCACTTATGGATGAGATATGGATGAGATTAAAAAAAAAGAAAAGAAGACAAAAAAAAGAAGACAAAAGAAGACATCTAGTTCTCTAAACAAACAAATTCAATAACACAGTTAAAATGTATTCTTGTGTCTTCTGTTCATCTTTTGCAGATATATTCCAGGACTTGCACAGAATATACACTGCAGTATTTATTATGGAGAGGAATGATTAACTTTGCTTAACTGCTCTGGAGGGATTAAGTCTCATTAACTCAGAATGTTTTTGCTATGTCAGAGTCTCCAGTATTATTTTCACTCTATTGTTCAATCCAATAGTGTATGGGTTGCCTTTCAATCAAACATTGGCCTCCATCCAGTTTTGAACTCAAACCCACACCTTTGCTACCCAAATCAAAGTGATTATTGTGCCATATGTTATTCAAAACAGGTAAATCAATGCTCCCTACACACACTTTCCAATTGCTGCATGCCTTATAGCTGCTTTTTAATATGATAGCGATTGAGGTTAAATATGTAAGTTTCAATGCTTTTTCCATGCCTTCAAATAATCCCTTAGAATCCTAGAACAGCCCAGAGTGGAAGTAACCTTGAAAGATCATTATGTCAAACCTTTTGTGGGAAAAGGGAGTGTAGATGAGATTGCCTAGCACCCCATCCAAAAGCATCTTGAAAACCTGCAGTGACAGGGATTCCACCACATCCCTGGGGATGTTGTTCCAGTGATTGATTGCTCACAGTGCAAAAAAAAATCTTTCTTATAGCAAAACAAAACCTCTCCTGCTGCAACTTGTACCCGTGGCCCTCCATCTTCCGCAAGTGATTGTCTCTGTCCTCGTTGTAGCCATCCTAGCAACTCAACTAACATTGTCTAACGTCATGGGAGATGGGGTATTTTTGGTGAAGTGACCCAAGTTATCAGTAACAACATTTTAAATCAGATATTCATTAAATCCCAACCTTTGATTAGGTATGTGATTAAGACTGGGTTTTCAAGAGGGCTGTCATAAAAAATGCCCAGTACAGAATGGTGTCTTTTTCAATAATCTTGTTGTTAGTATTACAGAGTTCAAATTCAAGAAAATACTTTTTGTCTTCAGTTGAAAACTGGTCCACAGTTTATAGGGAATATGTTTCTAGGTACAGTCTGCATAAAGAGAATTTCTAAAAAACAGTCATTGACAAAATAAATAAATAAATAAAATTTGTAAATATTGGCACTGGAAGGGCTTTAGCAGCTTCATTACAGGCATATGAAGAATTTTAAGTAGAAACAGAAAGTCAGAGCAACCAAAATTAACAGTATCCTATTTACCAATTAAAATACTGATTAGAATACTGATTTGCTATCCAAAATTGCATCAATTCACTTTGAATTAACAGTTCACTCCAACACTTACTTGCTTTCCTATTTTATTGTGTTTTTTTTTGTTTGTTTGTTTTTTGTTTTCCAGTTTTACCCCCTCTTCAAAACAGATGCAGAACATTTTTTTCTTATTTACTCTTTGAATGAATTTCTAAACATTCTCCACAGCTGCTGAAGGCAATGTTGTTCAAATCCTTCATAATATCAGTATAAAAACATAAAGTTATATTGACAACAATCATGATATTTCAGCCTTTTAATAAGGGCTAGGTATAAGGGTCTCTTTCTCTGTCTCATTGCTTCCTCAACAGTGTGATCTTGTCAGGAGTCAGAACATGCTTGGGAAGATACCATCCTACAATAGAGATCTCTGCGCACTGGTGTTAGGATCCCACTGATCTCTTCCTTGGCACATAAGATCTTTTTCAAAATCATCACTCCATTTACCTGCCTTCCTACTGGGACCAGAGTTCTTCCAAATTCTTATGTCTTATGTTCCATCTACTCTACAAAAGGAAAGCCCTATCAGTTGAGAAGTGAGGGACAGTACAGCCTAAGGTACATCTCCCTTTGCAGAGCAAAATGTCCAGCAGCGACCTGTCCTAGTCTTTAGCAGTCAGACTTGTAAAGAAGACGGCAAAACTGAGCCACAACTGGCTAAGCAGTCTGCACAGACAAGGGCAGCCCGTTATTACCAGTGTCACGTCATAAAACTACCACAGTACCAACACTTTTAATCACTGCTGTGTTATCATAAAACTGACCTACACATTACTTCCAATCGATGGCCATATAAATGAAATAAGACTGAGATTTGTCAGAGATTTCCACTTCAAGCTTTTTCAGACAAATGCACTTTTTTTTTTTTTTGAATTGTAGTAAAGAATATATTAGGTAACAAGCTAACTTTATTTCTTGCTTAAGGATTTATGCGTAAGTCTTAGCATCAGGGCTATCATTTAGAATACCTAACACGTAATAAGTTGTTTTTTCATGCATTTTTGTTTGTAGTCACAGTTCTACAAGAGGCGCAAATGTTGTGTAAAATGTGCACATTTTACAATGACCTGTGCTACCTAAGAACTCACAACTTCAGATAACAAGAGCACTGCAAGAGAACATACTTCAGAGTGTGTCGTGTAAGTCCACTGGGGACTGTAGTTACAAATTTAGAAGGGCCAAAACCCAATTTGAGCTCAATCTAGCTATTGCTGTTAAATAAAAATACATAAACAAGAAAAAGAGGGCTAAGGAGAACCTCCATTCTTTATTGGATGTGGTGGGAAACACAATGAAACACAGAGGTACCTAATTCCTTTGCCTCAGCCTTCATCAGCCAGACTTTCCAGTCCAGCATGAAAAGTTGGCCTAGATGATCTTAGAGGTCTTTTCCAACCTGAATGATTCTATGATTCTGTGATGCTTGAGCCACACTACAATACCTTCAGCAAAATTTATGTTTACTTGAATATTCACTTTGAACTACAGAGAGATTTGGCAAGAGGCCTGGAAGAGTTCAGACATCTGAATTTAGAAGATCAATTTGCCCAACGGCCACCAATTCCATTTGTGCTTCAAATCTTACCAAAAAAAAAAATATGAAAATATTTTTCATAAAAACGTATTTAGAAGACACCTGAAGTTCTGTTTCTGTAGAGGCACGTGAATCTTGTCAATGCTAGGCATATAGACTGAAGGCCCACTGGGATCTACAGCTAAGCACTCCCATGCAAACTGTGGAATTTTAAAAAGTAAGAAAATATATGCTCATAAGAAATGGGAAATGCAGAACAATAGCCATGTTAACTGAACCACAAGAGTAATTATTTTTTTAGGCAAAAGTTGGTAAGTAATTGGCTGACTAGCATCACTTTCATAAGTGTTATTTCAACATCAAAGTCAAGAAGCTCAGTTCATTTTAATGATTGGATTGCATGTGTGGCTAGCTGTCTAAGGTCACAGTCTAATGAAATTACTATGGAAATGTTAGCCCTCTGTGAAAGGCTCATATAAACTTAAGGCTGAAAATACTCAAGAATACAGGCTGTTTTTGAAATCATGTTCCAAGACTTTTATTATACAATTCTTTACTTTTTTTTTTTTTCTCTTTACTTTCTTCAACTAGAAGCACCCTGACCTAGTAGGTCTTTTCTATCTCTGGTTTACATAATTAGCTGTTAAGCTGAAAGAGCTACTTTTCCAATGCTTTTCTGGAAACCACACGAGGTCAAAGTAAAATGTCACCTAGGTCAAGAACATTTAGTACGGACCACCTACAAGCTATCTGTTCGCTTTCTGGGTGTGAATATTAAATTCAAATATTAACTGTTTACATCTTTATTTCTGGTACCTCTAGAACATTGATCATCATAGTAAAAATAACTAGATGTAGATCTTACTTTATGCAACAGAAATTCCATTTTAATTATATGTATAGGACAATATTCAGTTTGCAAACTTTACTTTTATTTTCTGAAACTGATTGATTTCACCTCACTCAGGTTTAATATGGGCTTGTTCAGACCCCCTTATTCTACTGCAAACCATGGATAAGACAGGCATTAAGTAGATGCATCAATATAATGCATAAAGAAATAAACAGATGTCGTTTTTATTATAACTGGTAACAACCCTATCAGAAGCCCTAGCAGAAGAATGTGAAAATTAAAGTTCTGTAAAAATACAACTTTCCAGCCTGATTCTCAGGCGTGTAGTCCCCCAGAACGTAAAGTACCTGCACAGCAAAATCTTGAAAGTCACCCAGAAATCCAGAAATGAATGCCAACATGTTTTTATAAAATGCCATAGTTCCACAATTATTTTTGGAGGCCTATTATATTATTTTGTACATGTGGATTTGGCAGAAGACTTTTCCAATTTTTGGTTGTTAAAAAAATGTTTGAAAATGCAAAATCCAAAACACTGGAAGACAAGAAAGCAGACCAAAAGAAACAAGGCTTCTTTCTCAAGTTTCTACTTTTTAAGCTCTATAATGTTTACTTTTGACCTAAACTATTATTTTTGATGCTTTAGGTGTTGGTATTATAGAAAATGAAACAGGAGGGCTAGTAAATTTTGAACATTTGTTTCCAAAGCCCAGTCACATGCACAGATCAGAGTGACAGAACATGCAGCAAGAAGTCAGGATCCAGCACTTGTTATTCTTGGCAGAACTTGCCTAGGAGTCAGAACAGCTGCAAACCTTGTATGGTGTTCTCTCCATGGACACAATCCCTGTCATTCTAAAATGTTTCACACAAGTTATCAAATTAAAGTGCTTGCACAGAACAGTTATTGTTAAAACAGTCTACCCCCTGTCAGTGATGAACACAGGATGTGGTTTTGTAAATAATGCTAGCAGCTATGCCCAGCTTGTAGCTTGTTGAGTGCTACACTTGTACTGGTCTTCTTATCCAACTATGCTATTATCTATCTCAGCTGGTATTACCAATACTGTTCAAGATTTGTCCTTCCATGCCTGGATCTATTACAAACAGAAAAAAATCTGACAATTCAGAAGAACCCAAAGTGGGTCCTAGCAGCTGAACACCTCCAGGGATGGGGCATCCACAACTTCTCTGTGCAACCTGTTCCAGTGCCTCACTACTCTCATAGTGAAGAATTCCTTCCAAATATCTAGATCTAAATTTACCCTCTTTATCCCAACTCTGTGTTGGGATCCACATTTAATACAAATACCAATACCAGAGCATCATTGCTAAGCATGTACATGACCCAAAATACTATGCCTTAGCTCAAGGACCTTGCACACTTGTTCCGAAGTAAGCATCAACTCTGTATTTCTGACTAGCAATCACATGAAAAATCTTCCTTTTTATTTTTATATTTATGCATATATATAATAAACATATATCAGTAGCTTCCTTTCAACCCAGTAGCTACCTAGTCAGTGAATGCATCTGTGAACACACAGCGGACAAGTCCACCTGTATCCAGTTCTTCAAATTCCTTCCACCTTAAAAAAAAAAAGAAAAAGAAGAAAGTGATGGCAAGTTTTAACATAGAACGTTTTCTTGAAGAAATCATTGCTCATAAAAGTTTAAGACATCTCAGGCCTACATGATCTTGTGTAGATAGCCCTGAGTAAAATTCCAACATTCCTACTTGATATAACGTAAAATCCCTTAAGAGGTGGCTTTTCAGCAACTTTTGGGCTGAAATGCACGTTATTCTCGCAGACCGGACAGGGTTTCCAATGCTCAATCTTCAGTTTATGTGCAGCTCTGATGCTACAAGAAACTACTTACAAAAATGTCTCAAATACAGTAGATCCTGTTTAATTATGCCGAATGACTCATGCAAGGTGCAGTCATTCAGCATAAGCTGAAGAGAATAAGCTAACTCACTTGAGTTAGCTTAGCCTGGTACCACCATTACAGTTCTCACATCCACTTTCCAATTCCTTGTTACTTCTGAGCTCAGCCTTTTGTGGCTACTGTCACCTCCAATTATTTTGTTCCTTATGATTCATTTCCAGTCTGTTGTGGCAACTGTACGGGTATCTACCTTTGGAAAACTGCAGGCCCAACAGTTAGAAACACTCAGATTTTCAGAGAAAGTTTCTCACTTCAAGCAGATACCTCACTTAATTCTGATCAACAGGCCTGCAGAATGAAGGACACGAAAGAGGCTATGTAAGCATTCATTCAGCCAATTCCATTAACCATGGATTTTCTGAGCAAGTAACTGACGCTTCCACTAAATAAACAAAGATGAAGGCCAAATTTTAGAAAGGTTCAAGTTATGAAATGGTGTTACAGATTTGTTAATCAACATGAATTAGTTGGTAGCTGATCTTTTCGTATTGCCAAATTAAAAGCCTGAAACGATATGCTAAACTCAACATGTCAAGTTTAAGATGAGACCTTGACGCTCTAACACTCTGAAAGACTGAGTGACTTTCTTCCTGGCCACCACCCCAGCCACACATCCCATCTTCCTTGGGACTCCAGTAGTGGTCAAACAGTGGGGCAATGAGTTGGATAAGCCTGCTTGTCCTACTGAAAATTAATCTTTCTCTTACTCCCAACAAAGGGTTAGTTTTCAGCAAGCTGGTCCTGCAAGTGTATAATCACAAGTGCAAGAACACATAGTTAGGAGATGAAAGGGACACTGGAATTGCTCTTTTTGGCAGCAGCATTGTGTTAGATCAGCTTAAATTGATCATGAAGCAGCACCAAAAGTACTTGGAGCAAAACAGCTGCAGTCTTGTTTTTTTTTTTAGTTTGTTTGTTGTTGTTTTTCTTTTTTGTTTTCAAACCTGACAAAAGGCATTGCTTAACTTTCCTTAAATCAACTGCCACACCAACAGGGAACACCCGTCAATTGGCTTGACACAAATATCCCTGACATCAGTTCTCTTCACTAAAGAAAGTATTTTAGAAGCAGAAAATAAAATGGAGACTTATTTTTTTTTTTAATAAATATAACTTGTGAAATTGTGGACACATTTTGTATACCATGATACTCAGAAGTATAAGCAATCTGCTTTGGTCTCTAGCACTCCATCCCCTCTTATTTAGTATTAGACATCCTTCCTTATTCTATAACTGAAATAATTTCACAGGTAGAAATAATGTTCATAAATACAATAGATACAATGTGATTTACTATACCATTAATTCAAAATGAATGGACCATGCTGTATTGCAAACGGAAGAGAATTTAATTACTAGTATAAACCAAACCAAACCAAAAATGTTTGATGACGATATCTTTTTGTCCTAACTCTTACAGCACAGGAAAGATGCCAATCTAAAAATTCACCTCAACAAAGAAATTTGTGATCATTCTGGCAATGAAAGTTGACAGTGTGAAAGTTTCCTCCAGTATATTCAATATTACTTAATTTCCATAATTAAAGCCAATAAATTATGCTATTCATTTTTTGATTAAAATAAAAAAACTAAACTTGAGAAAGTGCCACTAATGTAACACAAAAATAGATGGCATAACACAATGACTAAAAACTGGAAAAAGATTCTTGCTCTGATCTTGTTTTCCCACCAATATATAATAAGATTTTTGAAAGGAAAAAAAATAATCATTGAGTTCTGGCAAAAACTCTAAAACAAAGATTTACTACCCAATTTGCAAGTAGTTTAGTATCCTAACATATATATTTAGATCCAAATATACATTCCAGCAAAGATACTGCAAATGAAACTCATTCAAAAGTTAATTAAGGCTTCTCTACACACGGAACTGTTCCTGATTAATTCCATATGGGGCCATTCTGATTACAGAAGTGCCTCATTCCATTTTAGTTAAAAACAAGCTGGTTTGTTCTGGAATGAGAGTGCCCATACATGGAATTAATCAGAATCATTTGTAGACTTTTTTTTAACAGGATTAAAAAAAAACAACAGAGTGTATTTGTATAATATAGACTTTAATTCATGTGAAGTTTTGTGCTGGCCTAATGGTTATCTGTAAGGATCAATTTGTAAGAGTGCTATCTTAAATAAAATACCTGATCAAAAAATATTCATTAATAACGAGTGATATTTCAACCTTTTTCAATAGGTATAGTTCAAAAAAATATATATCAAAGGAAATACACCACAGTGAAAAGCCACGTGCTTCTGCAGAGGGCTTCTAAGTGTCAGGGGCTGTGACGTGAGGGCACAGAGACACCTACACACAACCTGGTCTTATTTCAGGGTCAGGACTGTTTCATAGTCCAGGCTAACTGCATGATAAACGCTACACGAGAAGATGGCACGCAGGACTGGAACCTCTCTGTTTTCCTCTGTCTTGGCCAACAGAGGAGCCTGTATACCAGTCAGAGCAAAGCTCCTGCCCCAGCAGTTGTCATCATGCGTATCATCTTGGCTTTGTCCTCACACAAAAGATGGAGTGAGACGCCTCAGCACATTAGTGTTGAAATGGAAAGGGACGAAAACTACAAGAAAATACCCATACAGAAGCTTTCCAGGAAGAGTTTCAGAGCGGTAAGGCCACAAGACCAGCATTGCTGGTAACAGGACAATACCACCACCTCATAGTTTTGTAATAACATACGTCTAGACTGACAATACTTTTCTCTAAGACTGGTATATAGCCCATTATCAGTACTTGCCATTTCTCTTCTTTGTTTTCTTTGACTCGAACATTTTTGAATGGTTGAAAAGTAACAGTTTTGGCTGTCTGTTCAGATGACGTCACCAAATGGTATTGTGATACTGTGGAGAAAAAAAAAAAAAAAGAATTTTAAGTACACTTTGATTTTTATAACCCTATACACATCACCTCTGTAAAGGATACACCACACCGATAATCTCTTTTGTACTCATTATTCCATACATTTATTATTCATGATTTAAATTTATGATGTTCACCTACCTGATAAAAAAAATATGAAGGATTTGAAAAATTGTCTCTCTAAAATCAAATTATGAGCGGGGAAGTACACTTTGCAGGCAGTTAATAACAGACAAAATGTAGAATAACCTTTTTGTGTTTATAAAAGTGACATAACCAGTATAATCTGAACATATTTGTTGGCTTCCTTTGGCACAAGTACAATTAAGAAGCTATTGTCCCTCCAAAAGAATTCTAGCTGCTTTAGAAAACACGCTTAGTTATTAAGTTTGCAAAATATTTTGTAGGGTTTACTTACACAACACAAATTTTTGGTACAGATATACTTGCTGTGCAGACTGAGCACAACTCTTTTTCTTGGCAGCATATACATTGCAGCTGGAACTTCAAGTGAAAATGCAGTTACAAGAAACAAGTTTCTTCGTTAACACACCTTGTTTCTCCTCTCGTGGAACACTGCTTATTTAAGCAAACAGCTCTTCCAACCCTTTTGTCATGTAGACAGCAGTTGTGTCTGCAGCACAAGGGTAGCTTTACCAGCAAACCTTTTAAATTGTAGACACTCATATGCAAATAATCCCCAACTATTCAGCACAGATCTGTAAAAAGTCTGTAGTTACTGGTTTCAAAGCTGTAAAAGAGCTCTCTGGATGTGCTACTAACTCTGAAATAACCAATGAGACTTCAAATATCCTGCAGTTAACTGTTTGATCCTTTGTGTAAGAAAGGAGAACACAAACCAGAAATGCTGTGTTTACTGTAAATATGTCATTCTGCTACTGAGCTCAGTAGGTGCTAAATATCATTTATTGTCCTCTTCTTTCTCGTTTCAGTCCGGAATAAGTGAACCTAATAGCATCTACAAATACATTCATGCGGCCCCATACCATACCAAATGCTGCTCTTTTGTGACTAGGGAAAGGTTTTGGGTGACTCAGAACGTGTGACATCTTCCTAAGTGAGACAGAAGCTTTAATCCCTGCTCCAGCAGGCAGGAAGAGTCCTGCAGTGAGCTGATGGGGCAGCAGAAAAGGTTCAAACTTGTGTTATGAGCTCTTTTACTCTACGTGTGAATAAGCTATTTTGCTTCCAGAAACAGAATGTGGGTTCTTACCTGCTACCTGCACATAGGGCTGTCAGCACTGATGTAAGGAAATCGGTGCTGAGTATTTATATCAATAAGCAGTTTCCCTTCTAGGAGCAAAAGTGGCAAAGATCCACTCCTGGTTCTTTCAATTTCTTCTTCGCAGTGTCAACGCATAGCTTAGAAACATTGGGGGAAGGTATATAATTAATGTAAGTTTGCAGGAATATAAGAGAATACAAGACCCAGCAGGCAGAGTTCAGTGTGGTAGGCGTCTCAAAAACTTCACCTACAAATCAGGATCAAGAGGTCTGAGAGATCAAGATACAGAAGCCTGTGGACTTGAAGCCATAGCTGAAAACAGCCTATAATCAGAAAGATTTGTCCAAGCTTCAAAAGATGAGTGGTCCTGCAGATTGTATGCACAAAGCTTTCTTTTTAGGGTTTCCCAACTCTATACACCAGATATGCATATAAGATTGCAGCCCACCATTTCAGTCATGTCACCTACCTATGTGATTTTTCATCTATGGTAAGAAATAATCTAAGAAGCTCAGAGCACTTAAAACACATACTATAAATAACATTTTGAACTGAATTTTTGTATGAGAGGTTTAAAAGTACCACTACCCCACTCTCGGTTCTGTCCTTTTCAGCAGATAATGAATATTTGTAGCAATGAAAAATGATTAACAAAAATGATTAACACCATACTGTGAGTTTTATTTCATCAAACATAAAATGCAAAGTCTGTGGTATTCCTTGCTTTGCTGAGGTCTGGGTTGCAATTTAAGCAATAAAGAGTCATAAGCTAAACAGTATCTTTGGACTGAGAGGCATAAGAGGAGAAATATTTTAGTCCTCAATATTATTGCTCCATGGGGGTATTCTTAGTGTTTCTCCAAAAAGAACTATCCACAGTTTGTAGTGTATGACGTGAGCACCCATTAGGCTTAGAAGCCGACTGAAATCTTTCAGGAGCCAACAGCTGGGCAAAAGATGTGTTAAATCAGGGCCAAGGCAGATGGCTGAGCCAGTCTTTGAGCCCGGGTGTGCTTCCATCAAGGCTGGCACCCCACTTTAGAGTATTTGGAAAACCACTAAAGGATGCTGCTTTACTTCCCTCTTTCTTCTATAGCAGATGGAAGGGTGATGCTCTGCGAGGAAGTGCCAAGATGACATTAGTAATGTCATCATACTTGGTGAAACCTTTGTGTGTTGAACATTACTTATTTCCCTGTTTTAGCTTCTACATCCTGCTCTTTTGACACAAGAGGCACCATCGAAGGTGAAAAACTCTGAAGAAAGGGACACTGGAAGCACCTCACACACCTTAATAAGCTCAAGGAAGAGAAGTTTTTAGTTTGCAGGGTTACACAAGAGGCAGAAGAGCCTGCAGCACACCTAAGAAACTAATGAGAAAATCCAACAGATACTCAGACTCCTATTGCAATGCAAAAAACTCCCTTCTTCCTAAAAAATAGGGGCGATGCATACAATTTGTTACAATTCAGGGCAGCCCTTGTCTGTCTGTTCAGTTCCACTCAGTTCAGGGACTTCTCAGGTCTAAAAGCTTTTGGAGCATGGAAACAAGGACTTGGACAGGCTACACTGCTTAAATATATATATACATATACGCATATTCTGTCTTAATCTTTTTTTTTTTTTTTTCCTTTTATTCAGTAATAAAATCCTTTGTCCTGTTTACTTATCAGTTCAAATAAAGGCGGCCTTTTGGGCTTCAAGACCTTTGAAACCCTTGTGGAACTCATTTGAAGGAAAAGATCTGGATGTGCCTACTTCTCCGTGGACTTGTCAAACTTCTGATTTGCAGCTTCTGATTTCTGTTCTAGAGTGCAGCATGACAGACTGGGCCTGGAATGGCTGGGCGGCTCGGTGCTGCTGGCTGCATGATGCAGCTGAGGCCTTGCAAAAGGCCGTGAGCTGGCACGCGGGGAGGCCAAGCAGTTCACACAGGAGCAGGAGCCACTGCCCTGAGAGAGGCTGAGCAAGCCAAGGGCTGGCTGCTGACGCCTGCCCCGAAAGGCTGCAGGCCTGAGGACAGTCAGGACATTGCAGTCTGGGAGCCGGAAAACTGGAGGTAGCTATGACAAAGGTCTATAAGGCTGCGAGTGGCAGTAGAAAGGTGAAAAAAGGGCAAACCTTTGCTCTTAAGTCACAAATGAGATGGAGCTAATTAAATTATTGGGGGAAAAAGCTTAAACAAACAAGTACTTTCTCCAACCAACGCCCTGTTTACCTAGGGGAACTCAGTGCCAAAGTACTGTGCGGGCCTACACCTAAGCTGGGTTCAAAAAGCAGCCAGAGAAATTTACAGGAAAAATCATCAAGTATTATCAAATACAATAATGAAGAGGCTTCAAGAAATGATTTTGCAGAGGCCAAACATGAGGAGAAAGCACGAGCAAGAAGAACCACCCTGTGCTGGCCCTGTCTTTACATCCTCCCCCTGAGCACTCCTGTGGGCTCTTAGGAACGAAGACACTTAATTGGAGGGACTTTTGATCTGACCACACTGAGCCATCTTTAAATGCTCCCCTGTACTTGTATAATTCATTCTTAAAAGATGTTTGGGTGAAGAACATTACGTACCTGTACAGCACATATATTTTTTTCACAGTCATGCTTCATGCTGTAGTACAAACTGAAGTATGTATCAGTGTGCTTTCCTACAGCAGCAAAGTTATTCAGGTTAAAATTTAATTAAATAGTCAGAAGTTAAATGCCTGAAAGCTAACCACAATGAATTGTTAGCCTTAAATATAACCTCAACCACAGAACAGACTCATACTATGATTTCAGCATTGCCCCAGCTGAGATTATTGGTATCTCAGGTATGCACAGGTTAGATGCTAGCCCGCTATTAGGTTAGATGCTAACCCCTGCCTTATTGTGTGTCTGTTGTATCGAGTTAAATTCATTATCAGGCTAATTAAAGTGTTCTAAAATAATGCAGTTTCAAGAAAAACAGCCCCCAAAGGAATTCCCCTATCAAGTCAATTAATTAATGTTCAAAATAATATTGTCATTTCCATACAAGTCAAGGAGAAAAAGGTAATTTTACAGGGATTTTATACATGCAGACATTTAGTGCATCTTTTAAAAAATCCGTATTTGTGTTCCATTACTTCCTGCAGAGTTAGGAAAAAACACTCAGCCAACAATCCACTACATTTCAAAGGATTTTACTATGCTGCTGAAAACACAGATTCTGTTAGCTCACCGAAGTCAGTGGAAATTCTACTAATGGTTCCAGTGTGAATTAAAACAGTAGCCTTTTTTTTTTTTTCCACCTAATACTCAAGTTCATCAAACCAACATGATGTTGTATCCCTTTAAATACCTACTGGGATGCAAACGGCAGTAAAGGAACTACATACAGCAGCTCCTTTAAAGCCGACTGTGAAACGCATGGGACATTTTCTCTTCAGTATAAAATCAGAAACTCATCGAACAGACATTCAAAACCAATTTGGTAAAATCAGCACCCTTTTCTTAAGACAGCTTCCCTGTCTAAAAGTCAGAAACCCCTTCTACTGTTCTTAACCTGGTAGCTTGCATATCTCTTATGTGCTTTTTTCATGATCATCTTTTCATTTCCTAAAAGCAGTTGGATATTTTAGCTTTGACAAAATGAAACTGGGAGGAGTTACACCAGATGCTGCCATCCAGAGGGAATGTCCAGAGGGAAGATCCAGAGGGAAGATCCAGAGGGAGCAGGATGAAGGGTTCTGAAAGGGACCTCAAAAAGCACAAAAAGTGCAAAGAATTGCACCTGGAGAGGAACAGACCCAGGCAGCAGGACGTGCTGGTGTACATCTGGCTGGAAAGCAGCTTTGTCTGAAAGGTCCCTGGCGTCCTGGAGGACAGCAAGTTGAACGTGAGTCAGCAATATGCCCTTGCCACAAAGACAATTTAACGGCATCCTGGATTGCATCAGGAAAAGCATTGCCAGCAGGTCGAGGGAGGTGATCCTTCCCCTCTGCTCACCACTGTCTAAGTCACGCCTGCAGAGCTGGCTCAGTTCTGGGCTCACAAGAGAGATGTGGACATGCTGGAGAGAGCCCAATGCAGGCCCGCCAAGATGATGAAGGGACTGGAGCATCCCTCCTTTGAGGAAAGGCAGAAGGACCTAGGACAATTTTAGCTTAAAGAGAAGGCTCAGGGTGATCTTATCAATGGCTGTAAATACAGGGAGGGTACAAAAACCGGCTCTTCTCAGTGGTGCCCAGTAACAGAACACAGGGCAGTGTGCACAAAGTGGAACATGGGAGGCAGCATCTGAATATCAGGAAACACTTTTTCACCGCGCAGGTGACCGAGCGCTGGCACGGATTGCCCAGAGAGGTTGTGAAGACTCCCTCTTTGAAATATTCAAAAGCCACCTGGACATGGTCCAGGGCAACCTGCTCTGGGCATCCTGGCTTGATGCAGGGGGGTTGGATCTGAAGACCCCGTGGTCCCTTCCCATCTCAACTGTTCTGTGTTTCTGTTTAGAGAAATACTCAAGAGAAGCTCTCAGTTCTCAAGAAGAGGTCTCAAAACTATCTTGCTATCTAAAAGCTACAAATACAAATACTACTTTAATAGTATTTGTAGCACCACTTCCAGAACAGTGATCTTCCACTTAACGGCAAACAGGAGGTAATTGCTCCCTCAGAATGCTTCTAGTTAGGGCCACAAAAGAGGTGTAAAGAAGGTAGCTGCTTCCCTCCCCCCGCTAAAGAAGAAACAAAACCCAAGGAACAACCTGGTTTCTGCTCTATTTTGAAGTATTCAGATTAGTTTTAGTTTCAGGAGTTATTAAAAACAGAATTACTCTTTTTGTGCTTAAGAAATTGTGTACTAAACTTGTTGCCACTCTTGAGATCAAATATGAATCTATGAGTTATATCGTATTTTCCCTTCACTGTTGTACTTTTTCAAGGCTCTCAGCCATTTCAAGCAAAAATGGAAAAGATCCGATACATTAATGAGAGACTGGAATATGTTGCCCAGAGAAGCTGTAGGTGCCCCATCACTGGCAGCGTGTGATTACTGTCAGGCTGGACAGAGCTTTGCGCAATCTGCTCTAGTGAAAGATATCCCTGCCCAAGGCAGGGTGGTTGGACTAGATGGTCTTTAAGGGTCCCTTCCAACCCAGACCATTCTGAGATTCTATACCTAAGTAAAGGGACATTAGATGTATGAAAGCCTATGTAATGTCTTTACCTTTAGATAATACAGTAGCCCTCCTAGCTTTATTGAAACACCTCATACAATGAACATAAATACATTTTTATATGGGCTTTATTATTGCTATTGCCTAAACCAACTCTGGGTCTAGGCATATCTAGTGCAGCAGTCTACTTTTGATCATTAGTATCGGCATCTGAGAAAGGTGCACATGTGGTACATTTAAAAATGATACAGGTATTAGAACAAATAAAATTGCATGTGAAAAAAATGGCCTGCTTGTTACATGCACTCCAGTTGATCAGTTTAACTTTGGATTTTTTTCTCCTTATTCATTCAAGCGTCACGTCTTGACACTTTGAAAGTTAATAGGCTAGGATAGTCAAGAGTTTTGTTACAACATCCAGATTCTCTCCCTGAAGCTTCCCAAAATCTAGATCTCAACAGAGGAAAGGAATAGTAGATATAGACAAACACTTAAAACCGACTTTGAAGCCAGCAAAAGCACGTTACTGCCAGAGACAGACCATCTTCCATAGGTGTTTCCTTCTAGAGAGGCCTTAAGCGACTAGTGAAAAGAGAACGGGCTGGCTTTCAGTACATGCACTGAGCTGTAATGGCAACAGCTTGGAGTATCCACAGAACATCGGCTTATGAAAACGTGGGTAAAACGCTCCAGCTTTCCCTCACCACCTCGGCCACCCCCAACCCCCGGCCCCGGCCCTCACACCGCCACCGCGGCGGCCCCACAAGCACCGCGCCGCTGCGGGCCGGGGGCGGCCCCTCCCCGCCCCTTCCCCCGAGGGGTATTTAAGGGGAAGAGCAGGGCTCTGACGGAGTTGCCTCTTTCTCCCCCCGTTGGAAAGAAAAGGAAAAAAAAAAGAAGTGTTTCTCCAGTGTTTGCGTTCTCAGAAGTTGGTATTATTATTTTGTGTGTCTTTAAGGCCTCGGTCTCGTTTGTTTTTAAGTGTGTGGGCGCTGCCTCGGCTCTGGTGCACGATGGTGAGTTGCGGCAGGAGGCAGGGACGGGGCGGCGGCCGGGGAGGTGCGGGGCGAGGCGAGGGGCTGCGGCCGTTGGTGGGGCTGCGGGAGCCTCGGCGGGGCATGGCGGCGGCGGTTGAGCACCCACTGCTGTTCCTCCTGGGCCGAGCCACGGGGATCCCCCCAGCCGCGGTAGCGTCGCCTCGTAGGGGATCCCTTGCAAGGGATCGCTGCCATTTTAAATACCCTCAAGGTTCTAAAACCTGAGGAGGCGGGATGGAAATTCTAGAGGTGCCGAGAGAAAAAACGACGTCGGGTTGTGTTGGGGAGTGAGGGAAGCGTCCTCCATCAGCCACGGCCAGGCGAGGGCTCGGCGGGCGACCATTTTGTGGTGGCCGTGCCGAGGCGGAGTGGCCGGGCGGCCGTCGTGCCGAGCCGATCCATCCCGCCGCTAGGGGCTCGCCTTGACGCTCTCGGCTTCGGGCCGGCTCCGTACCGGCCGGAGGGCTGCTGCTGGCGGCGCTCTGCCGGCTCCCTGCGGCCGGCCGGGTTACTGCCTGCCCTCGCGAGGCGCCGCCGGCCTGCACGGCGCTGTTCCCGTCTTCGAGAAGTTTCTTTGCGAGCCGGCCCCTGGTTTGGGCGGAGGAGGCGGTGAATTTGGCGGAGCTAAACGCCGGGAGAAGCGGCGGTGAAGGGAGAGCTCCTGACGGGCTGTCCGTGCTCCCCGGAGAGGAGCCTGTGCGGAGCCCCGGGGTGGCTGAGGGGCAGCTGGGCAGCGATTGCTGCGATTCGGAGTTGAGAGAACTCTGCCCCAAGTAAATGGTTCTGAGCACCTTCCATGGGGGTATGTTAAAGAAAAACTTAGCACTGCTGCAAGACCCGAGGGGCTGCGTGCCCTCACGGCGGAACCGAGGGGCGGGCAGCTGAAGCTCTCAGCTGTATTGCTTTCCAAGATATTTTTATTATTTTTCGGGCTTTTACTTGTAGAACCGTATTCGCTACTGTAACCCAGGCGCTTCGACAACACCGTGGAAGTGCGACTTTGCGCCTAGCGAGGCTCGTTCTTATCCCCCGCTGTTGTTATCCGTTCGCAGTACTTGACCGAGGGCTCCCCCTGGTGCCCGCCGGGCGCCGCGCTGCCGGCCCCGCCGCCATGTTCTGCCCTCGGCCGCCATGGCAACCGTCGGCCTGCGCGGCGGGGCTCGGGAGGCCTTAACCCGCTTATTTTAGATAAAGATGTGTGGGGTCAGGGCAGAAGCAGCCTGATAAGTCAGGGAGCTGTGCTGCTGTGCCCAGAAAGGGAAGGTTTCCCTCCCCTAAGCGCGGGTGTGATGCTTGTAACCCATTTCAGCTGTTATATATTAGCACAATGTGCAGAGTAAATTGGTTAACCTCACCTTGGGATGAGGGAAAGGGAAAAAAAACTTACTTCTAATAGACTGAAAACTGAATCAGCTGAGTTTCTTCACATGTGGAAACTAGCTTTCCGAGGTGCTTCATGAGTGGGGTAGATCATCCCCACTTGAGGTATTTTTGAGTGGTTGCGTCACTTCAGCTAATGCTGTGACTCAGGGTAGCTAACTCAATTTCAGCTTTCTTCTAGTTTTGGGAATTGAGAGTGTGTTTGTCTTTGGACACTGATTCAGCAGCAGCATTCCTTGCCTATAGTATGCGTAAAAGTACAATTGTGTACATAAGGCTACATAAGGTAGTAAAACGATGTTTTATGCTGGTAAAACAAGGGTGATGCCTTGTTTGAAGTCTTCAGTACTATAATGCAAAACTTTTGCCAATTCAAAAGTAACTTTGAAAGGATTTTGTTTCCTACGTTCATACTATTAAGGCTTTTTCACTGTGTCTGTCAATAGCTCCTTTTTATGTTCTGAGAAGCACAAGAGGGTAGATTTAGATGAGCTATTCTGAATAAGTTTCTTACTATGATGGTGGTGAGGCACTGGCACAGGTTGTCCAGAGAAGCTGTGGATGCCCCATCCCTGGAGGTGTTTGAGGCCAGGCTGGATGGGGCTCTGGGCAACCTGGTCTGGTGGGAGGTGTCCCTGCCCATGGCAGGGGGGTTGGAACTAGGTAATCTTTAAGGTCCCTTCCAACTGAAACTGTTCTATGATCTTAAAGCATTTTTTTTTGGTGTTGAAAAGCATATCAAAATGCCTAAGTAATCTGTTTACACCTTTGGGTATTTAATGTGCAGAACGGTTAAAGAAGTGTGTTTTCTTTGAGTTGTTTTGCATCATTATTGTGAGAAACCAACGGGGTAGTTCCATGACAGCCAAGGCAGTCTCTTACCTGCATATCAGCAGCATCTGAATGCTGACCCTGTGCTCTTGTGGTGATTTTTGCTCTCCTGGGTGCCTTTGCTGTGAGCTGTTCCCTGTTTGAGATTGCTAGAGAACTTAAAACAGCAAAGTGGATGCTTTCTTTTGGCCTTGGTTGCTGAAACAGATCCAGGAAGAAAGAACAGTAGAGGCTAATAGTTAGGTCAGCTTAAGGTTCCTGTGGAGTTGTGGTCTCAGACTTCAGTTCAAATGCTGTATAGCTGGGGGCATAGTTGAGGAAGTGGTCTCCTGCTATCCTCTTGTTTTTTTTTTTTTTTTTGTTCATGTACTGCTTTCATGCCAGAGTAAGTGTTTACATAACTACAGAACTAGCATGGATCAGAAGTGGATGTGTCTGAAAACTACTTGTTTTTCTCCTGTGGAATGTTGGAACTATCTAGTTCCTTGTGCAGTGGAATAACGAGCTGTTCTGGTACAAATGAAAGGAAGGGGGGGGAACCAGCCCTTTTACTGTTACCAGTAGAAATAATCTTATGCAACCTGTGCTGCTGTGTAACAGTGGAAGATGTGGTCTCCAACTTGACTGGAGGCTGGACAGAGTTCTTGGAAGATAGAACTCTTGAGAATTCAGCAGTAGTCAGTGGTGTAAGAGCATGAGAACAGTATATTGGGTGTGATAGCACTCAGGTACTTTCTAAAGTCTAGCTTTGAGACAGTATTGAACTGATTTAATGGCTTTCTGCTTCTCAGAAGAGGCTGAGTGTTTTCCATTTCACCTGCTGCATCCACTGATTCTGAGGTGGATCTGGTGCTTGTCTGATAGCACAGTAGGCTGATTCAGTTGTCTAAAATAGCAGAATACTCATGTAGTCAAAAACTGTTCATTTAATGTTAATCTTCTTGCAAAATTGGATTATGCCAGCTTAATTTGAACTGGGAGCTGTTGAACTTGTGCTACAGAGGAGTGAGAAGAGATTGATTCACCTCTGCCTTCTAGGGATAGTGTGGTGCTAATTTGGTTCAGTCACTGAAATCACACTTCTGGAGGGCCAAATTCTAGTTTTGGCTTTTCTTAATTGCTGGTTGAATTGTGCCACATAGTTTGGTTCTTGTAATTTTCTCATTCCCTTACTGGGTGTCCAATTTGAGTGTATACTGATCACTCACAGCTGCAGTTTAAACAACTGCATTGAACATGGAAATTGTTCCAGTGAAAAATAGGGTGCTAGCTATTGCAAACCATTAGGTTTCAAAGCATCAATAACTATGGCTACATAATCAAAAGATCTGAATATGAAATGGGAACAACGTCTCACCAGTTGAGTTGTTAGGAAAGGCTTACTAAAGTTTTAAAATAAATTAATATAGAGGAATGAGTAACACTGAGCTGGTCAGAATAGTTTGTTCTAATAGCTAGGAGGAGCATGGCTTGTGGTTGGAACCATTCATTTAGATGAGAAGGTGAGGGTCTGAAGTTTCAGGTGCCCATGTTGTATTCAGTCCTTGTAAATACCTTTGTTACATGTACTTCAAACCTTAGGCAGGGTATAGAACGTGATGCTTGGCAGCATCATTAACAAGAAATGGAATTGCTTGTCAGTCTGAACAAACGGTTCTCCCTCAACAAGCAGTAAGTCGGTACACTCCTTCCTCTGCACTGCATGAATCCTTAACTTTAAGGCTGTGACACCTTTTCAGGCCAAAAGGGTGTGTGTGAAGTCAGGGTGTGCAAAGCACATCACAACTGTAGTTAGACTAATTCTAACATTCTTGGCAGTTCTTTTCTATGTGCAGTGCATGGTTAGTGTCCTGCTTTGGTGTAGAGTGCTTGGTAACAAGTCTGTAGTCGTTCATGTTCCTCTTTTAGTTAAACTAATTACATCTTTTTCTGAGATGTGTGAATATTCCATTAAGATCTGGTTACCTTCTCTGTGACAAATTGTATTATAACCCTATGTCTGTGCTCCAAGGCTGTTCGTAAGCTTGAGCATTTAAAACCTACCCATGTAAAAATATGATGGACTTTGCTCTGTTGCATAATCAATTCACAGTAGATGATGTCTTCAAATTTAACAGTTTTTTGTTTGTCTGAAATATAAAGTTCTGAAATAAATGGTTTTGGAGTTTTCATTGTATGTCCCTGGGCATGAAGCTTCTAGTTGGGCAAGGTGACTTAATGTAGCTTGGTTTGGGTCTACAGTTGAGGTTGAAAACTTCAGAGATGCTTCAAACTTTGGTCAAGATGAATATTCTATTTGCAGTAGATACAAATCTACTTTCTTTAAGTAATTGGGAAGATGCTATTTATATTTGTGATCTCAAACTATATAGGAAGTTGCAGCCCTATCTAGAAGTGTATAACCTGACTGAAATACTTGTTTAATTTTTTTCAGTCTGCAAATGCAGAAGCGCAGTGTGCAAGTGTCTCAGAGGACAATACCAATTTGTCAACAACCTGTCAAGGATATGTTTTACCAGAAGGAAAAATCATGCCAAATACAGTCTTTGTTGGTGGAATCGATATAAGGGTATTTATATACTTTCAATTTTTAAGATGTGTACAATGCTCCGTAGTGGGAAGGAAATAGGAATTTAACTCCTGGAGTTGAACTAAAGATTTTTTTAACCCATGTCTTTTAGTAATCTTAAACAACTCCAGTATCATAATTTTGAAATAGGCAAATAAGCTTATTTTTTGAGAACAGTTGGACATGGATTTAAGAACGTTACTTCCTGCTTTAAATCTAAACTGATTATGTCTGTAGAAGCTAAGACTTCGTTTCTTTTAGATGAATGAAGCAGAAATTCGGAGTTACTTTGAACGATATGGTACTGTGAAAGAAGTGAAAATAATCACTGACAGGACTGGTGTTTCTAAAGGGTGAGTAGAATGTGGATAGTTGCTGTGTATGTGGGTGTAGTTCTAATACAGATAATGTGAGCAGATACTTAGCAACACACTTGAAATGCTTGAGCCTTTTTAACACTAGTTGTAGTTTTCTGTTGTGGTGAATTATAAAGCAGAGTAATGTAAGTCTAGATTGACCCATAATCTGTATCATCTTATACTTAAGGATAGTCAGATTTGTCTCCAGTGTACAGGGAAAATAGTCTTATTGCCATTTAACAAATCAAAGCAAATAATGAAACTCACAGAACGCTTGTGCAGGCTGTTCTTTCACAGGATGAAGTTCTGACTCTGTAGTTAAAATACAATCTGGAGAGTGTTCACTGTGGTGATGCTACACTCCCTGAGAGAAGGGGTAGACTTCCTTTGGGGCAATCAGGCTGCACTCTTCGGATGCTCAGGGATAAGTTAGAGAACCAAACTCCTTCAGATGAAGGGTGAAATGAAGAGATGGTAGAAGCTTAGAGCAAGGGGAATTCTTAACAGATATATGGAAAAACATAGTGGTCTGTCATAAAGAACTTCTAAGTGAGGATGCTTAGGGCTCTACCCAGTTGAGTTCTTGGGAAGCTCTCACAGCTTTGAAGTTAGTTCCTCTTTGAGAGGGAGACTTACTCTGGAGGGTCCTTCGCACTCATTTTTTTTTTTTTCTGATTCTATGAGCAGATTCCAAAAAGTTGCGTGTCTTTTCCCCCTAGACATATGTAGCAATGAATGAGCTGAAAATACTGTTCTCAGTGACAACTTGCAAGGGACTTGGAGTGTTCCAGAGTGTAGTTAGCACAGTTATATGTCCTGATTATTGGTAGTGAATTGGCATACTCCATTGATTGACACCACTCTTCCTATAATTCTCTGAAACTGAGTATTATTTCCATATTACAGGCTTAGATATAAACTAGGGAGTAGTGGAATAAACCAAAAGCTTCTTTTTGGAATCACTTCCCCCAGTGGTGTCATTGTGGTGCCTCCTTTCATCCAAACCTCTGTAATTTGGTACCTCAATAATTAAAGGTGCTTTTGACTTTCTGATGTTAGTAATGTCAGCAACAGCATTTGTTTGAATAACTGAAATGGGAGAATAACCTTTAAATTGACTTCATAGTGTTATAGGAACTAGCATTTAATTCCTTTCATTTGGCCCAGTGATGTATGCTGATAGCAGTAAATGCACTTTCTTGTTGAATTGTTGAACATTCATGTCCTATATGATACTTTGGAAGATATTTTAGAATAATGCACCTGGCATATAGTTAGTTAACTAGTTAAGCTATAGTTAACTACAGCTTTTAACTGGTTTTGTTCAAATAAGTTAGACTCAGATTTGTTTTAGCTGCTGGTTATTGAATTACCTGTTTTTGCTTTCAGGTATGGCTTCGTATCATTCCTGGACAATGTGGATGTTCAGAAAATAGTAGAAGTAAGCTCCTTACATGTAAAAGTATATGAAGAAGTTTCTTTATGATGGTTTAGATGTGTTCAGGGGAAACAGTCATCTACCCCATACAGCAAATTAGGGCAAGTAAAGATCAGAGCTGCCCCAAAAGTAAACTTGTTAAAACATCTGTTGTGGTATGATCTTTGTATATTTAAGTAAAAAAGAAAATTGATGTAGTCCTAGCCTTGTCATGACTTGAAGTCTAATATTTTCTTCCTAGTCATTCTTATTTGCTTATGTGCTTGAAAGCCTCATGTTTTTCAGCTGGTTGCTTTCTTTATTGGATAATTGTCATAGAACTCTACTTTTGGCAAACATGGGTATCTGTGAGCTTCATTGGGAATAACAGTAATACAGAAAACACAGCATTAATTTCTTATTGCAGTCGCAGCAGTTGAAGTATGATTTTCTTTTACAGTATTCATGCATTTGGGCTTTACCTGGTGTGAGAGTATTTTCTAGGTCTGCTAGGCTATAAGATACAACTGCTTCATGGCTTCCCTGTAGTTTGTGCAGGAGATAGAGGGATAGAACTGTTACAGCCCTTCTGTGCTTAGATCTTGGTATAGGAGAAATACTTAAAAGTTTAACAATTGAAAGCACTTCTAAGGTAAAACTCTTATTTGGTTCTCGTAGATTTTAGTAGGTCCCAAACAACTGGCAAAGCTTTGTTCCCCGACTCCCTTCCCAACCTGAGTGCAATAACTGAAAATAACATTTCAGTGTTTGTTTCACTGGAATCTTTGCTTCAGAAAATTCCCTTGTTCCTGGAGGCCGAACAATTTCTTATTTGTTACTGAAGCTATCAGATGGGGAACTGGATCGTAGGGACAACCCCTGATAAGTATGCCAGGCACAGGTCTAGCATTCAGTGATATGTTCAGCTGTGTTTGTTGGCTATACAGCTCCTTAGGGGGAAGAGAGAAAACATTTGGACAAAGGGAAAATCAGTGAAACTCCAACAGGATGTTCCTAATTCTCCCTAAAAGACTTCAAAAGCTTACTGTTCTTCAACTTCCATGGTGTGATGACAAATGTACTGCTGTATCAAGTAACTGACTTTCTGAGAATACTCTCTAGCTTTTATTGTGGGTTACATTTATTTTAGCAGATTGGTGTAGAATGCTTGTTCTTGATGCAGCAACTTCTGCTGAGGCCTCTTGAGTATTATCATTTGAGCCATTTACGTTGCTGATGTTCTGTGTGCACTTCTCTAAATCTCAAAGCCTTCAGTGCATCTGTATTCACAGTGCTCACTGATGTGACTTTATACCCAAGGTCTAAGAAAACCCAGATGTCTGTGGCTGGTTTTCTTTGGTGCAAATCTCAGGTGTACAAGCTGTACAAACAACTTACTGCCCTGTCACTAAGAAGCATGTACAGATACCAATTTAGAGATGTTGACTACTGGAGGGAACAATGAAAGGGGAACAGTGAATACTGTTTTGGAGCTCCAAGTCCTGTGCAGAATCACCTTGATAAACCATTTTGGGCCTTACCTGTACAGACTGGTCTCCTTGCTTTATGTGAATGAACATGGCAGAGCTTCTATGTGATTTGAAGTGATCTGGATACCTGTATTTATATGCCCTGCTCTCTATTTCTGTGCAGCCTGG
Source organism: Heteronetta atricapilla (assembly GCA_011075105.1). Lineage (NCBI taxonomy): Eukaryota > Metazoa > Chordata > Aves > Anseriformes > Anatidae > Heteronetta > Heteronetta atricapilla. The sequence goes on along the minus strand of CM021732.1, from coordinate 37,559,092 downwards.
CAGTATCTAACTGTTCTGATTCAGATCCAAATCCATCTGTAACTGCTGTGGTCCATGGTGAACCTGTACTCATGTGCAGTGTGGAACCTTCTGCTTTGAGGGGGAGATCTGTGTACCAAGAGCTTCCCTTGCATAGGTTGAAAGGGTGGTTGCAGGGCTCTGGGCACAACAGGACTAGGACTGTGGGAGGAAAAAACAAACCACCAACTGTCAAATGAGCTTGGTAACCCTACTGGTTCAGAACACTTCCCCTCTTTTTCCTACCAATGATTTATGTTATTCTAGATCTCATTATGAGGAGATGATTGGATAGATAGATAGGATTCTTTCTATCTCACTTACTGTGCTTATTTTGATTATTTTTACAATCAACAGTGAAATAAAGACAGTAGAAATTGGAGAAAAAGTATAGTGGGATGTTTGGTAAATTGCAAACTGTTTTCCTCTGAAGCAGGCAAATCCGTAGTGTTGCATGAGATGGTCTGTCTAAATTCTCATGTATCTGCACCTTAGACTGACTTCAGTGTTTGCTAATAAGACTTGAGTGGAGGCAAACAATTCTGACAAAGCATTTGTTTGTACAATGTCAACATAGCCCTCTGAACTAAAACTGAGTGCCTATTTCAAATAGTGTGTGCTGCTCACACCTTCATAGGTAAATGTTTCTTGCTGCTGTTTTGGCAAAGAAGATAAATGAGAACCACCTGAGGTGGGTTCTCCTTTGAAAGTACTGCATGGAGAAGTTCATGAGTGCTTGAATAAACAAACCATCTGCATAAATCCATGTACTAAAGCAGCTTTCTGTATGCCAGATTTGAACCATAAACCACAGTCTCATAGGGGGAAAAAATTTACAGGTCCTCTTCCACTGTCAGTCCAAATAGCCTTAAGTGTAGGGATGATGTAAGGCCACTTCAGCCTGCATCCATCAGGGAATGTTTTAGGCATCAAGCCAAGGAGTTTCATTGAAGAATACAGACTTCTGTTCCTGCAGGGAGGGAAGCTGCCTGCAACTTTGATTGTAACCCCAGATGCTGTTCTGGCAAAACAGTACTAATCAGTGAATGTCTGAAATGCTGCCTTCAATGTGAACTAACATTTGGACAGAACCTGCGGAATGATAAGTTCCATGTCTGTTAAGTGTTGGCTAACTACTAAGGAGTGCTTCCAGCCGTGTTTTCTAAAAGCCTTTCAAAAGCTTGTATTTCTGGGTTTGGGTGCTCCAGAAACATGTGAACCATACTTCATTTCCGCTAGTGATTAGTCCGTGTGCTGCATAGATGCTCTTGGCAAAATAGTCCTCAAGCAGTATGTTTGAAGGATGTTCTGCAGGAACATGTGCAAACTTCCCTAAGGAGAACACGGTAATGTGCAGGTAAACAGTAGTGCTTTGCCTGTTTCCTTTAATACTGGGAGAACAGCTATTAATGTGGAAGTGAAGCCTTTTTAAAAGGTTTGTGGGAAGGAAGGTAAGAGGCCGTGTAAATAGCTTTCAAGAGAACCTAGGCTCCATTTCATTTTGCCTCAATACACTTACTGTGTGTGTAAAACCAAATGAAGGCTGGAATTTACTGATCTGTACCTTCAAAGTAGTAGGTAGCACAATAATGGGTTTGGGAAGTCTGTGAGTAGACACATTGGTGTGATGAGAGGACTGGACTGCAGGGAATCAAAAGTAAAAGATGTAAGCTGTTGAAGGGGAAGAGGAGAAGGAAGGCTTTCTGAGCCTGCCTGTGATTTGCTAATACTGTGGTGTAGAAGTAGAGTACAGTCTCTTTTTAAAATCTAACCAACCACCTCACTGATTCCCCAGCTTACGGAATAACTTATTTTTCAGTCACAAATCAACTTCCATGGCAAAAAGCTGAAACTGGGGCCAGCGATTAGAAAACAACAAAATTGGTGTAAGTATATATGAAGTCAGATAACAAGTTTCGTTGTTAATTATGTGATTAAGAAAAATAGAATTCTTGCAATCCCTTTATCTGATGCAATGTATGTATTATAATTAAACTAGAGTTCTGAATTTTATGGCATCACTATTTCTGTGCAGTTTGGCTGCTAAGAATGGACTCAGGTTGACAGCACAATCTGTAATGTTATCTGAAGTTGCAATGCAGTTAATAGAGCTGAATATAAGAGTCAAAATGGTTAAACTTGAATCCAAATTAACCAATGAAACACTCATTAAAATGTCTTAATACTTTGTTTTTGCCTTAAAACAAGGTTCTTATGTGCAACCAAGACCATTAGTTTTCAATCCTCCTGCACCGCAGTTCCATAGTGTATGGAGTAATCAAAGTACAGAGACCTACGTGCAGCCTCCAGCTATGGTGAGCCCACTAACTCAGTATGTACAGGTAAGGCTATTCATGCCACTGATTTGGAATCATATTTAAGTGAAGTGTTTTTGAAAATGTAAGCATATCAACTTCTGGAATATGTATTGAGATGCTAATCTTCTCCTACCTGCTCATTTTTGTACTGCCTTTCCTAGTGAAGAAGCTCCTAACTTAAAATTGCTTTAAGAAAATGCAAACAGCCCTGAACTTACTCAGTGAAGCAATCTCTTTATAAAACAAAACTCAGGGATATTACACCCTTTATTTTGAAAATAACTGTTGGAGGTACAGGAATGAATGAACAGTTCTTCAGTGGTCTTGTTACTTGTCACAGATCAACTTCACAAACCAAAAGCTTCCAGATACTTACTGTATTGCTTCCTTCCCTCAAAATAAACTACAAGCATTTAAATGCATTTTTTTTGATTATGGAACTAGAAAATGGCTGTGGTAATCTTCCTCCTTGCCAAACAAATTGTTTTAGAACTGTTGTCTTTGTTAGGGACACTTGCGCTGGTTACAGCTGATGCTATAACACAGTATGTCTGCAGGACATGGCTTTATTGACCCTTCGGGTTAAGGGATAAGCATTCTTACTGAGGTGCAGGCAGGCTAATGAGCCCCCTGTACTGAAAATATAAGTAGGAGGCTTTCCAGGTTGTGGTCTCATCACTTATTAACCCAATATTGTGTAGCAATGTAATGGGGCAATATTAATTACAAGCTGATGGATTCTGATTTGTATGTTTTTCTGTGAAGCTATTGAGAATGCACAAGCTGTAATGACTTGCAAATATAGTTCAAGTCAGAGCTTGATATTAGAACTTCTGCCGATTCTCTAGGTTTGAAGTGAAACAGCGTAGGAGGAATTAATTCTCTTAAGTGCTGGAATATACCTTTAACTATTCCCTGAAGAAGCTGATAAGGTTTTGGGTTAACATTTTGTCAAAATATTTGCAGTAAAGAAATGCTGGGAAACTGTCTAAATTCTAATACTTGCATTTGGCTCTAACAAACTGATCTTTAGGATGTAGTTGAACTACTATGAAATAATGGTCTGTTTTAGGTCTACTTCAGGAAACTTATGGGAATAGTTAAATTTCTCAAGTGACTTAAAAGATCAGGTACACATAGATTTAGGAGTTTCAGCTATATAATACACTTCAGAGTCTGACTTGTGTAAGATTATTTTAATGCCTAGAGTGCTGAAACTCCATGGGAAATTTGTAAGTGTTGTTTTAAGTAAAGGAGCTAATCTGAAACAGGAACTTAAGAAACCATGTTGACTACACATTTTTTCACCAGTTTCATAAATATGTTTATAAATATATCCCATTTTTTATCTTGCTTCAAACTTTTTTTTATAAAAAATCGGTTTTGCAGACATACCCATACAGTTCCCCAACCTTATTGATACAGCAGCAGGTTCCTGTAGGATATCAGCCAGCTTACAACTATCAGGTATGTAATTCTTAAAGTTGGAGCAGGATTGTTGGGAGTCTAAGTGTGATAGATGATTAAAAAAAAACTCTTAAGGGAATTAAACTGATCTGTTTCATGTCATCAAATGAGTGCTGATAGTATTGAACAGTGCCAAGATTCAGTTCTAAAGAATGGTCACTTAGAGTTGGTTTTGCATTCAGGTGGTAAGAGTTTGATCTTAATGCTAAATACACTAACAGCAGAGAGCTATTGTCCAGGAATGTGCATTTACCCTGTACTCAATATACAGGTACCATGTGTATTACCTGATTTCTTGACTATCAATAGTCTGTTATTGAAGCACATTGTGGTTTGTGGTTCTTCCTATGGTTATGCCAAAGTCTGCAGTGGCAACATGTTTCTGGAAGGATAGTGTTCATGTTCTTGTTGCATTACAGACTGTAAGTTAACATTGGATTAAAAATCAAGATGTGAAATGTCGTGTGTCTATGCTCTTACTGAGCAATTATACTACCTGCATAGGAAAAGAATAAGTAAAAGCTGATTGTTCTTCAATTCTTGTTTAAGGTTCAACCACAATGGGTTCCTGGGGAGCAAAGAAATTATATTATGCCTCCGGTAAGCCTACAATTCACATAGTATTTTGCCAGCTTCATACTTAAAATACCACGCTGTTTACCAGAAATTCTTTCTGGAATCTAGTCTATGCAGATCTGTAGTGGCTATCATTAGATAGTTGTTCAGAACCTTCTACTGACACAGCATATAACACTGATACACAATCTGTATTTTTAAGATCTATAAAATATTTCTGCTTATTTAGAATTTTTTGAAAACTTGTAAGACTTCAAAATACTTATTTTCACAATGTTTTTTTGGCTCAAGAGCTTCCAAACAGTTGGCCAGGATGCTACAGACTGTAGATAGTACAGATGGCTTCGAAGGAAATTTTCTTTTTGTGACTTCAAACAAGTGGCATTCACAAGAGGAAAATTATACAGTATTTCTTCAACAAGATTGTCATTGGAACTTAAATTTTTATGTATTATTGTGTTCCTCAGGTATAATAGTGTATTTTAGTACTGTTTTATTAAGAGCTAATAACTTTCAAGGTAATTCCCAGTAGATCTGTATAGGCTGTATTATGAGGTAAGTGGGGCTGGTGGGGAGCAATGTAGAAAATGGAACTTAGTATAAATATTGCTGCCCATGTTTGTTGGACAGCTCTCTTAGATATTCCTGCCCACTTCAAATCATGTATACTAAGGTTTGTTTTCAGCTTCTCAGCAGAGAAGCAGCCCTTTTTCTTCTTGTGGGAAGTCAATATTCCTATTAGTGAGGGCGTATCTTTGTTTAAATGGGGTCAGAAACAGACTTGAAAGAATTTAAAAGTAGCTGAAATACTGATTTTACCCTGTTGGCCTGAAATAACTTTTTTGTTGAATAACATCAAGGAACATGAAACAGCTGTGCTGTAGAATCACAGAATATCCCAAGCTGGAATGGGCTTGGTTAAGCATCTTTAAGTATTTTTACAGACTCAAAAGAGAACACCCACATGAGGTGGTAGGAAGCTTCAGCCTTCAGTCTGATGCTTATATCTATCTATTTGAATAATCACCATTTCCAATCATGTGGAATACAGTAGTTGTGGTGAGGTCAAATAGATGTACGTTTTCATGGTTATGGATGTTGCTCAGAAGTGGACTGCCACTGATACAGGCTTCCTTATATCATGATATCAGCTTGATATTTCAGTGAATGAATCTGGGGAGTGTCATCTAGTATGCTTTGTGGTGCCTGCTGTGTATAATCACAAATAATGTCCTTAAGAGTGATGCTGCAAGAAACTGAAAACAATTGCCAAAGCTGGATAAATCTGTCTTCCAGGGAAAGAGTCCCTAAAAAGTGAGAATGGTTAACCCCTGTTGCTGTTGAGGTCCTGTTAAAAATAGCTTTAAAAGCTACTTACCCTTTCTGGAAGGATGATTCCATGAATGGTAACTGCTTCACTATCCTCTTGGCTCTTCTAGTAAGACTATACTGGGTTGCTGGTTGCAACATTGCATTATAAACAGTGGGAAGAGGGGGGAGCTTTAAGTTCTAAAGAAGTCTAGAAACGCACAAGCACTTTTACATGTTGACAAGAATTTAAACTAGTATATTAGTAAAAGGAACCTCCATACAAGCAAGGAGCTGAGTTAAAGTGTATAGGAAAAACAGCTTCTTGGAAGGGCAGCGGTAGCAGGTATTCTCCTTCCCTTTCCTTTTCTGTTTGATTAGTGATGAATCTCTTGAAGTTACCTGCTGGTTTTCTTGAATTTTCAGTAAATGCCTTCATTGCTCAACACATTTGACAACAAAACCCATACATGGAAGAAGCACTTGGGGAGCAACTCAAGTGATTACAGTGGGGAGGAAAGACATCTATTAGAATATACCTTGTTTGGAAAGAGATAAAAATGTCTTTGTAAAACAGGTCAGCATACACTGTTTCTCCTCATTTGTAAAATACCAAGAGGATAAAGCTGACAGCTTGTGGATAGGTGAGGACCAATGGCAACCCAGCTATGCATGTTCTCCCAGTCTTAATGAAATACTGCCTTACTTTAAAAATGTGCAGGTGTATACTTCAGTCAACTATCACTACAGTGAGGATCCAGAATTTATACAGACAGAACGTGTTGTTCCAGAGCCCACACAGTTGTCTAGTAACAGTCCACAAAAGGTAAGTTCTTAAAGTAAGTTCTTAAAACTTGTTGATATAAGTCATGTTCCCAGGTATTTGCATGTAAGGAGTTGCATGGATTGGTGAAGCGGTCCTCTGGGTCATTTCTTAAAAATGAAGGTTACAGTCACCACTTCAACTTGTTCCATCCACTGATTCCTGTGTACAACTTCAGAAGCCTCTCCTGCTTTAGTGAAACTATTAGTACTAGTCTGTAGAATGGAGGGATGTATGAAATGTATCAACGTGACCAGGTTTGACTTAATCTGCTGGGAATTGCCAGAAAATTGCAGATACCTAGGAAGGCACATTGGGTTGCAGTTCCTCCTTTCTTATGCAGATTTGAGTCTCAAAGCATTTGATGAATGGGTGGAGTCTTTTACACTCATCTGTGCTTTCTAATGTGGAAAGCTACCTCTGTTTGGCCAATAGTGGCTCTGAATTCCATTTTCTGAAGGATACTTCATTTTTTTGGTGTGTCAGCCTCTTCCACAGCTGAACTGGCATGACACTGTTAAAAATTATTACGTTATGAAAACTATTACATTATGAATAACTGAGGGTAATAATACCAGTTAAAAGTATTCAAAAAAGAGCTCAGGAAAATAGAATTGAGAGGAATCCTGAATGCAAAATAAACCAAACCCTGTGACACCTGCATTGCTGCTAGTGGGCTAACTGATAAAATCAGTGTTGCTGTAGATGCATCTGTAACTGTATTTCAGAAATCTGTGGACAGGAGCATACAAACGGTAGTATCTTGTCTGTTTAATCCTGAGAATCGTCTGAGGAACACCTTTGTATCACAAGAAGACTACTTTAAGGTATGTGGTGAAAGCAAGCTTTAACCCCAAAACCAGCCTAAACTTTTTCACATACAGGATACAATAAAGGCAAAGGGATATACTTCTGTACTTCCATTTGAATTTTTTGTATGTGCTCAGATGTTTTTGAATAGTTGGCTCTCAATTGGTTAATACTACAAACAAGTGCTGGAAGCAAGTGCTGAAATGGGATTCAGTGGATTTAAGTGAATTTTGATGCAAGACTGCATAAAATCTGCAGAACAGTCAACTCTCAGATGTTCAGATCTGAAGACTGGCTAATCATTCCTCGAAAACTGCTGAAAGGAAAGCAAGTTATATTCCCTTGTTTAGATGATACTGCGTTTAAATGTTGGTTATCTTCCACCAGTTAAATATCCACTGTGGATGGCTTTTTATACTTCTTGATGAAAATGTAGACATGTACATGAAGTTGAAGTCCAAGTCAGTACCTGCTCATCATGTATGAATGAAGTTTTGCTATACTTACTCAGTCTTGGTAGAATTCTAGTTTCTAACTACACTCACAGTGGTCTTCAACTTATATTGTGTTAGGATTTTAATGTTTCATTTAAGATTTTGCTGCTGCTTTCCTTTAAAAGGACAGACATGTGAACTAGGCACCTGCACTCTGAACCAGAAATACAGAAGCTGTATTGGACAGTTTCAGAGGAGACTAAATAGTGTACAGAATGTCTTGAGATAGTTGTGAAACTTCATTGCTTCATTTTAACTGTTACCTAGAAACGTGTTTCTTTTTTCTTCCATTCCAGGAGAGGCGGGCGCATCACTTCAGAAAAGGAAGAGCAGTACTCAAAAGTGTTTGATCAACAAAAACTTTAAAGAGCCTAAAAGTGTTACCTTGATGTTCCCACAGTTCAGTTTAGTAAGATGTGTAGTAAAATAGTGTAACCTCTTTCAGGAAGTTGCTTCAAGTTGATGTTCGTGTTCCTATTTTACCTGTTCCAATAGTTAATTTTGTTCAAGGTTTGGAGTTTCAAGTTGTAAGAGTTAAAAACATTTCCAGGTTTTATTACTAGTTTGCATGCTTTCCCTGCTAACTAACTGGAATGCTAATTTTAAAGAGTTTATATGGCAAAAACACTCTTGGTTTGTTTGGTACATGTGGATTTTCTTCTGAGCTTTAAGGTACAGTTTGTTGCATGTTAGACTTAGTTTTTCTTAAACCACAATTTAAATTACTAACATCGACCAGTTACCTCTTGTTTTAAAAGTTGAAGCAGTTACTTGTCCAAGAGGTAGTATTTTAAAACTGAGCTCTTAATCAGTGGAACAGAAGACATCAAGATGTAACTCAAATGAAGCCCTTTAAGTCCTGGTTCTCTTCAGACTACCTAATCAATGTCATTATGTTCATTAATGACAGTTTATGTACCTTCAGTCTTGAAGCATCACTATTAGTTTTGGGAAAGTAATTAAGAGAATCCTAAAATTCCTGTGTGTAACTTAAGATGCAAAAATGTAGTTAGCTATATTGGCTACTCAGAGGAGTATGCTTTTTTTACTGGAAAAATTTTAGCAATGCCTGTATCTTAAAATTGTGAGAAAATACTGCATTTAAAATATGCCTAACTTTGTGATGCAAACTGTTAATCAAAGAATACTTGTAAGCATATTTTAATAATAATTATGTAGATTTTAGTCATGTACTTTGAAACAATTAAAAAATAAATTTTTTATTCTGATTTTGCTTCCTGAAGTAATTAAGTTGGCTTGAGAAAGATACACAGCATAATATTTATTGAAAGTACTGAAGATTCATTATCCCATATAAGAACACCAGCTACTATAAGTCTGTAGTAACAAACTTTCATTTTTGGTAATAGTTCCTAGCTGTTTCTTGAAAGAGTAGAATTGGGAACTGTATTTGGTCTGTATGTATGTTGGGTCCCAGTCTGCTTTTCTACTATCCTAACACCTCAATCCCTTGAAACAAAGGAAATTATACTTATTTAGTTTAGTAGGCAGTGTGTAAGAGCCTGAACAGAATGGCATGTCCTGTCTGACATTTTCAGAGGGTTCAGAAAGACATGCAGGAGAAGTAACATCAGTGAAATGTGCACTGACAAGAGGACTGAGCTGTTACAGGCTTGGATGTTTAAGGGAGTAAGGCTATAAAATGCAGCGTAAAAATGTCAAAAGAACAGCTTTTCACGAATGTTCAGGGTGGAGTTTTATCAACAAAGAAAATTCATGGTGGGCTTGGGGAATAGAAATAATTACAGGTTTTGGAGCAACTTCATGCAAAATTGTACCAATGTTCTGATAGCATAAATAGACTTGGAAAAAAAAACCCACAAAGCTGTTAACCTTTTCCCTACCCAGTCTTCCGTCTTACTAAAGATGTTTCTTCAAGTGTTTCCATACCATCCATTCACTGTTTTTTCTCAAACTATTGTTTTAATGGCATTGTTAATTTGATATAATTAACTTCTGTGTAAGTGGTTTTCAATAATACAGAGTTATAATTGTACAGTTAAACTCTGTATACAGGAATCTAAAGTTCTCTGCGTATCAGGACCCTTTCCTTTGCAACCTGAAGTACCTCAGCAAGCCTACTCAGGCTGTTGCAGCTGTGATGTCAGTTTATTGATATAGGTAATTGTTTCTTTGCGAGTGTAGATTTCATTTTGGCTTAATGTTCTAGTTGGCTTGATTGCCCTGGGATGTATTTGAGGCTTTATGCTGTAGCTATAAGAGAACATGAAGTGCCTATGTGTAGCTCTCATTGAAGAGTCTCAACACCAACAGAAGAGATAAAAACAGAAGATATCTATGTAGAGTGCATATTTTATGTTTATTTGACCAAGTGTTACCAATAAGACCATCTGGTGAGCGAGCTGATTGTTTGGCATGTTTGAAATGGTGGTGCTAGATATGAATTGTTCTCAGCATGCTGAGAAGGCTTATCATAGTGAAATGCATAGCCCAGGCCTTATGAGTGCCATTTATTTTCTCTTCCATTAGATCATGTTGAGCTGTTTTTGTTAGCAATTTCTCACCCGTAGGAAACTCCTTAATTTTTATCCCCATCTGGGAATTGTACATTTAGTGGCATATGCCAGTAAAAGTAACAAGTTATAACTAAGAACATACATTTTTAATGTTCTTTTGAAGTACCCTATAAGCATAACACAAAAAGGGTAGGTAAATCTCTTGTATTGCATCCAGAAAGTCAAAACATCTGTTTAGCATGGTTGTAGCTAAAGGCATTTCCAATATAGGTGTACAACTTGGGCTTCTTGCAGTTTTGTACCACGTATCTTAGCAAATAGAGTGGACCATGTTAACTGGTAACTAGTCGGTAGTGAGTTTTTATGGATCTGCCTTTTCTCCTTGTATAGATTTTTCTTGGTTGTTTTATCTTTTTCCTGATTTCTTGTTACCTTTTAACCTGGCAGACAGCTAAGCATCACAGAGCTGTTTATTAATCCTCCCCTTAGTGGGATGGTGGTAGGGAGGGTAGGGTGGGGACACTCAGGGTTCGAGATGAGGACAGTTGAAAAGGGAAAAAACAAAAATACACAGAACAAGTGATGTGCAAGGCTCACCACCAGCTGACCATTGTCCATTCAGGCTCTGAGCAACAGCAGCTTCCTGCCAAATCCCTCCAGTTCTACTGTTCAGCAAGCTGTCGCAGGGAATGCAATATCCCTTCGGTTAGCTGGGGTCAGCTGTCCTGGCTGTGTCCCCTCCACACTTTGTGTGCACCTCCAGCTTCCTCACTGGCAGGGTAGCATTAAAAGCTGAAAGGTCCTTAGCTTTTGACACTATTTACATTCTAAATCCAAAGCATGGCACAATACCAGCTGCAGTTTAACTTCATAAGATAACTTTTGAAGATAATTTCCAGCTGAAGCCAGGTCATTTCCCATAATGAGCTGCATTCTCAGTATATGTTTTGTTGAGTCTCCAGTAAATAGTGAGGCTTCTTTTTGTCAAAAGAAGCAATTCCTTAGATGAGATAGTAAAACAATGCTTGCTTTTACTTGGTGTTATATAACTAAAATGTGTTTATTTTATGGTTCTTAAAGTGAAGTGTCCCAGTGAGTTGTTTGGTACTGTAGCCTTTTCATACTTTTTCACAAGCATTGCCACCTGACAGAATTATTCTTGGAATGAGCCAGCCAGCCAGCCAGATGGCATCCTTGGATCTCCATTAGAATGATAGTCTGTCTGGCACAGACACAAACTTCCTGTCAAAATGCAAGTATTATTTTTTCCTTCTAGGTATTTGTGAGCTAAACAAAGATGCTAAACTCTGCCTTACATGAGGATGATGTGATACTTGAAAGCTACGAAGAAACAAAGCTTTTCCCTTAATCCTGTTTACAGATTTTTTGTGTGTGTGCTGTAATGGAACAGATTTTTTTTCCTGAAGTGCACTCATCAACAGGTATGCAGTCTGTAGTTCTTTGCAGGGAGGTCTTGGTAGGACCAGTATTACAGGATAGGTGTAGTGTAATTTAAAGCTTTAATGTCTGCCACTTTAAATCTAGCTGAAAAAGTAATAGGTTAAGAGGATCCAGACTAAAAGAATAAGTATCAGGGCCTCTTCAGAGCATGTATTTCAAGAACAACAACGAAAAAAGGCGGAATTAGCTTTCCAACATAGATGAACATATTTTTTATTTCATGTTACTTCATTCCCACTGTCAAGTTTAGGGTGAACTTTAAAGCTCATAAAAAGGGAGGGAGGAGAGAACACGACTAAATAGTTTCACTGGCAATATTTTAAGAAGGCTCTAGCTGAGTTACCACAGGTCTTTGTATAAACCCTAACCCAGTGACTAGCTACTGTGCATAAATTCAAAGGTTTTTCTTGTAGTGTGAACGTTTCTGTACTTGGTACTTAAAACATTGCTCAAGACAAGCTGATTGTTTTAGCTTAGGTAGGGGGGCTGTAGTAAGTATAGTAATGAGGAAGACAGATTTTTTTCACTTCAAAAATACCTTACTGTAAAATGTCAGAGCTAAAAATAAGGAAGTACCTATCCATATAGGTAACAGTTCTAGAATTGTCAGCATGAAGTGACAAATGTGCTCAGAACCTCCAAATACATGGTACAGTAAGGGTGCATGCTGCAGCAAGTTGTGGCTTTTGTCTGCATATGGGTTGAGCATAATATCTGTTCCTGCTTCACTTGGGTTGTAGTCCATATCAGCACATAGCTCTAGTGTTCCTGAGAGTTACACCTGTTTGAAACTACCCCATGTCAGGTGGTAAGTCAGTAGCAATTAAACATGGATTTCTGATATAGCAAAGCGTTAGGTAGAGATTCTGCTTATGCCACAGTACTTTCCAAAGACAGTACTCCCCTGTGGGTCTGCAACAGTGCACGCCGTATGCTTTATAAGCTCTTAGCTCTACCTGTTCCTGTTGGTACTTCTGTAAGTCAGTTGTTGAAATTCAAAAGTATTGTTTGATCTATCAAGGAGATCACTTTCTTTTCCCTATTCAAGATGCCTTCAAGATTGCATTCAAGATTGCATTCAAGTTGCATTCAAGTTGCATTCAAGATGCCTTCAAGATGCATTCAAGTCTAGCTTCCTAATTGATACACTGTCTGTATTAAATTTAGAGGAATAATACTTGCTAATGCCCATTTTTGGCTAGGACAAGCTTAAGGATGAACTCAACTAAGTGTTATTTCTCACCTCTTTGTTGGTACCCATACTACACTAGAAATGTGTTCATGAAACTCTTAAACCTCATGCAAAGTCTTCCTAGAATGTCTTAAGGCTAGAACCACAGTTAAGAGGTTGTTCACTTTGTTTCCTAGGAAAGAAATGGAGCTTGGAAGTATAAATTGTTCTTGGCCAATAGCAGTTAATAGGATCATACATAGCTGGGCAGTGCAGCCATCTGGTTCTTGCATAAGATACGCTTAAATGGAGCACATAAAGCAGTTAAAATGGTTATTAATGAGTTCTGTGTGTTGGAATAGGCAAGATAAATGATTCCTTTCTATAACACAATGGGATCCTACATGCGTGTGCTAGAGCAATCTTTTGGGATGTGTTCCTAGATGAGTGGGATAGGCACATGCTTCCACCTATGGCTTTCAGGAGGATATTAAGAGAGGTAAGAGGATATGTGTCAGAGCTTTAGTATATAGGGCCTTTGAGTAATTCATGTGACTACTGAATTATCTTCCTTTCTTTTCACACCTACTGAACTGGGAATCGCTGCTGAAGTTAGTATCTGTGATTACTGGGAGAATGTCCTCTTCAGACTTGTTAGGATTTGTGGACTCTCAGTACTCAGTTAAACTGTGCAGCTGTACTGTGACTTAGGTAAATCTCAAGTGTATGCCTCAGGTGATGTTTTCACCATAGCTGTTAGAGGTCTCACATTTTATACTAAGAAAAAAAACCCTAACCTACTAATGAAATCTGTAGTTAAGAGATGTCAAACATCAGTTCAGCTGCAAGTATTTTTGGATGTGGTAGGTTTTGTGTAAATGCTGTATATACACGTTACATTCACTAAGATTTCTTAGTCTCCCTGTTGACTGAAGTCTGTTGTCTTCATGTTAAGCAAACATACAGAACTTATTTGCTCACAACACCGGAGTAAAAATCTTTCAAAAGATCTTTTCCTTGTTGGTAAATATCTGCATATTAACTTGATGAACAAGAGAAACGAACATACTAATAGAGCAGTAAATCCTAGGAATGCTAACAGGGGGCTAGGTTAGTGTTGCTGATTTTACTTTCACTAGAGTAGAGATCTTTATGTACAAAATTAAGCAACTTATTTACTGAATCTTTTCGAAATAAAACGTTTCAACAGCGGATCTCTCTGAAAGACTCTCTCCAGAAGGAAATGGGAGACCTGGTCACCTGGGATATGGAGAAGGCTGAGGGGTACTCAGTGAGGTTTCACTCTTCCCTGAGCTCTGGCCACATAGCCCAGCCCTCAGAAAGCAAAGTCAGGAAGTAGATGAATAACAAACTGCTCACTGTAGGAGAAGATCAAGTTCAAGACCATCTAAGGAACTTAAAGATGCACAAGTCCATGGGACCTGATGAGATGCATCCATTGGTCCTGAGGGAACTGGCAGATGTAGTTGTAAAGCACTCATCCATCATATTTGAGAAGATGTGGCAGTCTGAATTTTCCGGTGACTGGAAGAGGGGAAACAACCCCCAATTTTAAAAAGGGAAAAAAGGAAGACCCAAGGGAACCTGGCAAGACTGGAGCACATCCTCCTGGAAGCTCTGCTAAGGCACACAGACAACTTCTTGTAAGAAGGTTTAATTTTTTTTTTGAAGTAAGATAGGTTTAATAGTGCTGGGGCTTCAGAAATACTTCATTAGTGTTGCTTGCTAGCAGGTTGTGAATTCTGGGCTGATCAGCTTTGTGTGCATTTTGGGGAACTTGGTAATGGACAGAACGCTCAGGAACTTGAGGCTACTAGAAGATGGAGATGCTGTTCTGCTCAACAGCTTACATGCTTTCTAATACTGAGAATAGTACCAGACACTTCTACCATGGTAACAGAAGCCTGAATATGAATATATGTACCTTGCTTTGCATAACTGGCTTGTATTGGTTCAGCTTTTATCTAATGTTAGGCAGTTAGCTCCGTTTAGGAACCTCTGCAAGAAGTTTTGGCTTAAGTTGGGAAGTTAGTGAATTAATAATCCAAGCTTTAACACTATTCTCTTGAACAGCTTTCTCAAAATTAACAGGGCTGAAATACTTGTCAAGCTTTGACTTTGTTTTCTTCTCCTAGAAGACTGCTTTTGAGAAACTGTTTATGTGAGTACTGCCGAGCCCAGGATGGTGGCTGAGCTGGGTGCAGCTGGAGGTGTACCAATTCCTGTAAGATGCTCAGGGAGTTCACTGCCTCTGTAGTATTTCTTGCTCGCATGGTTCTTTGTAATACTTGGGATGGAGACTATGAACTTCAGACTGTTGGATAACCATCTAGGTTTTATTGCTGTACATTTTAATCTTTGTGCTCTTGGAGCCAGCTGTGCAGCCCATCTTTTGCCTAAATCGTGCCCAAGTTGCCATGACAGCGGATGCCTACCTACTGGAGGCAGAATAATGGGCACGTGGCTTCTTGATAAATGTCACCGTGTAATTTAGTCATCAGCCAGCAGGTGGGGCATTAAGCTAACAAAACCCTACCAAATGCTGTAATTTTGAAAACACTAAAGCCCGTCCTTTTATTATAAAAGCTGTCTGCTGCAGAAAGTAGCGGTTCTTGCTGGAGGTGAATTGGTTTTTGCATTTGAAAACAGAGATGTAAGAAATGCATTCAGAACACTTTGTAGAATTACAACATGGTATGCTTGCCGGAAAGGCTGGACTTCACAGGTTTGATACTGGTTCTGTGAATGTGTTGTCAGGGCAGGGCTGGTGTTCTGTGGGAAAGCAGGACAGGGAAGCTTAAACCACTGATGTATGCTATGGCTGGAAAATTCCTGTCAGTTCACTTGCAACTATTTTCAATTCCTCTGTAAAATTCACACAAATCAATCCTTAAGTACACCCTAAGTATTTTAAAGGGTTAGAAGAAAAGATTTTAGTTCTCCTTTCTGTTTTCAGGTACATCTAGCTTTTTCTACAGTATACAATATGAGGTGATCCTCCCTTTCTGCCCAGCCCTGGTGAGGCCACACCTGGAGTCCAGTTCTGGGCTCCCCAGTACAAGAGGGACATGGAGCTATTGGAGTGAGTCCAGAGGAGGACTTGGCAATGCTAAGATGATTAGAGGACCGGAGTACCTGAGAGAGCTGGGCCTGTTTAGCCTGAAAAAGAGAAGACTGAGAGGAGACCTCATCAATGTCTATAAATATCTGAGGGAGCGTGTTAAAAGGATGGAGCTTGTCTTGGAGCCGGTCTCTTTTAGGGTTGTGTCCAGCAACAGGACAAGAGACAGCAGGCACAAACTGAAGCACAGGAGGTTCCTGCCGAATATGAGGGGGCACTTCTTTACTCTGAGGGTGACAGAGCACTGGGACAGGTTGCCCAGAGAGGTTGTGGAGTCTCCTTCTCCAGAGATACTCAAAACCTGCCTGGATGCCAGCCTGTGCAACGTGCTCTAGGTGATCCTGCTCGGCAGGGGTTTGGACAAGATGATCTTCAGAGGTCCCTGCCAACCTCGGCAGTTCTGTGAAACACAAATTGTTTTCAAAGAGAAAAAAAAAAAAAACAAAACCTGTAGTGAAACTTGAAAAATCTTCATATAATCTGAACATTCTCATCAGAGTTAGTGTTTCCTTTTACTTTCAGGCAGGGTTGAAATGAATGAGCACATGAAACACTTAAACTTGATGCTTACTTTACATCTCTTCACTCATAAATGGAACCCGGTAATTGGCAGTGGATGGGGACTTGGCTGTGTAGTTCACCTTTGTTACCAGTGCTCGGTGTTTGCTGCTGCTTTCAGTGTTTCCTAGGGCCGGATCCCTCTAGGTTGGTAAGAGGGGAAAAGGAGGGGGGAGCGAGGGGACCACGTAGCAGAAATTCTGGATTACTTCACTTTCAGTTGCCGTGTCTGCTTTCCCTAGGGAACTGAGCTCTCTCATGAAATGTTTGCTTTCCTGGGTGACATTTTCCAATATAAATCCCACATTATGACATATTGTGAAGCTAACAGTTAACAGACTCTAAAAGAGCTAGAATTCACTTGCATGTTTTGTTATTTTTCTATTATAAAAGCACCACTGAAGAAGCAAAAAATCAAGTGTTTTTCTGACTTTATATACACTGCATAAACATTGCACAGTCTTCATTAAGAACCACTAGACTTGGCCCGATGAAGGCTTGTTTAGTTCAGTGTTGTCATTAATGCAATCCTATCTGTAAATAGAAGTAAAAGAAAAGTCAAGAGAAGGTATCCCCAGGAGCATACTCGGTTTCTAGCAGCTTGTGGCTCAGGATTTCAGAGCTAGAGAGGTCGTCTTTTATCCATCCTTTTGGTATATACTGAATGAATTAGTAAGGCAGCTATACTAGAGTATTTTACCACAACATCAGAGAGGGCAGGAATAGATAAAATAAAGGAATTGTATTTGCCATATGAGTCCAATACGTTTTCATCCTTGCCTCTACAGACTTGGTAATATTTTAACTTAAATAACAATCCATTAACTTGCAACAATGATGTTACAAAACCGAAGCATGAAGCAATAGGATTCCTCAACAGATTTCTGCCATACTCAGTATTCTGGAAATAATAATTAAAAAATCTTATATAATAAGATATATAATAAGATACATCTTATAATTATATATATAATATATATAATAATATATATTATATATATAATTATAAATACAAATATAATAAATACAAATTTTTTAAAAAAATAATAAATACAAATATACATTGTATATATATAATATTTGTATATATATAATTATATATATAATATCTTATATAATAAGATATATAATAGATATATAATATATAAGATATAATAATCTTATAATAATAAAAAAACTGGTAAAAACACCTTAAAGAAGGCAGTGGTAGGTATGTATTTACACCTGTAACTTTCCAAAAGTACTCAGTATTTGTTGTGTGCATGGTAGCTTTCAAGTGCTGAATACGTATTGCTTAAGCATCCTGAAATCTGCATACAGGACTGGAAGCTGCTCCTGAGGTCATTGAGTGTCCAGACAAGGAAACTGATGTGTATGATGAAGCATTGTCTGAATAAGGTTCTTGTAACAAATGTACAGGACACATGCAGCTGAAGGTGACCCTTGTTGTGTGTTGAGTTCTTGCAGCACATCTCTTCACACCTAGTAGAGCAGTCTCTTAATCCAAGTGGCAGTGTATGGTGTGTTATATTATCTCAAGTCAGCCTGTTTGGCTTAAAATGTGCAGCTTCAGAAACTGTAAAATCCATGTTTGTCTGTTCTTTCACATATGTACGAGCTAAGGATGGAACTGAATTGTATTATTGTACTGTTAATTATTTTGGAAAGAATGCTTTCCAAGTTGGAAAGCAGAAATTTCAAATCTAATTGAAGACAGGATTCAATTCTGCTGTAGCTTTAAGCATAGGAGCTGTTAAGAGGATGCTTGGCTCAAATGTCCCCTTCAGGTGCCCCCTTGTGCAGGTGCAGGGCTAGAGTGGGAAATGAATGTGATCGTTGTCCTGCCTTAGTCAGGAGCAAAGCTGATTTCTGCTTTCATCTGAATTAAATCACACAGAGTTGAACTTATGATTCCTAACAGGTCAGGGATTGAAGATCGCAGATTTGGTTTTTGTGATACTTAATTTTAAGAATTTTAGGATCCATGCTTTGATCTGGCGTGCTGTCCTTCGTACCTGGTGATAGGGAAGGTGAATCTTGGCTGGGAAAATACAGCTGCTGTGGCTAGCCACAAATGGCCCCACTACGGTTTTCGTGCCGCTCTTGTTAACTATGACAACAAGGATACACTTCAAATACACTTAACTGTAAGGTCAAGGATGAAACAAACTTCCTTCAGAGAGCAAATACTGTTCCCTGGGTGCATTGCATGCATTGCATAGCTCAGTAAGATTTCTAGAGACTTGTGGCAGACTTCATACTTCTTTTTCATCTTGGAAAGCTGAAGTAGGGTGCAGAAAAGTGCAAGTTTTGCTTTTACAGTAACAATTAACAGAAGTCTTCATTTGCTGATGTAAGATACAGATAACATGAGACAAGCTCGTGTTTTACTGTGCTTATAGGGAAATGTCGATGAAGGTAGAGTCCGCGTTCATCTTATTCTAATGCTAGTCACTTGCTTTGCTACCTTGTCCTGCATGCAGGCAGTTTCTTGTTAATGTCTCTAGTGTCACAGATGATAGTTTAAAGCTGTTCAGTACAAAATAAAATCATTTTCATAATGGAACTGCCTGGATCAGGATAGCTTTAGTTTTAAAAATCTGAAATAGCGAACCCACTTCTGCTTTTCTCCTCATAGCTAAGCATCTCTGGAAGGCCAGTCCTGTCCTGAACTCTTGCTTTTAATTAGGTCTGGCATAGAAAGTGCTTTTTGATGCTTGTTCTTCTACTGCTTCCTAGGAGTCTGGGGTAGGTCCTGCACAAGTGTACTCAGTGATCAGTAGTCCTGTTACCTCTTGCCAACTTTCTATCTGTACCTGATCCAGAGATGCAACAAAGATATCCGAAAAGTGTCTTGCACACTTTACTGTGGTGGGTAAAGCGGTGTTTGAAGACTTTTAGGTCTGAGTAGTTAAAAGAAACCTTAAGGGGAAGGTAAGTCAGGCCAAGATGGTAATTCTGGTGTGTAAAACCTCTTAATGCACTCGGAGTACACACTCCACGTGCAACTTGCGTGAGATCTTAAGTTTGGGGGGGGGGGAGGGGAAGAGTTAATTCCTATAATTTGCTCATTCAATAACCATTGTGTCACTTAAATGTTTTTTTAGTCAGACCAGCTTGGAGATGGACCTACTGTGTATGTATGAGGTTAGCTTACCATACCCAGCAATTATTTCCTTCAGTGTAATATAGGTAACTTCTCATGTGCAAATCAGGGACCTGTACATATTTCTTTCTGCTGAGTGTGAATTTGCAGTGATGGGGGTTTGGCTTGCGTTTTTAACTGTCTTACAGCACGTACAAAAATTTTCCTCATACCTCCTGATTAAGGCCTTGACTTTAAAAGAGAAGTTTCAAAGTTCCCAGACTTCTCTTTAGATTTCCGTTGCCACTAGCTACAAGTAGTTGCTTGAGGCTCTTCAGCAGATACCTCCAGTGGTGCTGAAGCATTAGGATGTATTCACAGGCCACCTAGATCCAAGTTAAGTTGTCTGTCCCAGTTACTGTCACTTAGTGCTGTTACGTGCCTTGCACTGAGGGTATGGGTGCTTGTGCAGCTGTACAACCTCTTTCTTCTGTTTGAGGCTTCATCAAAGCTTGCTCAAGTGTATCAACAATACTGCATTTGAGATGCTAATTCTAGTGTAAAACAGACTGTTTAGATTGCCATGTTTTGTGGCTTCTTGCTTTTCATTCGCTACTAATATTTTATCCTGGCAACTAAGGTTGGATCTTGGTCCAGCGCATACACTGAACTGCTGCAGATCCAATCTGTTTTAAGAAGCCTTAAGTGTCTCTTAAATTCCAGAACAGTCACCAGTACCAAGCCTGAAACTGCTTGGGGCTCAGTGTCATCCTTTGTCTGTGTGAGGCCTGAGGGCCACATAAGGGACCAGAGCTGTTGGATTTATTTTTCAAGGGTTTTGGTTAAACTCGTAAAATGACCCTGGAACTGGGAAAACTAAATGCGCTTGGATCATACAGATTCTACTCTAAGTTGCTATACCAAGCTGCTGTTTTTCCTCCCCTTCCACTGCCCAGAAGTATTTTTTTTCTTGTAGGTTGGGAACCATACTTATCTTAAAATTGATACATTTGATTATTGCTTTAAGCACTGAATTTTGTGGGATTGGATTTATGCACCTTACTCTTCACTGGTGGTACTGAGAAAGGAAAAGACAGATGTTCCAGCTCTGTCAGGAACTTAGTGCTTCTTGGTAGCATTAAGCCTCTCAGGCTGGCTTCTATTATTACTAGATGAGCTTTTTATATTTTATAAGTACGTTTTTCACTTTCAGGTTTGTGAAGCACATCACAGATCAGTTTGTCTATCTATTTTTTCCCACTTTCGAGATCAGAAATGCAAGAGAAATGGTTTGCATAATCCATCTGGCAGGGAGAATTTGACCCCCTGCTTTGACCACCTAGAGCAAGAGCTTCCCTAGTGCCAACTTGTTGCAGCAGTGTCTTGGACTCTGCTCCTCGGACAATACTCGTTTATATACAGCCACTTTGGGACTTAGTATCGCTTCTGTTTCTGAAGATTTGGCTTTTCTAATAGTTCTATTAATAGAAATCTCAGTAGGTGCTAAATATATTCTTGCGGAGTGGTAGATAAATAACAAAACTGTCTAAAGATTTGTTACCAAGTTCTGGTTAATTTAATATGAATCTTGTTCAATGTGATGTTGCAGGTAAGTTTTGCCTCTTGACAAAGAAGAAATACGTTTTGTTCTAAATTAGATGTAAACATTTCATACTAGGACGTGAAAACTAGGAAAATGGGATGGGATTAACTTGAGTGCTGGAGTTCAAATCGGTACTGAAAATGTTGGTAACTGGCATCATACTGAGTTTCGAAATAAAAATGAATTGCTTATGCTTACGTGGATCTTTCCAAGCAGTGGTTCAAGTAAGGCTTGGAATAACCAATCTAGAGGTTATCTGAGGGCATAACTAAAATCATGTTACACGAGGAATTGCATATGATTTCTTGCTACTTTTCACAATGTGTAATCATCTCTGCCAGTGCCAAAATAAGTACAGATATTTGGCAGAGCTTCACTTGCCCTAGCAATAGCAATTTACACCCACTTTGAACTTGCTTTACCCAGCTGCGCCCAGCACTACAAAGTGCAAATGGAAAATGTGAACGCTCCTGCTCGATACAAGAGGTTGTAGAGCTCTGCACATCTAAGTGTGTATTTACTAGAGAGATTACACTGGATAGAAACAGAAATAGAGTGCATCAAAGCACTTCTTAACTCACTCTAAGGTAAAACTACTATTCCCTAATAGTAGTGTCTAGGAGCAACATCTTAGCGTTGATCAAAGCAATGGGGTCCTTCAGTTGTTTATGGTTTGGTGGCTGTTAGAGCAGTATTTCACTATTTAATTACCAAATCATCTTGTGTCTAGCAGTAGTTTATTGTTCTGAAGTGTGTGTACACATATATTAAAAAAACACACACTTTTGAGTGTCTTGGAGTCTTCGAGTTAATCGGATTTCTCTTGGAGAACATTGCCTATGACTGTAAGTATTATATTTGGTGCTCTGAATAAATTTTAGATCTCATGTCAAATCAAATCTATTCTCAAATGGTTCTGAAAGAGGCAAGTAATCCCCAAAGATGGGAACAGCGCATATTTAATACACGGACAGAGGAATTCTGGAGTTTCTCACAGTGATAGTCTAGAAATAGTAGCTTAAATCTGTACGATCAGTTTAGATTGGATGCTAAGCTCCCATTTATGTGCCTTGATACCAAGCACCTGGATTGTTTATTTTCCTGTCAGTGTAGACACACTTAAGTAGGTGACTAGTTGTACACTCTTCTGCTAATTAATCTGCTGGCTTTATAATGATTTTTGTAGTCACAAAAAACATGTTCATGTTAAATTTCCAGTGAAATAATTTTAATTGGAATTGGAATGGGCCCCATTCAAAAAGTGTAGAAGCGTCTTCATGGTTTGTGTGTTTAACCCCGTGGTGGAGGAATTCCAGTTTGAAATCTGTCAAAATACCTCATTTCTAGTAGTTCTGCGTTTGCAGACGTGTCTAATAGTCTGGGAAGTGCGTAGTAGTAGTCTGGGTCTGCACACCGTGACCCACTGCAAACATTAATGTGAAATAATTTTCATCTGTGCGGGACCGCTACTTCACAGCAGTCTGGTCATCCAGGAATGTTGTTGGTTCTGATGGCCCTTTCTGTATCTGAGAAGACTTTGCACCAGCAGAAGTCTCTAATGTTGTCAGACATCCGTTCAATTCAACCCCCGAGGCGTTGATCTGAAAATCCTATGATGTCGGCAAGGTCTGGTGCTCGGGATGCTCGTTCTGGAGCCATCCGTGACCTGATGTGCTTATAGTACAGGGAAAGCTGCTCTTTCGCTTCTTCCCCACACACTTGGTAATCCTTCCCCCATATGCTTTAACAGTAGTATCAGAAAAACAGCTCAATTACACGGCACCCTGATGTGCGTGCATGCTGCTTTCTCACACAGTTGGAAACCCAGAGAAACTAATGAGTGGAGGAAAAATGATGAGGGACAAGGGAAGAGGAAAAACTGTGCAAATAATTAAAAGGAATTGGGGGGTGAGGGAGGAACGAAAAGGAAATAGAAAAAGGAGGTAGGTGAAGTTAACACACACAATGCATTATTGGTGTTTGCTTTATAGCTCAGTGTTGGTAAAGAAGTCACTTCAAAACAGTGGAGGTGGGAAAACGATGTTATGCTTTTGGCTGCTGGCTTGTTTAGCCAGCGCTGATAGTTGTGTGTTAGAAGAACATGAATGTGGACAAAGGCCATGCTGGGCAATTCTCTTGTTCCTTCATAGCAGCTGAGGGAAAAATGAGGAGGATACTTTCAAACATATTCCATCCATCACGATAGCAGCCTTAAATACAGAAATAGTCTGCAGTTGAGGTGCTAATGTACTGTTTGCCTGTTTGTTTTTACGTAGTGATTGGATTTGTTTTACACACCTACACAGCAGGGAGAGTCTTAAGTGGATGAAGTAGAGCAGATATATCTTGTGCCGTCTGCAGGGCGGAAAGGCTTCAAGCAGCATGAGAGTTAATGGCGGGTGTCCTAGGAGTCACTGAACGGGTTTCTGGCCTCACAGGGGGAAGTACGATCAAGGTGGCAAGCAAAGTTCCAGACTTGGCCCACAAGGATGACATTTGGGATGGATACAAGTTTTTCTGGAAGGACAAGGAAGATGAAGGCAGATATTTTTCCTCTCTGGTGCGGCGCTCTTAGATGGGTGACCGGCTGGGTGAGAATGGTAAGGATCAAAGGACAGACCACTGAGGGTGACATGTCGGTGGGATTACAAACCAGCCAGTTATGAGGAAGGCCAGTTAAATCATTAGCAAGCATATGGGTCACAGATCCCTGATTTATGCAGAGGACTTAATCTCCCTAATGGCTGGAAGGGTAACATGGTGAGATGCAAAATACCCAGCAAATTTCTAGAAGCTGGCTCAAAAAGATACTGCATGGGCCAAATGGGTAATGTACAACTGGATCTCCAGTAACAAGGAAGAAACGTTTAAGAATGTGGTAATGGCAACTCTGGCTGCAATCATGGTCATCTAGTGAAGCTCAGGATCCTGAAGGGAGTAGGGCAAGCAAGTCCCTGGACTTTGGAGAGCAATCTTTGGGTTATTTGGGGAACTGGTACAGCTGCCTCCCATGGCATCCTGAAAGGTGAAGGAGCATTGGAAAGCTAGCAGGCTTTTAAAGAGAACCTTTTCCATATGCAAGTGTGGCACATCCACATTGTTAGGAAAATGAGCTGAACTGAGCTGAGCTTGGCTGAACAGGCAACGTGACTGAACTTCATTACAAAACCTGTCATGGTAGAAGCAAGAACAGGCTACAGAAAGGATTACTAGAAATGGTGCCATGGCATATAGGAATATTGCTGACATACACAAGGGCTTATGGCATGTCCTGTTGCTCTCAACAGCTGTTAGCTCTAAAAGACTGTATGGGTAACATACAGGCCTGTTGCAGGATGTGAGCATGAGGATGGCTGATGAACTTGAAGCTGCCTTTGCCTCAGTTTTTTGCTGGCCTGTGTGCTTAGAGGTGAGTTTCAAGGAAGAGAACTACCCTCGATGGATGAAGGTCAAGAGAGATGGTGACAGTGGCTCCCCTGCAGTTATGGTATGGGCTTAGGTGGCTGTAGTTTGGGTGGGTGGACTACCAGATGGGTAAAAAGCTGGTTACAGGGGCAGGCCTGACAGTTGGCCTGCAGGCCAGAGGCATGTAGCTGCTCTATTTAATCTCTTGCTGAGGACCTGGAGGAGGTGACAAGATGTGCCGTTGCTCCCTACAGAGCGGGCAGCAGCTGACAAGCCTTAGGGCTGGTCTGCTGTCCTGTGGGACCTGGCCGGGCTCAAGGAACAGGCCAGCAGGAACTTGTTGAAATTGGACAGATGTGCCATCCTTGGGAAGGGAGGGCTTTGGGGAGGCTCCCGCTGCCCAGAGTTCAGGCTGTGTGCGTAAGGAAGGGGTTTTGCTGCCCAGTGGAGTTGTGCTAAGTCCACGGCGGTTTTTCCAAGACCTGACATGCCGCCGCCCTGTTGCGTGGGCTCTTGTAGCTGACCCAGCTGTGGGGAGAGGTGGGACTGGAGCCCTCCTGCCCCGCTTTGTGCCCGCCTTACCCCGTGATGCCGGGGCTGGGGAAAGTGTGTGTGTGCGGGGTGAGCCCGGCTCGGAGGTGCGGGGCTGGGGGCGAGAGGGGACCCGCGGAGGGGCGAGGGGAGGCGGGCGCTGCCTCAGGGCCCCGCAGCCCCGGCCGCACGGCGGAGCCCTGCCACCGCCGGGCCGGGCCGGGAGGCGCCGCTGCCCCTGCCCCGGCGGGGCTCGGAGGAAGAGGAAGTGGCCGCGGCCCCGGGCCGGACTCCGGCCCTCGGAGCGGAGCTGCCCGGCCCCGCCGAGGCGCCTCCCCGCGCCGAGCCGTGCCGCAAACTTCGCGCCGGGCAGCGGGGCCGTCAGGCGGAGCGGCGCTGCCCCGGCACCTCCCTGTGGCGGCGCCGAGGGGGGAGCGGCCCCGGAGCACGGCGGGCGGGCACGGGGAGGAGGAGGAGGAGGAGGAAGCGCTGTCAGCAGGGCCGGCCGTCTCCGCCCGCCGGGCATCCTTCAGCACCGCCGGGCTGCGCCTCGCCCGCCGCCTGTCCCAGGTACCGGCGGGGAGCGGGAGGGGGAAACTTGGCCGGGGGGCGGCGAGGGGCTGCGGGGGCGCCTCGCCTCTCCGCCCGCTGCCTCCCGAAGTTGGGCGAGGGGACGGCGGGGCCGCGCGGGGCGTCCGGCGGGGCGAGGGGAGCCTCCCCGCCGCCGGGCACACGGCTCCGAGGGGACCGCCCGTGCTCCGGGGCGGCCGGGGAGGGGGCGCGGTCCGTGCCCGCCGCCTCGGCACCGGGAAGCCGCCTGCGTGCGCGGGGGGTTCGGGCTCGGCCGCGGTTGTGCCCCAGGGCAGGGTTAGGAAGGGCTTTTGGCGGCTTCTGGGGTCCGTGGTGCTGCCCGGTGGGGTGCGAGGGCAGGCGGGGTGGCGGCAGGTCTCCACCGGCGGGGTGCCGCCAGGCACGGCTCTCCCGCCTGCCTGAGCTCCTGTCAGGAGGACCACGGCGCCTGCCTCTCGCAGCCCACCCGGGGCTGGAGGAGCAGAATTCACCTGGACGGGCTCCGCGAGCTCTTCGGCCCGCCGTGGAGCTGGCAGGGCTCTGCGGGGCGTCAAGGCAAGGGGCTCAGCCGCACCTGGCCACGCTCCGGGGTGCTCGGGCGAAGTTTGGAAGCCGTGTGGTGGTTGTGTGCTGCCTCGGGTTCGGTTCCCCTGGGAATAAGTAATGCTTTTGGAGTTAACAGGAACGTAGGACGCTGCCAGGGCATAACCGGTCTTTAGCATCCAAGGGAAATCTTTCCGCCCGTTTGCTTTTATGGTTTATTTTTAAGGAATCCGTTCCTTTCAGCTTTTGGTGTTGAAGGGAAAAGTTACTGGCAACAGTGCTCTTTTTCGCAATACCAGTGGTCACATTTGTGTATTTGATTTCTGTTTTTTCTTCTAAGGAAAAAAACATAGTCGCGGATTGAACGGTTATTTTAGGAATTTAACTTAACCTCGAGTGAGTTACATTAGACAAGGGGCTTTCCACCCCTCCAGCGCCGGCATTCCCCCGGACTGAGAGCAAGAGCGCGGTCTGAAGTGAGCGCGCCCAGCTGTGATTAAATGCCCGGGGGAGCTCTGAGCAGTGCCGCAGGGAGACACGGACACCACGGACACCACCTTGCGTGTGGTGTCTCGGGAACAAAGCGACCGCAGCATCTCGGGTGGAAAAGCCGAAAAGCAGGACCCACGGCCTGCTGATGCATAAGAATCAACATCGGTGACGTATGTATTTAAAAAAATAACAAATAAAAAAGTCACACTTCCCTTATTTCTTCCCCCAGCTTCATCTGGGATCCCACAACTTCCCAGCTGGCTCCACGGTCCGCTTTACCTTTTACCCCAAATCCCTTTGCCGGGGTTGTGCTCTGTGGCGAAGTAGCCCGCGGCAGTAAGCGTGGGACTGCCCGGTCTGTGTAGCACTGTGTTTTGCCATGGTTTTGCTCACTGTCCTTGGAGCTGTTGTGCATACGTCGCAGTACGCATCTGTTTTAACTGCCTGATTTCTGTGGGTTCAGGGCGTTGTGGGATTAACTTCAAGGGAGGGTTGGATTCGTACCTAACATTCCTGTGCGTGCTTCTGTCAGGTCCATTCAGTCTTTAATTTTCTAGGCAATAGATGTTAGCTGCTTTGGTTTCCTCTTAAGTTTTCCAGAGTAGTTTCCTGCTCCTCCATGGCATCCCAGCAGCCTTCCGACTTCGCCTGAAGGCAGCTTGGACGTTTGCAGCCATGGCGTTTCAAAAGAAATGTTACCAGTACGTTGTCCAGTGATGTTAACGCTTCTCAATCTTCACCAGAAATACCCCGCCTAAAAGTATTTTGTAGAAGTCAGAGGAACCATCTGGATCTTCTGCTGTACTGAAAGAAAGCATCGCGATATCACTGCGTCATGATACGACTGAACATTAAATCTTTTGGATAACGTCATCGGGTGATGTGGGTAGGGTCAGGAGCAAGGTTCTCCCTTGTACCCGCTGTCCTGAGGTTGCTCCCTGAGACCAGCACAGCACTCATCTTACACCTCTGCCGGTCACCTCCGTCCCCTTTGCTCTTCTTCCTCCCACGCGCAAAGCAGCGCTGATTCTCTGGAGAGAGCTGGCGGGTGGTGGGCAGGGGGCCTGCAGAGGTAGCCCGGTACCTGCAGACCCGGGTGGTGGGCGTTCTTCAGGGCAGCAGCGCTGTGCACGAGGTCAGCCTGTGGACACCACGGCAAAACCAGTATCGCCTCCTAACGTTTTGTTAAAGTCACGTTATCACTGCGGCATGTTGTTTGGTGTGCTGCGTGCTGGGACTTTGCTTTCTTCCTGGCTTGAGAATGATACTTCTCGGTTCTAACTTGTTTGAATCCATGCAGAATTTACCCACGGATTATTTTGTTTCCTTCTTAAAGTTTCCCAAAGCATAGCAAACTCCTGAGGCTGGACTAGCACTGGGCCAAACTGCCCGAATGATGTTTTCCTTCTGCTTACGTGTAGGCAGTACATTTTCTCGTCTCTAGGGGAGACGGTACCAAAGCTGGTGCAATTGTTTGTTTTTAATTCTAGCAATTGAATCTGCATTTCATTACAACAGTTCTTTCAGAGTTCTTGGTTTGAGACAAATTACTCCTCCTGATTTGAGTTCTGCTTCTGTTTAGTTGAGGTATCTTTAGCCTGTCTAACTGAGCTTGACTTCTGGCACATTTCACTTTATGCTGGTGTTTCTTGATCTGAGACTGTAGTTTCCTCTGCTGAGCTTTTTTTTCCTGTCCCTTGAAAGCCTTTTGCTTATTCTACCTTTCCTTCTTTATTAGGTAATTCATCTCACTAGGTCTGGAAGCCTTCTTAGGAATTCTCTTGTCACTTCCTTGGGTTACAAATTCAGCAGATATTCATATTGTAGTTTAAACATGTTCCAGACCTCCCCTGTGTTCAAGTCCTCCAACTTTTCAGTCCCGTTCATCTCACTAATGAGTTCCCTTAGTTTTTGAGATTTGCCTCTTGAAATTGAAAACCTTAATTGCAGATTTACTTGGGTTGCTCCGCCATTTAATTTAAATGAAATCAATCATAAAGAATAACTCTGGGATTATGCTCTCACCAACCTTCCTATAAGAGGAGATTTACTTATCAACTGCAAGTGTAAAACCCGGATATCACCAGTCAGCTCTGCAGCTATATGGCGAAAAGATCACTCGGCTGTGACGTCCAGCAATAGATAGGACTGGTTTATGGTACTTGTTCCTTGTATTTTCAAAATAAGTACAGGTTCTTTTCAAATTGTTCTGTAAACGTTAGCTACTTAAACAGCTTTTCCCACCCCACCAATGAAAATTATCGTGATACATATTGAATATATGCTTGCACCGTTATGTGAATGATAGTGCTCTGGAAAAAGGACCAGCGAGGTCCTTGGTAAGGGATTTCCCCCGTTGTGAGACGACACAGAAAGCCTGTGCACTGCTAAACCAGGAAGGGGAAAGCACAGGAGCGGGGCTTTATCCTGGGAACCTCTCAAGGGCCATCTTAGCGTACTGTGCTCCTTCCTTTGTTTATCTGCACAGCCTGTTTGTCAGGTCTGGTGTTCCCAATCCCCTGCTTCGTTTGTGCTTCTCTGCCTGATTATTTTTGCCCTCTTATTCATCTTCTGCTTCGTTGCTTTAACTATGCTGGAAAAGGTACTCAGCCATAATTTGCAAGCGCTCTCAGGGTTTGTTTGGGGCTGGAGGGGGGACTAAACACTCCAGTGTTTTGCAGACTGCGGAGGATGCAAGAATTAAGTGACCACATGCCAGCAAGTGAACTGAGCTGCGCATGAAGTGCTTATTATTTTGAAAATGGAAAGGTCAGGGTTGCAGGAGTGAGGATTTAAGGAAATCAGCGTGTCTCATTACCGCACAACAAATGCAAAGTCCTGTAATTATTTGTAAAAGCCTTCTAGCATCCCTGTGAGGTAGCTAAGTATTACCCATGGAAGGGAGGATCAGGATGAAAGGGCTTAACCAAAATCAGGAGAGAAAGCCTATTAATGCGTTGCAGTTACCTGGCTTCCCAGCTGCTGAACTCACCACAAGAGCGCCGTGCTCCATGCTTTGTGGAAGGAACGTCAGCGGTGACTTAGGATCTGCGTTTAAAAAATCATCATTTATGGTGAAGCTTGCAAAATGAGGTCGCTACTTCTGGACAATAAACATTTAAAATGCGTTAACGCAAGCAAGGTTATTCTCACTAATTGTGGTTACAAACAGGCTGTCAGGAACGTCATCTGCCTGTGCAGCGTGTCTCCTATGGATGCCATTGGAGTGTAAATATTAAAATCACCCTGTTTAAATTTCAGGTATTTGTGCTTCTCCTTTTGCTGGGCAATGTTTGCATAGGCACTCCAACACAACTTGCTAAGCAGCTGAATCCCTTACTATGTGTCTTTAAAAGAAGCGTTTAGGAAGCCTTGGCAAATCATCCCCGTAAGTAGTCGTTCCGTAATATTGATAGAGTAGAAATAAACTGTTTGGCCAATACATACTTAGCTGATAAGCATCCCTTAAATTGGTCTGGTAATCTATTCAAGCTTCCATTAGCCATGTGGCTCTGTTACGTTTCAGTGTAATTTTCATTATTATTCTTTGGAGATAAATTGTGAGGAGTTGCGTGGAAGGAGGGGACGATACATCATGCAAGAAAATTAGCTCTGTTTGTGCCGCCCCCCCCAGATCAGACAGAAGTTAAAGCTGTTTTCTCTTCCCTTCTTCGTGCCCTTTTTCTACTGAAGAGGCATCCCGAGCCATTATTAAGAAGAAAATAAATGGTTAGCCACATGGTGTTCTCCTGCGCTTGTTGTTGCTCTCTGGTGGCTCTGAACTTGCTGTATTTCATCTATTTTGAACACAAGCTAGGGAAGTGAGAAAGCGAACCCAAGCTGCTGAAAGTATTTTAACAAAGCTTAGGTTCAGAGATGATGAGTTGAAAACTTGGCAGGTCTCTAGAAGAGCTATAAAAATTTCGATGTTTTATGCAAAACACTCATTTTCGTGGATCACGGAGGTGCTTAAAAATGGAAATACTGTTTTTTTTTTTTTCCTCTGCTGACTACAAATTGTAATTTTTTTTGACGACTGCTTTTCACGGCAGGAGGTGGTGCCGATTTCAGTAACACTTGGGCGGGGAAGCAGCGCTCAGGGGTCGGTCGTCTGCCATGGGAGTGGGGCTCTTCGCTGCCCAGTGGCGGAGAGGAGCAGGTAGCAGCAAGAGGCTTACCCCACACCTTCCAAGGTGGGAATTCACTTAGGTTGTACAAAACGTGGATTGAGATTTTGACCTCAGTTTGCAGAAGCAAGTTGTTCTTTCCCTATCGCCAGTGGGGCCTTTGTTGTCCCCCAGAAGACGAACTTGGGAATTAGTTGACCGTAGGCTCTGCTGCTCTTCTGCAGCTCATCGCGGCTTCCATTTTTGATGTTTTGCAAAAGGAAAATGAGATACAGATTAAAAAATCTGTTGTTTGATCGGGGTTTCAGTTCTAGTTTTACCATGTGCCTGAACGCAAGAATAGTTTTAGAAATCGTCAAGACAATTGAGCACGCGCAAGGTTAATTCACAATGAAAAGTGAGTCTGCAGATGGGATTAGTTTTTCCAGCATGTGTAGCTGCAAGAGTCTGTACCTCAATCTCCATTTCAGTGGTTAATATTCTTCATTAGATGTTGCTTTTTGTATTGCTCGAGGTATTTGGTTTAAGTATGGAACTAGCGGGTTGATAAATTAATTTTTAAATTAACGAAAATGAGGAAATTTGTCTTAGAACTTACTGAAGAACCAAAACACTCGTCAATTTTGTGATGGTTTTGAAGATTGTCTAATTTATTTGTGTATTGAAAAGTGCATGGTATTCAGTGATCATATTTTGCTTTAATACTGAATAAAAGATGTAGAACCACCTGCAGCTGTAGGAAGCCAGGATAAATAGAGGTAGTACAGTAGCTTTAAACATCTGTGATAGCAAAACAATGCAGCTGCTGAAAAAGGGGACTAAAGTGGGTGGAGGTTTACTTTGAAAGCAGCAATGATGAAACGCTTCTCACGGCGCTCTTCAATACCTTGAACGTAGAAAATTAAGGAAGGTGAATTGTGTCCTGTTGACAACTAGATTTCTCTGACTAAAAAGCAAAGAGATGTTTTCAGACTTGAGGATGGAAGGACTCTGAGCAGGAGTGACTTTGCCGCAAAGGAGCGGGAGGAGGAGGAGAACAACTACTGTAAAAAGATTTTGAAAGGTGATAAAACAAAGTGTCCCACTAGGAAGTTTGTGGGGCAGCATTGAGCAGAACGTGGCGATTCAGTGCTTGTCTGTCACACATCCATCATCAGTGGCTTTAGAAATCTTGAAGTATTCATACGTCTCTGGATTTTTTAATTGAATCTTCTATCAAAGGCTGAACTTTATTTCTTAAGATTTATTTCTTCCTGCTGAAGCACTTGAATCGTAATTACTGTGGAAAAGATAGTGATGTTGTGAAACTTACATTTTCTACTGAAATCTCTTTTTGACTTGAAATAAAACATCCTTTTCCTCACACTGTGTGATTTAGTAACGTAAATACAGTTGTCTATACGTGAAGAATGATGGCAAGTATTTGTCCTCAAGGATATTCACTGCAGTTACAGCCATGCAGCGGGAAGGTGAAAATCACTGTCTTGCAGTAAGCATTCCCCTTGTGAATCAGTAGGAAAAAATGTGCTTTTGGTCCAGTCCCAGGGCAGGAGGTACGGCATCTCCACAGGGAATGGCTTGCACGTTGGCGTGGCTTGCGGACATCACCACTCGGATGGGCAGAGAAGGCAGGCCACGTTTCTCAGAGAGGTTTGATGGAGGAGTAGGGGAGAGCACCCGCAGCTAGCGCTGGAAAAGCAGCCTCGTATGTTCCAGCACTTTAACCCCAATTTAGGGAAGAATGCAAAACTCCCTGTGATGTGAAGTGCTGAGTCCCCAAGGTCCCCTCCCGCGGCTCCTGTTGCTGTCCGAGGAATCCCGGGGATGTTCGTGGCTGCGGCTTGCGGGCGCTGCTGCTTGGAGACCTCTGGAATGGATTTTTTTCCTTACGAAACGCCGTCCCAGACAAGGGGTGTGCGAGAGTTACAGGGCATCGCTGGAGCTGGAAGGAGTTTGATGCAGTTGCTAACACTGCTACCTCAGTCCCCTAGTCTACAACATACTAAAGTATTATTTATTTATACTCATATTGTGCTTTATCTCTTATAATTTTTATCCGTCTCTCATATTTCCTTGTAAAATGATCTTTATGAAGCGTTGCATGAATGTGGCCCACGATGCTCTATGAAGACCCTCAGTATCTCGTTAGGCGCATTAATGTACAGCGTACACTTAGACATGAAAATAATGGTTGAGGCTTGCACTTACCACATTACACGGGCACAAGGAAGAGGCTGCTGTATTTATGAAAAATAATTATTTTTTAACGTAGCATAGTAGTTGTCGTTACAAAAAAAAATAGAGCATCCAAAAATAATAGCAGAAATTAGGAATGGAGGAACAGAAGCGGGTCCTGAGCTTTTTTGGCCTTGTATTTACAGAATCGAAAAACTCCCCAGACCTTGCTTTCAAATTGAGAAGTGTTTAAGATAACGTAGTTTTTACTTTTCTGCTGAAACAACCAGGCGAGGCTGTTTGCTGTTGGATGAATCCCCAAATGCTCCAAGTTCAGGAACACAAACAGCGTGCCCGTTCTCCTTGCTGCTACAGGCCATTTTAGCAAATGTTCTTTCTGCTTCCAGTTTCTGCTGTAGGGTTTTTTTGAGGTTTGATGTGTTGGTCAGTCTTATTTTGATGTATTTGCTGGTGGCTTTGTATTAAGGCGTATGTAAGGATTGGGAACATAAAGTGACAGAGCAAAGTTGCAGGGAATGAGCAGAGATCTCTGCTGCAAGTAGGGTACTCTGCGATTAGCAGTGCTGGATACAAATAAGGATAAATGGGCTCTCTGGCTAATAGGAAGATGACAGCAAACCGTGCGTGTGATTCGGCTGTGAAAAATGCTAACCCAATTTGAGGCGCAGGGGGCTCGTTGTTTGCAGGAGAGATGGGGAAGCATTAACGCGCTTTCGGTAGGCATTGTTAAGATCTCGTTCCGAGCATATGGTCACCTGTGTTCAAATGGAGAAATGAAAGCAGGAACGATGCAAGCGAGGGCTGGTGGGGGGACGAAGGGAACAGAGAGCTGCTGTCTCTGAGTGGCAGAAGAGGCTCGAGCACGTTTCTCCTAGCAGAACAGGAAGCAATATGGTATTTCTTCTTAGAGATGGCTTTACAGGGAAATAATGAGGGAGGGACCAGCATCGTTAAAGTGCAGTGGGAGCATAAGTAAGTACGCAGGTACATTCCAGATATGTCTGCGCTGGAAATCTGGTGACAGTTTCGAAGCATTTGGGGAACGAAGCTGTGGCAGCACACCTTTGGAGACAGGGAACCCGGGCTACCTTCTCATTCTCCACTGCAGGCCCATGTATTGCGTGTCAAGGAAAAGGCAGTGGTAGTTTGTGACAGAAGCTGTTGAGGTGGTGGTTGTTCCCTTCCCAGAAGCGTTGGTTCTTCTTTGTAGGCAGAGACAGGATGTTCAGCGGGTTGTAATGAAAACCTCAGGTGCCTGGCTGGTACGTCTTTATCTTCTCGTAGTGACTGCTGCTTGAAACAATTTGCCTCAGCCGTGCCAGCCTTGTCGAAGAGGAGAGGACTTGGTTTCCCCTTGTAGCACAGGTATTTTCACCCAGCCGCTCTGCCGTGCTCAGGTGAGCCCCGATGTGCGGGATATGGAGAAACCTTTAACGTGTCGCCGAAATGGTTGTCAGGGGTAATCCTTTAAAACGCTGGGGACTGGCTGCTTGTGAAAGCAACCAGAGTTATCTAGTCCAGTTCTGCGGTCGTGTACCTCTTCTGTGTTGAAGAAGTCGTCTACACAGTGCCAGTATTTCCTGTGGCTAGCCCGAAAAAATGAGGTGTAAGGAAATGAGGTGGTTTCCTAGATGCTGGTATTTCTCTGCAAACCTGCTTTGTCTATTGAATTATAAATCTTGTTAATTTGAATGTTACAAAGGTCTGTTTAAAAGACAATACTATATGCTTGCATAGTAACTGCTCGTATAAAAATTGTTATTAAGTTGTCAGCCCATATATTAGCAAGTTATTTTGCCGTTTCAGCCACTTTCTATAATGCACTATGTGTCTCCCAGAGTATATTATTGCATACGTTTGAAAGATGCAAAATACATGCATTAAACTGTCAGTTTTCCAATAAAATAAAAGCATGCCCAGGGCTTGATATGAATGGAATATACTTCAGTTACTATCTGAGCATTTATTCAATTACACTATTTCATATGGTTTGTAGGTAGTTTGCATTTAAAAACTAAAAATCTTCATAATGTTATATTGTGAATGAAACTGGAAAGGAAAAAAAAAAAAAACAAAAAACCTTTAGTCATTTTCCTTTTTCCCTTTCCTTGCCTGTTTGCATCAGGAGCTGCTGAAATGGGTTGTGGGTTGAACAAACTAGAGAAGCATGATGAAAAACGACCTGGTAACATCTATTCAACGTTGAAGAGGCCCCAGGTAGAAACCAAGATAGATGTTAGCTATGAATATCGATTCTTGGACTTCACAACACTAAATGATGGTAAGTACACAAAGTTTTCCTTTAGATTTGTTTTTATGTACAAATTGTCAAATTGTTCTATAATGTTTTTAGACTAGTGTGTGTAATAAAGCTTTTAGTTTAAGTAAATGCCTTCTCTTCATTCATAGTGTTTACACGCAGAGATCTTACTAAGAATTTTCTGTGAATTTTTAACCATAAACGTATTTGTAGATTCTCAGATTTTAGATTCTGTTTACCCACATTTTTGTTGTTACTCTAATACTCTAAGTTCATTTCCTTAATTTGCATTTTGTCCAGGTTTCATATGGTAAAGTGATTCAAGTCTGGCAGGTTATATACTTTACTACTCTTTTTTTTCTTCCTCCTTTTCTGCTCTCTGTGCTCCCTCAGGAGTAATTCCAGAGGTTAAAGTTAGTGCTCTCAGGTTTGCAAACTTACCTTAAATAACTCTGACATGGTGACAGATACCTATAGGTGTACTCCTGGGTGGAAACAGAGTAACGGGAGACCCTGAAGATCTAAAACATCAAAGAAGGGTCCAGCCTCATGCGCTATTTACCTTTTTGATTTCTGAAGTAGTCTGCTTTAATTCTCATGACGATCCGTAGATACTCCATTTTTTCTCTTGCTGATTGACATCAAGCATCTCTGCCAGTTTTGCTCACACCATCGCCTGTGCCCTCATTCACTTCAAAATTAGCCTGTTCTACAAGCAATTACTCCTCACACCATTTGGAAATCTGAAGCTCGAGCAGAAGGCTGGGACCTGCTTCTTGCTATATATAAAACAACACAGCACCAAAATGTGTTACAGCTAGCTGGCCGGGTGCCAGGTAGAGCCTCTCTGCTTTTGCCCTGCAGTGTGCTGCTACTTCGTGTTTTGCAAGTCAGGTCAAAGGAAAAGCCAAGGCGGTAGGTCTGGCTCTCTGTGAGGCGCACCTGGGGGACAAAGCAGTCATTGGTCCCAGCCAGCATGGGTTTGTGAAGGTCCTGCCTAACTAACCTGATTTCCTTTTATGATAAGATCACCCGTATGGTGGACCAAGGGAAACCAGCTGATGTGATTTTTTTGGACTTCAGCAAGGCATTTGACACGGTTTCCCATAGGATCCTACTGGACAAAATGTCCACCATACAGCTAAATAAAAACATCATCCGATGGGTGAGCAATTGGCTAACGGGCAGGGCCCAAAGGGTTATGGTGAATGGGGCTGCGTCAGGCTGGCGGGCGGTCACCAGTGGGGTCCCTCAAGGCTCCATTTTAGGGCCGGTACTTTTCAATATTTTTATAAACGATCTGGATGTAGGAATAGAGGGTATTTTGAGCAAGTTTGCTGATGACACCAAACTTGGAGGAGTTGTGGACTCGGATGAGGGTGGAAAGGCCTTGCAGAGGGATCTGGATAGGTTGGAGAGCTGGGCGATCACCAACCGCATGAAGTTCAATAAGAGCAAGTGCTGGGTCCTGCACCTGGGACGGGGAAACCCTGGCTGCACGTACAGACTGGGCGATGAGACGCTGGAGAGCAGCCTAGAAGAGAGGGATCTGGGGGACGTGGTTGACAGCAAGTTGAATATGAGCCAGCAGTGTGCCCTGGCAGCCAGGAGGGCCAACCGTGTCCTGGGGTGCATCAAGCACGGCATCGCTAGTAGGTCGAGGGAGGTGATTGTCCCGCTCTACTCTGCGCTGGTGCGACCTCACCTCGAGTACTGTGTGCAGTTCTGGGCACCACAGTATAAAAAGGACGTGAAACTGTTGGAGAGTGTCCAGAGGAGGGCTACGAAGATGGTGAAAGGCCTGGAGGGGAAGATGTACGAGGAACGGCTGAGGGCACTGGGCCTGTTCAGCCTGGAGAAGAGGAGGCTGAGGGGAGACCTCATCGCAGTCTACAACTTCCTCGTAAGGGGGTGTCGAGAGGCAGGAGACCTTTTCTCCATTAACACCAGCGACAGGAACCGCGGGAACGGGGTTAAGCTGAGGCAGGGGAAGTTTAGGCTTGACATCAGGAGGGGGTTCTTCACAGAGAGAGTGGTTGCACACTGGAACAGACTCCCCAGGGAAGTGGTCACTGCACCGAGCCTGACTGAGTTTAAGAAGCGATTGGACTGTGCACTTAGTCACATGGTCTGAACTTCTGGGTAGACCTGTGCGGTGTCAAGAGTTGGACTTGATGATCCTTAAGGGTCCCTTCCAACTCAGGATATTCTATGATTCTATGATTCTATGACAAAGAGTTGCTGGCACATTGTTTTACGTGAGACCTCTCTCAGAGCAGTTCAGTATGTTCAACCCAGGGTAACATGCATTTGTTGTTTTCTAAGACTTGTTGCAAGCGAGCTTGTATTTTGAAAAAGGTGGAGGTTTGGAGTAGATGGTTGGACAGGAGTGTGATTTTGTAGGCAATGCAGGAGCTGAGGAATTCGTCTGCAGACTTGGTGTCTGTATGAAGAGTATGAACCCTTCCATTTGCTGTTATGCTAATTGGGATGCACTGCAGTTACTGAGAGCACCAAACAAGTTGGAGAGAAATTGTTTTTCCATGTTTATGTATTACAGTTGTTTCCACATTTGTTTTTATTTCAGAGTGAACAGTCTGAGTTTCTATTGCTTGACAGTTTGACAGTTTTCAGAGAGATGGAATTAGTGGAAATGAATTAGTATTGAGGGCTCACTTGTATAGGCTCCTCTGTGATGCTTGTTGCAGCCCTGGCTGAATGCCTCACAAGGTTTCATGTGTGCGTTCTCCTGATTCCTCATGAAGGATGTCTCTGTCACTGTGTGGGTGAAACCAGTACACTTGATAGCCATGTGACTTGCCTGAGGCACAGAGGATGTCTGTCACAGAACAAAAAAAATAAACCCAGATTTTATAAGTCCAGTTAAGTGGGTAGGTTTGCTGTAAGGCACATTTGTACACTTTTCTCACTCACCCTTGATTGTTTTATTAGGATTTTAGGAGACATGGTTTTAAAGAGACTGTGAATAAAAGTACTTTCATCAAATTCTTTGGTCTTCCAGTGAGTATAAGCTGTTCGGCTCCTGCTGAGTTCTGATTTGGCATGTTGTATCCCCATCATTCTGGTCTCTGAAGATACCAGCAGGTGGGAAGGTGAGGAGGGCACAAAGCTGTGGTTCCTGCTCTTTTTCCTAACTGTCACCCATGACTGTGAGCTCTCAGGGTTCTGCAGCTCCCCCCCATTCATGTCACCAGCTGTACGAAGGCTCCTGGCCCTAGCATTAGGATGTTCCAGGTTTTTCTTAATAGCAAGAAAATCACTGGTTACTTTGTATTTTTTGCTCAGAAATAACCTCTCTGCAGATAACCAAAGTTAATGATGAATGCTTCACCTATGCCTGCATGGATTCAGATGTTTCTAAAAATGAATTGCTCACAGCTGTGTAAAAAGAACATTTGGATTGTGAAGTCTGTTTTCTGTGAATCTGCTTTAGCCCTTTCAGTGCATATATATCCTGACATCATCTTTTCCACAGGTTTTCTGCTTCATATGCCTTTTAGAATAACCCTTGCTAAATTATAAGTGGCTGCTTGGTATTTTACTGTATCTTTACTCTAGGCCTTATTTAGAACATCAGTGGATCTGGCTCTGAAGATGGTTATGCATTTTTCTCTGCGGCTTCTCTGCAATATTTACTGCTCTGCTACCTGTATCTCTTGCAAGCGTTTAATCTTAACGGTGAGAAGGATATGATTATCTCCACTTTCAAATGGGAGCTAATGCACAGCCAGAAGTTTTCCAAGTCTTCAGTGTTTTTTCATGTGTTCCAAAAGCAGCTTTCATTGACTTTAGACATCACTGTAGATGCTGATCACATTTGCAGTTTGGAACTGCATTTATTCTCAAATCTAAAATCCAGAAAACCAGATAACTGCTTTCCAGAATGCTGTATATGTTTTAGCTGCAGTTTCTTAGGCAGCTAAGAGGACTTAAGTTTTCTGTGCTTGCAAGCAGGCAGATAGTGCTCCGTTTCACCTTGGGTTATCTCTGTGAACTCGTGTAACTTGCCAGCCTGGCAGTGCAGTGGTCAGTGTCTAGTGGAAGGATCTGAAAATGCTGCAGTTGGTGTAAGTGGTGAGAACATGCAGCCAGGAAGATAGAGGACACTAACATAGCTCTGTTGGAAGTGGGAATAAAATGCCAGCCTGCTGGTCATTTGCTGTATTAGCCAGAAACTTAGCTTTCCTTGCTGTTTTTGCTTAGTTTACCTTCTGACATGCACAGCTGAAGGAAGGTAAGGCAATATACTCCTTCATGACATATTTTTATTCACTTTCAAACTCGAGCCATGCTGTACACCGAGACAGGTGTCCAATGGCAAATAGTGTTAGATGGCTTATTTAAGTACTGCATAAATAATGCATACATGCGAAAGACTGAATTAAGGTTGCAAGTGTAACCTTCATTCTGACATTTCCCAGAGTTAAAGGATTGACACACTAGAAAGTAAAGCGTCTGGAGAAAGACTGCCATGCTTTTAAGAAAAGCTGAGTATGAAGAAACCATCAGTTCCCATTATGTGCCACAGCACTGACAATCTTCCTGGTTCTTCAGAATTAAACCCCTTAGATTTGTCAAACTGTTTGAACAAGCGTGATAATTGATGGCGGTGTAGGGTTTTCATCTAGAGCAGGTTAGCACTTGAGGAACAAGGAGCACTTTGCACATTTCTGCACATTTCAGAACCTTGAGGGAAGCCCCCTCAAGGGGCTTTCTCTTGTTGTTTGCTGGGTTTTCTCATGTTGGCTGCACAATGTCTGCTACCCTTACATTAAGGGTATAAAGCCTCTTGCAAGCCTCTTGCAAGAAGTCTCAGTCCATCTTCAGCATTGTCCCTTGACATTATTATCCTGTGGGCTACCCTTCAGTTGTCTGTACTGCCCAAAGCTTATGGGCTGCTGCTCTCCCTCTGATGGGATCACAGCAGATTTCACCCGAGTTAAATTGGTAAAATCAGCACAGATTTTGTTAAAGTAGCCATTAACGAGTTTCTAACTTGGATGGCTCATTGCTGGGTAGCAACATGCCACAGGAGGTGCAGAGAAAGAGTGGGGCCTTCTCCTTTGTGGCAGTGGTGAGCTGGGAGGCTGTCCTGGCTGCAGCATGGAGGGAGCTTCATCCAGCTCCCAAACTGAACCCACCTCACTGTCCTCTTACAAAGTTCATCCCATTACTGAGTCAGTCTTGCTTGTCATTGTGCCAGGTCGCTCTCCAACTTTATTCTGACAGGTTTCACCCCCAGTCATTGCTCTGCCTG
This sequence comes from Heteronetta atricapilla, assembly GCA_011075105.1. Taxonomy (NCBI): domain Eukaryota; kingdom Metazoa; phylum Chordata; class Aves; order Anseriformes; family Anatidae; genus Heteronetta; species Heteronetta atricapilla. The sequence continues at coordinate 37,518,358 of CM021732.1, read as the reverse complement.
CTTTCCTGCCATGCCCCTGGGCCACACCGTGTGTGAGGGACCTGCCCCTCCTGGTGGGGACATGCCCTGGCCTGGTGGGGAGGCCGCAGGGAGGGCACACACTTCTTCCATAACCCGCCCTCAGTAGCGTTATTGGCAGGCCCAGTCTTCTTCCAGCTCTCTACTGGCTGGTCCTTGCTTCAGAGTAACAAGGCCTTACTCAGCAGTAAGCCTTGCTGCTCAACTGGACGTCTCCTCGCCGACGTTGAGGAGAGACAAATGCTAAGTGGCAATAATTGAATTTCGTAACGATGAAGAATTTGAGGAAAGTAAAAGACAGTTGCATCAGATTCATGTTGCAGTAAATCCTTTTGCTGCAAAGCCAGGAGAGATAAATTAGTGTCTGTGTGTGTATACTTTTACTGAGAAAAAAAAAAAAAACACGACAAACCAAAACCAAACAAATAAAGATGGTATGACCCCCGTAAGTTTTTTTTTTTTTTTTTTAAAAAAAAAGTTGTTTATTTTGCATCCATCTCGGTATAAAGCACGCACGTTTTCAACAGTGACTCTGTGGGGCAAGCTGGTTTGTTTGTTTTGTTGTTTGGTTTGAAAGAGAAATGTTTAAACAATCTGCGTTCCTGCCCTGTTAGGATCTAATCTACTTATTTTGGAAAACTTTGCTCAGAATGACAGATCGTACAGAAACTGAACTCTGCCTCTTCTTCATCCTTTATTTCCTTTCTTCTGCCTCTTTTCAGTTCTGATGACCCTCTGAGAGAACAAGGGTTCTGGGTTTCTCCTCAGGTCAGGGTAGAGTTTTTTAGTTTGATTTTACTGACTTGATTGGATCTCTTTTTGCTTTGCTTTAGATTCCTGTAGTAATGCATTGGCCCGATGAGTTATGACAGGTTTTGGCCTTGAATAAAGTTGGCATGAAACATATGCTAGCCATGTGATGAGAATGAAATGGGGATATAAATTTTTTTAAATAGGGGAAGGCTATAGTCTGAACAAGCCGTTTGTGCTATAAACCCACTAAAATCCAGATGTTTTGACTGATGGAATGAAAAACAACAATACTTCACATGTCCCAGAGAAGTTCTGAAGTCATAATGTGAATACAAGGGCATATGGTTTTTATCCTTACTGTCAATAATTCTTCTCTTTAGTGAAAAAAAAAAGAAAATTATTTTTAAAGTAAGGTTATTAGTTATATTTCAACGTTTCCACCCTTTTTTTTTGCTGAAGTGTTTTAACTGTTGTTGCCTAAGGACTATATTACCAGACCTATACTCTTTGAATAACAAACTTATAAGCTTTCTGATTGGAGGCATTTTTATATGTATGCATATATATGTATATATAAAAAATATAAATTTGTAAGTGGATCTGTCTTTCAAGTTCTGGCAAACTTCTGACTACAGTAATGCTTTGGGCCAGTTTTGCTGCTCAAAAAAAAAGGTAGTTGCAGCTTTATTACAATTGATATGGCTGGGCTTTTATTGCTTTTTTTCTAATAAGGGCACATATCGGTTAATGAACCTTTATAAAATATATAATGATATTAGAATCAAAATTTAAAGAAGCATTTCAATATGGACATATTCTTAATATAGGATTAAATTTCAGTTGTGTGTAGTCTAGGTAGTTAATTGAATCAAAAAAACCTCAGTTGTTCCCTCAGAGAGGGGAAAGAATAATCTGATTGGAACTTGGAAGTGTCACACAGTGGAAAGTGTGCAAGCTGGGGATAGAGAAGACATTTTTTTCCACAGAATTTGTATGTCTTTTTATCAGGAAATTGTTTGCTACAAAATTTAATATGCATTGTCGACTTCAGTGCTTGCCATCTCTTCCTATCAGTAATTTTTATATTACGTTAAGTAGTTATTTGTGCCTTGTTTCTGCTTTCTGTTTCTCTTCACCATTCATTTGAGAGAGGGAAAAAAGCAGAACAACAACAACCAAAAAAACCTCTGAGCAAGTGGCTGTATATCTGAAAAAAGACCCTGCATTTGCAGGTGTTCTTATTTGATTTAAGACTAGTAAAAGCAATTGTTTCTCCATTGGTGAAGTTATTTAATTTCCTGTTTTCATTTTTGTAAGCAAAGAAACATAGATGAAATTAGCATTCCAGTTTTGTATTTCCAGTTGCCCGGGTTAGTTACCATCATTTTGTCCTCAGGAGTGATGAAATAAAATTAGCAAGGCAAAATATTGTTAGGTTATTAATGGGATGTGATAGCTTGAACCAGACTGTATATCAATCATGTACGACAGAGTAAAACACTGCTTGAGAGAATATTAATATATAACATATTAAGAGCAGTAAGACGATGAGCAGAAGAGGCCAATGGATTATTTCTGTGTATCTCACATTCTGTTAACGATTCCCCTTCATTTCAGCTTTGTCCATATGCAGATCCCATTCAACTTACATTTTTTACACATGAAAATATGCACATGATAAAAAGAATAAGCATAAGGGCTTTGCTGGGGTCTGGGCTTCAGTCCTTTCCATTAATGCAAATGTAAATAAATGATTTTTTTTTGGCTTCTCTAAAGCATGCAGGTATTTTGTTTCAAGTGAATTGCAGTCTAGTAATATGTAACCCTTCAGGGCTTGCCACTGTAAGTCACAGCAAAATGAAATGTTTGTGCTGTAGCAGTTTATAAAACTTACTTGCGTGTCTTGGGAAACTTGCAATTTGACATAAAAAGAGCATTCCATATGTTACTAGTTTAATAAATGTAATAAATTACATCATAAATGTATTTGGTTTATGGAATTGTTAGAAATAACTTGAACTTGTTTACTATTGTTGGCTTTTAACTAAGGATCCATAACTTGAGTACAATCTGTAAGAGATATTCTAGTTTCTAAATACGGGCCTTGCTTTCCATAATTAACTTATATAGATTTTTGTTATGGTAGACCATATGCACATGTTATTGATGTACAAATATAGATACGCTTATACATACAGAAGAGAGAATGTGTATGTAATATATGTGCCCATGCATGTATTGCATAACATTCATATTATTGAGATGGGTAATACATAAGGATATGAACATTCAGCCTGTTAGGCTTTGCTTTATGGCTACACTTAATTGTGCCACAACAGAAAGTATGAAGAACTTTATCTAAAGTCATACGATGGCTACGACAGAACTGGGAATAGAACCTGTTCAATCCACTGCGCTAGCTGGTAGATCGTGGCCTTAAAAACACCCTTCTCACAGAAACTAAAGCAAGAAGTTGGTCAATATTATGAGTTAAATTTCCAACCCTGTATCTTAATAGTTACATACCTGCAAAAAATCTGTACCTTTCAAATTTCAAATAGGAAAACATTTCAGGAATTGCCTGTCTCCTGAAGACCCAACTGAAGTGTGGCACTGCTGTTTTGTGTTAGAATAGGCTAGATGGAAGCCTAGATACAATATGGTAAGTGTATTAGAAGTATCAAATATGTCAAAGAATGTGCATATGATGTGTTTTGGACTGGTATTTTCAGCTTGTGATTGGAAAAAAAAAGATTTCTTTCAGATACTGTTACGGAATCTCACCCCAAATACATCGAGCAGTGTAACAGCCACTTTTTCTACATGGATTCTGCCTCTGTGGTTCGGCAATGGGTGCGTGCAAATGCAAAATGGACAAGGAAGGGAAGGAGGGAACATCTGCAAGATGCTTTCTATTCATGGATTCCCCTCTGGAAAAAAATATGGGTGCTGCAATAGTCATGTTTGTGTTAACTTTCCTAGTCTGCATTCATTCTCAGACTGAAGAATGGGTAGCTACAATACTCCATTCTTGCCATGTAGTTGTCAATTGTATCTACTCCATTAGCTGAAGCTTCTTCTTAATGCAATTACTGAATTCTTACAATAGATACATACCATACGTCATACATAAATTAATGCTAATTGTAATTCACTCACATCATGGAAAAATAGTTACAGAGCTGTCTAAAAAGAGCTCTGAACTTCCAAGAAAATTTTCCATCCTATCAGCAACTAAGGAATTGCACATGATCTTTCTGAGTGTCCTTGTCTTTTATTTTGCCTCTGGCTTTGCACATTTTTCCAATCTTCATGTGGTTTTCATCTCCTGATGCTGTTCAAGAGCCAAGGAACCAGATTTGGCAGTCTGCGTGGCTGGTAGACAGGCGTTTCTGGTGGAATGATGAGATTCTTCAAGCCAGAGGAGCCTAATCCTGTTTTCTAAGAAACAAAACTTCCCCTGTGTTTAGCTGGGACACACAGTGGCTTGTAACTTTAAATAATAAATGTCTTATGGCTATATTATGGGACAGAAGTGATGAGACACAGTCTCTGTAGTAACTTGTTCAGTCTTTGTATGACTTGTTACTACAAATTTCTTGACATCAGCAAGATAAAAAATGATACACAAAATCTGTTAAATCTTTTAATTTTAATGCAGTTCACAGTCATTGAGTTTGTAAATAAGTGTTGCTATTTGTCTAAAAGCTCATGCAAATTATAAGTTTGAAGTTGGTTTATTGTGAATGGAGGACACCTTGTTTGAGAGGAAAGAGAAATTGTTGGTGTCAGCTGTTATTTATTGTGAGAAGTCACTTTTCCTAATTGTACTGAAAAGAAAATGCTGAGTAGATACATCTTGATTGTGTGGGATTTTCTTCTGTTTGCATTCATTTTTCTAATATTCCTATACAAAGGATAAAGAATCTCTAGTGTCATGGAAACTGTGGACCTTCAGCTATTTCACAGAACCTGTAACAGTTTTTTGGTGGGTGAGATGAAGGGTCCACAGCCCAGCACCAGCCAGTGTCAGACTGTGCATGTCCCAAGCAAGTAGTGTGGTGCAGGAGGTCACTGCAGGGCCGTGGCAGGTGCTTCTGAGGAGTTTAGGCCTCATTAACTGCATTTGGAGGGTTTCACTTTGGACAGGAGGTGGTGTGCTCCTGTCAACAGAGCATCCTGCTACATGTGCCTCCAAGCCATCTGAAGGAAGTGTATCTTGTGACAAATGTCTGCTTTTTGGTTCGCAAGCCCTTCTTCGGGGGTGGGGGGGGGCAGCCTGGCAGGTGCCATTTTGTCCCCGTGTCCATTTCATGCAGATTACAAACAGTAGCTTGTCATTGTCTCAGCCAGCGATGTTTGTAAAGAGATTTCACGTGCAGAAAGCAGTCTAATTTCTGTTCTTACTTCTGTTCCTGGTTTGTTTCTGTTCCTGCTTTTTCATACATGCTATGTGACTTTTTTCCCCACTGGTCAAAGACGGAGTTGAGGCCATAGAGATGGCTTCCTTCTGCAGCTGTGGCAGCTCCTGTGTAAGCACATACCTGACAAACTGACTTCCTTGTGTCCGAGGAGGAAGACGTGGACCATGCGTTACTTTCTTGAGTTTTCCCTGTTGTGTGTGTGCTTTGCCCTTGTTCCACAGAAGGGTGTGGGTGTGGGACACAAGATTGGGCTGGTAAGGCTAGTGGTTGGTTCTCTGCACTGAGAGAACCTGGTTTGGTGGGTCAGAACTTGCTGTTGTTCCAAACTACTGCCATGACTGAATGAATTTTGGGTGTTTAAACCCGCTCTCGAAGATAGGGCTGTTGTCCTATGGAGTCTCGTGATTGCAATAGGTATTGGTCTGTGGCTAACCAGTCTGGGGAGGGAGGGTATGTCTCTAGTGGGTAAAGTCATGATCGAGGTCTCCAGTGCCATCCTCCAAATCCTGCCTTCTCATAGATGCGCAGCAGAGCATCTAGAGATGAGGAGATTCACTCCTTTCCTACCTCTGTTTGACCACTTATTCTTTCTAGATGGGCATACTCACTCTCTCTTTTCTCTCAATGCCCTTTTTGACCTTTTCTTCCTGTTCACAGATGGCTTTGGCAGCTGTCTCAATGACCCTCAGGAAACCTCACGGACTGGGGACTGAGATTGAGTTAGCGAAAAGTGTAGCTGAAAACTACCAGCAGTGCACCACACAGGATAACGAAGGGGGAAGGGTGAATTTGCTCATACCCTGCTTTTCTGACAAATGACAAAGGAGGGAGAACTGGCAAAGGGAAGAGTGGTAAAGTCAGTCCTGTTTCCGTGGCTTGGAGAGGAGACAGTTTTAAGGATGAGGAAGGCAATGCAGACTGATTTAAGTCCTCGAGTATGGAGAGTAAATCTTCCCTATTCTTAGCAAAGTAGCATTCGTCTCTCCTTGACAGGCATCTGTTCCTTCTCTGCTGCCCTTTGCAGAGGAAATGGACTGCCAGTTCTGTCCCTAGGTTTCTGACTCTACCTGCTCTAGAGGGTCTTCATAACCAGAATCCCTCAATCCTAGAAAGTGCCTCCACACGTCTTCTGCACAAGAATGCAGCAGCCAAGAACTGTGTTGGCCCTGTCATGAGACATAACATCTCTAGCCCAGTCTCCCTGCCGTGGCTTTCTTGCTGCTGCACCCCAAAAAACAGTAGCCTGGGGGGTCTGTATTCAGAGAGCTGGAACCACCCCGGCCTGGACCCTTGCTGTTGCAGGTCATGGGTCAGGAGACCCCAGACATTGTGTGTGGAGCCAGTGGTGTGATGTCAACTAGTAGTTCCCCTGCGTTTGGGCAGGGAAGGGGCCTTGCAGCTGATGGCCACAAGAAATGTCTTGTAAAATAGTTTTTGTGGTGAGACTGATGGTATGCATTGCTTTTTTGCAACCCTGAGGCTTTATGCCTGTGATCCACCATGAATGTTATGCTGTTATGCTTCCCCCCAGTTTTCCCTCCATCTTAACACGATATTTAGAGAAGCCATTCTCCAGGTTGGAGTCATGGGCTGTGGCAAAGAGAGCTGATGATGGCCATGGCGTGGAGCTGGCACAAGATGGTTCCCCCGGTGTGTCCCTGCAGATCTCACCTGCAGGCTCCCAGAAGTGGTGCGTGAGGCTTCAGTCTTCCCTGGCTCTCCCAAATGAAGAAGCTGGGTTTCAGAGGGTGAAGGTCCAACTAGGCAGCAGGTTTGGTGAAGTGCTTTCCCCTGAACATCTGTAATAGAAGCTGGGCCACCTGTCCAAATGTGGTTGTTGCCTTTGGTTGCAAGGAAACCGCCTTCATCGTCTTAAGCTTTACTTGACTGCTGGTCCTCTTGTACACAAAGGCAGTGACATTGACAACTCCGGATAATGTCACTGAGTTATCTTGTGCCTGAGAAACTTTGATTTTCCCTTGTAGAGGCTGACAGGCAATGTTGTTTCCTTAAGGCCCTGGGTTGGCAACATGCTGGATCTTCAGAGTGGCAGATGTCACTATGGGGAAAGGACAGCAGGAGGAAAGAATGTGCCATAAAATAGGGGGTGAAAGAGGAGACAGGGTCTTCAGAAAGGAGGGGTCATCCATGGAAGCAGAGCAGATGAAATAGGGGAAGAATATTAAGAGACAGGCAAAGCTGAACACACGAACTGCAAACCCTCCAGGGTGATGGGTGACAGTAAAAACGGAGGGAGAGACATAATTTGGCTTGTTAAGTGACAGGAGACGACACGGCATTGCATGGGTTTTCAGTGTTTTGAGACCTCTGTTGCCAGAGGTATGCCTTTGTTTTGGGTTAATAGTGTTGTGTTAATAAAAGTGACACCCGGCAAGGGGCTGTGGCTGTCATTCCGACAAGGCTTGCTATCGAGCCCTGCCTGAATAAGACCCATAGCATTGTGTGCAGGCAGGCACATGGTCTTGGACTGAAGAAGACAACCTGCATTTCTGGGTTCAGATTCCTTTTGGATCTTTCATGAACACTTGTGCTTTCTTTTGTTTTTAAAACTGAAAGCGGCATGAAAAGCAGCCCCTGAAAGTACTAGAATTGTTTTATTACTGAACAGTGAAGTGAAAGGTTACATTAAAGCTTAAAATGCTATCATTTCTAGGGAAGTTCAGCATTCAATTTCAATTTTGTCTGTAGAATAACCCAAAAACATTTAGATAGTTTAAATCTATCGCATCTATTGTGCATGGAAACTGCAGAATTTGCATTTCCATTGCCCGGTTCTGTAAATAGGTAGAACTGTTGCTTTAGCAACAAGCATAATTGTGACTACAATTTAAATTAAGGTTATGAATATTGTACTCAGCAAAATAATGTAGCTTGCAAACTTTAATCATTGTGTTTCAAGCGTTAATTGTATCTGAGGTTAGTCTCCTGTGGCATCTGCGTGGGTTTTGTGTGTGAACGGCTGACCTGTGCTTTCTTTACCTTGACTTATAGAGACAATGTCTGTGGTAGCTATTATCTACACAAGACCATTGTTTCTGTTTTGCTTTTCAAAGCCTGTGTGTATGTGCATTAGGTAGTTTAATAAGTGTTCTGTCTGTACAATGTGTAAGGATACTGCCAAGTAAACATCTCGTATTGGGCTTGGTGTAACGTGCCTTTTTCCATTAGGCTTCAGCTTAACGTTGAGGGAGTTCTGGGTACATCTGGTACCTGCCTACCAGCCATGGCCAGTCTGCAGCAATTTCAGAACTCTGTGATGTAATTTCTTGGTGAAATCCCGTTTAAAAGTTACTCTTACACCTGTAACGTATTACAAAGCTGATAAAGGTTGGATATTAGGAGGGACTTCATTGCCAAAAGAGTTGTTAGGCATTGGAATGGGCTGCCCAGGGAAGGGGTTGAGTCACCATCCCTAGAGGTCTTTAAAAGACGTTTAGATGTAGAGCTTAGGGATACGGTTTAGAGGAGGACTTGTTGGTGTTAGGTCAGAGGCTGGACTCGGTGATCTTGGAGGTCTCTTCCAACCTGGATGATTCTGTGATGCTGTAAACATCGATGCAGGCCTCCAGATTGCCTCATTGCTTAAGAAGAGGAACACAGTCTGGAAGAATTGCCATTGCTTGTGTGGAGGACAAGAACTTACTAGAATTTGCTCAGCACTGTGCTAACCTTGCTTCCAGTTCCCAAATGAGCTCCTGTGCCACTAGTTCAGGTGTCCTGGCAAAACCCTAGCGTGTGTTGTATGTTTTTGTTCTGTAGCTTAAACACAAGTCTCAGGGACTTGGTTTTGTCTTTCTGTAGCCATGCAAATTTGTGATACGCTGGACTTGGGAGGAGCCCAGGTGACATAATTATTTCATGAAACTGTGGCTTGCTTCCTATGACAAAACTTGCACACCCAGCAAACGCTTGGTTTGTGTGCAGTCATGCTTTTGCAAGTGACTTTATACTTGTGACACACTGCACTATGTGATAAATTTAAGATTAGCAGCACTGTGATGGGGTTTCCCAAATGTAAGGTGACACACAGGAGTTTTCAGCTGCGTCCAATGCTTACTCAGCCACTGAAGGTAGCTGCTGTGGCTCTTACTGGTAAATGTTAACCCTGGCATTGTGGGAAGGTCTTGTACAGGACCTGCAAGTTTAAGGCTTTCCAGCCATTTTTTTTTTTCCAAATCCTGCTTATTCATATAAATGGAGCTCTGTTTAGTTAAAATTGTAAAGACCTCTCAGCTTCCTTCTTTTCCCCCCCCCCCCCCCCCAATAATCATCGTCTCAACTTGAGACTTGCACTGATTAGCTACTTTTCTGAAAGAAACAGTCCTTTTCAAGGAGAGGAGAATCTCATTAAGCCTTTGGTGTGAGCTGCAGCTCTTGATCAGCGCACTAAAGACAAGCTTGACAGTCGTCAGATGAGTTAAGAACTGCAAAAATATTACCTGTCTCAGTTAAGCAGTCATCAGTTGAAAGAGTTCATCTCATTCTGAGAATACAGAGGCTCCCGCATACTACGTGGCACATAAAAATTTAAAGACATCAAGGATGTGAGAAGTCCTAAAGGTGCCATATGTTTCCAAGTGATTTGATAAAAGGCCTTACATCTGAAAGAGAATGAGGTATGAGGTTTACAAATAAATAGATGGAGTTTTGAGAAAGTTAGAGATAAGCCAAGATATGGTTACTGGTGAAATATAAATAAATATCGGTCTACTGCTGTAGTTCCTCAGTTGCTAAGCCCTTTATTGGTGGTCTTTCAATTGAACAATTGTTTCCTGAATTTCTTAATAACAACCGATACAAGAATTGACAAATAGTGCTAAATTGCATGGGTTAATTCACTAGCAATTATTGTACAGATTATTAGTAAGCAAAAAAAAATTAGCATCTACTTTTATCTCAAATCACAAAACAAAAGAACAAAAAGAGTGACAGAAAAAATGGTCTTTTGTTAAGTTATTGTCTCGTAAAGTTTGGAACGGTGTCAGAATCGCTTTTTTGTTTTGGTTTGGTTTTGTTGTTTGTTTACTTGGGGGTGCTCAGCTCAGATGCAGCATCTGTCTTTCTCTGCAGTCCTTCTTCTACCCGATTTTTCCAGCTGGGTTGAATGCCTTGATGAAGCCTTTCAAATGATCAAATAGATAAAATTGTACATATTCTGTGGGATTATTTCCATTGTTCTTCACCACATGCTCGCTGAATAAAATACTTTATAATTCTAAGACTTTGTTGTCAAGCTGTACCCTTGCACTACTTGTCGGCTTTGTTGTTTGTTTTTTCTGTTATAGTAAATTTTGGGAAAGATTGGTCTGCTCATCAACAGATACTTCCAGGGAACCCTTCCAGAACTAGTGGTGGAAGCTCGGTCCGTCTCTTTGCATTTTTTTTAAATCACTCTCAGTCATTACTTAAAGGTCCTAACCATGTAGGAAGACTATTTTATCAGTGACATTTTGGTATTAGAGAGTAACAGGTCTGGCTCTTCTTGACCTAGAAGGTCTTAGAAATGACTCTCTGTTTTGCAAAATAAGTTTAGGAATTGCATCAAGCAAAAGCATCATGAACGTGGGCTGTCACAGGGTTAGGAGCCAGAGCCCCTTGAGGGGGCTTCTCTTTGGGTCGGCTTCTCTTTGGGTTGCATTGTTAGGGTCGGGGGGCAGCCAGCGCTGACCGAGGCGCAGTGCTGTGCACACTGTCACAGGTTTGGTCCTGAGGCGTTGTCCATGCCAGCCGTGGCTAACGAGAACAATAGCAGACCGTTCTGTTGTTGCATGCTGGCTCTGAATATGCATTTTCATACAGTACTGAGCCACCTTTGAAGTACATTTTATACACTTTTTAAAGGGAGCTGAGGATCTGACCTGTTTATTTGCTTGTGTATTTATTATTTTATCACTAGGAATGTGCATTTATGAAGCTAGTTTTTTTGCTGTGGGTAACCTCCCCAAAGGGGTCCTATCCAGGGGATAAGGAAAGGTTCAGATCTTAAGACTGTCTGCATAATGCTTTATAATTACCACCTTCATGCCATCAAAGAATCCTGTCCCTGTTGGACAGGACATCTGCTACATCCTTATTGCATGCACTTTCTGCTATGGGATTAGATTGTAATAACTTCCTTAACTCGTTCTTCGGCAGCTGTGAAGGTAAGGTGTCTCTGCGTCTTGCCTTTTCATTTTTAGTAAATGTGCTTTTCCTGAGAATTACACCGACTCTTTGACAGAGAAATAAAGTTATAACGATGCCTTCTCATAAGCATTTTGGGGAAATACTCCGCTATTCTTCCAAAAACTTGCAGGAACAACCGTTTTATTGCCTAACAAAAAATAATTATAATTCTGCTTCGGTTGTTCCATTCCAGTGATAGGCGAGTTTGTGGCCATTTTCCCATGACCCACATTAAACAATAGATTTGCATGCTATCAGTATCGCTGTGTGGGAATTCTTCACTTAAAAACAGAAACTGGCCGCATTTTTCTGCAACGAGGGAGTAGGAGTTCAGATTCTGGAGAGTGACAGGAAAATTTGCTCTAAGCAAAAAAAGCAGGGCTTTTTTGCCAAGAAAAACTTTTTTTTTTCTGTAGTAAATCCATCACCCATGCTCTAGCAGACTTGCTTAAAAAAAACAAAACAGTACTTTTGGGAAGTGCTTTGTTAACTTTTAACAGCCTTTTCCACTACTCTTTGGCTTTCTCTCAAGCCTTCTTGCCAAGTCGAAGTGATGTGGTGTGTTTGGCAGTGACATGCTGCTTTTAGGTGCCAGTGGTGAGCTGTTGCTTGCTAGTCGTTTTCAATGCTCTGTGAAAGCCTTATCACTGCTAAATACACCGCTAAAGGAGTTGGAGAAGGCAGTATCCCCTAGTGCTTTTTGCAGAGTTTCGCTTTCAGGTCCTTATTTTTAAAGGTGTGGGTTGTTTTTTCATTTCTTTTTTTTTTCCAGAGGGTTTGGAGGTGGTAGCGCAATGGGTTTTTCTGCTTTGTTTCTGAACTGGTTTCCTAGGGAAACGGGAGTTTAAAAAAAGGCTCACCGTCTGTCTGTCTCATTCCTCCGAATAATTAATACTGGTCAATTTCAAACCGATTTGCTAGAAATTTTAAATTGCTCCTAATTCTGTGTAAGCTGGCAGCTGGGTCTAGGACAGAGACCTGCGTTAACCAGAGAAAGGTGAGGAGAGCTCCTCGGTGACAGCTCGCTGGCCGGGGAGCGAGTGCTTCGCTCCAGCACAGCCACAGCATTGCTCTTTCTCATCAGTTTGAAGAATCGATGGGGTGGGGAGAGAAGAAAAGAAGGGAAATTTGAGGCTATGGCAGTAAGAGGCCGGAGAACAAAAGACCCATCAGTGGGAATCACTCGACATTAGTTGTGCCGCTCGAGGGAAATAGCTTGAGTAGGAACTTGTGTTCGTAGCATTGTATGAGCAGTGACACAGGTAGCAAAACCACATTTCAGCAAAAAGTGTTTTTTTTCTTTAACCAGCTGTGTGTAGCGGTAGAAGCGGTAAATCCAATTATGTATTGACTGTAAAACGGGCCGTCTTTGGTGTAGATGTAACTCTCCCTTACCTCATTTCTAAAGGACCTGATTGCCTAAGTCATCGCAAAGTAAGCGATCCATTTGTTCCTCCTAGCTTCCCATCTTCTGGAATTAATTTTAGTTTACGTGGTCATTCGAGGAACCATAAATGGGGTAACACATGCCTCTTCCACATGCCAAGTTAACCAGGAACCGGTGGGGAAATTGCTTCCCAGGGATGGCTGCCACCCCGCGTTTCCGTGCGTTCCCACACAAAGCTCCGCACGTGAGGCGTGCCGTGGAAGGGAGCGTTTCCTGTGCCATCTGCGAAGAGTGAGCTTTCGGATCATGGGACCTTCCTCTCGAGGCCTGTTTTCCTGCGAGAAGCAGAAGAGCTTGAGCTCCAGCCGGGTCGCTCCTGTTGGCGCTGCTGGGTGGCCGAGGTCTCCGGGCGCAGCTGCAAGCTGGCACTGGGAGCAGGTCGTGAGGCTGTCTTACAAGATCTGCTGCCACAAGAAAATTTAGATCTTGCTCATCTATGGACACCGACTTAACATGAAATACGCATTTTGTCCCTAACAGAAGTATTAAAGCTTGCTGTGATGAGAGTATATTCCGATAAGCAACACAGCTGAACAAAACCATAGAAGCGTGGGGAAGGAGAGCTGGGAAAATGGTACATATTTGCTGGAGGATGTTTTGCGTTTGGATTTTCATTGCAGTTCCCAAGCATTCTTAATAATTGGAAAGGAAGACAGACTTAATTTACTTTTTATTCCTTTTTAAAACCTAGGAGGCGTTTCCTGGAGAATTTTATAGGGTTAGATGGGTCAGTTTTATTTCTGTTTATAGACCAACACCTGTTGTGGGTATAGATGCCTATGGAAGTGTTTGTCTCACCATCATTACAGGATAATGTGTTTAAAGAAAATCCAGACACATTACACATCCCTTTTCTCTGAATCTAATTTATCTGCCCCAAATATGTCCAGTTTATATTGGATTTCATCACGTCGCATTCTTTTACCCAGTTTTCCTTTTGAAACATAACCAGACCCAGGGCCAAAATCAAACAGAGAATATACCTTCAAGTAACATTGCTTTCTTAGTTATACAGCGCACATTGCAAGTTTTGGCTGCACTAACATTTGTTTAGTTTTGCCAGGAAAGCTGAAAACAATTTACCAGACTTCTATGAAAAATCACAGGATTTCCCAAATAAAGGAATATGATTTAAAGGAGCACCCAAGGAACACTGAAAAATTGCACTTTATGTTCTCTTCCAAATGAAAAACATGCATAAATTGGAAATGTCATCTCTTTATCTAAAAAAACAGAATACTTCAAGCCAAGAAAAAGATAAAAAAGATGAAAGTTGCTTCTAAACTTTACTTATTCTAATTTACAGTATTAAATGCTTAGTATGTACTGCTGCTTTTGAAGAAAAGGAATGTTATTAGTCAATGCAGGCAAGAGGTGAGAACATCTGAAATGGGGTAATATATGGACTTTAGTCACAGGATTGGAAAAAATCCATTTCAGGCTTTTAAAAAAATCAAACAAACTTGGCACACGGTATCATCCTAAATAAGATTTTACAGGAAAGACTGAAAACAGCTATTACAACAGAAGGGGAAAATGCGTGTGAAACACTGGAGATTTAATGTGAAAAGAAGCAGAAACCAGCAGGTAACATTTGAATAAAGCCTTCAAGCATTTATAAAGCTATCTGTCCTTTCCTGTATATATACAGCAAAGTGCTGTGTATAAAATATATAGAGGCAAGACCTGCCAAGAGGATTTTGGTTTCCCTGGAGACTATCAGTTCTCTGTTGCACAGGTTGGCTTGGTGAGTTAGAGCTATCTTGATGAATCCAAACCGCTCTCCGCAGGGTTACTGGATAAGTCAGTGAATTTAGATCTTTGTGTTAAAGGTCGAATTTTTAAAGTGTAGACTTCTAAATGTCCTCTCTAATGTCCAGTTATTTCACCTGGCATGTGCTTAGAATATGCAGTAATTGTGAAGTGGGGAAAGACCTCCTTTATTCTAGTACCTCAGTGGCATTTTTATCATCTGTGTCGTGCCAAATCTGTGATTTTGATCACAATTTTCAGTGTGTCGTGAAAAACATACAGCAAATGATAGTGCATGTATTTAGTGACAGTTGCTGCTGTTGACTTCTTTCTTCCCCCTTTTCCCGAAATGTTTTGAAATCCTCTTGTCATTTTTCAGTTTGGGAACTAGACTTCAATCAGATTTATATTTACTAATTATCTCGTGAATATGGAAAAAAATCCTAATTTAATGCACGCAGCCTACTTTGTTCATCTGCGCTTGATTAAGAGAAACCCCAATAATTTCAAGACTGCTCTCAGTTGGTTTGGATGGAAATATGTAGACTGAACTTCTCTGCTTTTTAACTCCTTGAAGAGTCAGCGCATACAGGGTATTATCGTCAGCAGGATGCAGCAAATTGGAAAGTTTAGAAATGCTACAAACTTCATTCAGAGGTCTTTTTTTTCATCTAGGAGAATATACCATAAAATGCACAAATTCTGCATAATTTGGGAGTTCTTGAAATGTGCCTTTTTTATACGTTTCTGAGGATATTACTTGCACTCTTTTACTGCAGTCCAGGTTTGCTTACTGTAAAGTTTGTAGAGTTCAGCGTTGCTTATTTGCTATATTCTGCAGTTCTAAAATCCCAAATGAAAATTTGCCAGAAGTATGGAAAGAACATTGAAGTGAAGCATAAAACAGAGGAGAGGAAAAGGAAAAAGAAGGGGTTATGCCAGGAAAAAAAAAAAAGAAATAGATATAGTGAAAAGTACAGGAAGGAGAAAATTGGAAGATTCTGTAGGTTAGCTGTGAAACTTCCTGATGTTAACTGCTGTTGCTGCTGAGGAAAATAGTAAGCGTGTTAGCTAGAGAGGGTCCAAAACAAAAGAAAAAAGATGCATCAGCCCTCAAATTGTATGATGCCACTGGCTGCTAGATGTCCGAAGATCTCTTCAGTAAGTTCTGATTTCTTCTGTGCTGTTGGGTGGCTGCTCTTTCCCTACCTTTTGAAGTGTTTGATGCCTGGCTACTTGCTGTGACAGCATGGAACTTGCTGCACCGCTGTGTGAGGGGTGGGAAGTCCCATTTCACATCATCTTAAGCTGTTAAAATGAACGACATTCAGCGTTTGACTTGGGCATCTAAAGTATTAACGTCGGTAGATTAACTTGGTGTCGGAAGGCTTTAGCACAGGGAACCAGTTCTTTTTTGGGAGTGGAAATAGAGACGTGAATTAATGTTCTAGCACTTCCTGTAGTTCAGAATTACCCGTCTGTATTTCAGTGTAATATTTGCCTTTGGAAGCTTACACAGATAACAAGTCTGTATGAATAAAATATTACAACTTTGAACACTTTCTCCATTTGGTAAGACGTAATTGGAGTTTTCTTGGCTTTGTGAAATGTAAATTATCTCTCTTTGTTGTCTCTGTGTTTGGTCTGCATCAATTTAGGAAGCAGAACCAATTCCTCTCCCTTTGCAGAGCAGGAAGGAGGGACAAACAAACTACCATGTCAAAGAGCTGTTCAAATACAGAAAGGATGGGATTTGGTTCGTTTTTTCTGTGCACAGTCTAAATGAGAAGTCCCTCCCCTTTTTCATCTTCTTTCATCTGGTATTTTGCACAGTCGTTACCCTTATACCCAGTAAGTGGTCTTAATTTTGCTGTTTTGCATAATTCTGCCCACAAGCTAGTATATGTGAGTGGTGAGTCATTTAAGAAGTGCCTGTCGATTTATTTAGGTAACTGGAGTCTGTTTCATGGCTGGTTTTTCACTCTGGTGGATGTGATAGCCTGGGTATGTCTTTTTTTTTTTTTTCCTGAAACACCAAAAATAAAACTATTCCACGCATGAACCCACCATACTGCAGTGAACGTACCCAGTTCTTAAGATACTTACCTTATGCTTGCAAGACACAGGAATGAAGCTTTGCTTGGACAAAGAATATAACTCAAAGATGCTGTGAGATTAGACAACAGAATTGATGAGAGGAAGTTGTCTCACCTCATTGCATCTTTGAGCTAGCTTAGCGCTTTCTTGATTTGACTAGTGCATATACCTACCATTTCCTAAAGGAAAGAAGAGGATGTTTGTCTGTGTGTGTCCGTGTGTGTACTTATACACATACTCACATACATATGTATGCATACGTATATTCACATATCTACATAGAGATGTCTGTATACATACTTTCAAAGGGTACTTTACCCAGTTTCAGCCTTTCTGTTCTCACCCCCCTTTCTTGAGATACAATGCTTATGGTTTAGAATAATTTAAAGTTCCATTATTACTTTCACTGAAAGTAAACACCTGAACAGACACCCTTCATTTAAATTCCCGATTTCTCTCGCATATTCATTGTTACCTTCTTTGATGGTGACATTTATTGTATTTGCCTTGAAAATGGAAAGAAATTCATTTAGCATGGCCAAAAAGGCAGTGTGAATTATTAACAACCGGCGTCTTGCCTCTGATGACAGCCGGAACGATAATGCACTGAGACTGTCCCCAGCTTCTTCAAAGTTTAGGAGCCTCTGTATGCCTCATGGGAGCTCTATTAGAAAGGAAAAAAAGACGATAGTGCAGCTTGTACAGTTTTCACCCCAAAAGGTGGAGCGTTTAACTCATTGAATTCTAGCACGAGTGTGTTTCAGCTAATTAAAACTCTGTGACATTGTCAGAAACATCATACATTCCCCTCTATGTTAGTCATACTGCGTGAGCATTTTAGTCTGCTAAGTGTGAGTACAGAAATAAAGATTTGGATCTCCTTGCAAAATTCACCAGAAATCTGTTTACCTCCCTGTTTTTTCTAAGTTGTATTATTGATATCTTTACCTTTATTTTCACTGGGGGTACACTGAGTCTTTGGTACGTTTTTGTTCTTGTTGATGACAAGAAACTACTGGGGAAAAGAATGGTTAAACGAGAGCAATATGACTGCATTGCTTTGCCACGCCAATAATTTGTGCAGTGTCAAAACAAGCTCTTTAGTGCTTGTAACAAGGAATGAAAACTTGCAGCTAGATGCCTCTGTAATTTTTTGTTTGAGGTTGACACTGGATGGAAATAGACGTATTCTCCCAGAATCAGGCACTACGTGTTTTGATAATATTCAATTAATAGTTTGCTTTCTGCTCTCCAGAGTAATATATTGGCCTTACCAAGACTTAATATTTGGAAAGGATGATGGTTTGGATTCCTTCAGCTGTTCCAAACCAACTGCTAAATGTCAGTGAAGGACCTTGAATTTTTTCTTATTTATAGAACAGAGAGGATCTTTACAAGTCTGTGCCTCGTCGTTAGACAAAAGCCAGCACTTCCCAATAGATTTTACTGTGCACCCTCCTCCAGGTGAATTCTGACATTTGCCCGCCTCTCCCTATGGAGCTTGTTGCCATTCAGCCCTCAGGGCCTGTACTGATAAAAGTGAGGAGTTTGGCAAACCGCAAGGACACCTTGTGGGATGGTCCTTCACTCAGCAATCACTGTTCAGCTTGCAAAAATTATTTGTGGTCGGAGGGCTATCCAGAAAACTGGAGCTGCCAGGCAGCAGTGTGGGAGCAACGAGCTGGATTTCCTTTCCTGACAGAGCCAAATGAGCAGCTCTGTGCCCAACAGCTGCTGTTGCATTTGAAGTCTTCCTATGAAATGTTTTAATATAGGTGAAACTGTATCTTCTAGCAAGCAAGCTTTCTAGTTTAATTTTTGACCAGTTCTAATGCAGAGGCGGTGTTTTGTTCTGCTAGAACTTGGTCTGCTGTAGATTTGATCTCTCTAGATTAAATTAAACTAATTGGAAAGGAATTAATATTAAAAAAAAAAAAAGGAATCCTCACACTAAGTAAAGGAAGTGTGCTTACTTTGTTATTCTATGAAATGATCAAGGTTGTTATAAACAATCATAACCGTGCTAGGAATTGCTCTGTGTGAAAATGTAGGAAATTTTGTGGACTTGGGCCAGATTTCTGTGTTTGCTCATACACATGGTCAGTGAGATGCTCTATTCCCATATTATTGTCTCCATTCGTTGTTGCTATTTAGTTTCCTGCCAGCAGACAAGCAATTACAGCCAGCTTGGTGGGATTCATGAGGCACAGCAGAGCAAGCTAATGCCATTTTCTATGAGGCGGTCACTAAAGGCAGAAGGTAAATAGTCAAATCTATTATAAAACCCTGCAGGAAATCCGTGGATGTTGTTGGGTAATGACTGTATTACCATATGAGCGCAATTTTGCTTGTATCTTCTTTCCATGTTGCGTGCTCATTGCTAGATCTGCTCAGGACCATAGATGCTAGTGCCTGGCCTAGCATTACAAAGCACTAGGTGCTTCGTAGTGTGCAGGAGAGAGATTTGGGCGCTTTAGAAGGGCAGCAGAAAATAAATCACGCTGGTAGGAGAGCTCCACAAGCCCCGAGCTGTCCTGGGGAGGAGGCGAGCGGACACCGTGCGTCCAGTGAGTCCCCAGCAGCAGGAGGGTCCCCAAGGAAGGAGGGCCTGCAAGGCCGGAGGGGCCTGGGGCGCCGGGAGGAGGAGGTGGGAGAAGGAGCACGAGCACGTAGCTCCAGGAGAAGGTGGGGGCCCAGCTCCCAGTGCCTGGGGACAGCCTCATCCTACGTTTTGGAAAATAAAAGTCATGACTTGTTTTCCTGTCGGCACTCAGCCTGCTGAAGTGTTTGAGGCCTGATCAAATAGGGGCGTTGTGCTCGTGGCTACTGGGGGCCGAGTGGCTCTATCACTTCATTGTCTGGATCCAGTGTGTTGGCTTGTCTTCCTTTTTCTGTTTCAGACCACCGTTGTACACCACCTTCTGGGCATGCGGCAGGGCAAGGTGGTGTCTTGTTTAACCTGCAGAGTGCATGCAGCTGATGTTTGGTTGCTTTCGTGGAAAGGGAAAAGGCTTGCTTAATGGTTTCATCTGAAAATGCAAATGAACAAGAAAACTTGAAGAAGAAATAGAAACTAGTTAAAACGAGTCCAAAAATTTTTGTGGAACTTTTTCATCTGAAATGTGAACTGTCTTTATGGGCTGCATCAGTCTTTAACAGCTGTAACTGGAATGAGAGCATAAAAGCCTAATTGGGAAAACATGTTAAAAAATGAAGACCAGAAAACTCTGACATTTGTTTTGTTGGAGTAAACAAGCCAAGTAAGCACCTAACACAGGGTAAGAGAAGTTAGAGTTGAACTGTGTGTTTGTCCTTTTAAATAAAGTATTAAGGATAAGTACTGAGAAACTCAGACCTGAATTTGACCTTTCTGGGAAAGCGAAATTAAATAAATGCAGTTTTGGCATTTAACATTTTACTTTTCCTGGATCGTAACATTGATTCAATTATTTGCTGAGCAAGTATAAAGAAATTTTAAAAACAAAATAAAGTTTATCATAGCTTTGTCATAAAGGTATGTAGCAGGGAGGGAAAATTGCTGATTATCAAGTAGAATAGAGTTTAAAATACCTGATTCTGTTGAGAATATATATTATAAAAAGAGGTACTGCAGCTGATGATCACCTTTATTAAGCATAAACTAATAGATGAAACCATGCTTTATTTTATCTGTTTTATATATGTATATAATTTTAAAGTGTTGGTTTATGGCATCTCAACTTTCTGGAAAGTAAGACGTTACCACCTCCAGAATGAATAGCCTGTGGTAGCTTCCAGAGACACCAAAACCAAAAGAACAGGCGTCTTCCATTATAATACCATAAGATGAGCGTGAGCATATATCAAGAAAAGGCAGGTGAAGACCTGTGTGGCATCATCTGACTGCAAAAGCCTCTTTGGCTGTAGGATTCATTGGTGTAGGTGGCTGTTAGATCTCTTTGGCGGCAGCCCTTGGTGGTTCATTGAGACTCTTCTTGGAGGTGACGCTGATGCTTCCTGCTGCTTACCCAGTCCCGTTGGTAATTTGGCAGAATCTCTCGTGACTGCCACAGTAATGCAGCTCAAGAAGACCTGCAGGGAAAGAGGAGCACATTAAAACAAGAAGGAGGAACCAGTTCTCCTACATACAAGTCTCCCCAGCCATATGTGTTTTCACAACCATATTTCTCAGCCTACTCTCATCCCTCAGCATCCCTGTGGCAGACTGCACCACCTTCCTCTGTTTCCCAGAAATCGTGTTCTGGAGCTGCAGAAATGACTGTCTATAAATGTACATGGTTCAATCTGTAGATTTTTATCTTTACCTTTTTATTATTATTTTCTGTGGGAAGACGGGGTCAGTGAGTGTTTGGACAGGTTTTCCCCCCTTTAGACAGGTTTTTCCCCCTTAGCAAAGAATGCACAAGTCACTAGACCCAGGAAATCATTTGGACCTTATAAATATCAGGTGTGTAACACTTTTTTTTTTTTCTTGTTGACGGCTCTCTAAGCTGTCATCTTGTGTATGTATCTAAGCATTGCTGGAAGTATTTTCAGCTTCAGTTACCAGTCAGGCAACAAATTTCTCTGTCTGATAATCAGTTCCAAAAGCAACCAGCACTTCTGTTTCCACTTATAGATTTAACAAAATAATAATAAAAAAAACAACACCACAGCATCTGTCATTTACAAGTTTCTTATGCACTCTTTTAGATGCAGACAGAATAAACAAAAGAGACTTTGAGGTCAAGTTGTGAAGTGCAACAATAAATAAGGAAACATGGAGCAGAATGTAAAACTTAGACCTCACTTCATTTCAAGACCTACGGGAATTCTGCTAAAAGAATTGAGCTTTATCTTTTGGTGAAGCAAAGGCTTAACACAGCTATAATAACTACTGGAGACGTTAAGGGTTTTAATTGGTTATTTATTTGCTCTGTTACCTTACTCAATTCCCTTTCTACATAACTCTGTTTTTCCTTTTTCTTTTGAAAGAAAGACATGATTAGAATTCTCTTTAACAACTGAAACAAAGGTTTGACAGATTTTATTTGAAGTTGTATAAGGCTTTATGAAAATATTAGTATTCTTCTATATTTAAACTAACATAAGGAAAGACTAGATCAATGACTGCTTTCATAAACCAGGTGTTTTCAAGTAGGTTGAACCTATGTGTAGACACCTTAGAAGAATTAGCATAAGAAATCAAAGAAATCTTTTGATTCCAGATTGAAGATGGTTGGAGGATAAATGTGACTCTCCAGGAAGGTGTGATGTCTTTTTTCAACCAATTTTGAGATTGAGCTTTATGATTCTTAACCTAACTTCTTTCCCAGAAAGATACTGGAACAGATGTTTATACTCCAGAGGATGATGGGGGATGATGCAGGGATTTCTCTGAAGGAATCCACATCCCATGGCAGCATAGCAAGAATGCACAGGTCTGTTGACCCAGGAAACCCATTTTGACCTTGGGTATATCAGTTGTGTAACAGGGACCTTATTTTCTTTTCGGAGGATCTCTGGTCAAAGGAGAAAATAGCAGTAGCTCACCATCAAAGCAAAAAGATGTATTGACTACAAGACTTAAAATATTTCTGTCCATAGTCTATTAGTATTCACTGTTTTCATTAACATTTTCAGTAATAGACTACTACTGGGTGTATTTATTGAAGTTTGCTAATCTGAGATGTGCAGTGAGTACTGTGGAGGTAACAATGGAGAATGGCTGTTGAGAACTGAAAGGAAAAAAATACATAATTAATTGAGGACAGGGACATTCGGCCACTGTTAGTTAAGGAGAAAACTAAAACTGATCTTGCCTCTAGGTAATACGATGGACTAGCTGGATGGGCCCTTCCAGCTCTGTTTTCTATTACCTTTCTTTTTTAATCCTCAGTTGTACATCCCAAGGCTCCAATGACATGCATTTTCATCCTTTCCCCTCATGTTTAGCTTTTATGGGTAAACAATCACACTCCATTGGTAATGAATAGTCTTTCTATGAGTTTTATGAAGGCATACTCAGGAGAATCCAGAGACAAGGTTCACATGCAAGCATGAGTTTTCGTAGACGATTGTTAAAAATTGGAGCACCATCACCAGAATTAACATTGTCGAATAGTGTTTAGTCATTTAATTGTATCCATGTAAAACCCTCATTTAGAAGACTATTCTGGCTTTCATGTTCTTTTAATTAATTAAATTATTTGAAGCACATTTGGAGATCATTGGAATCTCTGTGTCACAAGAGGAAAAAGGTGTTTCTAACATCTGGGTTTCTTTCCCTATGTCGATCCCCACTAGGGTCCAGTAGGTAAGTCAGTTGTGTAATTTATTATGCATTATTCATTGGGGCATCCCTTTTTATGACTCTCATGTGATGTGTAAGCTGTTACAGAAGGTAGAGACCTATTATCAGCACAAGCATGGCTTGGATTTCTCATTTTATTTGCAAAAATAATAAAAATACAGCATCTTCCAGTCCCTGGTCCAAAAGTTCCGTTATCCTCTTCTGGAGTATGGTCTTATATGAAGAAAAAACATACTAAGCACAGCTATTCTATTATTATTTAAATTATTCCTCTGTATTATTGGTTTTGAATATTTATTAGTTTTTGATAACCTCTTTCATTATTCATAAAGGGTAACCACATAATTTGATGAAAAAAAGCAGTACAATGAAACCTTATTTTGCATAGCGGGTGTCTTTCATACAAACTGTTCTCCAGTGCTTTTTTTTTAAGGAAGGGCCCGAGCTTGCAAGGTGCTGGGAACCTCTGTTGTGTTTCCTGCAACATCCCCTGCCTCCTGGTTTCAGGAGGAGGGGAAGCTATCCAGCACCTCTCCATACATACTATGCCCTAGCATAGTTAGGGATGAAATAATAAATAGCTCCCAACAGAGATAGAAGTGAAGAGGCAAAGGCAGGGAAGGAAGCTTCTCTTTTTCAGAGAAGATGTGAAAAACATATGAAGAATTACTGATAGAGAGACAGAGTAGAAGGTTGTTTTAGGTGATTTACGGGATTTTCTTTTAAAGCCCCCAAGGTGCCAAGAAGATGCAGGGAACTGCATATACTGACTGCAATATCTCTTCATATGTCGAGGGTCTGAGGGCAGTCAGCATCATCGGATGCTTCATAGGGAGGCATAACACCCCACAGAAAGCAGATGGGACGTGGATTCTTTTCACACATTAGGTCTCAACCTCATTTCTATTACATTCTGGTTTAAACCTTGAGGTGCTAGGTCTGTTCTGCAGGGTTTGTCATCAGTACAGGTATTCATTGCTCTTAGTATTGTTACCAACATACACTTGAGACGGATTGATAGATACTTGGTCTCAACAGCATACTGTCATTGATCTCCAAGTCTAATAATACAGCTTCTGTGTAGATGTCTACGTCTGTTTATTACTTCTGAATTTGGCATGCTCTCCCTTCACTGACTATCCCCTTTCCCTCCCACATTATGTAGGGATTCTTTTTTTAATGTCTGATTTCTTGTTTAATCGCACCAGTCTCTTATGTGATAGAAGCCCTTCACCAAGACAGTCTGCTTAAAACCTGACATACCAACTGGCCTTAGGAACGGTCAATTTCTGTGTTAATACTGTAGACCACTGTGAAGCTTGTTTAACACTGAAGAGCCTGGATTTTTTTTTTAAAAAAAAAAACCAACTTCATAGTCCAGTGTAAGATTATTGACCAATTACTTTTTGTTTCCAGCTGAGCTACCAGGATCATCTGCAATCAAGCTCTCCTCCTTGTGTGATCTTCCAGCTCAGCTGCAAGAATTGTACCAGCAGGGCTTCATCTTGGCTGCTGTCCACCCCTTCGTGCAGCCAACTGATGAAAAAGAGAAAACTCCCCAGGAACAAATCTTCAGGGCTGTGCTTATCAAGAAAACAGAAAGGTAAAGCACTTCCAGTGAACTGGGATAAAAATAGACAATGTGATTTCCTGCTGAGTTTTGACCTACATCAGGAAATTATAGCAGAGTTTACTGTGCAAGACTTGATTTTTTTAATTTTTTTTTTTTTTTGTGGGCTTGAATAGGCTTAACATGTTCTTCGTGTTTACAGTTCATCCGCAGTTTGGCAGACAACTCAGAGAATAACAAGTTGAAATATGCTCTATATTTTGGGATATGTTGTCATGAAGGGCAAACAAACAAACCGTATGCCTGACAGTTTGTGAGGATGGTCTAGGATTGGTACCCTTTAATAATTTATTAGATTAAATTAAGGCAGAAGAAATATTTGCTTAGTAAAGACATATTTTGTGTTTAGCGGGTTACAGTTAATGCAATTAATTCGAGAACCACAGCGTTAATGCATGCTTTTATCTGTAGACTTTAGGCTCTTCTTTCCTCTAAACAATACAAGCTCTTTTAATTTTTGATTCAGTGCAAGCTCCTTAAATTAAAAGATGACTTTCTTGCTTTGTTCGGAGTCTTAAAATGTATTAAGAATATTTTACATAATCAAAGTCTGAAGCTGAATAAACAAACAGGAATACTGTTCTTTTATGTTTTAATCTGATTTTAATAACATCAATAGAATGTGCTGTTAACTAGTCGAAAGCAAATTAAAACGTGAATGTTATAAACATAGATTTAGGATTTTTACTTAACTATTTCAAATACAATTTAATGTTATTTGAATGTTCACAACTAACTCTGCGGCTACCCATGTTGTTGCAGCCACGTTGCGCAATTTTCCCACATGAATTGCATTTCCCACTCTGTCCCTTTTTAGAGCGACCTCTACAGAAAGCTGGGGGATAACTCAGCCTCCTGTTTGCTGATTCCAGTCTCTCTGCTGATGCTTGAACGAAAAGATGTAATTGTTTTGAACGCCTCCTTAAAACTGAAAACCAGCATTCAATTTGCTACAGCCTGGTGGTCAGCTGGTAGCAAGTATGGGCAGAGTCAAACTTCAGTCTGTGACCTAAGGAAGGTTTTCTGTTTTAACCAAATGTGTGCAGGCATTAGGTATCACAGTCAACGCTAGCTTCTAAAATAACTCTCAACTTACCTTCGCTTGCTTTTAGTTTTATTGATGAAAAACTTCATGCTGGCATCCTGATGTTGTTGTTTAAAGGGCTTCCAGTTTTCTTGTCGAAGTGTTTGGCTGGGTAGTGGACTTCTAGGGTGGTACTGTGATGGGCTTACCTAGTTATTAGGCCTTGTGTCCCCTGCCTACAAAGCACCTTGCTGCAGATAATGAAAGCATTTGCATGCCAGAGTTTGCAACGGGGTCAGAGGGCTCAGCATCTTTCAGGACCAAGCTGTAAAGACGTGTCGGGGAAAGCATCCTCCTCCTTGGCAGCAAGAATGTAAGGGACATCATCATCGAGAAAGCTCAGTCACTGCTGATATCCAGTGCCATATCCAGTAGTTTACATCTGTGCAGAATGAATGTGAAAGAGTACAAAATCCTAATTGCCTACTCACTCGCTTGGGTGCCAGTGTTTCACACGCTTCAGACAGCTGTAAATGACTGTGCAAAATTAAAGACAGGAGAGAGTCTTGAACCAATTACATCTCCTTTTGCATTCACACTCCATTTCTTTGCCTTCTCTTATCTGTCATTTCTGGTTGCCTGGGGAAGTGGAAGAGAGTTGGTGCAATGGGAAAAAAAAAACAGAGAAGTATCAGAAGGGGAAATTACATTACTTTGGTGTTTCTTGTAGTGTAAATATTCCTGAGTTTGGCCAAGAGTGTGGAAGAAACTGTGTGTGAATGCAATGGCTCTCTGAATTGTCCAGCACAAGGAAGAGAGATGGACATTGCATGGATTTCACATGACCATGGCCTGTAGAGAGACCCGTTGTACTGGAACCATGAGTTTATCCTATTCAAGTAAGAACTGTGGGGGGAAAAAGCTGTGACCTGAATTACATTGCTAATGAAGGGTAAGTGATACCTTTGTCACTGAAGACTGTCAGGTCTCAGGCATTGGTAGGCTGTCTCTGTATAAAACAACTAAACTTTTGGGCAGGTGTTAAGGTCTGCTGAGGATATTTGTTGATGAGATTAGTGTTTATTTCTGTCATAAGATTTTCAAGTGTAAGCAGCCCAGCTACAGTTGTAGGTTTGCTGCTGACATCATTCATACTGCAAAGTAAGACGTGGTCTCCTGCTGTTTGCTCTGATGGTGGTGCCAGGTGTCATAAAAAGCTTTTTTCTGTGGTGTGGGGCCACCCTCAGGATTCCCCAGCCTTTCTGCAAAACCCTTGAGGCTGTTTTAAGCTCTTCTTTTACTGCAGGTGTTTCACCACAGATGGCTCCAACACCACATGCTCAACTTGTCAGTTGTCCAGCAGATAGCAGGTGCGGTTTGTTCACCTTGCTGATTTTGTTGCCTGAATGGAACAGAAACTGAGTTGTGTGAGTGCCTCTTGGTGCAGTACTGTCAATTCTGTGTATAAAGGTAAAGCCAAATATTTGAATTAGTGTCTGCTTTCATCAGTTACACCTTTAGATGTCAGCTTTATGTTTTAAAATGAATACTCTGTTGCCTTGCATTTTGAGTTCTTTGTTTGAGGTAGTGTTGCCTCTCCTATGGTAAGAAGAGGCAGTGCTAGCTGCAACAGATGATGTGCATCAGGATCTGCAAGCTGCTGCTAACCGTACAATTTGCGGCGCCTTAGTTTCTTCAAGAGTAAAATGGAGAGAGGAGCACTTAGACATGTCAGACGTTAAAGCTCTTGGAAAAAGTACCTAATAGTGTCGGTCCTCCTGTTTTGGCATTGTCCTGGAGTTTTAAAACACTCTGTGTGAATTTGCAGTGTCATTGTACATTTGCTTCTTTCTTTGAAAGTCACTGGGATAGTTCTGTTTTTAATCTGCACTGGTACCTCTGTGACTACGTTGTCCTGGCTGTGTGTTCAGTAATGGTAAATAGGGAAGTAAGACTCCTTCCTGCTCTAGGACATTTAAGGAAACAGATTCCTAACGTATATGGGAGCCATAAATGTTGAAAAGCAAGGTTTGTTGCTTCGAGATGTTAAGAAAATTTTAAAAGTAAAGTGCACATATATATGTATATATGCATATATACATACACATGCATATATATATATATATATATATATAAATCAACAATAAAATTATCTACACTGCAAAGTGTCATGTTTAATTAAAGGAAATGAAAAAAAGAGTAGAAGTGTTTAATTCTTTAGAGGTACTGGGCATAGTCTACCAAGTAGATGAACGACTCAGCCATAGCTCTTGATAAAGTGAATATAATAGATGTGACTGCATTTATTTATGTAGCACCTAATTGCATTATGCAGAGTGACCAATTGACTGGAAGTGGTTTGGATGTTGAATAGAATAGAGTAGAATAATGGAATAATAATTTTAATGTTTCTGTGATTACTTTTCCCTTTCTCCCCCTCTCTCAGTTTCAATGGACTTTCACAACAAAAAGTAATTGACTGTTTTGCTGACTGTGCTAACATTTGAGACACTTTTCTCAGAGAAGTTTTTTCATTAAAACATATGCAAAGAAGAATCTTCGAGCCCAGGTTTTTACATTTCTTTTTTTGGGGGGGAGAGGGGGAGGGATGGAAGAAGGGAATTCAGGGAAGGCTCTAGGTGTGAAGAGTAGCCCATGGCCTGCTGGTTCATATTGATTCACACTTGAGAAAAGTTGATTCACACTGATTCACACTTGAAGAGAATCATCTCAGGAAAAAGGATATATGGTAGTGTTCTGGAAAGTGAGAATTTGTGGTGGTGTATTGCTCCTGGCAAAGGGAATGAGGAAGGTCAGCTCATTTGTAAGGCCCTGGCTAACAAAAATAAGGAGAGTAGCATGCATGTCATTTATGTTCCCCAGAGGAACCGAAAGGTCATTAGTTCTTCATGTGTCTCTTTTTTTCCATTTTCTTTCCATATGTTCTAATTTTGAGTATCAGAATCTGTGTTTAGGTGTCATGTGTAAATCACTAGCACTGGCAGTCTGTGCCTGTTTCCTGCAAAAAAAATCCCAAAGTCTGCTTCTAAACAAAACTGTGACAAAACCATAACGCGAAGCTGGTTTAATTTATCCCCAGCTCCCTGTAGTGTGACACCCCTGTCTGATGTCTTGAAGTTAAATTCACTGTTAATTAAAATGTTTGCATTTCTCTTTTTAAATACTGCACGCTACATTTTTTTCCACTAAGAAATATATACAGTCCAGACTCACTAACTGTCTACTTAGAATAGTTCTGACATGCTTGCAGATGGTTTATTTTATAATAGTAGAATGAAACAGGGGAAATCATCTGAAGTCCAGATAGGTCTTTCTCTCTTTGGTTCATCTCTTAACACATTCTCTTCTACAGGTTTTCCCTCCAATCGGTAAAGTAGTCAACAAGGAAACATGGCCCTGCAAAATTAGACTAAATAATATAATTTAAGAGTATTTTTTTTTAGAATAGACTTCTATGTTTACCCCAAGCAACTTTGCAGCTGTTCTTCCTTACTGTAAAATAATGAGGTGTCAGGTGCTCCACTAATACACTTGATGAGATGATTCTGTTTCTATTTTTATAATTTCCCCATTTCCATTAATCCTGATGAAATGCAAACTTTCATCACTTAGCCAAAAATAATTTTATTTATCTGCAAAGAAGTTTGACAGACTTGAGTTCAAAAGTTTAATCGTAAAATGGGATTTTTACAATTTTTTTTTAATGTGATTTTAATTCCAAGTTATTTCTGTTAGTGACATCTGAGAAATAGCTAATTTTTTGTCTCTGCATCGCTTAAAATCTGGATTCTACAAAGGACTAGAAAAATTAAGGTAGTATTATTTAAATGTAAATGCAAAATATTGAAATTACTTAAACATGCAAATGAATGAAACAGCTTCTCTTTCCATGAATGGGAGGAAAACTCTTATTCTGCAGAACTGATGAAATGTGAAAAGACATAATTACATTAGGAAGGAGTAGCAGCCTCTTGAAGCACGTTGCTTTATGAAGTCTTGGGTTGGCCCTCTAGCATTTGGGTTTGCAAATTTGGGTTTCGCCTTCCATAGGCAACAAAAACGTTTCTGAAGACATCCAGATGACTCTCAAAGACTCCTTCTAGTCCCCAAATGCTTTTTATTCAATATTTTTGATAGTTAATTGGAACAGGGAGTTCTTGCTCTGACTTTATACAGAATTTAGTTGATTGAGCTTTGAGCCATGACTGATAGATACCTCTGCCTGGCAAGCCCTTCTTTGGGTATTTCCTCATTTTCCATGTGGAAAATTTTTATGCCATGTTTCGTCTTCAGTCTGAGGGTGGTGAGGCACTGGCACAGGTTGCCCAGAGAAGCTGTGGATGCCCCGTCCCTGGAGGTGTTCAAAGCCAAGCTGGATGGGGCTCTGGGCAACCTGATCTGGTGGTTGGTGTCCCTGCCCATGGCAGGGGGATTGGAACTAGATGATCTTTAAGGTCCCTTCCAACTCAAACTATTACATGAGTTGATGAATATTGTGGGAGCCAGTGTGAAATCTCTTGCTCAAATTGCTAAATCCATGCTGAGTGTTTCCAAACTCCTTCTCTTTCATGGGCCCTGAGATGTTCTACAAAAGATCTCTGTGGAAATACAGAATCACCAGTCTGTGCTTCAAAATAATACAGTTTGATGAAAAATATCAGTGATCTTCTCCAGTGCCCCCGTGCTTGCTGGAGTTGCCAAAAATACATACTTTGCACTGGCACAATAAATTCTTAATTTAAATGTAAATGTGTGTGTAAATGTATATTTATTTGATTTTCTTGTAGGATTTAGGCCTGAAGACAGCACATTTCTGACCTTGCCTTCATGAGAATTAGGATCAAACACGTTTTGTGTGCAAATGCAGCAAGTGTTGTTGCTCTCAGCAGGCCGATTTCAGCTTGCTGAAAGAATAATATTTATTCCATGCCCAAGAGTCAACAGATATCTTCCTTTAGCTCAAAAGACAATGCCTAGGGTTTTTAAAGCTTTTTATTTGTTTTAAGTTCAAAGAAATACATATTTCCTCACAACAACTTACAACATTGACCCAAAATAAATGTTCTTTCATCAGTGTTCTCAATGTTATAAACACTACACGTAAAAGAAGCCTACGTATCCATACGTGCCTGAACTTCTCTCGAGAAACTCTATATGCTGCTATTTAAAAAGAAAATATATATGTACTAACAAATAATACATATTCCAGTGATAAGATTTCCTATTTAAGAAAATTCATAGTAAAGAAAATACCTAGATAATAAAGTTAAAACAGTGTCCTGTGCGTCAGAGTTGAGCTGGCTATGATACAATATACCAGCTTTTATTTTTTTCTAAGAAATATGTAGTTTTTTAGGTGGGCGTCATAAAGCCTGTGGATATTTAAGTGCTGAGTTCTTGGCTTTCCGATGATTGAATTTTGGCAGTTTTGTAACCCGGAATTAATACCGTTATCAACCATGAGTGTTAATCCTCTTAATGTGTGTCTAGTTTTTCATAATGAAGATCAATTTGTTATAAATATGCAGATATATTTGGAAACATAAGCTGTTCTGCAGTGGAATTATTTCTCTGCAGTGGAAAATCTCAAAACTGCACATACCTTCCTCGCATCATGTTAAATAAACAATCGTTTTGGAGTATCTCTGCAGCTTACAAGCGTGCTTTCAAGTTTCCAAATTCATGGGTATGGAGAAATTCAGGAAGATTAGGACCACATATTGGCTCCCTTATTTTCTCCTTATGTCTGAAAAGGATTGGGAATCCAGTTTGTAACAGACACTGATGTGTCAGCTTTAATAGTTAATGTGTAAGTTACTGGTACTCTACAGCTGGTAGTGGTTTATCTACCATGAAATGGTGCCTAACTGCAAACAGCTGTACAGGAAATGACAGCCTACTGAAACAACCATCATAAAATATTTTTGGCCAGTGAGCTTCCAACTATAAGTGAAAATCTTATTTATTTTATGTATTTTCCTCTTCTTTAGTGGCACTAGAGGAACAGTTTAGGATTCAAGACCCCACTCTTTCAGATCTGCGGTCTTCAGCCTGCTCCTTATCAGTGACACTTGGGGGTGACCCTCTACCCCAGCTCCAATGTGCCTGCAAACTCCATCCCTCTGAACAGTGCCAGGTAGACTGAAATTCCCTCCCAGCTGTTTGCTGGTTTTGGTAGTCACTGAGGATGCCTACAGTTGATAGTAAATCATTTTTTTCTGGAAAATCAATTAAGATAAACCATGAGATACGTAACAAAGGAAGAAAAACAAATAAAAGCTTAGAGTGTATAAGACACAGGATGACAGGAAAATTCTTATCAGTCTCCACGATTAACCTGTGCTTACTTACTGTCTCCTGGTGTTGTGGACCGTAGAGTTCCCTTCCCCACTGCATGTGACGGACTGCATACTTTGCAGTCATTTCTCTTCCCTTGCAGGCATCATTACATACGTTACAATGAGCACGAGCCCTGGTCATTGTGTACCAGCTTCTCCTGTTAGTCCTAGCTTCCAGGAAAGGTACAGCGAGCCTGTACCCTGTGTGCTTTTTTCAGGGCTGAGGCACTTTTAATTGGCCCAAGGAATTTTAAGAAAGGAGCAAAGGTAATAAAAAACCAATGTTGAATGTCTAAAGACAGTGAAGGGAGGAAGATTCAGTTTTCCATCCTAGGAGGAGGAAGAAATTGCTAAGTATATATCAAGAAGAAAAAGGAAATATTTCAAATTGTTGGAGCTTATACAATTTATTTAAAGATAAACTGATCCCAGCATTTCTCTTTTGCTTTCTGTTGAGAAATATTTTATGATGGGATGGTGGAAATATACTTTACATAAAACCATTGCTTTAATTAAAAAAAATGTATTATGTTTGCTTTCTAATAACTTCTTGTGCTGTAAAGTTGGCAACAGACTCCAGGGTACAGATTATTGGTTTATTTTTCAAATGACTGACAGCAGGCCTCCTTCAGAAGAAAAGGGGTTATGACTGCAGGGATGAGACTGAAGATTTGGACATTTCCTCTGACCTCTGTGGTCTTCATAATGTCATAGAATGGCTCGAGTTGGAAGGGACCTTAAAGATCATCCAGTTCCAACCCCCTGCCGTAGGCAGGGGCCACCCACTAGATCAGATTGCCCAGGGCCTCATCTAACCTGGCCTTGAACACCGCCAGGGATGGGGCATCCAAAACCTCTCTGGGCAACCTGTTCCAGTGCCTCACCACACTCTGAGTAAAGAATTTCCTCCTACTCTCTAATCTAAAACTCCCTTCTTTTAGTTTAAATCCATTCCCCCATGTCCTGTCATTATCTGATTGAGCAAGGATCTTGATAGATGTTCCTATTTGGGGAATTTTTAATTTATATTTTGGGCATCCTACTTCAAAATCTCTAATGAAAGTGGTCCTAAAAGTAGCCCTCTTAAATTAATAAAATGGAAAATGTAATGATTTCTGCTCCGTATAGAATTTACTTATACCTGTATTTAGCTACTTCTGCCTGGCTACACTAATTATATTCAAAGAGTGTAATGAGAAACTTTTATGATGTTGATGAATTACTTTGTGATTCATACATGAAATGCGCTGTTTATTGTACAGAGAGTGGAAATCATTCCTTGTCCACCTGGATTTGCTCAGAAAATTATTTTCGCAGTCTGTGAAATCCAGTGCCATTTATTATCTTTACATGAAAATCTATAGCTTTTGTTTTCTTTGTTTGTTTTTGACAGAATAAGACTTGAATTACCTTCCTAAAAAGGTAAAAGTTACCAGTATAGACAAAGACCTGCCTTTAACATATATGGACATATTTTACTTGAAAGCATGGAAAAATAGTTTTTGGTAATATATGGTATGTCTGTTGGAGGCTAAGTAGAGATTTTATGGCCTTTAACAGGATCTGTTACGTGTATTCTGTAAAATAATGTTCCTAGCAGACTGCAGTGGTATTTGATGCAATTATTTTTATGAACCCTAGGGCAGAGGTAGCCCTCAGATTCTTAGAGGAGGAATTCGTTATCTTGTGTTCTCTTAAATGTTTACCAGCAGCAAATGTGTTTTGGAGTAAGTGCTTGTTAAAGGGTGAATAAACAAACAGGTCATTTTAAGCAGTTACGGTAAG
This sequence comes from Heteronetta atricapilla, assembly GCA_011075105.1. Lineage (NCBI taxonomy): Eukaryota > Metazoa > Chordata > Aves > Anseriformes > Anatidae > Heteronetta > Heteronetta atricapilla. The sequence goes on along the minus strand of CM021732.1, from coordinate 37,484,591 downwards.
AATTACCGTGCCTTTATGGATATAATCTGTATCTCAAGTAACACTTCTTTTAAATGGGTTGCAAGTACGTCCTCCGAAAACTACACAAACTCAGAGTGCAGGAAGCTGCTGAGGTGCAAGAGAGGAATTAGGATAGAGTGGTTCAAGGGCCAACTTCCCCCTCCTTATACATGTGTACAAACCTCAGCATTAGAGGTTGAAAAGAGTTTATTTTGACAGAGAGACAGTGAGTTTAAACATGAAAATACTGTGTTTCTGGTACTTTTGGAAGGATTAGAGTATTGAGTTTTTGTTTGTCACAAGAGCTGACCGCTGTGTGGAGAAGACTTTGGCAAAGAGTGGACACAGGAGGGACTGGGCCTCTGGATCTGTTCCGTGTGGTTCTGTCCCTGGGCCTCACGTTAAATAAGCATGGATAGCGTGGTACATACTTCATTTTCAAGGTTTGCTATGCTGGCTTTGAACTTGAGCTGTATTATTTCAAAGTCTCTGAGCTAGAAGTATCACTTCCTCAGGCAGGCCAGAGCGGGGCTGTGGTGGCTGAGGTGGGCTTCCCCAGCGAGGGAGCCGCCTGAGACATTTGATCCTCACGGAGGTAAAGGTCTGGTGGTGTCCCGAAACACTGGGACTGGTTGTATAGAAAAGGCTTGGTGTCTTGCTGCTGCCTGCCCCTAGTAACTGCTTGTGGATTGAAATAATACGTGACTGAAGCACTGGAGAATTGCGTTTGCGCCATTTGCGTGGACTTCGCATCGCGTTATCAAGTGGCAGTTTTGATGGTTTATTGATTGCTAGGGTATTAGAGAGCCTTAGCTCATACATATTTTTATCTGGAAACATGATTTCTATCTGGAAATGATGATTAGATAACATCAGGCTTACATTTCCAGTTAGTCATATAGAGATTTTAGAAAAAAAAAAGTAAGTATACTACTATGTACGCTAGCAGGGAGACTTTCTTAAATGTATTTTTATGTTACTGAAAAGCCGTTAATCTGCGATGGAAAGTCTGCACAGGCTAGATTATTTTATCTAGGACATTATCTAGAAGATTAAATGTGGTTGTCTGTAGTTCATGTGTTGTCCCTCACAAAATGACTTCTTCTTTGTAACAAATTGCTCTTTGCTGCTTGAATGAATTTCTGTATGCCTGTTACAGACGGGTAGTAGTGGGACCCTTTCAGTTCCCCAGTAATGATTTCTGTAAATCCTGTAAAGGTGTTTGGAGAGTTACCATGGATAGCAATTTTTATCCAGAGTCAAGAAAAGAGCAAGATCACAAGTTATAAGGAGAACCTAGAAAGCAGAAGAAAAACAACTGGGGAAAGGGCTTCAGTGTTCCCAAACAATTCATGATCTGCGAAATAATGCTGTGTGGCTCATGTATAGAGGAGATGAGAGAAATGAAGCGAGGGTGTATGGCCAAAGATGGGAGGAACAAGTACAAAAAATAACGTCATGTGATGCTTTAGAACTTTTCTGCAGTATTGCCTAGGAAACACGCACTTCCAGTTTGCAGTCGGCAGCCCACGCATCTCATGGCTCTGAGTAACTGTTAGCATCTCGGGAAACCCCCCGGGACCATCTGTAGCTGAAGCGTGTGCTTTACGTGTCACACAGTCTCGGTCCTCAGAACAGAGCTTTAACACAGAAACGCTTTCACAAGCACGGCAAGCCTGCAAAGCCCTTGTTTTGGTGTTTTGCTGCTTCCTCAGCAGTCTTGGTTCAAACTTATGCACCTTACGTTCTGTCCAGTCTGTACCCGTTACATCAAGTGGCCGCTGGCCAGAATTACTTCTTTACTTCAAACTGGATCTTTTGATGCTCTGTTCGGGATGTTAAGTTAACTGCTCTGTTACTAGTCCCAAGAATTACAGTCTGGCTCTTATTTTTGTATATTCCTCTATGTGTTTTCCTAACGAGCTGATACAACAACTGATTCTCTACGTTTCCTGTATTGATCAAACGTATCAGTTTCCTTCCATGGCAGTCTGGAGATGAAATCTGCCTTTGGTGGCACTGCTTTGCTGTACAGGCCTGTGGACTGTTTCTCAAGGTCATTCAGGCAAACTTCCAGACGTTCCCATTGGGTATTTTGACCGATATCATGTTTCCACAGTTTTCAGCAATATATGCACTGTTAACAACAGAAACTAATTCTGTTTTTCTGCTGTCTCTTTAGGTCTCCAAAAGGTGACGTCCATAGTGAAGGATATATCTTGGAGGTAGAGTGCTGCTCCTATTTGAACCAACCTTCAGACAAAAAGGAGATACCTGATTTTGTTAAGAAAGTGAGTAAAAAATCAAAGAAAAAAACCCACAGCATGCTTTTATCTGCACCATAGTTACTGCTACTGGTTCTGTCAGTCTGACAATAGGAATATGCATGAATTTTGTGTAGTTGAAGCACTTCAGTAGAATTGTTGGTATTTTGTAATTTTAAGTACTTGAAGGGCAATTATACTTAAAAGAGAAACAAATTATTGATCATATTATTATGAGACAATGACTTGTAGTGTCACAGAAGAGTGATCTGTCACAGATGATACCAAGTTACCAATGTAGAAGACAGTCCTGTAGTAGTGTAAATATTTTAAGTTGAAACAATATCATTGTTTTCATTTTAGTGTCCCAATATACTGTTGTATAGTACAATAGATAAAAGGCCTATTAACTCGTAGAATTCCCCAGATTCCTTAAAGTTTTATTCCGTATGATGTTAGCAGCTAGAGACTGTACTCATAAATTAAAGCACTTTGCCATCCAGAACAGTGTTGCTTTCAATTAGCTTTTCTATACGTTGGTGAAATTGAAAATAACCTTGCAATTCTTCATTTGTTGACTTCTTTTTTAAATTAATTATGATGATGTACTATTTTGCTAGACTGAAATTTAGCAGGTTACGTCCGTTTTGATGAAGACAGATTTGCTGTGCATGCTTCAGATTTTGCAGCATCTGTTGTGTCCTATCACATATTATAAAAGCTAGCAATAAATACTATGTTGACATAGCCACCTGGTGTAATAACAGCGTGAGTAGGCGTACTCCCCTAGCTTCAATCCATCTTGCAGTGATGGTAGTGGAGACAATTTTGTAGAATAGACTTCAGCACAGGCTGTGTGAGTTTGATAGGGACTCGGCTCGACAGACTACACTCCTGTTCAATCTTTGCTTTTTGCTATGAATAGTAAAAACTGGTTTAAAAATAATGCAGATCTGGTCATCCTCATACTGAACAGATAAGCAGATTTTGATATCAGAACAAACTGAAGGTTTCTGAACAATTACTACTTTTCAGAACTTTGAATCTGAGTCTATTTTGGGGGGGGGTTATTGTGTTATTGCACTATTTATTGCGCTATTGCACCATTTGGGATTATTTCAGCATACTCACACTTAGGTAAAACTAGTGTAATTCTTGTCTATTAGTTTCAACATGTTTGATTTTGCTCTTCAGTTCTTGGAATCAGAGTAGAAATATGTCACAACTCGCAGCAAAATTTTACATCTTCCCAGTAGAAAATGTATTTGCGGTTGAATCTTCAGAAGGAGCATGGCTGACATGAAAACAAAATGACAACCCAGGAGTCATCTTATTACCATAAATATTCAATTCTGAGACTCTTTAAAATGCTTTCCTAGACTTGGAAATGTTTCTGTTGGTAGAAGTCATTTGGCTATGGGGTTATGAAGATGCCTTTTTGAAATAAAATAATTTAAATTTTAATAGCTGAAATCTATATTTACAGTTTCTCTGTGGGCTGAGTATGTCGCTCCTCCTTAGATGTTATTTGATGTAGAGGAATTTGAAGTTCTTTGAAGTTGTTGCTGTCAGGTGTGTGCTGTGCCCCTGTCTGTATCTGATTAAACACATTATGAAAGTCTCAACGCTTTTTTGTAAATATAATTCAGGAAACAGGGCTTGTTTGGGACTCGGAATTAATTGTCACATTAACTAATTTGTCTGAGCAGCAAAAACGTCCATTGCTTTTAAGGCCAAATAAAATAGATGTTTATAAACAAAATAAATGAAAAATAAAGGAAGTTCTTCAAAGAAAGAGGAACAAAAAGCTGTTAGGGAGGGCAATTGCTTGCTTTCAAAAAGAACAACCCTGTAATTCTCAAACTCTGGAATACAATTCAAGTTAATAGCGTGTTGTAATTGAGTAGTCAATCCTTAATCACAGAGCTTTTTGTAAGAAAGTCTTTTAGCACAGGTTTGCCATCTTACTGCATTGCAAATTAGTATATATTTTTAAAAAGATATCAAATAGAATACCCATATTTTCAAAATAAAATAACGAGGCAATTCTTTCTCCAACTGGGAATTTGCTAGAAAAAATTACCCTGGGAAAACTAATTTTATTGATTTTTATGATGCACTGCTGAGCAAGTATTATTTACGTGGAGTTTGAGCAAGGGTGCGATTTTAATAGCTTCTTTTCTCAGTTGACCTTTTGTTGCATTGAAAGTGCTGTATGTCGTATTGACTAGCAACTGCTTGCTCCTGGCAAACACAAAACAATTTTGCAATGGAATACAGCATAAGTAATAACTTTTTCTTTTTTCTGTAAGTCCATATAAATGTATAAGAGAAATGAAGTAGGAACAGAGAAGTTCAGCTGGAGAATGCTTCTAGCTCACTGAAACAGAGTGCCTCGGTACTGGGTGGATTATAAGACATTTCAGAAATGCCAAAGAAGATTCTCTGGTCAGATCTGTGTGGCAGTACTGAGAATATTCTGCACTTCAGGACCCTCTCCAAATTTGCTATTCTTTCTATGCAGTTTTGCCAGCCCTATGGTTTCTGACCATGGAAAGAGCCTTGGAAGACAGGAGGCTCTTAAGTAGTGGGGGCATGAAGCTGCGTGGGATACACTGTTCCCGTGTCTTAAAAACAGGCTTCCAACACCTTGTTCTGTTTGTCCCTTCGTATCGATGTGGATCTAGTTTAGGAAATGACATGCAGCTTGACATGTCCCGAAGAGCTCAAACAGTCCCGTGGTGTATTGGTCATGTAGTTCCTGGGCGATGGAAGGAGCAGCTGGACTGCTGTGTAAGTGCGTTCCTGCTGCATTGGTATCGGTGCTCCTGTCTTTTGCTCTCAGGAAAAAGAGAGATTAAAGATCTGCTCATCTGCTCTTTAATGAGCAGAGCTAAGCTTCAGATCTCTGTGGCTCAGATCATTCTGAAGTTGTTACAAGTCAGAACTGCTACTGCTAAGTTCCCCTATTTTGTAATACTTTGGCTTCTGTCTCATGTAAAATAGGGTAGCCTTTAATTACTTCCTTAGTTGCTCTTTAGTTCTGTGTATTCTGTTACCATATTTTTCATCTGAGGATGTTCTCCTGAATCTGCTGCGACAAGGAGAGAAGCTAGGCTGACATCCCAAGCAAAGAGTTATTTTAGATACATAGCCATATATGAATGCCAAGTGTGTTTCTCATGACCTTTGCTTTTCACATCAATCCGAGTGAAATTCTCTAGAAGAACTGTAGCAGACAGAAGGCTTTTACTTCTATGTTCACATCTTTGTGGTGTTGGTGAAAGGTTAGGAAATGGAGAAGTTTCTGTACCCTTTCCTCCCAGTTCTGACATTTTAAAATTTAGGAAGCACATCTTTATATTTTTGGCTGCCTGGTTAACAGTGTTCCGTCAGAAGGATTTTTTTTTTTTTTTTTCAGTTTGATCCCAGTGATCCCAAATTTCTTGTCCCTGTGGACTCATTGTCCTTCTCTAGGGAAGTATGATAAGCATGGAGAAGTGTCATTTAAAAATGCTGTATCTCAACTGAAATCCAAATGCAGGCATCTTCCTTTTTTTTTTTTTTTTTTTTTTTTTTGCCTAGAGAAAGAAAGACCTTTTCCTGCTGGCCTGTCCTTACTTGACATGGTTCAGAAATGAAGCCAGCTTCTTCCAGCAAAGCCAAGGCTGTACGGATGATTAATAGAATCATAGAATCATAGAATATCCTGAGTTGGAAGGGACCCTTAAGGATCATCAAGTCCAACTCTTGACACCGCACAGGTGTCAAGGTTTTATGTTTGTAGAAGCAGACCAGTCTAGCATGGGACACGATTGCCATGCTGAAACATGTAATCGTCTGACTAAATCTGTTGCATGAGACAGCGTTTGCCAAATACACTCTTTGCTGTTCCCTGTGTTCACTGTCTCGGTGAACTTGGGTGACGTTCAGCTGCCATCAGCTGCAGTAGCTCAGAAGCTGCCACTAACATGTCACTCTCCTAAGCAGTCCTCTGAACAACTTCTGTAGTCCAGAGTTCCCTAGAAATAACTGTGAATCCTGCAGATGTAGTGACTTTGTCTCTAAGTTTGTTGACATTTGTTTTCTAGTGATAGGACTGCTGGGCCAAGGATGTGATGGTGCCTCTCAGACTTACCTGAGTGGGACTCCAGGAAGGAATATGCCACCAAAACACATTGCGAGGATGCTGTCGCCCATTTACTTTTTCTAGGAGATGGCATCTGACACAGTAATCACCAGTCCTCCTGGTACAAAAGCACGTTGCCTCTAATTAAGGGGTGAGCAGGAAGTTGCACTACTTTGAATGGAAGGCCAATTTTTAAGGAGTTTGATCTCCTGCACTACTGTGGTAGAGGTTTACCCTGTTTTAGAACTAGATTTACCTGTTTCTAATCACTGGGCTTCTTCCAGACTGCTTAACCAACCCACAGTGCCATGCAGAATGCCTTCAACACACTAATGCCTGTAGGAAGAGCTCACATCCTGCATTGCTGAAAGGATCTCCCGTATGTGAGTCCTGCCACCAGCTGTATGGAATAGAGTATCAATGAGTATTTACCTGGACTTCTCTGAATGTCTGAAATTAACAAACAAACAAAACACTTTGTCAGGAATAGAATTGGCGTGAAGAATTGATATATTTGCAGTGTTAGTTCGTGCACTGTAAATTAATGTACTTTGTTACTAACAAGCTTAAACTGTAGTTGAACTCGGTCAGCGTGTTCTTGAATGGTGAGATGTTTCTCCAGCAAGCTGAACATTTACCAGAGGTCAGTCTCACGGCAAATCTGCTGCTTTTATCAAACTACCAACACGCCACTTTTCCTGCTCTCTTCTTTGTAGCTGCATTGGTGTTATCAAGATGACTGTTATCTTAGGTCACGTGCATCATTTTCTCGAGAGTCATCTGTGTTGTGGTTCTGATGGGTGAAGAATTTTTGTATTGCTGCTCAAAGAGAGGTCAGTTCTCCAGCTTCTTTTAGTTGCTAGGTGGGAGCACAGTAGGGGTATTTAGAAGGACTTTTGTTTCTCCCATAAAATAAAACCATAATGTCACTATGAATTATCTTTTAAAATCTTTTCCATAGATGTTCTCAATCAAGGGAGTGATTCAGCCCGGATATGGCTCTCTGCTGATTTCCTGTGTGTTTACTCACATCAGAATGAGTATTCATCACACATGGATGAAACGGGGCACTTTCACATGCCCATGTAGTGTGTGCAAGGATAGTAAATGATTTTGAACTTTCAACTTCTAAGTTTTAAAACTCTTGTCAGCATTTAACTAGATGAAGGCATGGAAAATGAGAAGCGTCACAGAACAAATTTGTCCATAATGGCGTATATTTGTATTTATGTATCATTTATATAGAGAGAAGTATTTTTGTGTTTGCAATAATGTGATAAACAAATGAAAAGACAAAAGTCTACAATTTCCTATGAAAATTTAATGTAAATATTACTAATCTTTCAGGGTTTTGGACTTAGAATTGCAAAGAAAAATACTGATTTTAGTATTTCTCACATTCTTGTCTCTTTCTGTTTCTCATTTCTGATGCCTCATCTCCTCATCTTTGCGCTGTGATAGGAGCAAAGCTTTTATGTTCCAAAGAGCTCTAGACTATTGGTGGATTTCTTAAATGTGTTGCTGCGGTCTTACAAGGATCTCTTCTGCGAAGTCTCCAATTGCTCTGTTAATTCCAGGGTTCCTTGCATGGATATTGTACTCCTGAGCATTATTCTTTACTTTAAATATGTTTTAGCCGACCTGTTCAGGATTTTCTTGCAGGAGATATGTCAGAGCAGGTGGCAGTAAAAGACAGAAAGGGGAAAAAAAACAGATCTTTAATATTGCTCACAGGACAGTTCTTCAAATGAGTGAGCAGTTCCAATTTGCTTCTGTGTCTAGAAAATGACCCTTTAGAGTTCTGTTTATTACCTAGGATTACTTACCTAGATGTGATCTCAACCTCTTCTAAAATCATTTCCATCCTTCAAACAAACGGAAGAAATCCTGCTCCAAAACCTTCTCTCTCCAGAGTACTTGCAAAAGAACAATTCACCAGTTATTTCTTTAGCACTTTGTAATGAAAACCATCTCGGAGCACTTAGCCGACTGCTTTGTTTTCTGCATTTTTTTCAGAGCAATCAGAGCCCCTATTTTGTTTTTTCAAGTATTTGGATCTTAGAAATGGATACGGTCATGAAGCAGAAGTTAAAGCTCAACATCAGTGGTTCAGCTGTTTGTGATCCACTGTGATAATATTTATTAAAGTGCACTTTGTTAACATTTTGTAAGTGTATATATAACAAGAAATGGTAAAAAAAAAAAAAAGTGCATATACTGTATTTTAAACAGCCTGGTGTGAAGGGAAACATCTGTTCCTGGTTAAGTTGCTTTCAACTTGTGTTCTTCTGACGAAGCCATGTAAGAGTGGTGTTGATATGTATCTCCCATGAACATTGCAAAACTATTTTCAGGACTCTCCCAGGAGCCCGGTTGTGCTTTTATAATCCTTTGCCCCCAGCAGCTTTTCGAGTCTTCCTCTTGACCAAGATAAAAATACATGTTGTAAAGTATGTAGCTGATGTTTTTAATGGTCCCGCTTCTGTCGGGTGGGAAAAAATACTTTTTTTTTTTTTTAATAATAAACATGATAATATTTTATTCTGTGCTAAAATAAAATATGGTCAAAATGATGAAATTGTAATTTTGGCTCCAAGTAACAGATGGTTTGATGTAACAATGCGGCTATACAGAAACACTCGTTGGTTTATACAGAGACAAGAGAAAGCATTCCCCGCAAATTAAATGTCAAGTCCATAAGTTTGAGACCGAATTCTTCATATTTAAAGCTATCGTGAACCCTTTTTATTGCTTAGGAAAGGGATGCACTGAACCAGCATAGCTGTTTTGAATAGCATGGCTTCAAATTGATGACAGTTAAAGCAATATGTTTGCTCATGTTCTACAAACACTGAACTGTGGTTGTCCAGCTAAAATGACTGATAGATACAAAGCTCAACCAACCATCTCTGTAAACCTTTATTTTCCCTTTGCTTTGTTCACCCAGTAGGTTACGAGTGTCTCTCCAAAGATTCAGATGCAAGGCATGGTCTGCATTTCGAAGCGGTGTTTGAAAAGTGTTGGTTCTCTGGATCAAGCTTTTGAGACATACTTTGTACAGACTTTTATGGTAGTGTATATCAAGTATTTGGGTGGAAATGAGCATAGATAGCCATCTATAGCTCTGCAGCAGTTTATCCCAGGCCTAAAGCAGTTTTCAGGGAATATATCTTAAATGCTGTGGATGTAAATCCATGATTTCTTCTCAGAGCTTAGGGCAAAGCTGGGAGGACTCAGGTGTGTTACAATGGCTTTTGGGCAGGTACTCTAGTCTCTGAACCTTTGTAGTCTGTGTCCAGTGATGTTCTTCCTTTGCCACCTCTGTGGAAGGAACAGGTGCTGAAATAAGACAATAATTTGAGAAGAATCACTGCGCACAACGCCACAGAGGATGAGATAGATAGTGTGGTGTCAGGAGCTGTCACCTACAGAGATGGGATACACAGTGAAAGGAACGCATGTGCTTGCACTGCCCTGCACTGTTGGGTTGTTCTCTGCGCCCATTTGAGTTGTTCTTAAGAAGGAATATATTGCTAACAGAAGCTGAAGGGGAATTTTGACTTGCTACTCTAGTCCCTTTCTTGGCTCTGGTAGCAGGAGACACATAGCTTGCTGTAACTTAATCTCTCTTGGCAGTGCTGTCTAAAGAGTGTATCTTCTGTTTCAGTCAACCGAACAGTAGGTTGCAGTAGATTCTTGCTTAATTATGGTTTTCCCTGTTCTGTTTGTAGCTTTCAGTTCCAATTTGCAGAGTCTGCTCGCAATGAGCATGTTGCAAAACTGTGAGGCTTGCTTTCTTTTCCCTGTTTGGTGCCTTACTTTGCTCTGCCACAAATGCAGCGAGAGCTCGAAGTGACCTATCGACGGTTCTGCTGAAGGAGCTGTGTGCTGCAAAGATGTTTTTTGTCTTTGGGTTTTGTTTTTGGACTCTATCTTCTCTTGTATCTACAAGCTTACTTCCAACAGTCTTATCTAAAGTTCCTAAGTGGTAAAATTATGGTCAAGGTTTTAATTGGAAGTATCAATATAGGCATTGTCAACAGCGCTATTTAAAGGAAGACCCAGTGGTCTGGGATTGCAGTTACTCTTTCCAAGGCATCCCTCCACTGTTTTATCCGTGATGACCAGCTATAATGTAATGGGCATTGAAAATGATTGGTAATTTGAAAGGCTGAGTACAGACTGGGATTTAACTTCCTATGAGCTACATTCATATTCACTTATGTGTATGTGATCATGAACTATCTCCATCAAAGTCAGAACTGAATAGCTGAACGTGAACTGAAAAAGGATAGAAATGTATGGGAAGTAGATGTTTCAATGACAGAGTATCCCACTCAGAAAGGTTGCATGGTTTGGAAGCCTTCAAATACTGAAACATTTCAGAGTAAAAGGACAGAGAAATGATTAGCAGTTGCTGCTTTGCTATTTGATTAGTAGAATTATCCCTATTTGTAAGCTTAGAGATGCAAAGTGCCGAAGTCGCGGAAGTTTCGAGTTGATTAGAAATAACTCAACCCTCCTTCAGAACATTAGCTAAGCTTAGTTGGTTTTAAAATAAGCGGCTAACTCTTGATGAGTGTTGCTGCCTTCTCAGGAAGGAGCATGCAAGATCCATAGTAAATGTCAGAGGCAAACTAAAAGCCTGCCTTAATTTTAAACATCTGCTTTCAGAAACGAACAAGCTAGAAGGGGGACGTTCGGTATTTGTGATGAAACGTACTGCTAAATGGTAATGGAGGAGGACACAGTTGGAGAACTGTAGGCTGGAACATCCTTTTCCAGTTCCAGCTGCTGGCACGCAGTCCGTAGTACTCTCCTCAAACCACAAGATAATGTTCTTTGCCTGAAGATCCCTGGTGCTATCTCTGTTGGCCAAGGAGGTTTGTCTGAATCCTAAAATGCGGTGGCAGAATACAGCGATCTTATTTCTGGTGTGCATTAGGAGATCTAATGCCTCTAACATCATTCTTTTAAAAACAACAAGCAAACAGACAAGCATTTCTTTTATTAGCTAAGACAGCTTATGTTTGGTTTAAAAAAATTTAGATAGCTCTGAGCAAAATTGTTTCAAAGTTACTGTTTCAAAGGCCATATGTTTTCCCATCAGCAGGACTAAGTAGCTGTCTTCCCCTTAGTTCACTGCAGAGCTAACTACATGCATCTGGCTGCTGGGAAATCAGTCCACTGCCACTGGAGAATGTTGTCCATCCTCCGAGTGTGCTTTTGCTATGCGTGCTCTTTGTATTCTTTTTTTTCTGTTTGTTTTTGTATTCGCAGCAGTCCCCTTTAACCTGGCATTTTTTCGTACCTTGCTACATCATGAAACATACAGCAAACCTGTTCATGAAACATACAGCAAACCTGTTCAGTCCAAATGACAAAGTTTCGAAGACTGCTTTCATCCAGAGCATCTGGAAGTGTAAGTCTCGAGCCCAGTTGGGACTGTTACCAATTGGCGTGTCCTGATGACATCAATAAAACTACTTTCGCTCTGCGTGCATGCTGAGAGCTTCCAGCTTCTGGCATACAAGAGCTAGGAGAAATTCCTAACACTCGTCTTATTAAGTCTACCGTTGGGAAATCCTTATCCAGGAGAGAGATTCTCATTATTAAGTGGCTCGGCGTTATTTCCCATGCTTGTTGATGCAGGTGGAATACTGTCGTGAGCTTTCTGGAAGTGTCTGGTTTGCTGTGTGCCATCCCCTGGGACAGACGTACAGAATCTCACTGTGAGCAATTACAGAAGCTGACAAATTACGATTCTCTTCAGCATGGAAACGGTATCCTTGAGCTTCTGTATTTATAAGTAATACCATCTTGCTCTCCGTGAATAGGAGATTATTTTGGAGCTGATAATGCAACAAGAAGCACAGACTCACAGACAATACGTTGAAGTGTGCAGTGAATTTCAAGGTGTCTGTATTTCTAAGTAGATCTGAAAAGAAAACCTGTATGTAACTGTTCAGAATGGGCTTTCAGCTTGCCGTATGTGGGTTTCTCTCATGGTCGCGATGCCTACAGTTTAAAAATAAGTAATTTTCAGGAAAGAGCATTTCATCATTCATTTACACCGCTGCAAGGTGTGTTGTTACAGACCTTTGCATTTGACCACCAGCAATTTTCTATCCAGGTAGGAAGCCTTCAAGAGAATCGGAAGGTGGGACATAAATTTGCTCCATCAACATAAATATTCAGTGCCCCTGCTTTGCGATTCTGATGGTGCCTTTTTTCCAAAGGCAGCATACAAACAGTGGTCAGGCAGCCACAGAACAATCGCTAATGCTTTACAAATGTTAAGCAGCGTTAACACAAGTGGCCCAGCAACAATTCAGTTAAGGTAGTGACACTGGGGTTTGACACAGTGCTTGTCCCTGTCCCTGCTGCACTTAGTGGGAGATTTGATATTTATTTCGCAGACAGCAAAGGCTCAGTCTGTGCTTTTTTCCCCTCTAGGGAAAATGCCAGGTTTCTAATCAAGCAAATTATAGGGTTGGCATTAAATTCTTTAATGGCATTGGCCCTCTGTACACCTGAAATTTCACCCCTTCTTTAACCAGGTTCTATTTTTAAACTGGCACCTCTCCAGATTAATACAAACCACTTATAAACTGATTTACATGGACCTTTTTTTTTTTTTTAACCCAAATTCAAATAAATGAGTTAAGTTCTGCTTCCGTTGTTAAACAGCATCTTTTGTGATGGAGACCTGTGTTTGTATCTGTGGTTAGTATCATCCAAGCTGCACTTTGAGGCACTAAAAATGTTTCTGTTCCTATCTGGGGAAAGAACCAAAGAATTGTGGTTTTATATACATATATATATATGGTTTTTTTTTCTTTGTTGGAGTTTCCCTTTCAAAAGTTTCCCAACATGTAAAGAGCAACTATGTAGCATGTTTAAAATATGAAAAAGGTCAGGAAAATCACTGAAATGACTGTGGATCAACTAGTGTAAGCACTTTTATTGTCTTTTTCATGTGGCACATGGTAGCGATGCGTTTCCTCTGCTTTTTCTGCTTTTTCCTCGTATTGTAGCATGGCACGGGCTTTTCCCCATTTGTTCTCTCGGCTGGCACATAAAATCAATTAATTGTAGTATTTATCTGATCTGGGGCGTGCTCTGGGTGAGCCTGTGAAAGCAACAGCGTGTTCTTTCCATTCAGTTCACCTTTACCCCAGCTTTCTGCTGCACGTTGCCCTGTTACTAATTGTCAGGGTACCAAGGTTTGGTTTCTTGCCTGAGTCTGGGTTTGTGTTTTTTTGGAGTTTGGACATTTCAAATACAGGAAACAAGAAATAGAAATGGATACCGGATGGCATAATACATTCTGGCTGTAAAGGCAACTAAAATTCTGCACTACTTAAACTCTAAACAGGGTGCCAAAAAAAAAATCAAATTATTTTTGTTTGTTGTTTGAAATCAAATTACTCTCCTTCATAGGCTGAAAACGTTAGAGCTTCATACTTTATTTATGACGTGAGCTAGCTTCCTCGTTGTTTTGTGGAAAGTTGGAAAGACAGCCTGTTTGCATCTGCTGACACTTCGCTTCGCTTTTCTGCAGCTTGCTTTGCACAGTCGCTGTAACGCTTCCTGTTAAATTGGCTTTACTGAAAATAACGAGATGTTTGGTTCTGCCTTACGCAGTTGGGAAAAAATTGAAATGTAGGTTTAAATAAAATGTTGTATTCTATATACTGCTGATTAGCTTGTTTGGAAAGCGCAGACGTCTTCTCTTTTTTGTAGTACTTACGCTAAACTATTAGGCCAGTACAGCTTAGGAGATCATTCCATCCTTATTTCCTCCTCTTGCTCTTCTGCGAACAAGAGCCTCAGAAGAAAAACATCAGGTTCAGGTATTCCTTAGAACGAACTTATTTTCTTTGAGTGTGCCAAGACTGTAAAACATTGCTACAATAGCTGTGAAAGCTGTTCTCATCCAAATCACAGTGTGGGAGAGCCCGGTACGGGCTGACAAGCAGTCTTCCAGGACCAGTACAAAACTACATATGTACTATCCTCACACTCTTAGGAGTTGCCTACAAGTTAAATTTCTATAATTAGCTGCCCTGCAACCTGCTAAACAAATGTAGTGATGTGTGTATAGATTAGTGATAACAGATGAGCTGAATTTGTAATTCTTTCAATGACTTTTAAAAAATGTATTTGTGAAATTGCAGCGGGGATTCAGGAACTTTAAGCGTGTTAGGAGTGCGACATAAACCTTTCTGAGCAAACCAGTTACGTGCTGATGTTCTCTGTGCACATCCATTTGATCAAGATGCTGCTGGTAGTATTTTTATCTGGAGGTTATCACCCCCGTCTAGCAATGAGCTTTAGTTAAGTCAGCATCTCACGTTCGTCAGGCTAAACCCCTGGGAAGACTTGTATTTGTTTCCTGGAGAGCTCAGTTTAAGTTCCTGCCATCACTACATTAAGAGTTAATTTAACATGAAAAATAAAATGGTGGTTTGAAAGAGGAAGTTCTTGTAGATCAGGTATCATCTGTAGGTTTGTATGTTCAGAACAGGACCACGTTAGCAGGAAGTGGATGATTCATTTAGAAAAAAATAATTCTGGGTAGGGAAGATGCAGAAATGAGCTTCCTCTTAAAATATGTGTGTACTTATTTAAATATATATATATACAAAATTCTTCCCTATTCTGTTCCATCCCTTGTGGTTTCACAACGTAAAGATTCATGTAAAATACCGTATTTCACTTGCTCCTGATAAGAAGCCCAAACTGTTTCAGGTAAGTTCATACAAAACTGAACCTCAGAGAACAATTATGACACTTCAACTCGCCCGAATTACATCGTGTGCACAGAAAGTGAAACTATTTCTCCATTCTTAAGCCATTTCTTTTTGAAACATTTGTGTGTGTTTAGACTTTTTGTTATACCAAGTGGATGCGTTACATGGACACCTTTCGTTTCCTGTTGGTGATTTTGATAAATGAATCAGCTTATACTCGGGCCTTTGCACAAGAGTCTGGCTCGCTGTATTGCAGGAGTGCGAGGCTGAGGTCTCTGACGGCTGGTGTGGCCGTAGTGCTGAGTGTCTGCAATAGATTTCTTGTTCTGCCACATCTCAAGCTTTCTTTGGCTGATTCCTGCTTTATCTGATTGTCGCTGCTACGAGCCCAGTGCTCTTCTCTTAGGACCTTTTGTGATTTGATTCTTTATGTTCTTTCTTTACCTAAAATGTAAAGGATTAATAATAGGGCCCCTTAGTTTTCATTCTTCTTCTTTGCTCATCTCACAGCTATTCTGTGGAGTTCTCTGTCTTCCCAAACATGATATATTAAAATAACTTTGCTTTTATGTACTCATTATGTGAAAGTTTGCCATTTGTGCCTGAATCCAAAATAGGAAAAACAACAACTGTTGTTATGATGGTGCATGTAGCAGAGAGAATTAATAACCTTTTTCTTGCATGAAAGTCACAATCACATGCCTAATACAGCAGAAGGTGTAACATTTAAGGCTGTGGCTTCATACGGTTGATGCTAAAACTTCGTGTGAGTAATGCAACCTCTGGTAATTTAGCATAAACTTTCCAAGCAATCCTTTATGCCTTGGGAAGAAGTATTAGGCGTTTTCTTCCCTTCATGTGTGTGCGTGTGCATGCGTGTGTGCACTTCTGTATTATTGCAGTTCAGACAGTTTAGGGAATTTCTCATCCTACTTCTGTGGAATTTAACTTTTTATGTAAATGTAACGACAATTTCCTGTGGTAGTGGACAAATGTAGCAAAATGACATGCTAGCTCCCTTGAAAGGCGTTATTTTCTGTATTTCTATTTAGCTAAGACAGCTTGACAGTTAATATCTAATCTTCTTTGACTTGTAGATTCAAGATGCAGCAAGTCAAGGCTTGAAATTTGTTGGAATTATACCTCAGTACCATTCCCAAAAGAACTGTCTTGTCAGCTCCTCTCTGACACCTGCCAGTAACAACTCTGTGCAATCAAGAGATAATAAAAATGTCTCAAATTGCCCTGAGGATCAAGCTTCGCTGGATGGCGAGAAAATAGATGGCATTAATGGATGCAACACTCGAGCACCAAGCGAGGAGAGTGCTGACCAATGTGCCGCATCCAGGGAAGGCTGGAGGGGTGAAGGACAGGCTACTGAGGAGCCCAATTTCAAGGCTGTGAAGGGCAATGAAGAGCAACCTGAGAGCCCGAGTGTAAGAGAAGCGACAGACACGCAGAATGGAGTTGCAGAGAATGAAGTGCCAGCACGATGCTCAAAACCACTTACCGGCAGTAAGTATGGCAGTGACCTCTAATACATAAAAGCCAAGTTTAAAATTGCCTCAATTACGTTCCCAGCTCCTTCGGGGCTGGGAACTTAGCACCGTAAAAGCCAAGAACAGGTACACCAACCGAACCACTTAACCCCATTTCAGTATTGTTATGCAGTTCGCAATGACTGAGGGTGAGTCGGATGGCAAATGAAGAACTGATATAACCAGGTGCAACTGTGTTATGTCCTGTTCCCGTGCCTCAGTGGAAAGACTTATTTTAGTCTGCTGTCCAGCTGAATTGATTGATTTCTGGATTTGTTGTGATAATCTGAGAACTCTGGATATTTGGTATCTGGAAATCAGTATTTATTTCTGTTAATGGTTCATGTTTGCTAATTCGTAATAATGGTCCATGTGATAATGGTGCTCCTAATAATTTACCTTCTGATTTTCATATTTTTGAAGGTTATTTTTCACAGACTGGTTTTCCTTTTCCTTCCCTTCCCTTCTCCTCCCTTCCCTTTTTTCTTTTCTTTTTTCTCATCTCGTCCTGTCCCATCCCTTCCTCTTCTCTCTTTCTCCCTTTCTCTCTCCATTTCTCCTATTCTTTTTCTCCTTCTCTTTGATATATATGCTTCAGATATGCTTTCCAATTTTAGATGTCATTTTATATCATCTGAAAAGAAAAGTCTCAGCTGAGGTCTTAAAGTTCCCTCCTTAAGGTGTTGGTTTCTCAGAGGTTAACTCAGTAGCAGAAATTGTAGTTTAAAATACGATGTAGACCAGAGTGATATAGAAAATCAAAAGTCATCAGAAAAAAAGCTTCTTGCCCCCTTTTCACTTTAAATCTTTCTTTCCTATATTTGTCTACATCCTAGAAGAGATGGTGTACTCTTATTTCTATTACTTTTTTCCTTACTTTTCTTACAAGTTATAAATCTACGTAAGGAAATTCCATCTACATTCCTTTGAGCTGGTACTGTCCTTGACTTCAATTTATCGCTATTCTTCATGGTTTACATAGATCCAGTCAAACAATCCTGGCCCTTTGGGGATTTTATAATGTAGGACTGAGAATGAATATGCATTCTTGGACTATTTGGACTTGGACTATTGTCTTGGTTTCCGTTGCATTGTCATGTAATTAGGTTTTTGTCACCAGATTTGGATCATTCTTCAGTAACCGTTCATTGTACGATCCTCAGATTTTGGGGGCGAGGTAGCAGCCAGGTTTGGTCAAAGCACTGCTATTATTTGAATAGTTTATTCTGTTTTATGCTAGAAACTTACTCATTATAGAATCCCTTTGAGTTCTGTAGTTCTAAATTAGGTATCTCCGACTCGTATCAGAGCAGTCCTTTCTCTTTTTATATATCCTGTCCTTGAGAGAGTTAACCTAGCAATTATCTTCTTGATGCTACTCTCCACACTGAACTGTGCAAATCGTTTGCTGCAAGTAACCATGTTCTTAATGTTTCTGCGTAGTGGGAAGCTGACCACCTCAAATCTTCCTAACCTTCTGCCTGAAACACCCTAGCTGATTTTATTACAGCTTCTGATTTGCCAGATAAGAGGTTTTATTTAATGTGGTTAGTTTCCTTATTTATCTTTCTTTCTCTGAGTGCTTTTTGGCCTTATTTATTTTTCATGTATTTTTACTGGTGAGTTATGCAAATACTTTCCAAGAGTAGAAGACTGAGAAGGCACTTTTATATGACAGAAAATGAAATAGCTCACCTCCAGTAGGATTTTCCCAAATCTATTGCCTATACAACATCGCTGAGTTCTTTATTACTCTGGTATGGCTTTTTGTTATTACAGCACTCCCTCTTCCTCCCATGGAAAATGTATTTCAGTCTTTGGCACCAGTTCTCCATCCTTCCTTGGGAACATGAAGGTAGAAAGTACCAGGTGTTTTTTTTTTTCCTCTGTTACCCTACTTATTCCATAGGAAGTGATCACTGTTGAACTTCCCTACATTAAACTTTGTGTGTGGAGGACTGATATTTCTTACCATTTGTGGAATCTTAATTTTGTCCTTTAATTTAGGTTTTATACCATCCAAGAGTTATTCTTATGCTGCTTCATTTTATTTTGTGCTGAATATTTTGTACTGCAATCATTCACTTTCCCTTTTGTTAAAGGGCTCTGAAAACACCATTGATAATTATTTTTGAACAAGGCACAAATATTCCAATGCTGTGTCCAAAAGTCCCATGTTATCTAGAACCAAATTGAAGGGGTATTTGTCCATACTTGTCCATACTTGTCCATATTTGTCCATACAAGTCAGGCTGCTTGAAAACTTTTGTCAGTAGTGACTGGAACGGTGGGTAGGATCGGCGTAGAATGGTTGCAGAACCAAGTCAACCACTGAAAGACTCCCACGTGTTTTAAATGCGTGTTGTCAACAGCCCAGTGTCAAATCCAAATTATCATCTCGCTATGGGTTTCCAGTTCCATGATTTACTATTGTTAGGAAAATGTATTCATATACCCATGAGTTTGTTCTGGGAGTCAGAATCAAACTGAGTGCAGAAGTTCTATGTGTATGCTCTGTTGAGTTAGGATTTTCATCATTTTATTCTTTCTAAACATTTGGCAAACAGCAAGAGGATCCATGTTAATTATTCCTTTTAATTCTATTTTAATCATGGTTCGTGTCTGAGATCCTTAGGTTTCTTTTTCATGTTTGGTGATATAGTGAGCTTCCTGCTTCCATGTGCTGCCAGCATCTCCTTTCTGATGCTATTTTCATTTGCACACTTCATGCTCAGAGAATTTTCTGTTAGAGAACAATCTTAATATTTCTCTTGACATTTCTTTCTTTACTTTAATATTTGAGATTAGAATATAGTAACTTGGAAAAAAGAGGAGCTTGTTGAATGAATGGATTTCACTTGATGTTTTTGCCCTTTATATTTATTTAGAGGGATTTTTTTTTGGCTCTTGAAAGTCAATAGTCAATCTGCACTTAAATTTCCTTCCAACCTCAGAGCTGTGAAAGCTCAACTTTGCTGTCAACAGTGACTTTTTTGCAATTGTAAGAGGAGATATGGAACGGAGTCTAGAAAATGTTCTCATTTTTGAGACCGTTCACAATTCTGCTTTCAAGATTCATTTGCTGTTGTGTCAATGTCTCGCCTTGGCTGAGACCCAGAGTAAATCAACTAACCAGCTAGCATTGTCTCTCTATTTATGATTCATTGTGTTTTCTTTAGATGAGTCTACTGCTTGCTGGTTCCGTGCCATAGCATTATCAAAACCAAGCTGGCCATGATGTGTGTAGTGCAGTTTCTCCTAAAGTTGCAGGATTTCACATTTGAACCATCCCCAGTGTTATACCTCTTTTAACAGTGCATTCAGTAGACAAAAAGAAATACTCCGTGCATTAATTTCTAGTGATATTGTGACTTGTATGGTGCGTAATGCAGCTTGTGGAGCTTCTTTGGTTTTGTATCTTGGTTTAAACTGGTAATTGTAGTGGGGGGACTGTCCATTAGTACACAAGTATTACCTGAAAATGTTTTATTATCAGCAGTGAATCCATTGTTGGTAACAAATACTGTAACAGCAATCAAAGAACTTGGTTGGGTTTGGGGTTCCTCCTGTGTTGGACGCTGTAGAAATGTAATAAGTAGAAAACCATGTCCCAGAGTATTTGCAGTTGCACCGTATTGTCAGGCAAGGGCAAACAGGGGGTTCCGCATTGGTTTAGCTGAAATACCGTAATGTGGTTGTTACATTACTCCATTTTTTACTTTTTGGTAGAGACAGAGATCTTTGCGCTCTTCAACAAGCCTAAAACCCCCCAGAGATGCAGCCAGTACTATACGGTGACCATCCCTATGAGGATCTCCAGGAACGGGCAGACGGTCAACAGCTTAGAAGCAAATTGGCTGGAGCACATGACAGATCACTTCAGGAAAGGAGGCTCCTTGGTAAACGCCATCTTCAGCCTTGGAATGGTAAATGGTATGGAAATTACAGAAAGCATTATGTTGTGATTATTTCCCTTTCTCCTCTAATAGAGGTCGTTATCTTTGAAGAGAAGACATTTGGGAGGTGCTTTTAATATAGGCTTGGGGCATATTTGTTTTAAATTGTCGTATTTCAGTGAAGTGGAATGAAAGCACAGGAAATATTTTGGCATTTGAATAAGGAAAGCTGAGATCATGTATTTTCTAAACATAATAGAAATTCTGTAACTGCAGAAATACACAGGCTTGATCAACAGTACCAAGTAAAATCAATTAAATTACTAAGACTGTAAAGCAGATGACATAAATGGAAGAGTGTCTTTCCTCTTGGCTCTCTGGCCACACTCTGCGCCTGGGTCTGATGCTAGGTTGCTACAAGGACCCTCTAGTCTTATCTGGCCAGTATCTAGCCTGTTACTCCCACTTCTTGCAGAGGACATTTTCACCTTTATGGCACAGTATTTTAATAAAAAATGTCTGCGCTTCTTGTTTCTTCCTAGTGATATGAGTTTCATGTGTGTGAGGGGTCAACGATGGTATTATTAAGATGAAAGGACTAAAAAACAGATTTGCTTTGAAAATGTAGGACTGAATTCAGTGTAATACTGTATGCAGTCAGTCTGTGCTACATTCCTGGCCACAGCGGTGTCTCTGCAGACAAGCCTGTTGCACAAAGAAAGATTTTGGTGCACAACAGGGATCTTGGAGACTTAACCAGGGGACCATGAGAACAAACCAAGGGAAGTACTTGAACATCGAAATGTTGAACTTACAGCCAAATCAGTTTTAGTGGAAAATTACGTGACTAGAATACTGCATAGTTAAAATGCTTATGGCTGAATCCTATGAATGCTATGAATCTTTCACCTAATTTTGGTTTGTTTTGCATTCTTCAAAAGGGATGTGGTAGCCCATAGATTGGGCCCTGCTACTAAGTTCCATGGGTTTGTGCCACAAAATTATAGGAAAACTGTTTTGAGAGCATCTTCTTCCCATTTTGCTGCCAGGTAGAATTTCAGGGCCCGTGATGAAACACGGTAATATGAGTTGGTTCTGGTAAAAGTCAATTGGGAAATTAATAAGCAATCCTATTTTTTTTGTTTGTTTTGTTTTGTTTTGTTTTGCAGCAAGTAGCAAAAAAAAGGTCTAAAGTTCAGTTGATGGAATGCTTTCATACAGCTTCCTGGAAAGCCTAATTGTTAGTTAACTGATTTAAAGCCATGGCCATTTATTTTATGTGTATAAATTGCAACTCATCGAGGCAAAACTAATTGGCTGTATCAGGCTCAGTGTTTTCTTTAATAAAATCTGCTTATCAATGTACTCTAAAATGCTTTAAACACAGCATTTTTCTGTTATTTAAACTTCTAAAGTTCATTTATATAACAGCTCTGAGGGAAGTTCATGTACTTGTACACCCCAGTGAGGGGTGCTGGATAACTGCCTACAGACATAAAGTAAGCTTGAACGATGACATGAAAGTTTCTATGCAAACAGGACAATGAATTACATGAAAGTAGACAGATTTGTGATTAATTTAGATTAGAGACTGAAGATGAGCAGTTAATAAACATTTTTTTCTTTAGCGTCTTCCAGTTTCAGGAAGAACAGTTTTGGGAGTCAGAAAGCTCAGAGTTAAGGCTTTTAAAAGGGTATCAGTTAAAACTGTTGGGTTAAAATGCTGTGACTATGCCCGTGCTATTAGAAGGATATTTGCTAAGAACATCTGTAGGTCGCTCTCAGTTGCAGTTCAGTGTTTATGATTTCAGTCCCAACATTTTCCTATGCTGCAGAGCAGTGAAACAGATTTTTCAGTCTTACACCAACCAGGGTAGGAAGGCGGGAAGAAAGAGGAGGCTGAAGGCTTCGTGTCTTTTACGGCAGCCTATCCGTCTCCTCACAGCTGATTACTGTATTCACTGACTAATCCCTTTCCAAATCAAAGTAATATTGGCATACTTTATCTAATTGGTTATATACATTTCTTTGTTCTGGGAACTGGTTTTCTCTTTGCTTTAAAGTATGAATTCATTATTTTGCTTATTAGACTTAAAAGCAGGGTTATTATCTTCTTCCCCCTTGTCCTTGGAATGCCCAATGAAGTAAAGATTTCCAGATTATCAGCAGACATAATTTGTTTCTTCCTTCTGCCAAGAGTTTAATAATTTGTGTTCAGAAGAATTTTAAAGTTCACTGATAGCAACTGTTTATTTTTGCTTATCATGCCATATAATAAGAAACAGAGATACAACACATTTGCAAATTACAAAGCGTAAACCATGGAGTGTTACACCATATATTAAATGTTTTCAGATTTTGCTAGTAAGTTAGAGACAGCAGCATAAATTACTTAAATTTGGAGTTGTTATTTGCTGTTACTTCATCCAACTCATGTCATTGCTAATGCTGCCTGTAATCCCAGGTGTAACTGATGCTGTCAAATGATCTGAAGTGATCATAGGACTTCACCCATTCCCTCTTCTAGTGAGAATCAAAGACCACAGCAGACAGGCACAAATGAATACTGCTGAACATTGGAAATGTAACAGGAAGGATCTGTTTCTTTCCTTTAACAGCTAGTTTTCAGTCGACAGTGTAAGAGTAGGTGAGGATGAGAAGGGAGGAAGAATCAAAGCTAAGGTTATACTTTCATGCATTAACAGTGTAATTACAATCTTCTTAATTTTCAGTTGTTTTGAACTATAGTTCTTTAAGCACTGGGCATTCTTGTATTTGTTTTACCATTGTCTGGGAGTTTTGTGGCTTCCAAGCTTAGAAAAAGCCAGCCAACCAACCATAAGACATTGACAGGACTTAAACAAAATATGAGTCGGTTGGAAGAGGAAAGTAGTCAGGTTTTTAGAGGAGCAAGTTGATTGTCTCTGTTATATTTGCACTGCTGCTGACAGAGATGAACCCGTGATGCATTTGGCCAATTATTTTCACCTTATCCACTGAAGTGGCTGGAATTTTTATCATCCATATGGAATTATTTTTTCTGCGCATAGTGAAGGTGAAAAGGTTCAAGGGGAGGGAGGAATATAAATTGGAAGCAGAGGCCAACGTTCAGATCACATCGCACATAGAATCATAGAACCAGATAGCCAGTGTTCATCTCTGAGAACACCAGCAGCCTAAAGGTTAGTTTCCTAGATGAGGGAGATTTGTAGTTCAAAGACAACACAGTGAAAATTGTTGCACACTAGAAAAGCTGTCATAGCAAAGACAGATTTTTTTTTTTTTTACCATATATTTCTTGTAAATCAGAAGCCAGAACATCAAAATGGCTTTTTGTCAACAGAGCTACATCAAATATTTATACAACCAGCGAAAATGGCTTTTTGCGCACAGTGGGATACCTTAATGAAAATGCAGTGGCAATAGAACACTTTCAGAGGAAGGACGATTGTAAGCTTTGTGTCCTGAGCCCTTTCTTTAAGAAAAAGTGAAGTCATGTCAGTTCAAGAGTAGAGACTGGGAAATGATACCATAAACAGCAGAGTCAGAATAGCTTGTTTTATTGGCATTACTTATTGCCTATTGCAAATTAACTATTATTTGGTATTATTAAAGACCTTTTTAATGCAGGCTAAGTTCCAGGAGATAAATATTGCTAAACAAGGCTTTACCAGAAGAGAATACAACTGCACCAGAATCAATACTTTGTGTGAGAAACAGTGGAAACTGGAAAGACCAACTTGCCATCTAAAGCTTTGGATGGCTGATCTTTGTAGGTTGGTTAGGTAAGATTCAGCCAAACAAATGCTGGAACCTGCCATGCAGGTGTCTGCATGAGTTGTCACCCAGAAGTGTCATTCTCAGTGGTGTAAAATAGGTCTGGACCGATTCAGTCTGTGTTGTGATTCACCTTATTCCATGTCAGACATATAGAAGAGATGGGTGGGTGCACTGGGGTACGTGATACAGTGACAGAGAATCTGGAAAGGGTTGAGATACGTAGTGCCTCCTTTGCTAGGCCTCAGAGCTTAGAGGCCAGGTTCAAGGAGGTGCAGGACTAGCAGCAGTGGATGAAGATCAAGACCGGGATTGCTTCAGTTCTGAGACCAGGTGGTCTGCATCCAAGGGTGCTGGGAGAGCTGGCTGAAGTTGCTATGAGGCCACTCTTAGTCATCTCTGAAAGGTCCTGGAGATCAGGGTAGGTCCCCAACACCTGAGAAAGGCAAAGGTTGTGCCCGTCTTCAAAAGAGACCAGAAAGACAATCCAGCCTCACTTCTTTTCACTGGAAAAATCACTGAGTCCCCTTGAAACCCATTTCTAGACACGTGAAGGAGAGGAAAGTCACTGTGAACAGTCAGCATGGATTTCACAAGGGTAAATCATACTTCACCAAAGCGATTGCCTTCTGTGATAAAATGACTGGATTTGTAGGTGAAAGGAAAGCAGTGGATGTCATTTCGGGTGACTTCAGGAAGGAAGCTTTACAATGGCTCCCACAATATTTTTGTAGCAAGTTAGGACCCAGCAACCTGTATGGGAAGCCAGCTAGACAGTTAAAAAAAACCTGGTTGCATGGCTGTGCTCAGAGGGTAGTAATTACAGGTCATGCTTTGCCTGGAGTAACAAGTGGAGTACCACAGAGGTCTGTCCTGGGATCTTCTGTGTCTGACAGTGCTTGCCGTGCTGCAGAGGAGGCGAGGGCGTGTGCTTTGGCCAGGTTTGCAGGTGATCCCATGCTCAGGGTGCGGTTGATGTGCGTCAGGGTTGGGCTGCTGTTCGGAGGGACCTGGGCAGGCTGGAAGAACAGGCCAGCAGGAGCTGTTTGAAATTCAATGAGGACAAATGCCCTGCCTCTGGGGAGGGAGAGGTCCTTGCACACACGCCTGGCGAGGTAGCAGCTCTGTTGAAAAGGCCCTGGGCAATGTTAGCAGGTGGCAAGCTGAGCATGAACCAGCAGTGTGCCATGGCTGTAGAGAAGGCACCAGCATAGCAGGCTGTATTGGCAAGAGTAGAGCAAGTAGTAAAATCCTCCTCTACTCGGCACCCAGTAAGGCTGCATGTAGACCACGTAATGTGTCCAGGTTTGGGCACTTCCCCAAAGGAACAAGGCAGATGTTCACAAACTGGAGCTGGTTTGGCAGCAGGCCGCCAGGACAATCAGTGGCCGGAGCACTTGTCCTGTCAGGGAAGGCTGAAGGGGCTGGCTTAGGTCACCCCGGAACAGGGTCAAAGTCGGGGGTCCTAACAGTGCCTGCTAGTGCCTGATGAGGTTGTCAAGAAGATAGATACAGGCCTTTGGCTGAGGTGCATGATTGGAGAATGAGAAAGAACACGTGTAAATTGAAACAAGAGAGGTCCTAGCTGGATATGAGGAAATCCTTTTTCACCATAAAAACAGTCAAACTTTGGAAGAGGCTGCCCAGAAGTTGTACAGTCTCCATTCTTGGAGATTTTCAAGATACAACTGGGTAAAGCCCTGAGCAACCTGGTCTGCTCCTGCTTTGAGCAGGAGATTGAACTGGAGACATCCTGAGGTCCCTTTCCACCTCAGGTAATCCAAGATTCTGTGAAACTGGGTGCTGAATGAAGTAATGGTTATTTCTCCGCATCAGTTGTAGAAGAGAGCCTTGATGACTAATTCAGCTGTAGACATCTATGCCATAAATATGTAATGTCAGCCGTGCGAATCTCAGCTGTAGAACATGATTGTAACGTGAGTTGCTGCAGACTTTACAGCATCTGTGGGATAAAGGTAATGCAGGTAGACTCAATGTATCTGTCTAACTCTTTGCCCTTCCACATCTCTATGTAAGAGCTTCCCTGCAATTCCTGCTAATCCTGACACCATAACAGGGGTTCTGTGTTCCTCTTCTCTGTATGATGAGCCTTGTATCCCTCGTCCTGCTTTCTCCTCTCCCCCAGTCTTAGCATCCCAAATACTTTACGTGGGATGAAATTATGATCCAATTACTCTTTCCTTTGCCTCCCTTTTTAGGCTGGACAGGTAGCAGCTGACCTGTAAAAGGGAAGGTGTACTGCCAAGGTGTGAGAATTGGCAGACACGTATTTATGGCAGGAAAGTTCAAGCGCTGTGGAATGACAGGTAGAGGGAAGACTTGGTTGTAGTTAAGGTGGGAAATTCTAATGAGTGCCATCGAGCAGTGTCTCTTACGGAGTTTTTCACCAGTCTTTGGAGCAAACACCAGTATGCAGCAGCTGTCGCTCCCTCATCAGTTTTCCCCTTCTGGTTTTCTCATTCCTATCTGGTTCTTTCCCAGCCAAAAAACTAATGGATCTTAGGATTGAGGGGATGTAGCCTTCGACCGTAATCGCTGTACACCCAACAAGGAAGTGCAGTCGTCTTTGTCTGCTCCCCGTAGGGTCTCACAAGCTCGGCTATTAGTTTCTAAAACGTTGCATATGTGCCGTAACGCTCACATATGTGGGAGCTGTGAACTGTGCAAGTGGCATGCACAGCGGAGCGAAGCATAAAGGATGATTTATGAGGGAGTGTAAACACACGCATGCTGATTGTGTTTTGATCGCTTACTAATTCGCTAAGCAAATGTGTGGGCAGAGCTCAAGCTGCAGTTGTGCCAACAGTGTGACATTGAATTTCATTAACGGGACTCACTATACAGAGGCGAGGGCGCTGCTAGTGTACCAGGTTTCCCTTACGAGACTCTGATATCTGTGTTAGTGCGTGCATGGGATTCTGCTTTCAGCCCTTGGTGCTGCCCTGTGAACCCCGCTTTAGAAAAGTAAAGGGTTATTTGTATGTTGTGCATCCTAAAATAGGTCTGGGCGTGGGCTGGGGTGTTGGAATGCGGCGCATTGCACACAAGTTGGGTTGGTTCCCGCTTTGAAATGTAGGACCTAGCAAAATGCCATTTCTGTATAAAATATGGTAATCGAGTCTTGTGCCCATTTGGATGTGACAAGCTTGTTCTCCCGATGTTTTCCAACCTGTAACCCAGCTACTTTAGTGATCTCACCTGTTATTTCACAGCAAAAATGAATGTTCACCTCACTGAGATGAGAAATGTTATCTAGACGACAGGAGTTTACTGCTCTGTAGTCCAGTTTATCCCCCTTTGAGCAGCGTGTAATAATTGATCACTATAGTGGTGAGGAGTCTTTCTCCCTCATTCGTCTAAATGGAGTTGCCAGAAGTCTTGTCCGGGGATGCTGTCAGCCTGAAGGTAGACAGTGTATTTTTCTACTTCGAGTCTCCTAACAGAATCCCAAAGCGAGTGAGAATTATTAAATGGTTTACAACTTGCCTCCTCCTCAACAGAAACAAATAAATAATTCATCTGGTTTTGTGTTATCTATGAGTATTTGCATCGCTCTTCTGTAACTGAATGACTTGATTGAAACTTCAGCAAAAAAGAGTAGTGGGCCATGCATATCGAAGCAAGGGGGTGTGCAAATGCTTTACACCTGCAACAACAGTCTTGCCACGTGTATTTCTGAGACATTAGAGACATCTTTATTGAAGACATGAGCCTTCAAGTGCAGGAGTCTAGTTTTTCATGGCAGTTTTTCATCATTTCTAGTTTTTCATTTCTAGGTAATAAACTGAGTATAGATTATAGAAGGTGTTGACTAGGAGTTGTGTTGGCAAGGGTAGGAAGCCTTTTAATCCTCTTCACTCCTCCTTTGTGAACATTGGTGATGAGTTTGATACGTGTTGTCCCATGGAGGCAGTGATGTCTCCCTGCTGGCATTTCTTGACCAACATCCACCCATGGAAGTAGGACCCGTTGAAACAGCTAAGGAGACTTACCTACAAGTCAGATGGAGGATCTGTCAGTTTGACATGTGTGCTGCAAGGAACATTGTTTTCCTAAAAATGCAAAGAAACTATTGTGTAAAATGCAACACTCAGGCCAGGGATGAACAAGGTCTTTCTAATCAGTTGCACAGGGCAAAGGTGTTATTTAAACCAGAACAGCAGGCTGAGGAACATGCTTACGACAGAGTGACAGGAGTTCTCTGTGTTGATAAAGAGCACAATACTGTTTATGTAATATTTGTTAGAAATGACTATTCATCATTTATCTTACTTTAGCAAGGAAAGGTAAGTCAGTTTTTTCAATTAGTTGGAGCCTATTGTGTCATGAAGCTGATAACAAATGAGGGCTGCCTATGGGCGTGACTGCTGATTATCAAGTATACAGCTAAGTCCGAGGAGAAAGCGGTGCTGAAGTAACTTGTATAGTACGTGTAGTCTGAAAAAGGGCTGCACATGCTGGGAATACAAATGAGAATAGAGAGCCACTAAGCCAGATGGTCAAAATGCCTTTATAAATTGATGAAATAGTTATGAATGTATCTTTTCTTTCACAGCATTGAGATATGCCAGATCATCCTTTGTCCGTGTAGATCATTGTAACTGCAGCGCCTGATCCATACCTAGGATTCTGACTTGGGAGAATGAACGCGTAATGTTGTTAGTATCAGTGTACCTACAAAAGCCCTTGAGAAGTTGATGTAACATAATGCTTCAGCCTGCAAATGTTTGTATAACTTCATTTAGGTGAACAGTGCTGCTGAACCGAGGGCTGAATTCATTGTGCCTGCTCAAAATGCAAGAGCTGTGTTTTTTGATGACAGACTCCGGAATAACAGAGTGGACGGTGATGGCTGCTCTTAAAAACTGCTAGAGATATCAGTTTCATTCATTTCATATAGCTGGGCTTTCAGACGAAGGTCTGTGCACTTCTCTTATTAACATGCTTGGAACAACGTGCTGTTAGGAAATTCAAATGCCTCGTTACACGTGGGTTGTCTTCCATAGAGCTTAATCGTAACCCTGCGTTTTCACAGATTCTTTTCATGGAACAACGGATGGAGTATTTCTCTTTGAAGATGTTGCTGTGGAAGACAGTAAAACCATGCAGGGCTATGATGCCATTGTTGTAGAACAGTGGACTGTACTGAAGGTATGTGTGCAGTTTTTCTTTGATTTATTTATTTATTTTTGTAAATCAAATCACGGGATGGAGATAGACTAACATACTTACCTATCCTTCAGCAGTAGCACACAGGCATCTGAGGTAAAGAGATCAGCATTAGTAATGTCAGTTAACCACAGTCTGGTTTTGTACAGTGCCCTTTTGATATTCATAGAATCCTAAAGGTTGGAGAAGACCTCCAAGATCACCTAGCCCAACAATCCCCCTACCACCACTGTCACCCACTAAACCATGTCCCCAGGCACCACGTTCAACCTTTCCTTGAACACCCCCAGGGATGGTGACTCCACCACCTCCCTGGGCCACCCGTCCCAATGCCTGACTGCTCTTTCTGAGGAGAAATGTCTCCTCATTTCCAACTTGAAACTCCTCTGGTGCAACTTGAGGCCATTCCCTCTTGTCCTTTCTTTTCTTTTTAATATTTGATACTATTTTGATCCTTTCCATACTTTATTGGGTGAGTGGGAAGAGAGGGCAATGCGAATGGTGGCGAGCAGTGAAACTCAGGGCTGTCTGTCCCAAAAATACAGGTGTTTGCTAGATGAATTGTAGAGGATCTCTATTGGTTGCAAGGGGAATATGGCCATGCGGGTCTATGTAGTATTGCAGTTAAAAAGGCTGTGGCCCTTTACATAGGCTTACATGCAGTAGGAGTGCTGAAATAACCACATTTGCTTCTGTCTGACCTCCTTCACATGCTAAAAAAAAGAAAGTATGTTCTGGGTAGATCACTGAAAACAAGCTGATTTATTGTTAAATTACTCTGGTCTGCCAGAAATATATTTTCGGTATCTATAAAGGCAATGCTTGATCTTCCAGCTTAGAATATATCGTAAATGGTGTGAAATCCTAAGAGAGAGTTAAGCAAGGCACATACATGCCAAAAGTATGGATTACTAAAAGTAAGGAAAATTGGGACAGATGCTAGACTAAATGTGTGAAATTCTAAGAGGTTAAGAGTTTGGTTATTACATGATGACTTTGCAGTGTAGCAAGAAATGGCCATATAAGAATGGCTAGAAACTTTTTGAAGGACAGTGTAATGTGTTACCAGCAGCTTTTCTTGTGCTAATGTGCATCTAAAAAAAAATGAGAGCCCTCAAACGGCACTAGTGAAGGGCCAGGTGCAAACAAGCAAAAAGGAGGTAATTTAGGTCATTCTTTCTGCAGCAGAAAGGAGACCTGTGGAACACTTTTCTGGAGAATGCTGTGGCTTCTGAAATCTAGATGGGTTCCGGTAGAGAAAATCATCTCTTCCACAGTTTCTGTCTTCGCTACTTCTATCTATGCAGCTGTACAAGCATTTTAGTTCAGATTAGGTGTGCATTTTGGCAGGGAACCCCCCGGTCCTCCCCACTTACTGCGCCTCACCTCACGAACTGGTTTCAGTAGAAACTAAACCACAATGTGCTGAGGAAGTACATTAAATATTTGGGGCGGGTATCCTACGTGCTTGCCCTGATAGTACTCTCCCGTAGGTGTCCCGTAGAGCCAGATGGGAGACAGCTTTCTGAGTTAAATGGATTCTTGGTCTGAATCCGTTTGGCTTCTCCCAGACAACCAGTGAGAGGCTCTGTGAGACTCAGAAGGATATTGCAATGTAGTTACACATGATGCTCCCTACACACCTCTTGGTTTGCTCTCGGTGAACATACATAAGAAAGTTTGCCTCAAGCAACTTGACAAGGACAGCATCTAATAGAGGGAACCCTGTGACAGCAGTGCCTGAAAGCTAGGATGCAGCCGAGGAGTGTCTTCTGGCAGGGCCCCTTGAAGCGTGAGAGCCCTGGAAGGTAGAGCATCATTTTCCCTAACTGTAGCAGCAATGCCTTTCTCCTGGTTAACTGTCCCGGGCTGGAGGCACAGCTGGTCAACAGATTAAGGAACCAACCAACGAAACCCATCTGGTGTGACAAGAGATGCTATAACGCTGCATACCGTGTCTGTGTGAGGGCTGATGTGGAGGATCTCTCGTTCCAGACACAAGCTCTGGTAGGTCTACGTGCAGTTTCAGAAACTGGCTGGCAGCGTGTACACCACTTGTTGGAGTGATCAGATTGTTCTCTGCTGTAATTTGAAATCTGGACGCTGGCTTTTTCCTGGCAATTTTGCGCTTCTGAGATCAGGTGCCCCTCTTTTGGGGACATTATGAGCACGTTACACACCGATCTGAAAATGGAGGAGGAAAAGGCCGGCTGAAGGAGACCAAGGCGTTGAGGAACCCTTGGAAAGGTTCTCCCCAGACAGAGACAGAGCAGAGCTGACCACCTCTGTTTTCTTCCCCTGAGATTTAAGTAACTTCCTGGATATTTCATGCCTTGTGCTTTCTGAGAGATAGCAGGCACAGATAAGTGAAGTTACCAAATGAGTGAAAGAAATACTGGAAGCCGGAAGAATCTGTAGGCACTTGCCCAGTGTTCAAACCAGAAGACCCAGTTGCCTCTCTGTTAAGTCCTGTTGGAACTCACCCTTATTTGCTGTAAGCATGGAATAAGGAAGGGGCAGAGGGAGGGACTGTAAAACGGGAGGAAGGAGACAGAGTTCAGTAGCCAGTAAATGCTTTATTTCTGTTATGGGTACTTCAGAATATTATCAGAGAGGGTATTGGAGCGGTGGAGTGCCTCGTTATTGTGGAATTTCTTATTTTTGGTACAGGTTTAGCTGTGATTTAGATTAACCTTTTCCGTGTGTTATTTTTTATATACCAAGGCAGCAGTAGAGGCACTGATGGACAGCATGACATGAATGTGTGTAATGGATTCTAGTTTTAAATTTGCATCAGATATGATTGTCTGGATGAGCTGTGAACTTGTTCAGATGTGGTCTGAACTGTGCAAATTTATTGCGCTGTATCCCAATTAAGAAGAAACACATGAACAGAGTCCCAGCCACAACAAAAGAAAGCTGTTTAAGACAGGAAGACATATAGCATGTACTGATGCCCTCAGTAATAACGTGTATATAGATATATATGGAGAAAGCCTTTCTCGCTGAAAATATAAAGTTTTGCTCTTTAATCATAAAGGCAAAAGAGAGGGGCTGGCACACCTCTTAGCAGGGAAAGTGCTGCCTTTTTAATTGCTAAGGCTAACAGAAAAAACAAGCCGAACAGTGTGATGCACTGGGTCTGTGTGTAAAATGTCAGTTTGCAGAGGATGTAAAGCTTGCAGCTGTCACAGTATGTGGTCCCGCCAAGCAGCAGACAGGATGTAATAGCTCTGAGTAATTTAACTCTTTCTTCTCAAGCTAAGTAGAGCTGTGACATCCTCCATGAATGACCAGAGGACTTGTAATGACAAAATGCTGCTCTCCTCCCTGTCATTTTAACTGTAAAAATGTCAGGGCGTGTTATTTCCACTGCAGTCTCTGAGATCTAGCCCTAAAACTTGTATGATGGTTTTAATTCTGCTTGTGTAGGCAAATGTGTGTAGACAGCTCTGATTAATCAAAGCCTGCATGATTTCCCTCTCCCCGACTCTAATCTGTCACCTTCTCTCCCCATTAGCCATGACAAAATAGTACTGACTTGAAAGTTGTGCTATAATATTTATTTTTGAGTTCTTCATTGTTCTCCTTTTGAAGTCCTGTTCATTCTGAAAACACTGTCCTTAACTTACAGATATTTTCTCATTGAAAATCTTCAGCTTGCGATTCATCACGTTTTTGTTTTCTGCTATACCACATCTCTGGTACACCAGCATGAATAAACTCTCAAATATATCACGGTGTTGCCATTTCCCTTTCAAAACTGATTGGGGTCAGTGTCTTCTGTAGACACGGTAAATCTTTTGCCATGTGACGTGTCAAAAGATTTAAAAATGATCTCTGCTGAGCCTAGGTTGCAAGTTGCCTTAATGTAAGCCTTTAGAAAAATTCGCTGGACGTGAAGGTTTGATTTGACTGTAGATTTGATTTAGGTCATACGTCAATTAAGCCAGTTCTCTTGTAGCCACAGAAGAAAGGCTTGGTGAGGTCAGCAAAGGAGCTGATGGCGATGGGCATGAAATGCAGATGTGTGAGTGACCCTCTTTACCACCCAGAAGACATCTGTATTGTCTGGGCATAGCATTTCAGTATTTTGCCCCTTGTTGTTAAGTAAAGCTGAACAAAACCTTCAGGAGCCCCCATCTTTAACAGGCTTTTTTAATTGTTGTTCCTTTCATTTACGTAGGATCCAAAAGCAGCGTAAATGCCTACATGTTTGTCTGCTGAACGCAGTAGACGTATGCTCTATATAGGATTAAAACGCACAGGTGAATCTTTCTTTGTTTTATTTATTTTTTTTGATAAATTTAGCAAGATGGATTTGGAACTTTCCCATACTTCTTTGTGCTGCTCGAGGTACTGGAATCTGCCAACGCGAACATTTCCACCTGAGTAAAGGACACTTGAGCTAAATGGGCAGAAAAGCACAGGATTTAAAATAATCTGAATAATAAAAATCACTTCCTATCTGTAACATTTTGCCTAGGTTTGCGACACGATCACCAGTAAGAATTAGTTCCCACTCAGCCATAAAATCTTTCAGGAAAAACTGAGCATACCAGATCTGATCCTTCCACTTAAGAAGAAGCTGCAAAGAGGCATTTCAGACCTCTTTTATTCTTTCTAAAGTCTCACAAAAGGCACGAGTCTTTTTCTTTTTCACAGCAGGTCATCTTCAGCCAGGCAGCAGGGCACTGGCTTATGCACCTCCTTGACCCCGTGCTGCTGCTGGGCAGGTAGAAGGGCCTCGGCGTTCTGAGGAGCAGAGGAAGCAGGCGCTGGGAGGCACACAACCCTGCAAGTTAGAAAAGGGCATTTTCCAAGGCCTCCTCCCCCGCTGACGGGACCCGGGGCTGTGGAGAGTCTGTTCTTTGGCTGCGTTTCTTGCTTGGAAATAGATTGTTAGTTTCAAAAGGCTGAAGTGGTGCACAGAGCCTTTTTGCAGAAGCCAAAGTCTGTCTGAGAATAACGTATAACTGAGGGAAATTACACCGGGGAAGCTGTGTGGAGGAGATCAAGCTGCGTGTGATAAGGCAACCTGAGTTATACAGGTTCTCAGATGGTGTTTTTTGTTTGTTTTGCTTATTTTGGTGTGTTTTTTGGTCCAAAACCAGTTGAAGGATAAATGGAAAAATTAGCACTCACCTAAAGATATAGCACGTGAATGTTGCAGGAATTGGGAAACTAAAAATACCCGAGCTATTTAAGAAAACGTATTAATGGACTGCTAGATCATATTTATTTCTTGTGCTCCGTGGCCAGTTAGGTGGAATTGTCCTGTCGTGCGGATGGGGGGGCTGCTGGTGGTGTTCTCCTACAGCACTGTGTCCGCTACCAAGGTCCTGTAGTGCATTATATGCTGAAATTCAGGAGGAGCACAATACTAGAAGAGCGTAGTCCAACTTTTATTGCTGAAACACCCGCAGAACTTCTTTTGTGCTTGCAATAAATGGTTTTAATGGATCGATAGTGTTACATTATTAAGAGAAATTCCTTTATGGAACAAGTTTGAAAGAGGAATGGAGAAATCATTTGCCAGTTTGGAGCTTGGACGTAGTCTCCTTGTCTCCTTCCTTACCTTCACCAGTCCCTCATCCTTCCTGCAGTGAAACAGCAAAAGCCGTGGCTCGGGTCTCTGTTGTGTTTCTGTCAGGAAGGGGGATGCCACGCGCTGCCTGTTTTCCCCCACAACGAGAAGGTTGCGCTCGCAAAGCGGCTGCGTTTCTCACTTCCCATCCTCTTTGCCATCTGCCCGTAGACCTTAGATGCAGTCTGTTAGGATTTGCCCATAAAGGTTTTTATTAAGGTTTATTTAATGGGATTTTCAATCTTCCACTCTTTAATCCATGTTGGAAAAAAATATTAAACAGTGACAATCCAGAGCTGCCTTGTAACTAAATCACATTCACTTAACCCAGAAAAGAATGATTTCTAATGAACTTTTTTCAGTCTCAGAAGAGCTTAGCAGTTGTCGTGTTTATTACCTCGCTGTGCTTAAAATCGCCGCAGCAGGGGGGAGAAAAGAAAAGAAAAATGGTTAATGCCGTTGTTTGTGTGGCTTGCCCTAGATAGTATCTTTATCGTTTTCTAATCATATTTTTTATTCTTTTCTAATGAGAAAAAGCTTCTGTGAAAGGAAAAAAAAAATCCTGAAAACAAACAATACAACTATAAATAAAATGAATTCTTTTCATGTGAGGTAAGTCAAGGGAAAAACCTAGCTCAATATGCTCCGGCTTCTTGACACTCAAGGTGTGATCAGAGATTACTTATCATCTACAGGAGAGTGGGAAGCAAGTTAATTAAAATTTTCCACCCTCTCACTGAATGAAATGTCTCCCGGTTTGAGGCACATTATTTGAACACTTCTTTTTCAGTAGAGAGAGCTCTGGCTTCTCCTTGCTGCTCCTGGTGGTTTTCAAACCCGAACCTGTTAGGTAGAAAGAGCACGGAAATTTCCTCTTACGAAACCGTGTGCTTGAAATTAAGTTTCCTCCATCTGAAATAATAGCAGATAAAACAATTTTAATACAGTATTAAGTATAAAATAAATATGTTTCTCTTCCTCTGCTCCCAGCCCCCAGTATATATATTGCTGTTCAGGAGCGTTTCAGCCCAGGAAAGCATTTAATGTGACACCAGTTCTTTGTCTAGCTGTCCCGAGGTCTGCATAACCCTGACTCCTGCTGGTAGGCAAGTTCTGGTTGTGGGATGGGATTCAGGAGGGGGACGGGTAATTCATTTCTTGTGGTTTTAAAGCTGCAATTACCTGCATTTGCAAGGAAGGAGCTAGAAGCCCGTATGAATTACACCTGTTTATTCAGGAGCGACTCTTTCTCTTGTCTGGCACCTTCAAACGAAGGCAGTTATTAGGAGGAGTTCATTCCCCCAGGGACCTGGGGAAGAGGTGCAGTGCCAGACTCCACCAAAGCGTCGTGCAGAGTTGGTGAAGGCTTGTTAAAGGGAGCTCGGAGGAGGTGTGTACCTCTGCATAATGTATACACGTCCTTCCTCCAAACAGTCCATCATGCAAATCAGCCGCCAGCCCGCACTAAAAGCAATAAACCACCTTCTTGTAACAGTCTCACGGCACTCTTTCAACATTTTTTTTTCCTTTTCCATATTTTCCTTTTCTGGAAGCTTAATTGACTTAATTTCCAGTAACGTTACCCTTTTGGATGCGATTTACCTTCTCTTTTCCCCTCTGCAGCACTGGGAC
The DNA here is from genome assembly GCA_011075105.1 of Heteronetta atricapilla. Lineage (NCBI taxonomy): Eukaryota > Metazoa > Chordata > Aves > Anseriformes > Anatidae > Heteronetta > Heteronetta atricapilla. The sequence continues at coordinate 37,447,822 of CM021732.1, read as the reverse complement.
TGTGCAATGCAGCCTCATCTGCTGCGGCTGGTGCTTAATCCTGACAGGTCAGACAGGTCCGCACCAGCCCCGTCTCGCCTCTGGGAGCCTGCACGGACCGCGGGCCGTGGCAGGAGCGGCAGCGCGTCCCTGAGACAAGTTGGCTTCTGCAGCAGCCAGATGAGCTCTGCATGGTACCCACGTCCTTGCTGCTTGCCGTAATCTTTGTCTGGTTTTTGACATGTTTGTTGGGCATCCTGATGCAAGGAGAAGGGTCTCCGTGGTAATCACTGACCTTAGGCGATGAATTCAAAATAGACGTTCTCTTTGCAACACTGGGAGTTGCTTCGGGCACAAGCAAGATCTGCTCTGCCAGTCTTTCCTGACCTGCTGCTCTTACACTCCCTAAATGAGCGAGCTCCCTCTGGTTTGTCATTTACAAACACTGTGTGACAGTGTAGGTCCGATCCTATTACGTTGTCCTTCCAGGTGCCTCGTGGTGGGCTGGCGATGGTGGGTGCTCTGACCTTATTCTTAATGCTCCTATTTCCATCTGCGTTTTTGGAAGGCCTTGTGGACCAACCTGATAAATCTCAGTGTGTGCTTAGTCTGTTTTCGAGATGTTATTTATTAAAGGCATCTAGATACGTCCTCATTTCTTGCATTACCCTTGAAAACTCTATTTTAAAAAACGAAAAGCAGGAGGAGATACCCTTCTTACAGAGGTTGTGGAGAGAGGCGAGGGCAAGGAGGAAAATGGGAGTCTGGAGAGACTCTGGGTCCACTACAATCACAGCTGTGTGATCCGGCCGCATCACTTCAGAGGAAAGGAGTCGGAGGCCACGTGGTATTGCTCCCTTTCTCAGGACATCTCTTTCCTCACCTGGAATTAGCAGTGCTGGTCTGTTCGTGCTGGGGTTGAAAAGTATCTGTGAAAGTCCCTGAAAGCCTCTGCACAGAAATCAGAGGTGACATTAGCTGAGCACGTTCTCTTGCAGGCACTGTCTGAGGTGGATTTTCCAAATGTTCTCCTTTTTCAGCAGGAGTGGTAGAGCTTCTTCAGCTATTTGCAATCAAGATCAGGTTTTGAATGGGTATAGTCAGGCAGTTAGTCAGTTATGAAGACATCAAGTGACCTGTAGCACATGCGTTACAAGAAAGGAATAGCTGAGGTTGGAAACCACCTAAATACTTTGAAATCCTACAGCAGGATTTGGATTAATTCCATTCAAATGACTGTTTCTACAGAATAAATGGATTTTGGGGAAGAGCTGTGATTAACATTGAGGAAAGTATTGTGCTTTGCCCCGTGTTGAGAATTGGCAATTAAAACTCCTTGCATGCACATGAAACCAGTGCAAGTGCTCGAGCTTTCTGGCAGATCCAATTGCTCTTCTGATGGAATAGAGCTGGATCTGCAGGGGCCAGTGGCTGCCACTCGTCTGCTTTGCGTTTATTAAAAACTAGTAAACGTGCTGCAGCATCTATCCACTAAATTAGTGGAAGTCTTGGCAATTAGACACCTCACTGGAGCAACCCTTGTTGAAGTCACCAGTTCTCTATGTGTGAATCGCAGGCGTTGCCATTTATTAGAAGGCGCATTAGCAAGGCTCTGTGGCGTGGGTCTGTGACTAAAGCCAGACTGCTGCACTGAAAGGCAATGTTTTTGGTCTCGCCCACGGATTTCCTGATTCAAAATAACAAGGAGGCAATGCGTGCTCCTGGGTGATAAAAGGAACGGACCTGCCCTTACGTTGTGTTTCTGTTGTTGTTGGCTATTTTGGCCATGCTCTTGATGCACCGTTACAGCGTCACCTAACAGGTCTCAGGACAGCCCTTCAGGGTTTACTTTAGCCTCGGTGAGTGCAGAATCTGGGCAAAGCAGCTTCAAGAATTTATCTTCTTGAATATCTGTTTGCCTGGGAGGAAATAATTGATAAAATACAACCAGTTTGTCTTGTTCAGATTCGGAAACATAGAAAGCTTTATGATTTAGGTACTATTTAAAACAATCACAGATGTTTACCATTTGAAGGAAATTCATTTAACACTTAGGATGAACTGGTGGCTGGTCCCGTGTCTCACGTTTTCCTTCCTGCGTAGCTGAACGTATGAAATGATTCACTTCAACACAGAACCCCTCTGCCCCTCCCAGAAAACCTACACGCGTTTTTTTTATTATTATTATTATTATTGTCACAGTGAATGTCACGCTCCAAGTGATGATGTTAACCGTTGGTTTTTCTTTCCTAGGGAGCTGAGGTGCAGACAGACTACGTCCCACTGCTGAATTCCCTTGCCATGTACGGCTGGCAGCTGACGTGTGTGCTTCCTACCCCAATTGTGAAGACCAACAGGTAGGGAGGGGGCGAGCGCTGCTTTTCGGCCGTGAAGGCACTGTCTGTGCACCACGAGCAGCTCTCCGTGCAGAGATTGCCTTGCCTGCACACAATGGCTACCCTCGCAAACCCTCCTGCAGCTGTTCGCTGGGTTTCCTGAGCATCACAAGCCACAGAGGGCAGGAAGCACATGGCTGGTGGGCAAAATAATGCAGCGTGGCCCTGTGGTTTCTGCACTTGTTTTCTGGGTATTGGCTTTGCCTCTGTGTAATAACAATATCCCTGCGCTGGATCTCCTAAAAGCTCCACCTCGAGCAAAACTAAAACCTGGGGCTTGGTTTGTAGTGAGATGGTGCCAGTTTGAAGAAAATTTATTGTACTCTTAGTATCTGCCTAATGGTGCTGGTGTACACAGTCCAGCTGAGCAGAACCATGTGAGATGAGTGCAGCGTTCCTCCAGGAGCTGTGTTTGCATGTATAGTCACTGGGGCGTCTCTTTTGCTGTTACCAATATTTGGAGCTTTTAGACATAAATGCAAGTCACTTAAGAATACTCCTCACAGTGGTGGTGAGAAACAGTCATCCTGCTTGTTAATCACAAAGATGAAACACTCTGGATCGAAACTAATCAGGAAGCTATTTATATATAAACCAATATGATCACTCATTATTTTTTATCTTAAAAATTAAAAATACGCCCAGTTCTTTATGAGATGTAGATGAAGACTGTTTCAACACATAAAAGCCTAAAAAGTAGAGGCCATCTGTGCTGCTGGAAAAATAGGATTTAAGTCTTTCGTGTATGTATAAATATAGGAATGAATGAAAAATCATAATTATTTTTAAGCCTCCCTTAAAGGCGTGTACATATATATATATATTTATTATTTTTTTTTTCTTCTGGCTTTCTGTGTCCCATTTATAACTTGAGTGACACGGGTCAGATTGCCAGCGCAGAAGGCACCCAAATCCAGCTGCAGGTGGCAGCTGTAGGGCGTGCAAAGCCCCATCCAGGATGTGTGCCCCACGGGGAGGGAGCCCTCCCGTGTCACCGCGACTCTGCTAAGCACGCGCACCTTGGGACTCGGCTTTCTTGCTTTTTCTTCACCACAATTTATTCTGGTTACACTCTAATGCTAAAATATTCAGTAAAGTTATGTCACAGACTATCAGGCTAACCAGTCAATCTTCTCTCCCCCCAAATACCAGGCTGCTCAAAGACACTGGGGACAGGCAATGTTTAGGTCATCCTTCATTTTGTTCTTCTTTGACCTGCAGAAATAAATGGCTGAGATGGATTTTCACGTTGAACGGTGCTGCATGTGGATTTAATTCATTCTCAGGAGTGTGCATTTGTTTCTTTTCAGGGAAGGGAATTTATCTACAAAGCAAATTGTATTTCTTCAGAGACCTTCTTTGCCCCAGAAAGCAAAGAAGAAAGAATCTAAGGTAAATAACCTTATGTTCCTGGTTTCTTTGTGTTTTGTTGGCAGAATTTTAATATTGTAATTGATTCCCCTTAGAAGGAAAAATGGCCTGTTCAACATTTCTCTGCTAAAGAGGCCAGGTAAACAGTAGCAAGACACAAGGAATTGAACTGTTCAGATGAAAGGGAATGCTCCGATGATGTGTAAGCTCTTGTATTTCATTCTCTGTAGAATGCGTGGCCGCAGAGGAGATGCAGATTTCTCTTTACAGCTCCGTCATAAACCTGCATACGTGACTTAACAATTCTCTGCCCATATTCAGTCTTGCAGGGTGGAACTGGTACAACTCTCTCACCCATTGCAGGGCTTTTCTATTTAAATTCTCCTCTTTCTTGCCACAGACAGAGCCTAGCACAGCGCAGGCCTGATCATGGCTGATGTTTCAGTCTAGTGCGCGGGTTAACAAATCCTGCTAGAATGGAAGCCAAATGTCCCCTGAATGCACCTAAATGATCAGAGAAGGTAGCTGACAGCTAACAACGCACAGATGTGGGTACACACAGGTAGTCACGTTGCCCTTTTTGAAAGTGTAGCTGTGGGAACCGCTGCCCAAACCTGTCAGGCTGGACAGCTGCGGAGGAAATGCAAGGACTGCCTTAAATTGCAAACGGGGCAAGTGCTGACCTCCCGATCGGGTCTGGGTTTGCCTTGCCCTTTCAGCGTACAAGGGAATGATCGGAAGGCCAGGTGAAGTATGGAAAAGATCTCCGAAACCAAGTGATGAAAAGGTTGCTAATACAGCCTCAATTTCTTCTAGCTCAGTGCAGTTGCCTGAGTGTTGGCTAGCCAAATGTCACCAGAAGGGCTGGTGTGCTCGAGGCCCGGCCGAAGCTGAGCTAGAGCAGGATACTGGGAATGCCGGGCGGAGCTGAGCACTGGGAGCATTTTACCCAATGGTGTAGGTAACTGCAGATAGTTTTCATCTACAAAGCCCTCACTGGACTGGAGCCTGGTTCTGTGAAAGTCTCCTTTTAGATACAGCGGAGAACTGGAAACTATCTGAACGGCCCAGAGTACGAGAGAACTGCTGGGAGAATGGCTGTGATTCAGGATTTACCCTCTCTTGCTAGTGAAGCTGGAGCCAAATTACACTGTGAACTTGCTACAAAGCCCCTCTTTCTTGTTTCTTCTCTTCGTTTTCAAGTGATTGAAGGGATGTTGGGTAAGGGTTGGGGTGCCCAACTCGGTCATTCTTTTACTGTCGCTTTGTGTGGTTAGAATTGAAGGGGCGGGAAGCTGTAACCAACTGTAAGCCTTTAGACAGAGAAAACAGTACGATACTATTTTCTTGTATTGTAATAACAAATGCATACCATCCAGATGACTCAATCATCTGCTTACATTTTTTCATTCGGGGATGTAGAAGCTTATTTAACAATGTTTGCTTGACAAAACAAAGGATTCACTTGTTGGCAGTTTTAAATATACAGACATACTTGAGGGCAAAAATTACTAGCGTGCATTTTCAGCCTAAAGGTCAAGGAAAATAGGGCACGTTGGTTATAATTATATAGATATTTCTGAGACTTGGCCAACGTCTGTACATGGCTGTTATGAGGCACTTCAAAGACACCAAACTTAGCATTGGATTAAGTTGCTGAATATTCTGCACATGTAACGTCCTAAGCTCTCAGGGTTTTTTTCAGCTTAGGTAGGGCATGTCTAAAATGTTAGTAGATAACCACTTCGTGGGGGGAAATACCCCGATAAGATTAAAAGGATGTTGCAGCGTTGGAAACTGATCCATCCTATCTGTGCTTACCAACCCGCTGCTGCTCAGTTTAGCCACGTGAACAGAAATGAAAACGTGCAAGGGTTGCTAGAACTTTTTTCTCTCTCTGGTAAGACACAAGTACTCTTCTTAGTTCTTCTTCAACCGATGACGAGGTAATCGTGTTCATTAACTTAATTAAAAAGTGGTGCTTATTTCAGCAGAAACTAGCTGTATACATTATTTTTTTTGGTGAAATACAGCATGTATGCCTGAATAACTACACATGCATATGCAGAATCTCCTACGGTTTGATCTTTATCATGTTCAGGGCTCTGATCTTGTCTTCTGTCAGAGAGAGCTTTGAGTTACAAAGGAGCTGTGGGTGTCCAGCACTTCTGCAAATCAAAGAGGAAAACACTCAGGTGTCTGTGAATTTTAAACAATTGAGCTCCAGAACTGAGAAGTTACCTTTCACTTAAATACCATTACAATTTATAGAAAAGGGAAAGAAAGCTTCCTCTAAGTTAAACCAAGAATCTTGTGAAAGCCAATTCCTTTCCTTTCCTTATTATTTTATTTCATACTACCTTCTGACAAGCAGCAGGAAAGAGCGCTGCTCCATCTTTGCAATCTAATAAACGTAATGGGCTTTGAATTGCTTTGTGCTTAAGGAATAAATAGCTCGATCAAACATGGATGAATGTAAATTGTTCTCTTGGCCAACTTTGACACAGCCATGGCCGCAGGGGAAAAAATGGCTTTTTTATTTGTGACATACGGAAAGTACTGAGCACTTCCTCAGCATGGACACCCTGGTGAAATGGCTGCGTGTGCTCACGTGGACTTAGCGTGCCGTAGGACGGCTTAGCAGTGGCTTGGAAACTGGTCTGGCTTTCCTTGAGAAGTACATATATATATTTTTTTGATGAATGAAGCATCTCTATTAATGACATATTTGTTAGACTCTGTGTATGTTAGACCTGTCAAGTCAGTATTTCCACGTTTCAAGGTGCCGCTGTTTTGTTTTCTTTCAACAGTAGTTAAAACAGGTCTGAAATGGCAACTGTGGCAAGCCTTGTGGCAAATGCTGCAGGAGACAGTGTTGTACTGTCTCTTCAAAAACATTCCTACAAATACTGCAGAATATTTTACTGTTTGGGTACAGTTTTGGGCACAGTGCTAGTTCCCCTGTTAGCCTGGTGGAAGAAGATGGACTAATACCACACAACTGCTTCCTCTGTCAGCACTTGTGCAGCTTCCCAGACCTGCTTTCTACACTATCTGCCAGGATGCCCTGGGCCACAGCGATGGAATAAGTTTTAGGAAGGAACCTACTGGGTACATAAGAGAGCAGGAGCAGAATGCATAACAGTCCCTTTTCTCTGTGCAATGGACACATGCATATATGCAGGCACACGTGATCTTAAGGCCGTCTGATTTAGTCACGCATTTTTTTTCATCTTAAGTCTTTCTGGTCAGACTAACTTTGAATTAAAACTAAATACCAAAAACATTTCAACTCAGGAAAGCAAATGTCAGCCTGAGATTGTTTCAGGTGGCCCTTAACATTTGCATCTCTTATTTGTAGTTTCACTGGAGGTTCTCCAAAGAAGACATCCACAGCAAACAAATGAAGAAATCCGTGAAGGCCAAGCTGAGTAGCGGGGAGAAGCAGACGTCGGAGAAGCAGGAATTCGAAGTCACGGAGAACACGAGAAACTTAGAAGCGCAAATCTCAGCAGCAGCAAGGCCTGACCCAGAGCAGCAGCCAGGTGACGTGATAGACTTGGGGGATGAGGTAGGTGGCAGCAATGGCAGAGGTACCCATCACGATGGGGCATCGTCGGAAGAAACGTGTCCTGCCAGCTGCGAGACCAATGAAGACGGCGCTGGGGTCTGCGAGGAGCAGGGGGTGGCGGGGCAGGACTGTGCTCCTGGGAGCGAGGGGGCAGGACTGGATGTGGACTCTTGCTGTGAGTAAAAGACCGACTTTTCAGGAATCCTGTGAGTTGCTGATATTTTGCCAAGACAAAAGAACAGATTTCGCTAATCGCCATCACTAACTCCATTGCTCAATTCAGCATTTCTTTGGCATTGTACTGATTTTGCTCCTTAGCATACTGCTATCTCGATGTTTTAACTACACGGGGCTTTTTAACCCACAGAAATTAATGCCAAAATTCTATCCACTTTACGGAGTGGGAAAGGCCCTACTCCATCTTACAAAGGTACACTTGAAATTGGAAAGTAGGGACAGAAACATACTCGGGATTTTCTGTGACTGACCGTAGCAAAATAGGTTTGTATCTAGTTCAAGGCGAACGTTCCACTTGCTCAGATTTTACTCTGTAATATTTTCTTGTCCACGTATCTTTGCTGGAGAAGTGACTGTGCCATATGTTATTTTGTCACTAAGCTTGTAGTGTCATGAAAACGGTATTTGGGCTTAAACAGGCTGAAACCGGAAGGCTTAGATACGAAGGCCGTATCTGTATTTATCTCAAACAGCATATTTACCGAGGATACTCTCTTCTGAATTTTATTAACTCTTGCAGATCTTCAAGCAATAAGCAGATCATATTCCTATTTTAGGCACATTGGGTAAACAAGCCTCATGCTACACTTGCGTGAGGCAGATGACTCCAACGTAAAATGACATTTCCCATTCCTGTTGCTTACATTCTCTTTGCCAATCAAGTTCAGCAATTGTTGTGGGGGTTTTGGAAGGCAGAAAAGCAGATAGAATGGCAAAGCTGGTTAAGACTACTTTCAGTGGCTCTCCACTAAAATAGGAATTAGATGTCACCATCTGCCCCTTCCATGTGATTTTCCCCAACTTCCTCATTGCTATGAAATATGTTGTGGGAAAGAACTAAAATGATACACAAACAGCAGCGGTCAGTGGCCTCCACGTGTCACTAAACGACCTTACAGATTACAAATACCTTAATTGAGTTTTGTTTTCTTCTGTTTTTTAATACAAGTAACCATATTTTGGGACCTAACAGAATTCTGTAACGTTACCAACATTTTAATGTTTGGAGCTGTGTTAAAATATTTACAAGTGAATGTATATGTGTAATATAATTTCTGTACCAATATTCTCCAAGCACTTCAGTGTTCTTAAAAAATGTAGGAACTAGTTGTTTCTCTCTTCTTTACTACCTTGATCCCTATTTAGAAGTGGTCACGCAGTCTGCTAAGAAAAGGTGAGAAATATATTCCGAATTTCCCTGTTCATTTTTTTTTAAGCAAAAGCTTTGAAAGAGATTTGTTGCTTTTTCCCTGCACTGATTTCTGCCTGGTAATTTGCCTCACTCTTCTAACCCAAATGCTGTACAACAGCAGAACCGTGTTCTGCATCAAACGCACACCTAGCGTGGTTCAAAAGCCTCTTCCATGCCTTAAAATTATACAGCTGGCAGAACACTGCAGGGAAGGGAAAAACCACGCCATTCTGAATATTCATTTAATTGGGATAATGGCAGTCAAGTTGAAACCATTCCATTTCATACCTAGGAAGCATTGTAATACTTGTTTCATCGATTGACTGAGGAGTATTTATTTTGAATTCTGTGGTTGAACCACAGGACCGTAAGTCAATTCAGTTCCTGGCGGTATTTTTCAATTAGTTCATTCTGTTTCTTGATAATGGGCTGAAGTTCCAGTAACGTCAGAACTTTGTTATTTCAGTTGTTCCACATAAAGACAAGGTCTCTGCTCTGGACAGTTTAAAGTAGCCGTCTGCCAATTGTACTATCACAGGATACTTCTACTGATGGTTGCTGTTTTAAGGACTAGCTTTATATTAACCTTGTTTAAAAAAATCCTGTATTTAATGACTATTTTACTCGTAAAAAGTGTTGCAACAGAATGAACTTTGCAAATACTTTTGAATAGCGAAAGCGTTTATTGGATTGCAATTCGACCTCTTTTGGATCTCAACTGCTTACAAAACTAAAGAGAAATAAAGTTCACGAGGAGGTTTTCTATTTGTGGTAATTGCTCAACTGCCAGTTGTTTGTCCCCAAAAGGAGGAACTCGGGGTCTCGGCGTGGTGTTGAAGTTCCTAACTTCGGAGTTAGCTGTAGTCACCGAGTGCTACAACTTCTTGGTTTCTTGGTTTTCTGTCACCGGCCCCACGGGGCACGTAGGCTCTGTGCGGAGGTTTTCTTGTCTGATACCAAACTCTGTTCCTGTGCCTGTCAGCAGCTTAGGGCTGGCCAGGTTTGACAAGAAGATTGCAGGTTTTCCGTTTAAAAAGTGCAAACGGTTTTAGTTTTATAGTCACGTAATCAATTCCAACTTGTGACTCTGAATGAGTCCGAGTTAGTTCAGCTGTCTGGAGGCAGTGTGTACCTTCGCTGTGCCCCCGTCTCGTCGACGTGTGAGCGTAGCTCACCGTGCAGCCGTGACACAGACGCGAGGAGGGCTTGGCCTTCTCTGCCATTTTAGGCTTGAAAAAGCCAGACCACCACAGTGGCCATGGAAATGAAGGCAAGCAGCCGGCACCTTATTTGAAGACTGAATAGAAAAGGGAAATGGCTAGGCCAGAGCTAAACTCCTGTATCTAAAAACCTGGCCAGCAGCGGAGGGGCTGTACATGGGAGAGGCTGAAAGGGAAGTTTGGCTGCGGAGCCACCGCCTCCACCTCCAGCTTGCAGGGAAGGGGCAGGACTCGTACTGACCTCTCCCAGCGAAGCCCCAGCTCCTCCGAGCACCCAGCTCCTTCACAGGCTTTGTCACCCCCAGTAGGCGGCAGGGCGAGAAGCCAGGCCCCTTCCTTCCCCCTGGAGAGCCACCCTTTTAAGCCCAAGCTGTCCTTTCCCAAGCCAGGCAGGACCTCCCAGTGCCTCATGCAAGGGAAGGAGACACCGGCAAGTGGTGCCTGCACGCCCAGGGGTGGCGTTACGGTGCGACATGTGTGGGCTGCTGAGTGACCACGAAGCCCTATGGCACAGGCAGGGGGCCCGCCGGTGTGTTTTAACACATTTTAATGCTTCCTTGTGAGACCACGAAACTCCCAGGTGCAGACCAGTCACAGGAGCTGCCTCTTCTCCAAAGAAGAGCACGCAGGTTATGCTGGCAGGAGTGGTACTTAGAGCAAGCGGGGCTCGGAGCGAGACGAGCGTTAGAGAGGAGGAGTTCGAAGGGAACAATCCACACAGCCAACGCAATGTAAAGGCCGCATGAAGATGGAACGGAGGACTGGCTGAATTAAATGAAGGATGGAAAAGGGATTATTGAAGGAATCCCTTGATTTTGAAATCAAGGATATTGAAATTGGTACAGTTGCATATTGAAACCAGCACTGGGGGGTCAGGATAGGGGGGATGAAGGTGGGTTGAAGTTCAAAATGTTCAGGCGTCAAAATAGTTTATGTGAAGTTTAAGAGAGGCCAAATGCACAGAAGCTGTATCCGGTGCTTCCTCTTGTGTAATGTCTTTAATTGGTCTGTGTACTCGCAAACTATTTCATTGAAATAACAGCGCACAGTTGCTTTCACATACGCACGGAAATGAAGCTAGAAGTGAAGTAGAAAACAACACACAATGTACATTGTTGGTTTTATTTTTTCCTTAATTTGGCTCCTATATCACCCCCACTTTCCGAGGGGAGCATTTGGATACCCTGCTTTTTCACTGTAGTTTCTGTGACTCCGTTCGTTTGCCTCAGGGAGCCAATTATAGGGCAGAAATAAAGCACTTCCCGATTTTCATGCAGGATTTTCATCATCCTGTAACTGAAAAGCATAAGCAGAGCAGATACTAATTTCTTGCCGATAAACGCTTCTCAAAGGCATGAAGAGTGCTGGCTAACAATACCAATGCACCTATGAATTAAGAGTTGTATCCAGGGTTGTCAGTGGAAACGTGCTTCAGGATTTAAAAGGCTATCCTCGCAAAAGCCTTCATCAGCAGAAAGGTGCCTGCGGTGCTCAATGTGGCAGCTGACTCTAATCAGTACCTTACCTATACACTGAAGGGCTGCAAGAAAAGGCTTTCAATGTAAGTGCTTTCTTTTATTCACTCTAAAAGCACCCTACTAACTAAAGTGATGTAATAACTGAATAGTCACTATTTTCCAGTTAATTAATGCAAATCCAATAGGAATACTTCATATTCGTTGTATCCGACGAGCACACAGCACTCTGCTAAAGTAAATGTCACGGGGACGAAAACGATTCAGTCCAATAAAGCTGTAACGCCAGGTAACTCACAAGCCCGCTCACTAGTTTTAAATCTAAGAAGTGTGGAGGTGAACACGTATCTCATGCTGCCATTTTTCCTCAGGGAAGGAGTAATTGTTAGTCTACTTCTTCTTCTTAAGTCTTGCCTTAGCTGATAGCACAAATATAAGATGAATAAACATTTTCGCAAATGATATATTACGGTTTGACAGTGTGAAGAGAATGTTTCTCCAACTCAGTAGCTTCAGAACAGCAGGGGTTGCTTTCCGTTTCCTTCAGCCTAGAGTAGCATCCCATTTATTTAATTGTTTGTACAGCGTATGTTTATATAGGTCAATTAATTTTCCTGTTTGTTTGTTTTCTGCATCAATTACGATGGAGTAGGATCCAATAAAAGGCTTTTCAGGTGAAAGCCATGTGTCACAAGACCATTCAATCCTAGAAAGGAGAGATTTCCAAAATATTTGTGTGTGTCAACAGGAAAGATCTGTGGAGGCGATGCTGACATTTATTACCGCTCTGTGCATTATGGAGTTAGGATGCTCAGGGCCTTTTGGCAGGATAACTTTAAGGTAAGAACAGAACTTCTTGCTAACAGTAACCGAGGTGATGGGTAAGGCGGGGTGTGTTTGTGTCTGTGTGTGCCATTTTTGCTGCAGAGGGGAGCGTGGGTGAGTTTCTAATACCCCTACACGAGTGGGTGAAACTACGATTAGAGAGCTGTGGCTTTGCCCCACAGCTCTCTGTCTGAGTGTAACAGGGGCTGACAGAAAGAGGTTAGAGGGAATGAGGATGATTACAGAAGCAAAGGGTTTTGAAGTGCCTTTTGTTAATGGCCATTTTGGTGCAAGTCGGAGGAGTGGTTTATGAAAGAGATGTCGTTTGGGCTGAGGAAAGCGTGTGCATTAAGGGAAATAAAGGGTAAAGCAGTTTATAATACACTTAATAACTTCAAAGTCATAAGGAAAATAACATCTAAAGGTTTATCAGAATGTTTTTATCTTTACACTGGTAAAACATAGAGGAACCTTGTCAGTTTTTATTTTAGGGCACCACACTTCCCAACAGCCCCATTTATTGCACTTTTCTAGGGAAAAACCCTGCTTCCTTCAAGCATCAAGCTCTGACCTGTCAGTTGTGATCTTCATGAACACAAAACCCCTTGGGTTCATTCTTCGTGACAAGCACACTGTCCTATTTACATTCCGGAGTGACTGAACAAGGAACCGTTCCTTGAAATAGGGGTACTCGGAAAGAATCCTTCCCCTCCTTTCAGTAGGAGGGAATCTGATGAGACATTCCCCCTGGGCTGCAGTGACTGCTGAGGGGACGAGCAACTACAGCTTGTGTACAGTGCTGTAAGGTATCGAAGCAGAAATGTATGAGCCCGCACTCCCCAGGAAATGCAGACTTGCAAGCAAACCCCCAACACAGCGCTGTCCCCCAAAAAGCCTGAGACAAATCTTTAAGACAAATCTTTAAGATTCGTAATTCAGTGTTTACCTCTCCATGATGGAGCGTGCAGCCTTGTTTCCTTACGTTCTGTTTGTTCTGAACTGCAGGAAGCACAGCTTTTCTGCTTTGAAACTCCCTTTGCTAAAAACCCCTAGGATTATTTGAGTTAGCTGTCTGTTCAGTCAGCTTCTGCAGCAATTACCACACGTTCCAGTACTGTTCTCGTGCTGCATTCAAAGCAAGGGGTAGGAGGTTCCTTGTTCGGCTGCCTCACGATTTGAGGACGAGATGAGTGCGGATGGGGCAGTAGGCATCCTGCAACCTGTAAAATGTATCTGAGACTGACAGAAGAGGTTAACAGTGCCAAGACTCGGCAGACTGAAGCTGAAACAATTTCTTGGGAGAAAACTCCAGCTGGGCTGGTGAGAGGCTTTTTTTCCCAAGCACTGGGTAAGGATCCCTGAAGAGTTGTTAGACACCAACGGTGCTGTGACAGGCTGCAAGCCAGGCGATGGGATCACTGTATTTGCAACCTCACTTTAAGGCAAAGTACCGGGCTGTTGATGGCAGGAAGCTTGCTGCATTATCTACTTGACCACTGTCTAAAACATTTAGCTCAAGGAAAAGAACCACTAACAAAGAGGAGGCCTCATCTGTTTCTGATTTTAAAATAATCCAATATTACTTGGTAATTTTATTAATTTAAATGTTTCTTTTTTTGAGGTCTTCAGGTATAGATTGGGAATCTACCACTTAAGGACTTGAACTGTCTATACAGATAATTAATTCTCTCTCATTATAGCTTTTAAAATGATTGTTCTCAGCATTTCCATGACGAGATTTTCTACAAGCTGGGGGAGGGGGAACTTTGTTCAAGGGCATAGCTCTCAGCACCTAGTGGCACAGCCTCACCTTAAGAGCAAGGTTTCTAGAGACTTTTTTTCCCCAACCAAAATGGGCATGTCCTAGAACCTTCTAAAACCCTACACTGAAGCAGGATTAAGGAGATTTCCTGCCTCAGCTGTTGCTGATCTTTGCTGCTTTTGAGGACACGGCTCTTGCGAGCACCAGCTGGGTGGCCTGCCTCAGCACCAAGAAAGGGGTGCAGGTTCACAGGAAGAGCTCTGTACAGCTCAGTCGGGGGCTAACAGATTTTTCACACATCAGTATTTTTAATGCAGGTCTGAATATGATTAAGAAAAAAATGTCTCCTACTGTCAACACAGTTGACAGTGACCTAAGTAAACCACATCAAAGGGGTTGTTTATTTTTTAAACAAGAGCAGAGAGGTGTAGGAAGTCACAACGCAGCACCTCTGCTTCCATAAAACATCATACTTTTTTTTCCTAGATGTTTTTCTAGACCCTTTTTCTTCCCCCTAGATGTTTTTCTTGATCCTTTTCAGATATTCCTTCCTCTGATGAAAAAAAATACTTTGATATCTAGAACCGTGGAAGGGAACGTGTTTACTCAGCAGCACAACGGTTCAGAAGTGCTTCAGAAGTTGTGGCCTGAATTATTATTTATTATAGACTGTTGGGGCACTGCTGCACAATCAATTCTCTACAACTACGGAATTGGACACAGAGTCTTTTAAAATGTGACTAGTAAAACAAGTGTATAAAGTCAAAAGATGCTGCTACCCGTAAGAAATAAACAAATCATCCATAAAAAAGACCAGTTAATGTCTTTAATATAAAATCACTTTTTTTCCAAAAGCAGCAGCACTGTATTACAGTTATGTTACTGTTAAATTAAAAGAACACCATCATGATTGAAGACAGCTTCATTTATGAAGTAAAATCTCCCAAATAATTCAAAGTCCATTTTCTGTACATTTTACTATATCAAAATACCCTGAAAACAAACGATTTTCTGTTCACTACCACCATTTCTCAAAGAAAACACAGTTCCTAGGAACACCGATGTTGGACAGTAGTTTGGATATAGATTCTATCATTGGAGGCGGACCACAGATGTACCATAAAGTATCCTTAGATACATGTTTTTCTAGATCCTTTTCAGATATTCTTCCCTCTGATGAAAAAAAAAAAAAAGTAGGAAATGAGAACAGAGATATTTACTCATGTAGTAATATCAAAAAGAATGATGGTTAGGGGCATTTTAACCACTCATTTCTTAAAAATGTCAGGCCCAGTTAAGGGTAATAGGTATCAAGTTTTGAGGCCTCCAAAGCCATTTGTGCTTCTGGGAATCTAGATCAGTACTTCCAGCTTGGAATGCATGGGATATTAGTCACTGAACAGAAACATGGCTTACATACAACTAAAAATCCCATATTAAGATGAAAAAAAAAAAAGATAAGTATCTCTAAGAGAAATACAACAGAAATGGAAACATGATGAAGTTCCTCTTGCAAACAGTCATCTTATCCTTCATCAGGCCTGCCTTAAGCAAAGTAAATACTAGTTTCTGGAATAAATTTTCAATGGGAAATACCAGTATGAAGGTTAGATTTAATAGAGGTGGTTCAGTAGAAAAGCAAACAAAAACTGCAAAAGTATAATTTTTCTCCAAAGTGTAATATGTACACTGAAATTACTTGGGTTTAACTCGCATCTCATTTTAAATCTTTAACTTTAAAAATACCAAATGATGTATGTAAACGTATGCTGGAACTAGTTATGCTAAGCTTCATCTCCAAGGAGACGATCAAACTTAGGAGCGGAGAAATGGGCTCTGCACAGTGCCACGGTGCTTACCTGTGACATACGGCTGAAGCTCTTCGCAGATCTGAGAGCTCTGTTGGGTAACGTGGAAACGACACATGATCTTTCCAGGAAATGCATTCATCAAGCCAAGAATATTTTTCTGTAATGTTAAACACACTTGCTTATACCACAGGCCATTAAATCAAAGCAGATGTACACATACCGTCCCAGCACACCAGTGATTATTAGTCAGTACCAAGACTCTTGCTTTTCAGCACGGAGGACTCAGTGGGCTCGACTTCAAAGGACTGATCTGCAGAAGTGCAGAGTTTCTGTACCTGGAATCTGAATATACTACCAGCTATGTTAGGAGAGCTTTTCTCCTTTTTCACAACAGGCTGTAATTTCTAAGATTTGAATCTAACAACCAGGTATGTCCTTTCCTGGTTTCTTATACTTCCACAGGGGCTTTCCACTAAAAACAAACAAACAAAAAATGCAGTAAGTGTTTATCATCTCTTAGGATTTTTTTAAAGTCTCAGCTGCTTTATCTGGTAAAATTACTAGGTCCTTTACTCTTTCTTCTCCCCCACATAAAACCAACTACAATGTAATGCTAACACTATTTTTACCAGAGCAGAAACTCTGACTTTGAGTTCTGTAATTCACAGCCATGGTAGTTAGCACCACAAACCTAGAGGCTTTGGTTCAGTAACAAACCGAACCAAAACAACAGAAACGTACAAACAAAAACCCTGTCAGTCAGATGCTGTACTTAGTTCTGAAACTAAGACTAGTTTACCGTCTAGATTCTGTACCAACTGGGACTTTCATTGCTGGAATGAACCCTGGAAATAATTTATTTTCCGTGACTAGGTAAATTAGCTCATTTTGCTACATGTTTCCTTACTAACTCGTTACTGCACTGAATAGACTGCCATGCAAAAACGGACTGCTTAGCAAAAAAAAAAAAAGGCAGACATTTTATTCCACAACAAACCTGCTTTTGATTCCCTACAAAGACGTGGAATACAGAGCAGCACGTAAGACACTGCCGTACACTGCTGCACTAGTACCTCTAATATTGGCCTGCTTGCGCTGTTCTGAATGCAACTCTAAACTTCCATCCCCTTCATATGGAACCACGTACAATTCGATAGCACTTCTGAAACAAATCCTGTCCTGGTGAGTTGAAGTCCCAGGACCTAGCCAGAAGGCATGCCTAACCCGTTTTAAGGCAGGACTTAACCTGCTCAAATAATCCCGCAGTCATTCACAGCACCTACTTGTAAATCTACCACTCTGTAAATTCAGAGACATGCAAAGTGGCAGGTACCACACGTGGCATAACACACCAAATTATTTTCCTGTGGTATCTTAGGGCAAGGGACAGGCTCTCTTCAACTGAGTGAAGGAGAATTTGAACAGCTCAGCAGGATCTTTGCAGCCTGGTAAGTTAGTGAAGCAGACAGCTGAGCCACATAGACCTAAGGGAAAACACCTATCCCAGCGTCCCAGCCACAATAAAGAAATAAGGATCACATGCAGTCCTAATGAAATGAGGAAAACCCTGCTGACTGGCATCCTGAGGTAGCAAAGTTAATATGCTGTCCTTTGTAGTTCCATTCTAAGATTGACTGCTTCCACCGTTTTAAAGAATGAAATTTTCAAGAGCAGTGCATATAGCTGTGAAACCAGAGCACATCCCAAACCAGTAGTGGACCAGTTACCCTGGGCTGGCAGGGATGAAGGACCACACCGAATGTATGCTGCTGCGGGGAACAGGTCCTCCAAAGCACCAGCAAAAAACTAGGAATTCCTCATGGCGATTCATATAGATGTAGCTCTCAACAACATAAAGACTCTAGTGATCCTATTTCTTCAATCCTCTGCACAGATGTAAAGGATTTTTGTGTAAGCGTTCTGGAGGGACATGAAAAATGAAGGGAAAAATATATTTTAAGCATCGCAACATATCATTGTGTTCTCTTCTGTTCCAGAAGCTCTAATACAGCTCTGCTGTCATAACAGCACTGAACTGGAACTCAAGAAATGCTGGCTCCTGCACTGAAAAATATCGGGCAGGCTCAGAACAGAATGGGAGATTAGAAAGGCCAGATGGCAGAATAGATAGGTTGCAGTTTATTAGGCTGTTTCTAACAACAAACAACTCTTCAAGACAGCAAACATCTTCGGGTCTAGAAATAAGGTAGGAGTACAGAGGAAAAACTCATAATGGGTCCTATATAAAATTTCAGGAGTCATCATAAATTTTCACCTTGATCTTGCAATCAAAAGCTTTCAGTTCTTCAAAGAAACCTAAATCATTAGGGATGCTTCATTAGAGAAGCTGTGCTAACATGACCATAAAACATTATCAGTAACCCTTAATGGCCGAGTGTGTGATAACTAATCTTCAACTACCACGTAAATGCCGATGAAGTACTGCTAGAAGCAATTTTATGAGAACTGCTTATAAAATCCTTCATTCATATACCCAATAACAACTAACGTCTTATCAATAAAGGTTTCCCTAGGAGTTTGGAAAGTGTTTCCTTTTGATATAATTGCTCTTGCTAGTCTTTACATTCAATACAATCTGTTCTGCAATTATGTGGTTATGCTATCACAATATTTAGCTTTATGCATACTATTAGTGTGTATACACACAGATATATTACCGTACGTAGAACCTCTGCTGTACTGTGATGCTCTCACAAGATTATAGCACGCTGTCGACGTGCAGGGCTAATGGACTGATCAGGGAAGTCGATGAAAGCAGGTCTATCCAACAGCATCCTAAATTTGTACACTGGTGTAAGTAATTAAAACGCACGGGGGATTTGAGGCAGGAATTGATTTTGCCTCTGTTTGTACGGTGCCCTACACAGAGGAGTTGAGTTCTCTGTAATTTGGCAACAGAGTGATACACACAGTAATAGCTGAATAGCTGAATTCTATTTTTTTTAGTTATTGTTTACCTTAAATAAGAGTTCCTTTGTATTTTTTGCACTGTAGTACAGCTTCACCGTTCCCATTTTGTATGCATTTCCTTTACCCTCTTGATATCCATGAAGATCTGCTATATGCAGCAGTATAGAAAACAATGGGTTAATTCCAACACCCCCTGCTATCAGCACTACTTTTACAGGGGAGTCACCAGGCTGAGGATCAAAGAAGAAATCACCTCCCACTCGCAGAGCCACTTCTGAGTCAAGAGTACACTAGGATGGAAAAGAAGATATTTAATTTCAAAACTAAAAGCAAAGGCTGAAATATTGTTCTTGCACCTCAACATCACGAGACTTGCTAAACTTCAGCTTTTGATTCTTATTGACAAGTGAGGGAAAACTCAGGTATTTTAAAATAAATGCAGTTTCCAGTTATCTGACGTCATCTGTTACAGGGTCTCTAGAGATCTAGTTCTGCTTTCAGAAGTTTCAGTCTTCTGCTGAGGCAGGATGGTGACTCCCCCTTCCCACCCGCGTAAGAGACAAAAGAGGAATGATTCATCTGACAGTTTTTCAACAGCAGTATTTGGCTGTGAAAACCTGAGGTTAACATGCAAGGATCACAATTATACTCAAACCCAGCCTCATGTCAAAAAAGGCCTCGCTGTGAGGCCTCATAGTAAGTCAGAATAAGTTGCATGGACTCAAGGTTTTTTATCCTATTCCAAAAAATAAGAAACGACACAGAAGTGATGTCAGTATCCACCAGAACATCTCCCGCAGGACCACTTCTACATTTGCAGCTTCAGTGTTGCAGAAGAAGAAAAAGAGGGGGAAAATCTCTGTACAGAAAAAACCATTTTCTTACAGAAATTTGCCAAAGCATGTTATTGTTGCTGTTGTTTGTTTTGATACATGGAAAATGAAACATAAATAAAACATGTGGGTAAGCATCTCCTTGGTAAACTGGTACTGCTTCTCTATATGCAGAGTGAGAATGCAGTACAGAGGAGCCAGGTGAGTTCTCCCACATCTCTCTGTAAGTTAACAGAACCAACAGCAGCAGAAAACAGAACTCATTTCACACAATACACAGGGATTTAAAAATAAAAAGGAGAGGTAAACAAAACGAGGCAGGAAAAAAGAGAGAAAAGATAAGTTGATACATTAGAAGTTAATCATTTACAGAAAAAAGCATTTCCTCCCAAGAGATTGGGTATGATGTTCTTTGTGGAAATAAGCAGTTTTAGAGTGCAACAATCATATTCCTGCCTGACCTAAAATGCCTTATAGAAGTGAGGCATTACACACACATTGTTCTAAAATAAAAGGCTGTATTTTCCAAAAGCTGTAAGGTACACTGTACTGAAATTACTGATTCTATATACAGAAATATTAAAAATTAAATACCTCCGAACCCGTACTGATCCCATGACATCTTTTACCCTGAGATATTAACTGAGATATTAAAGTTATAAATAACTTTTAAACAATTAAGTACCAGATTTTTTTTCGCCCTATATACAACCTTTTCAAATCTAGGTTGCTAGTTTTTTTTCTCCTTTCCTAAGGAAACAGCATGCACTTTTGTTTAGGTAGAACAGTCAATACACACTGCACGTTTTTCTTCAGCATCATGTGTGAACTACATTACCTTTTCACTAAAGATTTTCCTATAAATTCAACCAGAAAATTCAACAGCAGCAAACTGAATTATGACATCAAAAATCCTAAAAGACAGTCTTCAGAGACTGGATATTGTGAACTTAGGCTCTTGTTCTCTCTAAAGAGCATTACCAAAACAACAGGCAATTCTCTTTTAAGTATTACATGGTCTTGCTGGCATGCCCACCACACTTTCTGCACAACACCTCAAAAAGGTTATTTTGTGAAAGTTCCAGTGGAGATAAGTAGATATGGCACCAACTGAAATATTGTGGATGGCCTAGTACTAGCTCAAGTACTAGGTGAGCACCACTTTGGCTATTTTCACTTCTAGTGAAGTTGCATTAATCTTTACTGTATTTGTTGTGCAAAGAAAACTGCTGCGGGATTTGTAAACCTGAAAGAATCTCTCAGTTTAAATCCTGCGGCCACATTTAAGCAATTTAAATACCAGACAGGAAATAGCAAATAGGACAGAGCACTGTGAAAAGCACTGAAGTTGGTAAGACAGATCATCAATGAAACACGATCAGCAGTAGAGATAGTACTCTTCTTACACAACAGGGTAAACAGATGGACAAAACATTGCAGGAGGCCAGTGTCAGACCTTACGTTTAATATAGGAAACAAATCAAGTCTTAGATTATGTCACTATTAGAAAAATACTGCATATTTAAAAGAATACTATAGAAATTCTGGATTTCAGTGCACAAATTGCAAAGGACCAGGAACCCTTAGATGAAGACTGCAGTATCACTAAGCCCACCAAGCACAAGTGGACTAAAAAGATCCCAATAACTAAATTACCGTAGCAGTATCCTATTTCAGTTTCTCACTGAATAAAGGTTTTATCATTTATATTGTATTAAAAATGCTCGAACAAGTCAACAGGAGTTTTGCAGTCAATATAAAAAGTAGTCTAACACACCCATCCTCCCCAACTGAGAAAAGAAAATGAAAAACTAATGCTAAATCTGACAATCAACAGCTAATCTCATTTACCTCAGTGTGAATCCAGTGAGCAGGAGGATGAGCAGCGTACTTAACTGCCAGCTCTAATATTCCTTCTCGTTCCAACAGACCAGGGCTTGAACACATCGAGAATCCCCCAACTACAGATACTCCAGGAATAAAGAAATCAACCCTAAAAATTGATGAGAACCAAAAATTAAAATAAGCAAACAAAACCAAAACATGGCAAACAGTAGGCAAAACAAAATTGCTGGCTTTATTTCTATGACCCAACCTTTACAAAAACATCTTCACTTCCACAACATAACTTTTCCAACAAGTGGACTCAATCTTGAGTAACACCATTTTCTTAGATTTACTGTCATCTAGAAACACATCATCATAATTATTATACCAGCAGGTCTTTAAACTGTTCTGCCTTGAGCGTTAGATGCAATGTCTTGCAACAGACTAGAATTACAACTATTTAAATAAATTATTTGCATATTAAAACAAAGCAAAAACACAATATGGCCTGACAGAGTAGCTTAAATCCCACTTTTTTCAGTGCCTTTGTTGCTTTCTTCAATTTTCAAACAAAGGAAGGGTGGGGAACTCACTTTGAGGGAAATTTGGGGGTTTTGAATAAACATTTTTCTTTGGAAGATTAAATATTTGAATATATTTTTTAAAAAAGTAAAAAAATCTTTATGTAAAAAGTCAGTTACTAGAATAAGCGGCGTTGCTTTACCTGTTGAACTGCAGTGCCCTCTGGTGGCAGATACCTTTTTCTACTTGGTAGAAATTGGAACTGAAATAAGTAACTACAATTTCTTTTAAGAAAAGTAAACCACGCATCGGTTGTTTCTACACATGAGCAGATAATACAAGGCCAACCTTTTGCAACACTAGTAATTAGAGAATATGGAAGGCAAGTCATTATTACATGTGAGCTGTAATTCATTTTCATAAACGTAAGGCTTCCATGCTCAAATAGCATCTGAAAAAGTTTTACGTCAGTGTGTGTACTAACATTTAAACTCCTCTGTGTTGCCAAATCTTTAAATACTTCAATTTTCTACAGCACATCACAATATCGCTGTATTTCAAAATAAAACTAATGTTCAAAGCCAATTGTGCTGCTCTGCTTTGGGAACAGCCCCACTGGTAAGCAATGCCAAGTACTTCATCAGGATTACGCAATTCAAGCCTCAATTGAGCTGGCTCAGTATTGGTTAAATGGGAATGCAGCACGAAATGTAGACCAGTTTCCACTGCATGTTGTCTTCAAACAGAACGGCTGTATTCTTCATGGAGCCTTTAGAATCTTGAGGGAGGAGAGAAGCATTCTGAATGGTTTACTACTGAATAAAAAATCTTGCCTGGTTGCTCCCTACAAAGCGTCAGCCTTCAAAGAAAAATTCTCTTTCTCCTGCAGTACGTGAAAAGTGCATAGTGCACAATAGTACAGTGAAACAATTTTCTACTTTATGCTAATAAACTTGATGGCTTATAGAAATATCTGACTGCACATGAAAAGCGAGCAAACAACAAAACTTGAGAAGGCTGGCTGATCTGGAAAATCAGTCATTTCGCTTATTTCACTGTCCTCAGCTTCTGCAGCCCCACTAATTGTGGGGCTCAGCATCCCTGGCAGTAAGGATCTAGAGATGAGGAAGGCTGAGTCTTGTGTTGTAGCGCGTATCATATTGAAGAACAGCTCAATAAGCTACTAAAGCTCTTTACCACCCTCTGGTGGAAAATAATCTCACTATTTAGATTAATGAGATGAATAAGAAATGACATTTATGCTGTAAAGTAACAATTTACATTCAAGTTATAATGTTCTCCTTGACCTATAAAGGGAGGAATTCTTCATGCCTGGTGGAGAAACTTAGATACAAAACCAAACATTGCTGTAAAGCTTAAACTGAATGTCGTTCTTCCCTTCGATAGTACCAACACAGGTGTATTTTTCCTTCTATGTATTTCTTTCCCAATTACATCATGATGAAAGATTTCAGTGCCTAGGATACTATAATTTGCGGACTAGCTCGTATTTCTGATGACATGTCTCAGCTGTGCGTAGGGAGTGTAAGAGGACAGAAGAAATACTATCTGTGACAGCTTAAGTGAAAGGAATTGTAGAGCAAAAAGAAAAAAAAAAAAAACAGTGTTACAGCCTCACGAAAAGGCGAGGCTCAAAAAGATGTAACCCAGAGAAGACCTTAGGGCTGTTTTTCATATCCTTCATTTTACAGGCTACCTAAGCCAAGTGTTTAAGAAAAGAACAACCATTAGCAGTTGCTAATGGTTGCTGGAGATTAGAAACAAAACCGTAAAGCTACTTCTTGTAAGTTATTTATAACACACATATACCTCAACGCATGTTTTAGGAAATCAAATCAGCTAACAGAACAAGTCTTTTCGTTATTACTTGAAGTCAGATAAAGACCAACATCTACCACCATGCTTGAAAAACAAATTAAGCTTTGCTTCTGAAAAACTGGGTGATTAAAACACTTTCAAAAATACCTATATTTTTTAGTCATAATCTTTGGCTGTAACATCTATAGCGAATTCTAACAAGTTAGCCTTTTCTACTCAGGAAATTGTGGTCTGCTATTTTGTATGGCTCATCAAAAAATGTTACCACAGTTTATAGCTGCAAGTATAGAAAACTTGTTGTATCCCTTACAATAGCATTAGAACACTTTAAAGGAAGAAGAAAATGAAAAAGAGTAATTATAATTAAAGCTTTCAGTTTTCAGCAGGATAATTGCTACAGCATTTTTGGAGGGTAAATGCACTTTCTGAGTACTGGCAAGCAAGAATTTAATATGAGTCACTGCACATGTGCAAAAACTGCAGCAAATTACTCCACAAATACAAATTATTGCAATCAACATCTTGTGTTCTGGTTCTAAATTTAAAAGCCAGCATATTAACACTACAAGAGTAACATATGCTGTTAATACCCTCACAGCTATACTTTGATTCCAGCAAAACCACTTTCAGATGTCCTGAGCCAATAAAAAGTTTAAGAACCATTTAAATGACCAGTGCCAAAAGCAACTACTCGTAATTTCAAACTGAGAGAGAAAAACGTTGATGGAGTGAAAGCATTTTTAATAAGAAAGGAAGACAAACATGAAAATCCAGTATGTTCCTGGGGGGGAGGGGATGGGGAGAACAACAAAAGCGCTGTAAGGTTGCTTAAACAAGCAGCTAATTTTAAAGACTTAATAATTCAACGTTATTTTCAAGTTTGCGGATATGTAGTTCTGTGTGAAACTGACTAAACAGGCTCTTCCTTTCAAAGAGGAAGCTCTGGAAGTTGGGACAATAAAAGATACCAGGCAATTCTGATTTAATTATACAGTTAAAACCAATAAATAAATAACTTGCAAAGCAGCAGCAGTCCCTGCTCCGCTGTAAGAATGACTAGTAAATAAAAGCTGTAAAGACAACTTGCAGAATAAAGTGCAGGGTACTTCAAAGGTAGTTGGAGTCAATGATCTTTGGGAGTCCCTTCCAACTGAACAATTTGATTCTAAAGTTCTCTTGAAGAATCTTGTAGCACATATAAACCAGAGAAAAATACTGAAACAATCAGACTGAACGTTTAAAATTATTAGCATATTTAATAATGGCTTTTTAAAAAATACCAGCACTTTCTCATGCCTTGAATAATAAAACATCCTCTTATATAAACTACTACATTTTTCCAAGGCACAATTATCAGAGGCCATTTACCATTCTGTTATGGTAGAATTCTGCGAGTAATTTCCCCCTTAAATATCGGAAAATCTTACCACTGTCCTGCTTTGAACGTAAAATCTTTATTTGCAATAGCCAAACGGAGTCTTTTGACTGTCTCCGATTCATTGGTGATTCCACACACTTTGGCTTGTGAAATTACCTACCAAAAGGAAAATAAGTCACTGCGTTATGTAGGCAGTATCTGCAGGGAACGCACTTCAGGATCTGTATAGGAGATCTGTGTACCTATCACTTCCCATTACCTGCAATAGTTAATTACCTAAAGCACCAACATTTTTTCACTGTGGTGGGGAAACAAGAAGACATTAGCCTACAGAGTGAACAGAGAAATTGTTTTCCACTTACAGACCACCACGTCTGTCAGTTTTGTCAGGGTTCACCTAAGACTGTGTATCAACTTGTTTTACTTCAGCTAAAGAGAAGCAGCCGCCAACCACCACTTTTCAGATTCTCCTGACACCTGCACAAAGCAAACACTCCTGCATCTTTCCAGCAATGAAATAAAAAAGATCTCTGATGTGAAGACTGACAAAGGAAACTTGCAAAGTATCAGCTGCTATTGAAGTCACTGGCAGAATTTGGGATCTGCATCTAGTTTTAGTGAAGTAATTGAATGCCTTGCATTACTGCATTTACACATGTACCCATTTGACCATGTGTGTCACCTGTGAACACAGGGAAACTGAGTTCATTACTCAGGAAACTAAGTGTTCATTACTGGTTATTTAAGAGTTTCTATTTGGCAACCAGATGGGAGGAGATGCAAAAGTCATAGTTATTTATCTGATGCCACTTCTAAGGAGTTAAAAACAAACAAACCCAACAACAACAACAAATTATGAAAAATAGTGCTTTTCTAAATGAAAAGCAGATCTAGCAACAGAACCACTTGGGGAGGACTTCCCCACATAACTTTAAAATCTTTGTAGAAACTCTCCTTATCCTTCCTCTTCGGGTATTTTTGACTTATAACTATCAAATGTTTACCTCTACAGCAAAAGGAGTACCCTACATATTTTCTAAACAGGCCAATATGCATAATCCTATTAGAAAAAGCTAATGCCACTTTAGTAAATACTAGTAACGCCACCACAACTTTACCATTTCTTATTTCTGTAAGACTAAATAGCAGAGAAAAAGGAAAAGGAGAAAAAGGAAAAGGAGAAAAAGGAAAAGGAGAAAAAGGAAAAGAAACTATGCTAATTTAAAACACATGGCAGGAAATTAATTTCTTCATAAAGCGACATCTGAACACATCCGCTGTCCCACAAAACAGCGGGACATTTGCCAATTTAAAATAAAGTAGCATACGTTTCTTTTCCACATTAACAGATAACATTAAATGGGAAAAGTGATAATTCTACATTAACAAGACAAAATGTCAAATACGTGACTTAAATGGCTGTTTCAACGGAGAAACTCTAAGTGCAGGAAATGGACTTTTTTGGATCTTCTTTCTTCCCTTCTTTACTCTTCTGTACACTCCCTAATTTGTTCTTTGGTCAATACATCTGACAGGGCACTGGAAACATAATTCATAGTCGGGATAAAGCTATTACAAAAGTGAAATTTGCCAGGGTGACCAAGGATGGTCAGCCAGTATTTCGGACCATCACAAGTGTATCCGATCAGCCCTGAGCAACGCTGCAGTAAGAGAGGAAGACCCTAGACTTTGCCATTGTATTTCAATAAAGTGTCAGGCACTTTTTCTTGCCCTTGCCCTTCACATTACCACACTTCAGCAGGTGATACAGTGTGGCATGTACACTACTGCAACACAGACCTATAATTCCTTCATCTTTCTAAAGGATTGCGATGGCCAAATAAGGCAATACAGGCTGCGAGAAGCAAACTGCTGATTACATGGAATTGCAAACCAAGTTTATTTAAAATAAACTGATTTTAAAGTGGTCAGAAGAAAAGTAACAAAATATAAATCAAGCATTTTTTAAAAAAGAAACAACATAATCCTCTAACATGCTGAGAATCTGTGTTAGCAGAACTGAGCTCTGCTCTTCCGCCTAAGCCATACAGCTTCCTTCTTGCCCTCAGACCTTACACAGTTCTCTGCACCACCTGAAAGCTCCCAACTCCTAAGGATCTACTTATTCCACTTATTTTCCAGCTACCCAGCTTCTGTTTTCAGCAGAAAAAGCAAGGCAAGCAATCAGAAATGTACAAGATGAAAACATGGTTGTAAAACTGCAATCCTTCCTTCCACGTCTCAAGTAAACAAGAACATGCATCCACCTGCACCTCCCTCTACCGGGTCACTCTGTCCAGACCCACTTGAGAAGCTGTACATCCACAAGCAATGCTAACCTGTACCCCAAGTAAGTGCTGACATCAGACGTGAGCAGCTGAAGCTCTGCTCCAAGACACACGGTTTCCAAAGCTGGCTCACCCCCTGGCAGCCCTTAACAGGCAGCACCAGCCTATGTTTGCCTCATCCATCCATAGCCTACACCGTAGGTGCTTAATCTCCACTTGTGGCGTTTATATTCCTTCCTTCCAAGAAGAATTCACTTGGTCTGTGATTATAGTTTGGGAAAAACCTAGCAGAGGATGACATACATATATACAGAAAGAGGATTTTGCATGTATGTTTGCATATATATGCACATTAACAATGGTATTGTGTGTTTCAGCACATACAGCTTGTCCTGTTCTGTGATAGGCACGGGACGGGCCCAACAGTGAGAAAAGCTCTTAACACTGAGAAAAGCTACATAAACAACGGAGACCACTGGTATCACTGCCCAAAATCCTGTGAATTGAGGATGGGATTTTTCCCACTCTACTTTCAAAAAGTACCCTCACTCTCTAGAAGAGCCTAAGAATGCAGAATTGTTTCACTAGAGAAATGTTTTTGAGAATTAAAGTTACATTCTCAAAGTATTTAAAATTTCTAAACACCTACTTAGGTAATTACAGAAAGGAAATACCCGTATGAAATACAAGACGATGTTCCCCTCTGAGCATTAGGAAAAAAATGTGCAAAACTGTATCCAGAATAAGCACTTCTGGACTGCGATGGAGAACAATGCCCAAGCTTCCTTGTACCTGTGAAATTTAAACACATACAAACCAAGATCCTTTTTACAACTAACAACTCTCCCTCCAAGACACCTACACCCCCATCCTTCTGCTCATGGTATAAAATTACACTTTCCACATTTTTTGTTAATCTCAAATTTAGATCACAATTGTGGAATTCATAAAAATCTGAGAAACGTGTATATAAATGGTGGACATGGGTGTGCTTTCATTACCTATCACAGTCCATACTGGATTAGAATTCTTTTAAATTTCTTGTCTAACATGAAGTGAACAATTATGTGTACTGACAATTTTTTATTCCTCGTTACATTTCATCCACTGACCACAAAATCCACCCGTTTTACAACAGTATCAAACATGAAAAATGAGGGGAAAAAAGTGAAATAGACTCTAGTAGAAGAGAAAAGGAATCCTAAGACTCAAAACCAATTATCTAGTTTCTTCACACAAGACAAAAAAAGTTGCTAACATCCCAAAGAACAGAACACTAACCTCCTGGCGAAAATTGCTTGCTGTTCTCTCTAGATGATCCATTTTCCTTTTTGATTTTAATGTGCTGCAACAAAAAGCAAACAAATGGTCATTTTGACAACTGTGCTACTGTCCCTCACTGACAGGAATTTCTGTTAGCACAATGATTTGCCTGTGTAATCCAGCCTGCATTTCAGAAGAAGTAAGTCTAAGCAAGAATTAAATGGAAAAATACAATCAGGAGCTAGCTGAGTATTTACAGGTCTGTAATAACTTGTCAGCTTCATTTTGAAGCATTATTGTGATGTTCTCCTTAAAAAAAAAGGATAACCTACCCATTCACTGTGCAGTAACAAAAAGCAGAGTGCCTCAACACCGCCAGCGTAGCATGAGCAGGACAAATTCTGCTAGCACCTCTCAGGAACTGAGGAATAGTCACACCCATGTAAACTGTAGCATTAGCCATGGTGGCTGAGCTGTCTTCAGAATCTCCAGCCCCTGAAAAATCCATATAAATATTTATTCAGTAAAAAAAACACTGTTTGACACTGCTTGCTGTCACCCTTTACTTCCATGAAATCAGGAAGGCCAAAGCTCAGCTGGAGCTAAAATTAGCAACAGAGGTACAAGGCAGCATGAAGGAATTTTAGAAATATAAAAGTATAATAAAGAAGTGAAACTATGTGTCCATGAATAGAACAGGAAGACAACCTAGTCACAAACGATGCATAAAACGATGTAGGCCCACCCTTTTCTCACCTCTGTCCTCACAAGCAGAGCCTGCTGTCAGACCTCTGCTTGTACCAGGAGTGTCTGGGACGAAGGACAGGGATGAGTGGGGCAGCAACAGTTTTAGGGACTGCTTGGAGGAGCTGGATGTATCCAAATGCACAAAGCCCGACAGGATATAAGGGCACTAGGAGACACAGTAGACGTGCTTGTGAGGCCCCTGTCTATCATCTGTGACAGGCCACAGTTCTCAGGGAAAGTCCTCACCTGACTAGGACAGGTGCGCGTTCATCTTTAAGAGAGGCAAGAAGCAGTGTCCGTGTCGTCAGTACCACCCGTGGCACCAGGGCCTGCCCTTTTGGAACCTGTGTGAAAGCCGGGAAAGCAATCAGGGAGGTTCAACGTGGATTTACCAAGGGCAGATTCTGTTTGACAAAGCAGGCCGTCTCCTTGTGATGATGCATATGGTCGTGCAGCTAGGGGATGGCAGCGGATGCAGTGTGCTTTGACTTTCCTGGGGTTTCTGACACCATCTCCCTCACCATAGGCATTAGGAAGCTGAGGCCAGATAAAGGGGCTGCTGGAGCAGCTGAGCAGTGGCTGGCCGGGCAGGCAGACAGGAAGGCTTGGTGGCCACTTGGTGTTCGTTACCGTCACTGAGAACTTGGCTGACGGTGACAGAATATACCGCCAGCAAACCCGTGGGTGATACCAAGTTACAGGGATGGCTGACCTGCTGAACGGGACAGCGTCCCTTCCAAGGGACACAGAAACTGCAGGACTGTGTGACAAAAACCCCTTGAACTGAGTGTGAGGGTCTGCACCTGGGGCTAGCCTAATGCCACGCTGGCACGGGTCCTGCTCCAAGCAGGACTTTGACTAGATGACACCCAGCGGTCCCTCCTGGACAGCAACGCTGTCATTCTAAATGCTCATACAGTATTTGTTTGAAAAAAAAGATGGGACAAACACTGAATAAGTATTACCTTTTTCTAGACAGAATTTATTTTCTAATAGAAATTTATAAACGTTAAATAAAACCGTTTATGGGTTAAAAACACATACATGCCTCCTATTTCCCGGAACGGTTAAGGGGCTGATGTAGAAATACACACGTCCACGCAGCAAATCATACACCCTACAAAATACTTACACCTCTAAACAGTTAAACGGGTAGAAGAGACTTCCACGCACTCCTGTGGAGAAACAGCGAGCATTTCAGAACTGCGTACCAAAACGGAGCTTTGACAGAGAAATAAGAGCTGGCGTACAATTTTCAAAACAAGTCAGAAATATCCTTCACTCATCAAGTGTAGGAAAAGGTTCACAGTGAGCCAAGAGATATTTCTCATTGCTTGTAAATCTGCCTTTGTTTTCCCTAAAATGGACTAGCATAATTCTGTATCATATTGTCCTCACCTAGCAAGCAATCATACTGGTTCTATGAAGCTGTCTCTTGCTTCTTTAAAGCATTCTTGATCTGTTACTTCCATTTAAATCCCCTTTCCCCGCATTCTTTTAAAGCGTATAATTTATTTTCAAACTGTTTGTTTTTCCCTTTGAATCCTTTGAAGTGGCAATGATCCAGCTTGTTTAACTAATCAGGCCTACACGCTAGGCTTTCACAAGCAGCTGCACTGGCTGGTCACTCGGTAATTTGTCCTGTTTGTAATCTCGTACAAATGGGAGGCAGAGCTTTCGTAAATGAGGCCGCTCAGAAACGGAATACATTTACTGTAACTGCTTAAAATGCCCACTTCAAGCGTAAGAAATACTTCCTGTCCATAATTTGTAATAGCTTTTTAGCATTTAATTACACAGCAGCTTGCAACTTTTCAAAGCGGAATTATTAAAAACTCTTCCGCCACCAGCAGGCAAAACTGCTCAAAGTTTTTGCCACAGCACATACGGAGAACTTTACTAACAAAGTACTTCCCTACTGTCTACGTGCAAACGTGGAAAAAGTATTGGTAACGTGTATTACCATTCTTTTAGTCTGTTGAGACAAAGTATGCATCTCACAAAGAAATCGCATCCCTCGAGATCATCACGTTCTATTTTGCAAACCCTGCTCAGAAAGCACTGAGTTACTCAAATTCATGAGATCAGCGTATGATCTAGAGTTGTTTGGATACTGCAGCTTGCTTGTTCATCTGCATCTCCTGTTTTGGCTTTCCACGTGCTTTTTGATTCTTGTTTTTGAGCTTTTCACCTTATCACATTAATTAATTAAAAGTGAAGTTTGAGAAAGGACACTTTTATGTAAGCGGTTTATTCCAATAGCTGTGACTTTAATTAAGTCATAACAGCAAGAGTCCAATGTTTTGCTTTGCAGGCCAAGGACAGAATGGAGATAATTTTTTTTCTTCTGTAAGGCATCTTGCACCCTTCAAAAGCTCTTCTGGGATTCATTGCTACCAACCACGGCGACATCTGCTGGTCACACAAGTGGCCTAACTGTAAAATCCAGCAGAAAGATTCCCAGCTGCTGAATTTACGTACTTGGTTTAACTTAATCATTCTGCTGCGAGGGCTGGCAGGCCATTAAAGCTAGCCTCGTTTTGACAGCCATTCATTTAAGATATAAATATGTGTAGTTCTACACATTAAAAAAAAATGAAAATAATAATTAAAAATAAGAAAATAAATACAAGAGTGGGACTGGCTTAAATCACTGACTCTTGAGCTGTCCCAGTGCGGAACCCGCTGGACCTGGATGATGGACCATCAATCACTTCCCAACCCCGTAAATCCCAGTAAAATCGGTTTGTGGTTTTCACTCGGCAGTTGAAAACCTCCAGAACCTCTCACAAGGAGCCCTGGCTGTGCCCTGTGCCCCACTCCGAGCCGTGCCCTCACAGACCGGGACCAGCCCGTCCGCCGGCTGTGACCCCGCACCCTTCCCGGCTCTGTCCGTGCCCTGAGAGAACATTCAGGACGACCCCGCAGCCCCGCGTGGAGCCTCCCCTCAGCCCCCTTGTCCGTTGACGACCGTTACCGGCCGTTACCTACCTACGGCCGCCCGCGGCTCGCGCACGCCGCGCGGGCGCCCCCCCCCCCCCCAACGGCCGCCCCCCACCCGCCCGCGCCTCGGCCGTGCCCTACCCGGCACCGCGTCACGTGACAGGGGGAAAGGGGGGGGGGGAACAGGCGGGCTCTGCGCATGCGCCGTCGCTCCCCTTCCGCCCGGTTCCGTCCCGCCCGTTCCGGCCCGGCGCCGTCATGGCGGTGTTCCACGACGAGGTGGAGATCGAGGACTTCGAGTACGACGCGGAGAGCGGCACGTACAGCTACCCCTGCCCCTGCGGGGACCGCTTCCTCATCACGCGGGTAACGGGGGCCGGGGGGGACCCAGTGGGGCTGGGGGGGGGCCCGTGCGGCGGGGGGGGGGGCGGGGGGGCCGAGGGGCCGCTGAGGGTGGCGCCTGGCGGGGGGGCCTTGGCCGGGGGGGGGGGCTTGGCTGAGGGGAGGCTGTTGACTGAGCGTTTTCTTGGGTTTGTTTCAGGAGGACCTGGAGAACGGCGAGGATGTGGCCACCTGCCCCAGCTGCTCCCTCATCCTGCGGGTCATCTATGACCAGGTGGGTGCGGGAGGGCGGTCTGCGTCTCCACGCTTTGTCCGGTGCTTCCTCAGTCAAGTGGGGTTGGGGTTTGTTGCGGGCTTTTAAAAGGCCCTGGTAAGCGTGGGGTGAGGCTGGCAGGGAGCCAGCTGATACATCCCTTCCGTTGTGACCCCATCTCCTGCTTCATTTTCTTTTCTGGTGCCTGCCTGCTGCTGTGTCTGAGCTTTACATCGTGCCTGCTCTGGGTGAGCATGGGGTGAAACGTGGGCAAAACAGTCTCAGAGATGTTAAGATGTCTGTGACTCCAGCAGCATGGTCATCTCATCTATTTTTAATAAAGTAGTAGGCATGCTACAACCTTCATCTTGTGCGAGACAATTTCATGCCACTTACATCCAGACCAGAAAGCAAAATGGTGACCTGATGTCTTTTGAGGGAGAGGAGATCCAAAAGTAATGCTATCCAACTAAAACTCTACTTGCTGTCTCTAGGAACAGTTCATGCGTGATGAGGTCATTGCAGAGCCTTTGACAAACAAGGAACTGATTAAGTGCTGACGAACGCATCATGAACTCTTGCTGCTTTAGGATAAGAAATTATGGGAATGACAACTTCGGGAAGAGACGCGGTGCTCCGCCTGGAAGTTCTTGCTGCTGTGAGAAACGAGTGCAATAAGTGGCTGTCGTAATGACACAAAATAAAACTTTCTGGGACGTGAACAGGTTTTGTTCGAAAGAGTTACACATTTTAAGAAATTAATAGGTGGGTTACGTATTCTGGAAGACTTGGAGTGTGATCCTGATTTATTTCAAATCAGTATTCGGAAGCGTGCAGTGAGGATAAACCAGCGTGAAGTGGCACAGAGAGACAAAATGTTGGGAAGCAAAACGTGAAGGTCTGTGGGACGTGATGCCACACAGAATTTCAGTGTTGGTGCAGCACGGTGTCACCTAGGAAGTGGAAATCATACTTTCAGCCTATGCTGGGTTTAGGAAGACAAGTAGGCCCAGAACCACTGCTGCTGGTGAATTGTTTTCACTACTGTAAGCGCAAAGAAGGCGCAGCACGTGGATTGGAGCAGATTTGTGTGATAAATTGCAGTTGCTCAGAAACAGCTTTCGTAGCTGTATTGACTGGATATCTGAAATAACCGTATCACTTTTGTTGCGTGAAATGAAACAAAAGGAATCCAACTCTTCTACCCTTCAAAGCTAGTAATGTGCAAATGGACTTGAACTCAAAAGTGGATTTCAATATACCCATATTTTTGCAGCAGCTCAGTGATTTGACTGTTGCAGCAAATACAAAACGGGCTGCAGTTCTCTGTCCCACTTACAGTAGTGCACTTCCTGAATTTTTCGGTCTCTCTTTGTCAAGGTTCTGTCTCTTCCCGGATAAGAGATGCCCACAGTTCGCTTGATTTACTAATAAAAAGGAATCTTAAGATAGAAAAGAGTTGGAAGATTACACTCTGAAGTAACCTTGATTCCAAGACTACTTCTTGTATTACAGGCCACTGCATATAAGTATTTATTGAAAATAACAATCATTCATAAGTTCTGTTGGATTTGACATCTGTGAATTTGGGGGAAAATATTTGTGCAGCGCTTATATAATTATTTCACTCCAGGCACTAGAGATAAACAAGTCTTACTGATATCTTTCTTTCAATTATTTTTGTTCTTACAACGTTCTGTGAATGTTGGAAATGAACGTGCTAGTTATTTAAAAACCAACGAACCCTACAACACCCTTCAGCTAGAAGTTTTCCAGGCACCGTGCCCAACCCGAAGTGTTTTTATGCCGAAACCAGCAGGTGGCACTCGTGTCACTTACATACCTGTGCTTCAGAAACGCTGTGGTAACTCTGCTTAGCAGCTCCTTAGCAGATACTTATTTTGACTGTTATTTAAATAAAGATTCTTGAAATTGCACCAGTGGTTATAATGAGCTGTTGCTTATTCTGTCTGTGCACCAGCCAGAATGGTTTCTGAAGGTGTTGAGTTGCTGCTGCCGCAGTGCTTGTGATACTGAAATCTCTTCTAGACAGGTTGTGATACTGAAATCTTCTCTCTAGGTTAGCAAAAAAAGCGGTTGTCAGTCCAGCAGTAGGTGCTACAAAGGAAATTACAGGAACCCCATTTAAGCTCCCGTTCAAACTTCATAAATATCAGTTGTCTGTATTTTCCCCCAAGTCTTATAAATAAAACCGTGTAGGGTAGGTTTAAAAAGGAACACCAGGGAACGTATACTCAGAAGCAATTATCTTGAACCAAATTGATTCATGTAGGATATCTAAATGTGCGTGCGTCTTACAGAATTAATTTGACCAAGTTTTAAGGGGGTTGTTTTTTTGATAAAGGTAAGGCATTGTCATGAAGATATATTTTTTTGAAACTTGAGTAGAAAATTATTTGTATTCCATATGGTTGAGTTCCAACAAGGTTGTAAAAAAGTGTTTATCAGCTCAATCTTATTTGGACTGCATTTACTTATTAATGCCATTTATATATGCGCTATGGTTATGTTAGGTAGTACCTATCAATGCTTTGGTCAACTATTCATTTTCTTTTTTTTTTTCTCCATTTTCCAGAGCTTTTTAGTAGCATAACAACAGTACAATATCATGTCTGACTTTGTTAGAAAAGGATGTGTCCACGTTTGCCTGCAGACATTGCTTACAACTTGGTTTCACTGCAATGCCTGACAGAACTTGAGAGAATGGTTGCTGTCCTGGAGGAGGGAGAGGGGAGAGACAAAGCAACGAGGAAGGATGATCTCTCTCCCCACTTTGTTGCCTTTTGGGAGTCTGAGAAAGATGTTCAGAAAGTGATGAGCTGTTCCATTGCTTTCCAGCCCTCTCTGCGGAACAGAAGGGAGTTCTGTAGCAGTGGAGTGGAGCCTTGATAAAAGCTCAGTGATGGTAGCAAGCTGCCCGTTTGTGTGTTTTTCTAGCTGCTAAGAAGCTTTTGATTCCAGTGATAGCAGACAGCTTTTTAAAAATTCTTCCATGCCCTGTAATTCCAAAACACCAGGCAGGGCGATCTGAGTAACCCACCAGCAATGTTCCTTTCTTGGAATGCAGTCACAAGATTTCCTCATACCACCGCGGGCTCCTGCCCAGTGTGTAGGCCCCTTATCCATCCCCTGTGTGCTGCATGTTCTGGGAAACCAATGGCTCACTTGTCTTCTCAAAAGACAGCTATGTGGGACACAAAGAAGCCTTTGGCTGCTTGGTTGTATCTGACAAGTAGATTGGTTATGTAATTGATTAGCTCCTTGACTCTGCACAGAGGAGTCTCATGTACTTGATGAAGAACAGCATTGTGTGAACGTTCATGTAGACACTGCTGGAGTAAGTCATGCTTGCTGGGGGTTAGAGAGGGTGGAAAAACTTGTGATCAGTTTCAGATGGCCAAGCTCTGGAATCGCTAATGCCATTAGCGCTGTTACATGCCGCTAAACTCCCATGTAATATTGAAAACAAGCAATACCCTGTGGCCACAATTTTAAAGGAAGAAATAGGACATAATTTGCTCTTTGTTAAGCTAAAGAGGCTCTGCTCCTCCAAACAGTCAGGTTCGTGTTTGCATTTCAAAGAAACTAGCTGAGAAGGTCATGCACTGCTAAATCATCGTGCCTGTGGATCAGGCATACATGATTAGCTCTGAATAGCTGCTCTGGCAGTCTGGGACAAAGACCCTGGACTTGTAAGAGCTGAGGTCTGGAGGTCGCCAATTACAGCTCCTGCACTTGCTCCGTGTGCCTGTGTGGCAGGGAAGTCGTGACCTGAAGGGCTGTTAGGCAAATACCTTGTCATTCCTTCCTTCCATCATAATTTTTAATTTTGATTCTCAGCACCACCAAAAAACTCATCTCCTTTACAGAACTTGGTGTGAATAAAGACGATTGCGTAGACCAGCTGGCCTGTCTACCAAGAAGCAGATTCTGGTTAATTTCAAATAAAGCTTCAACATATAAATTAAGGTGAGCTGACAGCGGTGTATCGTCACTAAGAAAGTTTCCCCATATCCCATTTGCATCCCTCCTACATTTTGGTTTAACATTCAGATCGACCTTGACTGCCGGGATAGGTATTTGTTACACTGAAAACTTGCTGAAGTGTTTTTAGAGAGATGTTTTTATCAGGATACTACAAATGTTAGCCATGAGTTTCCGTGGGCAATTTCTTGTGGATTCCTTTATGTTTAGTTAGGATGTAGCTTTGCTTCTGCTTCTTGGTAACTTAAAATGCTAATTTCTTCATGTCTCTCTGTCGTGGCCATGGCACAGAGGAGACAGGGAGGATCTGGAGGATCCTGTGTAACCCTGGGGATGCTAAAACTGGTCAAACCTTCTGAGTGACGGTGACAGCAGCTGGAAGAAGCTGCGCCAAGCTGGAAAACAGCTTTCAGTGTCACCTGCTGTCAGGGAGGAAATGGGTCAAAAGGGACTAAGGAAGAGGGTGAATGCTTTAGACCTGTCATCACTCCTTCCTGCCCCTTTACAGCGCCGTTTCAGTCTGCATATCTTCACAAATCTTGCCAGCTCACCCACCTGGTGTAGGCTTCTCACCATGTCATGGAAAATCAGAAAGTAGAGTTCTTTTGAGCTGTACCTCTGGGTTTTTTCCCGAGCCAGAAGCCTGATTGTGCTGACCACAATACACTGAGGGAGGCCTAGCCCTTTGAACACTCCTTACTTCTTGTTTTCCTCCCGCATTCTTGGCTTTCTTTTCCTTTCCTCCCTATGGAGAGGGAAGAAGCTCTGCTAGTGTAAGGTGATGTAAGGGAATGATTCAAAATATACGTGATAATGATGTTGGCAGCTGTGTAAGTGACAGGTAAAATGCTGGGACCCTCAAAGTCTCATAAAGACTTGTCAGGGGGTCATTGACTTGTCGAGGTCATCGTTGTGAAACATGGCTGAACAGCAGCTAGACTGATTTATGAGTATGATAGTCTTCTGTATGCTTTCTTCCTTCTAGTGGAAAAGTAATCTGATGTGGATTCACAGAGCACTAATTTATTCATGAGTATTTGCCCTATATACATTAACTAAGCATCTTCTCTTTTTGCTCTTCTCTGTGTTCGGTTGTGAGGTGATTCATACAGTGTAACTTGCGGTCTTCTCTGACTCAATTCCCTGACACATTTTCAGTTAGGTCATTGATGTTGCTGAAGCCAAGCTTTTGAAATCGGTGAGTTGGGCCCCTGTAAATTGTAAGTTGGGCTTAAAATCATAGGTTTAAAAATGTATTTTAAACTAATTCTCAACTATTGAAACTTTTAGGGAACGTGTTTTCATGTTGCTACTGCAATTTCCTTTTTTGTTGTTGTTGTGTGGTGATGATTTTTTAATTCAAAGTCCAAATTAAGGTTCTTGCCCTGCTGTTTGAAGGCAGAGGCTGTTCCTTTAGGCAAGGCTCTAGCTATTGCAAGTCTCAGGGTGAAATCAACAGGAGCTGGCAATGCGCTGTCCCGTACGTCATTCCTGTGGTGCCCTCTTCAGGCTCTTTCTGTTCCTTTGGCAAATGATTTTGCTTCGGCCTCACAAATGCTGGACAAGTTGGTAAACAACTATTGACGTGTTCCTTGTTTGAAGTAAAAGTTACTCCAGCCCAGTAGCTGTCTAAATAGCTGCAGCGTTTCTGTGCTTGATGGAGTCCTACTGTGTTTAGTCCTACATTTGTAGGACTAGTGTGTAGTCTTAACAGTATTTGCACACCATGCAAGTTTGCTGATATAATCTTAGAAATAACAGGCATTTCACATTCTCCAGGAAGATAAAATACATTTATCAGGGAGGATATTTTAAGTCGATTGAAATAGTTACTGCCTAACTGATCTCATTTCTGCAGATCTCTGATCGTGGGCCTGTTGCTGGGTCTGTCTGGGGAAATTCTGTACCCATGCAAAGCCGATGCAATCATCTTGTGGCATTTATTGCATGTCTCAGATAGTGGTGTACAGATCTCTGTACACTGCAGCAAAAATTTATCATTTCGTATTGCGCCATAACAGATTAGAACTGCTATTGTGGCTTGTGGCAGATTTTAAGATTAAAGTTCGATTTAATTAAATATAGAGGGGAAAAAAATAGCAGATAAAATATGAAGCCTACATTATCCTTTATTTATTTTTCTCATAGTGATGGAATACTCTTGGCTTTGCTTTTATATCATGCAGAGGCTTCTGTAACCACCTGTGCATTGCACTGGTGTTATCGCACTGGTGGACTCTGGTGTACATCCCATAGCCTGGTAAAGAGGATCAGACTTTGAATTTAAATGTAAAATCAGTCTGGAGGCAGAGAGAAACCACCCATCAGAGTGCCATTTCTGAACCAATGAAGAAAACTTCTGGCCTAGAGGGTGAGATGAAGTGTGGTAGCAGCAGAATTGGCTGTCCCAGATCAAAGCGAGGGGCTGCCTTGCCTGGTGTCCAGCCGCAACACTGCCCTCCAGCTAAGTAAAGAGCCGGGCAAGCGTTTGGGGATGCTTCCCCCCAACACTACCACACAGCTTGTGAGTTATGGCCTTCTTGAGACTGATGCACTAGTGGCACGGTCTCAGAAATAAGTATATATTTCCGCAAGCTTAGCTTGTTGAATTCGTGTCACAATTTATAATCCACTGCACCCCGTGAAAAGGAGTTACACGGTGTAAGTACACTCTGTTAGGAGAGGGGTAGGAGAGCCTGTTTTCTCTACCCTGTTGATGACTGTTCAGGATTTTTTCTTACCTCCCTTCAGTCATTTCTTCTCTGAGCCTGTAATGTCCTTGCCTACTCAGCCGCTCTCCCCACAGGAGCTGTTCCATGCCTTTGATTGTCCCTTGCTGCCCTTCTCTGAGCCTTGTCCAGCTCTGCCACGCTGTTTTTGAGAGGAGGGGAGGTAGGCGCATCATGCATACATTGGCATAATGGTGCTTGGTCTCTGCTCTGTTCTCCATTTTACAAAATACTTCACATCTGATAGGCTTTTTTTGGACACTTGCCAAGCACTAGGCTGATGTTGTCCTAGAAGTCATGTTTAATTAATGCAAAAGCCTTTTACAGTCTAAGCTCGGAGTAACTATGACCTTCTCCTACAGAAGTTTGTTGATGGCCCAGGCAGGTTTTAGAAGAAAGCCGGGCAATCTGGGTCAGGTACCATCAGCTCAGACGGCCTTTCTGCTCCAGCTGGGGTGCCTTTCTGCTGCAGTCTCCTCACGGCAGCTGATGGAGGGGTGCAAGCTCCACGCGTTCTGGTAGGACTGTCTCAGGCTGGTTAATGCTCCTCTCCTCCCAACATTTAGCTGACTTTGTTTAATTTTGTGATTTGTTTACTTCCTTTCCATGTGCTTTTTAATTAGCCATACTGCATTTCTTACATGGCTTCAGCTCTTTCTTCAAAGCCACATCTTTTGTATCTCCCAGTCTTTGCTGCAGTGACTTTCCTGATGGGTGTCTGAATTTTCCAGGCAATAACACCCTCGACTGAGCTGATGGTGTTTTGTAGGGTGAGATATCTTTTAAAGCTGAATACACTGAATGCTTTCATCAAAGGAACGTGGGTACTGCCCAAGATGCACATTTAAAATAGCGTCCTTTTGGAAAGGGCAAATAAGTTTTTCCATTCAAAGGTACTTTTACCTTGTGACTTTATTTTTTAATGCTGGCTTGGAAAAAAATATCATGAATAACAAATGATGAATGTCATAGAGTGAATAAATCTTGCTCTTCCTTTTGAAGAAGGGGTTAATTGTAACTCAGTCTG
This sequence comes from Heteronetta atricapilla, assembly GCA_011075105.1. Classification (NCBI taxonomy): domain Eukaryota; kingdom Metazoa; phylum Chordata; class Aves; order Anseriformes; family Anatidae; genus Heteronetta; species Heteronetta atricapilla. The sequence continues at coordinate 37,407,056 of CM021732.1, read as the reverse complement.
TCTCGTCTGGCAGAACCACTCAAGATAAAGCTCTTTCTTGGAAGAATACCCTTAGGAAGTTAGTGACCTAGAATGAGCTTGGCATAGGATTGCCTTTTAGCCTGAACTGTGCGATTCGCTGCTGCGATCTCTATACACAGATAGTTTCTGACAGGCTTTGCAAACAGCCTGGAGTTAGAGCCTGCAGGCTTTCCTTGGGCAAGTAAAAGCTGTGGAAGGGGACCTCAATCCATTTGCTGTTGAGACAAACAGCAAAATTCCCAAACCCTGGGATGGCGCAAAGGGGGGCACTTAGAGGCAAACGCAGTCCCTTGTTATGGGGTGGTGAAAAGGGCATGGGAAGCAGCAGAGCATCTCCCTGCCAGAGATGGCTCATGAAGTTCAAGCCCTGCTGTTAGCTGGCACCAAGACTGTGTTTTTGGTGCCCTTTGACATAAGGCACGAGGAGAGCAGGTGATGGCACACCAAACTGGTGTCCTGCATCGGGCTTCAAAATGTATCCGTGGCCCTGCTTCTACACCTCTGCCACAAACTGCCTGGCCATCTAGGGGTGAGATGGCGTTGTGGAAGAAGGGGTGAGCAGCAAGGGGGCTGGTACGTAAGTCAGTGACACGTGGACCTTGTACACACACGGAGGGTGCGTGGCAGTGGGACAGTGTGGGGGGATGCCCTAATATAGGCCCCCCTCCTCCTGCTTGCACGGGGAAGGATTTTCTCCCCACCCCAGCTGTGTGCTCCAGGCTCTGATCTCAGAACTTGTTCTGGGCTCAGCAGCAAATAACCTTGAGGTTTGGGCTGCGTGGTTATCCCTGGGGTATAGAACAAACGGGGATGATGTGTGGAAGATGTACAGTGGGAGAATTTAATCTAATCCCTATAAAAGTCTGATCCTTGCAATTGTTTTCTCTCACTGGTAGTCTTTTATGAGTCTGGGATTTTCCTAACTTGAGGAGAATTCAAATAAATCAGCAACTGGAGAGAATGTCAACCAACCCCAGTCAAACTTGCACAGCGTTTCAGACTAATAGGCCCCTTCTCAAGATACTACGCATAACAGGATTTGATTGTGCTTTCTCGGCCAGAGAATTTCCGTCAGTACCTCTGCCAAACGACAGATCTGAGGAAGGGAGGATTTGCTGGCCTTCCAGGTTCAGCCAGCCTCTCCATTCAGAGACAACGACTGCCGGTCCCACACAGATTGCAGCAAGGCCACCCAAACGCCGAGTTTCCATTGAGGAAGGCCAAGTTCCCCATACTCTTTTTATTTTTGCAGGGCCGTGTCCTTGGTTTCTTTCCATGCCAAATAAAGCGTCTGCACATTTTGTCTAGTTCTTTTTTGTACAGTTAAGGCGTTTGTCCCAGGAACACCTGCAAAAATAGACTTCTGGAGACACAGATCCATCTCTGAGGGGTTAATCAACCCGAGGAGTAAGAAATTATCGTACTAGATCTGTAAACACAATTGCAGGTTGCCTTGCAAGGGCAGCTCGTGGAGCTGAAAGCGGCTGGGGACATCGTGAGCTGCAGGCATGCAGACAGCTCACATAAAATGCTTTCTGAAGAATGCTCTGGGGCAGATCCTGCCATTCAGCACAGCGGCGTAAAGCTAGAGTAACCCAGGCTGCTTTGGTGGTGTTACTCCAGCTCTACCCCACTGTACGGAAGAGCAGAATTCAAATGAATTACCCATGAATGGAGAACACAGGACATGTACGGTAAATAATAAATTTCTGGGTTTTCTGCCCTTCATGACTGCCTTTCATAAATATTTCAGGCTGCAGCTGATTTCTGCTTCGCTGGGTCAGCCAAGAGCTCAGGCTGGGCAAGTGCGTTTCAGCGTCATTTGTGTTTGAGGCTCTTAGGGCTTGGGGTGAGGCAGAAGCACAGAAAGCTGATTTCTAGAGGGAGACTGTGTCCTGACCAGTGCCCTGTTTGAAGTACCACAGGGCACTGTCTGAGACTGTTCATGATCAGACGTGGTGTCTGTTTTATTTAGCTCTTTCCTTTGGCTGACCTGAAAAATGGGAAGAGAAAGGGGAGGGAGTATTAAATTCATAAAAAAATTAGGCTGGTGCAAAAGTGTCAACTGAGACGTTTCAGCATTTAGGAAGCAAATAATTTAATTCTGAAGAAGCTAATTTAAAATATTCCAGTAGTTCTCACACCCTCCATGCAGGCTGGCACTTGACATCAGTCTGTGAGGAGTTTGGGTTCCTCCAAAGCTTCTTTTTTGGGGGACTTTGGTCAACGAACGATGAGTCTGATTTCTCTTTTTTTTACATCACTGCTGAACTCTTTGGGTTAATTTATGTCGTTCAGCAGCTATTACAGTCCTGTCAAGATGAGAGATGCCTGGCTAGAATCAGCCTCCGTCGTGATAACTCACTCCACTAGGTCAGGATTTTGGCCCCGCCACTGGATGCCCTCGAACCCACCCCTGCTGTGTCCCACACGCTCTTGGTGCAGCACCACCCGAGGAGCAAAATGCCTTCCTGAGGTTTGCAAGAGCTCCGTCCATGCCTGCAGTCACAGTGAGAGTGAAGGAACCCTCTTCAGAAAATCTGAAACTACTCAGTTTTAATATTCTCTTTTCTTAATGAGCTGACTGCCATATTTTAAACCTGTCAAGTGTGTTTCATCTACGTGAAATTGTTTGCTTTTGCCCCTTCTTGCAGTGCCCAGGCCTTTACCATGCAGACTCTTTCTGACATATTCCCCCAGGTGCAGCACATTGTAATTCACTGCTGGTGACTGCCAGGAGATGACAATTCCAGCAGTGCCCATAGTTCACAGCACCGTTACCTCGCTGGTGGAAATTCCGTCGCTTTTTCTTTGTAGTGAGTTCAGTGGAAAGCATCCAGAAAGCTAAGAGGGATGAGCCTCTCACGTGGGGCAGGGGGAAACCTCGATGGTGGATTCTTGCATATTTCGGAAACGTCCACTCATTCCCTGGGGTACCTAAAACTCTTGGTCCCAGTGGAACTAAGGACCGCCTGCACGTTGTCGCTGTCTCAGGAATAACCTCCTCCCTCCTGCCGCTTCTGCTGTTGCTCTCCTGTGTTCTCCATCAGGTTTGCCTCTCTGCTGCCAAAAAAGAAGGATGTGGCTCTCCTGTGTTCCTGCTGGATGTGGGCTTTGTCCACGTCTAGGGTTTTATTCCTTTCACTGTTTAATTTTCAGGTGTGTTTAAAACATTTTTAATAACATAACTGCACTGGCGAGACCTGGTATAGGAGCAGGTGTAAATAGCTCTTTCCCCTTGTGCAGCTTGATATTTTCTTTGGTTCAGAGGGGGAAATTGGTGGTCTGGCAGACCTGGAGGGATCAGATGAGGCAGTACACTTTGTGTCACGGGTCAAAAGGAAGGTTATCTGGAAGGAAGGAGTTTCACTGTCTGCGCTACATTTTCGGTGTTAACCATGCCAAGAGTACTCCTGCTGGGAAACAGAAAATTTAAAGCTGTCATCCACGGACTCACCTTGAAAACCCATATCGAAATGTCAATAATTGAGGATAGCTGTTTGCTACAAAGGTTACTGACAGGCAGTAATGATCACTGCTAGCTGTAAGTGTATTTTATGCCTTCAATATTTTCCTGGCAGACTTTAGTCTTCCATTGAGTTATGCAGTAGCAGCTCTGGATTTGGACAACTTGTTCTCAGAAGAATAGTAGGATGCTTTTTGGGGTGGCAGAGGGAAGAAAGGATAGCTTTTCTGAAATCAGTGCATGGTAATTTTCCTCAGCTGGCAAGAAAGCATCACTCCACAGAGAACTCCATTTCAATTTATTTTTTGCAATATTCTGTATGAGAAGGGAGAAGATAACATAACTTTTCCTGGAGAAGACCCAGAATGTTAATTAAGGAAATGGCACTTGGACACCCATTCCTGACTGGCTGGAGTTCACAGCCGCACTGGTACGTCGTGTCTTGTCCTCATGGGAAGAGCTTTCCAAGATGATTTTCTCTACAAACACTTATTTTTTTTCTGCCACTAGAGGTCCTAAAAACAATAAGGAAAGAAGGCACAACCTACGTGCATTTGACACTGGAGCATTCTCACAAAGTGGACCTGAGAGCTGGGCCTGAGACCTCCCGTGGGTCCATGCCCGTGTCGGCTGTGGGCAGGCTGGAGGAGCTGTGGGCGTCTGACCGTGGGGCACGAGAGATTAGCTCAGCCTCCAGTCCAGAGCGATTTTGTGCACTCCTGCCACATCCTGGAGGAGTGGGAGGTAGGCTCTTACACTCCAGCGATGCTCTGCCAGTTTGTCACCCATGTGCGTCCCATAGCGCCGTGTGCATGACAGCAGGGAGGGCTGAGCTGAGGAGGCAGGCCCCAAGGCTGCTCCAATCGACCTGGTAAGGGAAATGGTAGGGAAATGCAGGAGGGAATCACCTGCCAAGGTGTTAAACAGCTGGGCAGCTACCACCAGCTGAAACAGCTTCAAGGACTTGGTTCTGGGTCCTTAATCCCCAGCCTCCTACTTCTTCCTCTCACCTCCAGAGCTTGCTTTTGCAAACAGAGAGACAAAAATCACTCCAGGTGCCAGGGAGAACAACGGAGAGAACAAATGGTCTGAACACATGAAAACGTAGCGAAAAGCTTTTTCCTGCCAGGCATTGCAGCAGGGGCCAGGATTTGCAACATAAACCTTGGGCTGCTGCTGTTGTCGTGGCCATGCTGGATTGTTCTGCCACGCTGTGGTGCTGTAAAAAGAAATGGATGGATGTACTTGGAAACTGAAATTGAACTCAGCTTTTCTCATTTTCAACTTCTCTCCCTTCTTTCTCCCTCATAAGAAATGAATATTGATTTTCCTTGTTCTGCTGAGTCTGCAGTCTTTGCTAGCATGTAATTGCTATAAACACTTTCACTAGCGCTGGCTAAGAAAACGCCAGCAAACCAATGTTGATCAGAATTTGCCAGCTTGTTGAAAGCGAGACATCTCGGAGGCAGATGCTCTTTCTTGTGCCGGGACGACAAGGAGGCAGAGCCTGGCCCCTTGCCGTGGGCAGCCCAGCCCCGCCGCCTCTCTCACCGTGCCTGTGGGGAGAGCCCCAGCTCTGCTTCGGAGAGAAAAGGGAGCATCGGTTCTTGTTGCACACCGAGACCAAGCTGAACCCAGGGACCTTGGAAGTTCTGCAGAAAGGAATTAGCATCCTCTGCCAAGCCTCAGCATCATGTTGTGACTTCTGATGTTGAATGCAAACATACAAAATACTATATTTTTCAGAAAAGGCTGTAATTTTCTTGTAATTGGCAAGTTATGGTCTCCTTGTACTTGTTTTGCATATCAGGTTATTTTTCAGTGTCGAGGCCAATTTTGTTTCAGCCTCCCTTCTCACCACCGACTTGAGAGTTGTTCCTGGCACCAGGGGACCTTCACAGCGCGGTGCTGGCCGCACGCGGGAGGCTGTTCCGACAGCAGGAACTGGAGCCGAAACAGCTCGCTGTTAACGTGAAACTAACAGTTATTTCCTGAGCATCAGCACCGGCCTCTGTGCTCGAGGCTGTGTGCGTGCCTATCTACAGGGACACCGCGGGCTGACCGTGGCTCGCTCCTCTAGGCAAGTAATGTTTCCTTGGCTTCTGCAGAGAAAGGAATCAACGCGCGTGAGTCAAGGCACGGCCCGTGGGCTTGCTGCGGCAGCGTGGGATCAACTGACCTGCAGAGGCTCCATCAGCGTCGCTGGCACAGTCAGAGAAGCAGTCAGTAGGATTTGTTGACTGATTTGTGAGTTAACACATCTCTTGGCACCGCCGATGACAAGTTTTCCACGGGTATGACATGTATGCAAATTGGGCAAGGAGACAAAAAGCCTGTGTTTCCGCTAGCTTGGCCAGTGAAAATTTTTATATAAGGCTTATTTTTAATTGACGTGATGAGTTTCATGCATCTGCCCACTCGAAATATTCTGATAATGAAACTGTCTCTTTGTTCGCTGCTTGGCTTTTGATTCGTAAGCAGGCAAAGCAAGCAATGTGTGCTAATGAAAAGGACACAAAAAGAGGAAGATGTTAACGCAACGTACTACATTGAACACTTTAGTTTGCCTATGGCTTTTTGACCACTTTTGGTTTGTGTAGTAATCCCAGACCATATGTATGTAGAGTGATTGACAAGATACATTGTGTTTGAAGCAGCTTCCCAATGGATTGTACTCAGATATAAATATTGGCTGTTCAGAATCTTTAGAGATGAGCTCCTGATACATCAAAATACCATTTGATTTTCTTTCATATCTGCTCTGAATTTTTTTCATGTCAAATTAAAATGATGAAAAAGAGACTAAAAATCCCCAATGGTTTTAACTTAATAGGACACCAACTTAAGAAGTTAAGAAAAAATACTGCAAAAAACATAAAACCAAAGGATGTAATCCTTTGAAAATCATATGTGCCTCTAACAACATAAAGGACGTTGTTAGATTAATTCTTATCTGTCTGTAAGACTGAGTGAGTAATGAATAACTGGCAAAGAATGGAGATTTGTTAGCAATCTTCTGAATAATACAAAATAGGCTACAGTGTTTATATCTAATGCATATTTTAAAAAATTGATGGTTTTCACCATCTTCTGAGTTTGTAACACAAGCTTACCCTCAGTGTAAATAAACATGATGGTATTATCAAAGGTCATGGGGTTTACCAAAGGTCATAGTGCCGCTACTTAGAAACTGAATGACGTATTCAGCCTTTAGGTTGGTCTGTGTATAAATTAGGGTCAAGCTGAAAAAGGGAACCTCGCTAACAATGCTGACACTTGTATCTGTTCTCTGTCATCAAAACTCTGTTGTGTCTGATGCACAATAACCCCCAGCTGGGCAGCTGTTTTAGAAAATCCACCATTTGCAGCTAGAAAGACAGCAAAAATGCCGTGCCTGCTATCCAAAGTGGTGCCAAGCCACCTGGCGGAGAAAGAAACACCCGTGAGCTGGAGGCATTAGCCAATATCGTATCATAGTAAAGAATAAAAATACAACATTTCACTGTGCACTGATATACTTTATTGAGGGCAGAAGTGGTGCAGTTTGCATAGCTTAAAAACGTGAGCCAAGAAGTTACTAATATTTGCAAAACACTCCTTTTTGACTCTCTTGTGTAAGACTCTCCAATATGTTTATAATCTGAATCAAACTGCTGGAGGTAAAATGAGATATGAGGTGCAGAGGGAGAAACTGAAAGCTTTCACTCACATATCACCATCCAGATGTCGTGAGAAGAAATCTAGGCTGCTACTCTTGCCTTGGTTGCCTCAGTGCAGCCCCGTTCCATCCTGGGGAAATCTGTACTCACAGCTGTTGCATTTCAGAAAGCACAGTGTCACAGCTCAGCCAGGGTCTCTAACGGAGGACCTGCAGGCACCTGCACGTGGACTGGGAGATGCCCTGAACATTTCTGTGCTGCAGGATTCAGCATAAAGCTTGCTCTCAGCATCCCCTTGTTCAAACTTCGGGTTAACGCACAGATTAACTGCTGCCGTTCTGTTTCTCTGTCTTAGTGATGACACTTTACCCAACAGGACAAGCCCCAGACTGCTGCCAGTACTGCCTGCATCATTGCGTCTAGGTTTAAAAGCTGAATAACACTCCAGGCCTTCCTGTTCCTCCATTTCCCGTTAGCTGGGAGAGGAGTAAACCAGGCTATTCAGTACGCGCTGTTAACCGCGAGGTGACCTGGTCTTTCATCTGACCTTTTCACTCGTCTCCATGGGTGGGTTTGGCTCCAAGCCTAGGTTATGCCTGGGTTGCCAAATTCAAAGAAACAGGTGGAGTTGGACTATAAGGTGTTTATTTGTGTTGTGCTGGAATTCCTTTGCTCTTGCCTGAGGCTCTACTTGAGAGGTCTTCAGAGTTAACAATGCTATTCCATTCTTGCCTGAAACATTTTGTTCTTACATTTCTCTCCTGTCAGTTGGAATTAGAGGAACCAGAAATGTTGTCCCTGTCTAAACGCAGAGCTAAAAGTAATTCCATGCTCTGTGATGCTTGGAGCATTTCTTTCTGCTTGTGTTGTGTGAAAGATATTCAAGAGTGAAGAAAAAAGTAGCACCCTTAACAGAGACCCTTTACTGAGCTTTTGTGAAACCTACACGAGGAGAAGGGTCTTGTTCATAGACGTGACAACAGGGGCAAAGCGTACACCACCACAATGGGAAAACGATCAACCAAATGCAGGGCATGCAGGAAGGAAACTAGGAAAAACAGGAGAGAGATGTTTTATTTTGTGTGTGTGTGCACCACAACAGGTTATGTTTATACCAGAGGGAAGTGCTCTGCACAGTATGGCCCACGGTCCTTGCCCCCTTGCTGTCCCCATACGAAGACCCCCCGCATCATGCTGTAGCTCCTTTCTGTCCTGTGCTCTGGAGATTAGTTCCCTTGGAAACCAAACACACATTTACACAGGTACTAAATGCAACCAGTATAATAACAATTATTCTTTAAATTGTACTGAACTATGCATTTTCATTTTATTGTTGGAAGAGGTATTGTGTAACATATTATTCTATTGTACATATATCTACAGCAACCCTTATTCCTAGGCTTTTATCGTTACGCTCAAAAGCAGTGTCAGATGAGGATGTCCACACCTCTGAAGTTTTATTCCAAACTCTTCTTCTCTAAACAAAAATATTTTCATTCCTGGTGATAAACCCACTTGTGATCAGTTATCGTATTTGTATAAACATTTTTAAACATTAACAAAATGCTGAAGGAATGATATTCCCAGTGTAGAGTCCAAAATAGAATAAATAATACATAATTTAAAAATCTGGCATACTTATAATTTAAAAAATAAAAAGGAATCACATTTTGTTAAAACATTTCAATTGCAGCTTTTCTGCAATTTTAGAAATTTTCTTTTCTCACCCTAGATTTGGGCAATGATCAGTGATCACTTGTTCTGGAAGAAGTTGTCTCCATCCTTTCAGCTGAAAATTGAAGTGTTTTCAAGAACGTCATAGGAAAATTTGAATGGCACAGCAGCAAATGGTATTAGATTCTGATGCTGTCAAAGAAAGAGTGAGTGGTGATTAGGGTGACTGGAGTGATGCTCGAACATGGCGTGGAAACTGCAGCACTCAAACCAAACAGGGATGTGAGTTTTTTGGACAACATAACACAGAATGTTGTTCATGTCTTCTATTGCAACTAATTCTATATGCTTGAAACAAACTTCTTATGATTTTCTAAGAGCCGGTGACTGGAATACTCTGGGCAGAGTATTCTGTTATTCTTTCCGTTGTCTGAAGCACACACATTATGCTGTACATTTTCCAAAAAAAAAGCTATTTTCTGTCTTGAAAGAAATATCAATAGCAACTTAGGTTTCATTAATGATACCCTCCCCCTTTAATAAATATTTGTGTCTATGAGTGACTTATAAATCGGTTATGGAGCTGACATGGGAAAACTCCCAGATCTTTGTTCTTCTGTCTTACAAGGCTCTTGGAAAGTGTCCTCATTGTTTCTTTTAACTCCAAAATTGAAAGTGCCCGAACAAAATACTGATAGGAGTTTGCTTTGCTAGTGCACACTGAGACCATTCTCATTACCGAACATGAACTCCCATTGACTTCTGCAAAAGAGAGGAGGTCAGAGGGGATGCAGGCTCTACAGCAGCTTGTTTAGAAAATTATGCGTGTTACTGTCATTTGAGGATCGGCTTGGAGACCCATGACAGCAAGAGTCTAAAAATCTTCTTGGCTAAAACTGACAGTGTAAAAGACTTACTCAGTGTAGTAGGCAGCAAGCAAGTGGAAGCAGACACCAGTATTTTCTTCCTGTGTAGCTGGTGTTGAAACTAGTTGTTTCCCTTCATTTGTTCTTCCCAGCCAGCATTTTTGTCACTGGAATAATGATGAGCTCATCCCACGGCTTTATAAGAGCGAATGGATGCCATTGATTCTCTCCATTTCCGAATAAGCAGGGGAGCTGTTACATTTCTCTCACGTTGAATTCAGTCTTCTTTCATATTCCACAAAAGTTTCTTGAAGAGTTGTTCTTAGATTGCATGAACACTAAAAAAAAATGTTGTTAATAATTCAGTCTCTTTCTCCCATCCAAATTAGACTCCGGACGAAGGCCATAAGGAAGGGTGTCCCAAATGCTGAAGACTGTTGGTATTCCAAATCAATGAGAGCAGTTCATGCCTAATTAAGTGCTAATTTATGCCCTCTGCTATCTCATGGAGGGTAGAAATTTGGCTCAGGCTGGAAAATTATTTTTTTTTAGCTATTACATATTAAAACATCTACTACTTTTATGCATACAAGACCTACTTTGTTTTATATGAATTGAGTGCACTGTACAACAAGGTTAAACTCTCATCCTGATTTGGCTGACTTCCTCTTACAGTTTGAAAAGTTTCACAAACATTCATTTTCCTGTATCCTCAGAAGTCACAGAGTATGCTAAAGACAAGTTGTCTGGCAGCCAATATTCCACATCCCCTTCAAAGGGCAAACTTAACTGTCTTCTGCAACAGCAGAGTTGAGAATCTATTGATGCTCACAGTATCTTTATTCCTTGCTTCACAGAATAAATGGAAATTTTAGCTTGAGCTGAGGAAACCAGGATCTGGCAGCAACTAGTTGAGCCAGGCTTTGAAGGAGAGACCTTCCTAACTTCCCTGTATGCTACAGCAAACACAAACATCTTTCTTTTCTGTCTGGGAAATGTATCTTGAGTCCCAAAGAGAAGTAATGCTAAATTTTGGTGACTTGATTTCCCCACAGACTTGTCAATCATCTCTGACGTAGCCCATGGGAACGCTCAAATTGCCACAGCTGGTTTGCATTCTTGTTACATGCACACAAAAACAAGTCCTCTTCATCGTCGCTCTTCACTGCCTCTATGCATTTGCCAGAAAGAACATGGACGATCAATCCATTCTACAAGATGAGAGAAGGGGAAGAAAAAACAAGTAAAAAATAAATAAATAAGGGATTTCCAGTGAAAACTAGGCCATGCTTCTGAAACTTTTAATGTATAATAGGTCATCAGTAATGACTGGTTGTTGAAAAATGTATGAAACATGATGACTGGGTCTAGCTTTGAGCCCAAGACATTGTGAGAACATGTAATACATTTGGAAGCTGACAGGCTTCACAGTTGCAGAGCTCACTTTCTCTCTTTTCCAACACTATCTGTTTCCTATAGGTAAATGCTGTCATCAGCACCAAGTACAGTATTAGAGGGCACCAAATTTCAAAAGGACCAGTGCTTCCCTTAGGAATCAAAGCATAGTACGGTAGGTACTGTACCCGAGGATTGCAGCCTGCCTATGACTACTGTAACTGCTATTTTCCCAGGCTGTCCAAGAGCATGACATTTTTCAGTCTTGCAGAGGAGTTTCTACTCTGTTCGGTGAAGTCCACTGAGTATTACTGAACTCTTCTAACAAGAGGTTTGTCCTTCTACAATACAGGTGGAAATTTAAAGATTCCCCTACTCCCAAAGAGCTCTTACTTGGGAGAGCTCAGTTTCACAGTGCCTTCCGCTATCCAAAAGAAGTGGGCAAGGATTTGTCCTGCTCTTACACAACCTCTTACAATTCTGATTCTATTCTGATAAGGCCAATAAATTAAATAGATAAAGCGAGGGCATGTGAATTTAGGTAGAATTTCTGTACGTTGTATTTTTTAACAAAATTTATTTTGCACAGGCCGTGTAAATGCGTAAACAGCATCCTAAATTCCCTGGGTGAAAATTATCCAGAAATGAAAATTGCCTTTCAGATATGTCATCCCTTCCCTGCACATGAATGCTGTCAGTCACCCAGTGATGGCACAGTTGCCATCAGCAGCCCTTCCCTCATGGCAGTGTCAGTACGGACCTCCTGGACATCCCAGTGCTGCTGGCTGTTGTCTGTCTCCTTCATACAGTTGTGAGGGATAACCTTCCCGTCTCTGACATCAAAGCAAAACAGCAGAGCGGACCCAAGCCGGATTTCCTTCATGCTGTTATATTCAAAATGCTGGAAAAAAGGAGGGTTGTTTGAACAACGACAGAAGGACATCCTGATGCATTTTTAAACATTCATTCCAAAATTTCCCACTCATGTTTCTTAATATGCAACCCAAATACGAATGAAGGAGAACCAACAGGCTTGATCCTGCAAGGCAATCCCCCCAGCTAGTTTTGGCATAGCTACATACCTGAGACTATTTTTTTGAGGAAAGGCTTTGTGGGCTGTAATTATGCATAAAGTAAACCCATCCTACAAGAAAATGTTCTAGTTTAATAAATATTTGAACAGAAGGGTGTTTCTGAAATTGTCTGTACACATTGCAGTTAAAAATGTGCTTGCAGCTACCTTGAGCTCAGTGTAAGCAGTGGAACTTGCTTGGGACTTACAGTAAATATCTGCAATCAGTCTGTACTGGCTTGACTTCTCTCAGTGCAAGAACTTGCTAGCCTAATGCCAGCTTGGGTATCTACATATTTTTTTTCCTGTATTTGACTGCAGTTTAGACACTAGAATATGGGAGAAACCACCCCTGTTATTCTAGAATTGATACATATTTTTTATGCCTAGTCTTTCTGTTCTCCAGGCACTACCAAATATACTAACAAATAACCACTCAGTGATGTCTGCTGGAGAAAAGTGTGGGGATCAGGCCTCAGTGAAATGTGGAACATTGCCATTTTGCAAATGATAATCATCTATACAGAGATGGGCAATGTTGCCTTAGCACACATCTGGTATGTCAATATTTCCCCTAATGTCAACCCAGCCATTTACATGTTGGACTCACTGTTTTCTTAGTAGCTCCTTAAATCTTGTGCAGTACCCATATACTTAAAGTGTACGGTACCTGGGTGGGGCTGTCACTGCAGGGAGAGAGTTCGATGGAGCCGACTGCAGTGGCCCCTCCAGGTCTGTAATCTGCACAGAAGCCAACACCAGTATTGTAAAGCTGTAAATAAATGTTTATACTGAAATAAAGCACAGTCAGATACAAAGAAAATATCCTTCAGCTAACTTTTTGTGATTACCTCCCCTTACAATAGGTGTTTTTGCTTGCAGTTCAAACCACTGATTATTATTTTTTTTCCTTCAGACTAGATCTTGCATTTTGATCTTGCAAAGTGAGCTGATACACAAGGGAGAGTCTCACCAAAGGTCAGTGACACCCAGTGAGTTTTGTTTAAGTTAGAGTTACCCACTTCTGGTTTTAACTATTACAATGGTTAAAAGAAATCAGCCTATCTACTTCTATGCTGATGGAAAATTGCACTTCATCCTGACAGTGTAATGAGAGAAAAATCAAGTTGTTCCAGAGGGAAAAAACATTTCCTGTGATCCAAAATCAGTTATTATGCTCTTCTCAAGCAAATGTTGATAATAAGGAACAGACAAAATAGTAAAAGGACACAGTAAAATCTGGCTACAGATACCAGGATGTGACTTAATCAGTAGACCTTGTTGTCTTGTTGGGGGGAAATCCCTTCCAGTAAGGCTGTCTGGAATAAATTCGTATTTTAATTGATGGTAATTATCCACTTACATGGTTTTAAAAATCATTGAGAATATCACCTCCTGTACACAGTCTGCCACGTAACTGCTATTTCTACCACCTCTGCCCTTGGGGAAATTGCAGGACTGGAGAAATGCTGCTTTCTCTTCTTGCACATGGATCAGCATAGAGAGATCTCAGCTACTGTTGCAGTTGCCATCCGCATCAGGCAACACATTTCTTTTTCTTTGCTAATAGCACCTAAAGAATCTAAATTTAGGCCCAATGACTCCAAACTGAGACAGAGAATCTGGGTTCATCTCCTGGCTGGAGTTCAAGGCTTATGTGAGAATCTGGATCATCTGTTTTTCTCCTCAGTCCTTTTGCTTCTTGTTCCATTCTTGTTGTGTAGCCTGTTTGTATAATAAGCTTTTCAAAGTGGGAACAGCCTCTTACCATACACTCATCGAGTACCTAGTACATGGAAGCAATACCGAGGTCTATGATCAATACAAAAATACTAATCCTTTTTGTAGTGCGTTTTCTCTTACTTTGCCAGAGAATCTTGGTGTGTCTTCAGTCTGCAAGAGTTCAGGGTACACGTTTGATAGAAACCACTGGAAATTTCTACAGCCCAATCTCTTCTGTAGCTGAAGACGCTCACTGCAGTCTGGCTTCTCTGCCTTCATGGAGAAAGCACAGGGCAAACAAGGTTAAGAGTGTATTTGTGTTAGAGATGCTAGAAATTAAAATCACTGCACAGGAATTATTTCCAGCACCTCTCCTATCCTGCTTGTTATAGATACTGATACATATCTCTCAAGATCAAGCAGAGGAGGAGGACCGGCTGTACCCTTTCCCCAACTTCGTGTTAAAACAGCATTTATTCTGGTGTTATGACAGAAGTTAATGTTTCAGAAGTTAATGTTTCAGAAGTAGCACACACTGTGAAAATTAGTATTTCCTTTAAAATTATTATTATCCTGCAAGATAAGTCAGATCTTTTTAATTAACAGTCTGAGTCAAGTTGGATACTTGTTGTACTGAAATCAGTGGGATTGTATTAAGCGTAGAGTTAACCCCCCTCCCCCCCAAAAAGATAAAAATTCAGTTTCCTGACCCTTAAGAGTCCAAATTACCCAGTCATTGTCAGTCTTCCCTGATGAGAAGATGTAAGTAAAAGGAGAATTTGGCCTAAAATAAAGCCTATGAAATTATTACCTGGCAGCTGCTAAATCTAGTGAGTGAACGTGTTTTGGGGCTATAAAGGCATAGAAAACTTTTCTAAGATTTATGTATTTTCTTAACTTACATACACACGATCCTAACTCTTCACCCTCCCTAGTACCAGCTCTGTTCTGAAAAAAGACAGGTACCATCAAACCTTGTTGCAGCTATGGGCATCGTCACTGCAAAGGACTGGGGGTCTCTGTGTGAGGTATTTAGCACCTGAAGATGGCTAACAGGATTCTGAAAACCCCCTGAGCAGGTAAGTGTATAATCCTTTGGTTTCAAAACCATGCAAAGCACTTTTCTAAATCTCTCATTGCTCAAATACTAAAAAAAGCAACACAAAAAACAAACCCACCACCTTTAAGAGCCTCTCTCCTCTTTCTTGCCAGCAATAGATTTCCCCCTTCACGTTTCTACATTTAAAAAATGCAGTTTTAGATTCCAGGAAAGTGGTGTGGATTCCTGTGTCAGAAATTAAAATTGGTAACATAAACAAAGAATTGCCTGTAAATAACTTTCCTCAGCCCAGTCATTTCTCAGCATCCATAAGAAAGAAAGAAAGAAAGAAAGAAAGAAAGAAAGAAAGAAAGAAAGAAAGAAA
>CM021732.1:37305913-37391747 GCA_011075105.1 Heteronetta atricapilla | reverse complement strand
AAACATTGCCATGTGGCTGAAAGTCACCGACAAATAAAGGGCCTTGGAGATGAAGGAGAGATATCAATTTCTAAAGACAGGTATCAATCATGCCAGCCCCTGTAAGCCTCACAGGCAAACATCAACAGTTGCAGTATGTTAAAGAGAACCTTATAGTCTAATATCAGTCCTAGATTCAATAAGAGTAAAAATGAACTTCAGCAATTCAGCACCACACAAACCTGGCCCCGAGAGGTTTCCTTGGAACAGGAAAACGGAGGAGTAAAATGCTTTCCCTAAGAAGTGTTCCTCGAGAGACTGCTTTGGCTGAAGAAGGCAATGGCAGTAAATCTCCTGTTGTCAAACTAGTTACAGTATGCATTTGATGCTGAATAAACAGTGTAAATATTATCAAGAAAGTGATTATCCCTGTAAACCAAGCTGAAAGGAAACTGTGCTTGTAGGTTAAATAATCAAACCACACACACAGAGACAGAAAAAGGAGAAAAAGAGACGGTGGCTGAAATTGTGGAGACCGGCAAAGAACCTTATTCATCTGTATTAATGCTCATGCCACAGGCATCCTGTGCAGGATGTAATTTCGACCGTAAAACGGGAAGACACAAAGCAATCTAAACGGGGGTCATTTTTTATTTTCAATAGCAGGCTCGCAGAGATTTTTGTAGTGGCCAATAGGTGGCTCCGCTCACCCTTGCAGTGCAATAAATCCCCGCGGGGCTGATCTGCAGCTGTGGCAGCTGAGCGGCAATAATGTCATTGCTTGCTTGTGTCTTTTGAATAACATCCCACTGCACTGACATGCTGAAAATATTGGCTGTGAAAGAAAGGAACGGAGAAAAGGGCCTTTTATGTTATGGTGTGTTGAACAGAGAGATCGTAAAATAGGTCACTTGAAGGAGCATCGTACTTAGGAGTGCTAAAGGTACCCTGGCTAGAACAAACTCTCAGTCAAAAGGTCATCATCGTACCTATAGCTGGTAAACTGAATCATTGATGGCTGTAGTTTTTAGTCCAGAAAATTGCTTCTGAGTTGAAAAGAAAGGCCTTCAGGAAATAATTAATTGATTTAAGGATCTAACTGCCCATCTTAAAAGACCTGGCCTAGCATTCATTCTCCTGTTATGTGGCTGTAAGCTTTGAGAGTCAGCCGATGAAATCCTGGCCAGTGGAGTTAAAATATACTTCACAGACAAGATGGAGAAGCTTTTAAAAAAAGTGAATATAGAATAAAATAAAAGAATGTGTCTCAGGCTCTAGGAGGAGCATAGCAGGCTGACTGGAGAGGCAGATGTGATGGAGCCTAAGGAGGCCAGAGTAGGTGACAGGAGAAATACCACGCTGACACACAGCCCTCTTCCTCTCCCCATGGTAATGTAGCTCCTGCTGGATCTGATTTCTTAGACAGTGCCCAGAGCTGCAATGAGAGGCACGCAGGGCTGAAATGCAGAAACAAAGCTGAATGGGAAACTGCACAGCACCTACCCATGTCATGCCTAGCTGTTTTCAGGGAATCTTTTATCCTGAAAAGCATGGAATTGATTAATGAACAAAAAGATGAATGACACTTTTTCATTCAAAACTACTCTCATGTTTCTCCATTGCCTCGTAGAAGAGGATATTTTTACAAGCAAAGGTGTGGGAGCTGGAGAATTCTGGGAAGCTGCAACAACATTAACAACTTTGCTCCACAGCTTCTAATACAGCACCCAGCAGTTTGGGTTATACGTGGGATATACAGTCCCTTGACTGACCCTGACCTACAGTGGATTTCACAGTGGCATAAAAACAGGCATGGCTGTTCGGTAGTTGTTGGGTGGTGTGCAGCCTGCGGATGTTTCAAGTGTGCCTGTATGCCAGGGCTGTGTCACACACCTGGCTGCAAGCCTGTCTTGCTATGCAGGCTGCTGCAATCCAAATCTCTGGAGGTTGGATTGCTGTCTTTGTGACCCTTCTAATGAAAACGTAACTTGTAAACAGTAGCTACGGTGAGAACTGACTTCCTTAGTTACCAACAGTTACTCCTGTCAATTTAGGAAGAAATTGCCTTTTCTGATATTCCTACAGTGGGAGAGACACCACAGTTTGCCACATGCCAGTGAATGTTACATGAATCACATGAGGAAGACCATCAGCTGTGGAGAATGAATCCTCTGGAAGGCCCTTTCAAGCACACAGTGCGACTAGGCTCCATTTCAGATGACCCCCCAGTACCATCAGTGGAAGAAAAGCAAACCACAACTTGTTGGGCAATCTGAAGAAGGAGTCATTTGAAGGAGTAATACTTGATGAGATTCGATAGCTTCAGCAAACAACTCTGAGGCACAGGTTTCTCTCTTTCCTGATCTAAAAGCTTTTCTACCTGGCAGGTTTTACAAAAACACAAACTATCCCTGGCACCCTGCCCATTGAATGTTTGACTGCACAGAGACACCCACGCTATGTCCCACCCCTTTCACCTACCTCAACACATACTCCTTCCCTCATAAACAGACTGCCACTGATGTCTTTACCTTGCTGATTAGGAAAGCCACTGTGTCGTGCTTGTAGAAGTTCTCTTTGAAAGAGCCCAGCCAGGTCTCTGCTATTCGGATTTTGTTCCTCACAATGGCCTCGTCATAGGAGAAAGCACGGGGAACGTGATTTCGATAGACATGCCCAACACGGGAGCATGGAATGATTTCTACAGAGCCACCACAGAGCCAGGTCTGAAACACAGGTGAAGGAGCAAAAAGAGATCATCTTTTATTATCTTCCATGTAGCTGGTAAAGCACAACTAGCAGCATTGGGTAATAGACCAGCAATTTTAAGAATGCAAAGCAAAATGAGAGTCACTCATTGAGTTAAATCCTGCTCTGGGCAGTGGCTGAATATTAATTATCAGTTCAAAAGCACCTAAAAAGGAGAAGCTCCTTTACTAGAGACTCCACTTCAGGAAATTGTAAT
This sequence comes from Heteronetta atricapilla, assembly GCA_011075105.1. Classification (NCBI taxonomy): domain Eukaryota; kingdom Metazoa; phylum Chordata; class Aves; order Anseriformes; family Anatidae; genus Heteronetta; species Heteronetta atricapilla. Next base: position 37,388,803 of record CM021732.1, on the reverse strand, counting down.
CTGTGCATTGCTGGAAACAGATAGAGCATCATTATGTGCTTCTTCATACACTGTTCCCCACAGACACTGAGACACACAGATACTGGGCAAGACAGACCTTGCAGTATAACCATTTGTATGCTTTTATGCTTTCCTGTGCACAAACAGTGCAGTACAGTGAAGAGACCTGGGGGCACACCTTCTTTTGCCTTGGACATAAAAGACTCTGTACCCTTTGTGTCTGCAATTTCCATTGCTTTTTAACATCAGTTACTCTTTGTATTGAGCAAAAACTAATGCACACAAATTAATACAAATGATTTGATATTTAAAGTACATGTTGGCAAAGACATAAAAGCTACTCTTCCTTTGGTGCATGTTACATGCCAGAATAGAGGAGGCAGCTTTCAGAAGGTGCCTAAACCAGTGACTTTCTCCTCAGGCAGTTCCTCATCATAGAATCATAGAACAGCTTGGGTTGGAATGGACGTTAAAGATCATCTAGTAATTGTGAGTGAAACTTCTTGTCCTGCCATAATGCTCCTAACCCACAGCAGCTACATATTCTTGTATAGTCCCGACAGATCATGAAGAATGGGGTAGAACCCTGCAAGTGATATTCTCCCTCCTTCAAGAAGTTCTGCACTTAATTGCTTTTATAAATCACTTCTTGCCTTTTTATTCAAGTCCCTTCAAAACCCAATAGTTACCAGTGCTTGGTGTTTTAATTAAGGTTCTTACCCTTATAGATAGCTCTAGATTTTCTGCTCCCCACATGGTCATGTCAGAATCATAAGCTCCAGTGTTTTGGAAGTGATGTCGATCCACGGCAACTACTGCACCAGCTACCACAGGACTCCTGGGCAGAAAATAGTTTGGAAGTGAACAGCTGCTTTGGATAGGGACTATGAAAACCACACCATTTCTGTGATGGAGATAATATTGCAAAGTGATTGAAAACTACCCCTTATAATCTCAAGTTAACTGTTTAACGAACCAAAATTAAGAACAACTGGAACTGAATTCTAGGATTTGCCTGGGGAAGAGGGCCAAGTGCTGAGGTGTTGAATAAGGCTCAGACCAGTGACAAGTGTTACATCCATGCACACCCAAAACAACAGACAAACATAATGATTAAGACATCTCTTTTAACTCTGTATGACCCATCTTTTGTTTTCCCTACAAACCTCAGTATCTTGTCTGGTCAGGTTGTATACCAGCTGCTTCCAGTTGTGTGGAAAACATTTGGCATGTTGGCAGTGTGACTGCAGTCTACGTAGAATGAATGCTAAAGGCCAGATAAACTCAATGTAAACCAAAAACCTCTCCCTTCAAAAAACATTAACCAAGCGAATTCAAATAACCATGTCTCACTTTTATTAGCTGGAAGCTTTCCCACATTGTACAGTTTTGCTGTTGAGCTGAGTGGAGGCATATTGGCTAATGAACTGTTACCTGATAGGGCTGATGGGAGACTGTCGTACCTTCTCTTCACGCTCTGGCACTGGTTCCCAGTGAAAATCTAATTTCCAATCAAAAACACCTCGATGCAGGCCCACAGAGTGATAGTACTGAAAAGTCTTCCAGTCTATGACATCTATGACAGGGGAGACGACACTGTTTCTGCAAAAGACAATATCATTTCTTTTCAAAGCCAAAGCATAAAATCTGTACTGTGTTAGTGAACAGTGGTTCTCCTTATTGATACTGTCAAGCACAAACACTTCTTTAGATGTTGAGTGCCTTCATTTCCCCCCCGACAGAGCTCAGATGCTCAGTGCATGGGAATGCTGAGCCTGCAGTAACGATTCTAAAGATCAATAACCTCTGAGGTTATAGGCTCTGTATGGAGGCAAAGTTTTGCAAAAATTTACACTGAAAGATTATTCTTGGCTCACACACTACCATCCTTTGATTTTCCTCTAGATGTTCCACACTTCATGAGTTTGTCACTTCAGGAAAATGAAGCGTGCACTTACCCTTAGTTTGTTCTGCTGGTAGCTTTGCAAAAGCATTTATCACTGCATTTGTAAAACAGTTCCTGTTTGTATTGCCTTCTACCACATCTTAACATGCTTTTGCAAATGCACTGAAGAAAAATAAGCATCATTCACTAGGAATTAAAGTACACTGAAAAAAATACTTTTATTCTTGAGTATCTATATAGGAAGTTATTCCAGAGTAGCTCTTTCCTTAGAAAATAACTTCCTGTTAAAACAGAGAGAAATTAAATGGTCGGTTTTGGGGCTAAAAGTAAAAGGTTTTATCTCCCCTTTTTAAATATTTATGTTGGTCAGAGGTTATTCTTGAGAAAATTATGTTTGAAACATACTATAGCCGATGGAGGAAGGTCATCTCAGAATGTTTTAATGCAGTGGGCCTCATGTTTTTTCCCATGGCAGAGACCAGAACCAGCTGAGGAAGCTGGCAGCCCTCGGTGATGTTCATGTAATCCTGACATATCTTCTCTGCCTTTACAATATCTTTAGTCATTTTTTTTCCAGTAACGGTGAGGGGAACTCAACATTTTGTTTTGTTGTAGTTGCCCTTTCCCGTAGAGAATTTTCAGACGCATGGTGAAAAAGAGATTACTGATCTTCAGTGAATTGTATGAAGATGAACTGTGCAGAGGATAGCATTAAAATGATTCAGTTACTCCTTTCTCTCCTAATGTGAGCAGACTGCCCCATGATGAGCTAAAAGCAGAAAGATTTAAAATAGAGATGTGATTATATTTCTCCATTCAGGTATAAAACCAGCCCTTGCAATATGTTATTATAAGTGCTCTTAGAAACAAGCATTGAGTTTATAAATAGATAGTACAATTTTATGGTCACCTGCAACATCTGTAGGTTTATACATCAAGGCAGTGATTTGTTGTCATTCTTCTGCAGGACTCAAGAAGAAATGCAAAGAAATGATCTTAAAAATAATAAAACTGATATCCTTCTCTGATTCTCTTGATGAAAAGCCAGTGATATAGTTTTGTATCCAGGACAGGAACAACCTGAAATCTCAAGCCAACAGGAGTCTTTCTAGTGAAAGCTGTATTTAACCTTTACTCACTAACAGCAGGAAAAGGAAACTAATTACTTCTAAAAGTTACTAAAAGGTAGTGTTCTGTTGGACTCACACAAGCAGGTGTTTTTTTCTTTGACATGCTGAGAAAAACAGTGCTAACATTTTAAATGGATTTTCTAAGACTAAACTTCAAAAGATGAAAAATCACTATAATCATAATTTCTACAGCCTGCTGCATTCTCCAGCGTAGACATCACTGACAACTGTCTGGTTAGGAGTGTCCTTGGAGTTGGATATTTCCCACCTCACTCTATTGCTCCTTGCTGAAATGCATATTATTGCTGCTTGTCTATCCGTTCTCATCCAGACAGGACTGAGGAACTAATGACTCCAGGGTAGTTTATTTTACAGTTTCAGAGTCAAGTGGGAAAGATCAGGAGGGCATGCTTGAGTGGAAGCCAGAGCAGGCAATGTAGACTAAACCATTCAAACCCTTGGCCATGAAGACTAGGCCACATGTGTATATCCAGTATAGCTCAGAGAGAGACAACGCAGATACTCGGAGCTATGCTCAGATATATACTGGTTCAGATATTCCAGACATTTCAGAAGATCCCACATTTCCATATCCAGCTGTTTCAAACCCATCCTTCTTTTTGTATCCACCTTAAATTAGTTGCCACTGTAAGACTCCAAACCCCAATGAGGCTTCTAGCATTGGTGCAATTGCTCACAAGAGTCAGCACCACAGTACCAGTTCCAGCTGAAAGAACACCTCATTTTAATGCATGCTTTGCTTGTTTTGGGGTATGATCATCCAATGCAATTCAAGAAGAATACCTGCACTGGTGTCAGGGATTCTGATGGTTAGGAGACCAAGCAATTAGCCAAAATGCCTACAAATTACGGCATGGAAAATACAGTACTGGATAGGTCGTATTCTAACCTGCATAAATTCAACAATAAAACAAAACAAAATAAAACTGAATATCCTTTCCCATTAAGTTATACAGTACAAACTGGTTACTGTGTTTTAAAGCTATTACTCTAGCAGCTTTTTCAGAATATCAAGATTAACAGTTCTCAAGAATATCTTTGCAAGGGTCATGCTAGATTCTTTACCTTAGGATAAACTGGTGTAGCTCTGCTGAAACCAGTAGAGCCACATCTTCCTAAAACTTTAAATATTGGGAGTATCTTTCTAATCTGAAATAGAGGAAGTGAGTTATCTTTTGTGAAAAACAGTCAATGGCCAATTTTAATCTTAATCAAGTAGTGGTTTGGAGTGGTGAGGCACAGGAACAGGCTGCCCAGAGAGGTTATGGATGCACCATCCCTGGAGGTGTTCAAGACTTGATCTAGTGAGTGGCATCCCTGCCTATGGCACAGAGGTTGGAACTGGGTGATCTTTAAGGTCCTTTCCAACCCAAGCCATTCTGTGATTCTGTGGTATCATTTGGTATCAAGGCTTTTTAATAAAAGATCTACTTTCTGCATATTCAGTGATGGTTCAGTGTTTCTGTGGCTCTAAATGCAAATGTGCAGCAGAAGGTAATTGAAATTTGGAAGATGTTCTTAGCTATTCTTTTTTGTTTTTAACTGAGTAACTGGCAGACAGTCAGAAGCTTCTCGGCACTTTGAAATGAAACACACTGGCAAACTACTGCTAATTTTTCTCTGTGGAATCCAAGGAAAAGAAAAAAACAGGAAACTCAAATACAACTGGCAGTGAGACTTTGAACTGTTAGACTGTGGTGATACTAATTTGTGAATATTTCAAATGCCTGGAACACACAGGATCTACAAAAGGTCACAATTCCATGAAAAAGAGCAACCCAAACAAGTACAATTTCCTAGTTTGGGATTTCTCAACCAAATACTACTTAAATGAAATGCCTTCTCATGACCCTTTGCAGTCGCCATGGACATTATGTTCTTTTCTGTTTTTAGAATAAGTAACATGAGAAGAAGAGTTAATTAACACATCTGTTTTGAAGTTTTAGATACGATATTTTGAAAGTGTTTTTTATTGATTTATGTTTTCTTTTTTTTCTGGGAAGGGAACAGATTTTAATCTGTTTAAATCCTCCTTTAAATAAGGGAGAACATCAAAAACAAACATGAAAATGCTGTGTTTTCCTCAACCAGTTTCAGAGTGGATTATTCCCTGCAAAAATAAGATAGCTCAGAAATCCAGGCAGCCTGAATTGTCTGGCTCTGCACATAGTCAAAGCTTCAGCAAGTAATTGAGAACACAAGCTTGTTCCACGGCACACTTCATTTTCACTGAAATCACATTGCTTGCTGAAGTCTTCAGGGAAAAAAAAAAAAAAAAAAGTAATTCTAAACACTTGAAATTTAGTGGGATTAATAAAAAGAGAAAATGTAGTGATCAGGAATGGTAAAGCTGTGGGATACAGGATTACTTATATATTGCCTTGCAGACCAACTTCTGGCTGACTGAAGGCATAAGGACAATATCCGTGAACTGATGCACTACCTACAGGCTAAGCACTAAGCACGTAATTCAAATCTCTGCTAGGCAGAGTCATAAGAGAATGCTTTATTAAAAAATATGTATATATATATATATATTTAAACCTGCTTTTTATGTTAAAATATTCAAATCTGTATGTGGGGTTCCAAAATCTGTAGGAGCTGCCAGTACCTTTTAACATTGGGCAGTCAAGGCCCTGTGCCTTGAATCATGCCTAAATCTCTAAATCTTCACTGCTCCTACTTCTGCCAATAATGAATTGCTTTGGGCTTTAGATTCTCTTCAAGTTTCTTTACCTCCTCTTCTTTAAAATAGGTCACCTGCTGATACTGATCAACTGTGAAAGATTGTAAACAGATAACATATCTTCAGATAACATACCATGTAAGTGCAGAACATTATCTTACTGAATTTGAAATTAGTGTTATTGACAAATAGATCAGGCTATAAAAAGATCAGGCAAAAAGAGAAGTCCCAGGAAGCAGGCTGCTACATGTGAAGTATATGGAAGGTTTTCAAAACAAGGAAAGTAGCATGGAAATGCATGCTGAAATGTGGGATGGGGTTGCGTGTCCTTTGGATGGAGAACATCATGCTTCCTTAAGCCCGTAAGAAGGCAGAAACCAGATGGCTTATGGATGTGATAGCTTGAAAAGCTGGGGTATGGGCCACAGAGAAGTGGAGAGCTGGGCAAAAAAAAAGATGGTGGAAGTGTTCAGTGCAAAATATTTCCTTTCTCCCTTGTGCACTGCCATAAAACCAGCACCACTCACAAATGTTTTGACCAGAACTCTGTATCTATTCCTGTATCTGCAGGGGCTCTGCTTGCCTCCTGAGCCGATGAGATAGCTTTCCATTGCTGTGCTCATTTCTTATTCTGTTTAACAGCATCTAGTGACCTGGAATCATGGAACTAAGCAGAGGCACTCTGAATTTTAGAAACCAAAGAGGCTTCTTTTAATAATATTAAAGGCTCCAGTTTGCTGATGTAATATTTGAGCTGTGGTATGGGGAGGCCTTGGTGATGAGGAGCAGGAGAAAGGTCCTGAGGGCAAGCTACCCCTTTGCAAGCCATCTTCCTCTGCACTGTTGTGGTGCCCATGCCTCTTTTAGAGCTGGAATTCCTTTTCACAAAGATAATAAAGCCTTGTTTTTCTTCCATGGAGTATTCTCTGGAACCACAATTTGAACCTTTTTATTTTATTTAAATCACCCTGCTGCAAGAAAGGATCTGTACACTTCAGCATGATGGTCACTATTTTTAGGTTAAAGCAACAACCTTTTCAGGGCTTCGGGCGGAGTTCACGGTATGCTCCCCCTGCCTTTCACTGCCCCTGGACTGAACAGCAGTTGTCTCGGTTGTCTCCTGCAGTCTCCTGGAAAAGGCAAAAGCCTCAAAAGATGATTGTAATAATTGCACGGCTGCATTCCTATGCACCATGCTACTCACCTGGAATTAGGCTGGAACATAAACAGTTGTCAAATGAAATGATCTGTGGGGCGTCTCATCTAGTTTTCTAATGTTGTCCAGGTGACTGTGTTATTCATCCTTGGGTAATTGAAATGTCAGGGGATGCTATACAAACCACTGAACTGTTCTCAGGTGATACACTAAGCTGATGCACAGCATCCCAGTCAATTTGTTAGGCATGGTTCAAAGAACCGGTGCCAGGCAAGGTGTCCGTAAATGCACATGTAATGATTCTAGAAAGACTTAATGCTTCTTGAGAAAACAGTTTTGATTGGGTTAATGAATAAAACCCTCATGCAGGGAGATGAAATGCAGTCACCCAGAGCAGTCAAATGTCTGACAAATATGTCTGTACCTGTAAAATTGGGATAATATTTCTCATGTTTCTCGTGTTTTACTACAGGCTGCTCAAAACTGGCCATATCTCCCTTTTGGTTCAACCTGCAGCGGGGTCTCGGTTTGCACAAGGATCTCTGTGCATCACTAAGATCATTCTAACAGTGGTAGACCTGCTAAGGCATCTCAAAACTGGGCTTGTTCACAGTTTTAAAAGCTAAAATCTCTCTCCCAGCTCCCTTAAACTCTGGCAAAGGACTGAAATTTGGAAAGGCTGCATTCTTCCTTGCCAGCTAACAATTCACTCGCTCTACATGATTGTTTTCCCATCCTGTCTCTGCAGCACAAGAGCACAGGTAGCAGCTTGATTAGTACATTAAGAAGAGGAATGGGGGGTATTTCACTACTCATTGTAAGCTTTTTTTCACTGTGCTTTCCTCATTTGGGCAGTTTTAGGGAGTGGACATGATTCAATTTAACAGCTCCTCAGCTACTAAATGAAGCCAAGTTGCCTATGCTAATGCTTTACATTTCCATAGTGATCTCCATGCAAGCATTGCAGTCAATTTAGGAAAAATAATGAATTACTTTTCTTAACAAGTCAGTGTTGTTATCACCATTTTTCAGTTAGGGAAGCAGGGACAATGAGGGAAACTGACTGCCAGATGCCTTCGAGCATTCCTGTTTGTGCACTGGAGAACGGAACAGGTTCCCCTCACTAGGGTGACAGAACTTCCAGCAGCAGACACAATGCCTGACAGAGCATGCAGAAAGGGATGATTTAGCCCATACAATTATCCAAAAGTCCTTCCACCTTTTCCCCATTAGTCCAATTAGCCATTAGCTAATTCAGTGTTAAATTCTACCCTCATAGAGGGATGAATGAGCCTATGGGCCTTACAGGGAAAAAGAATCCTTCTTCCTCACCCCCTGGTGAAGGTGTTACAGAGATCTCAGAGCTCTGGTAGGCTCAGTGGTTTGGCATCCCCTTGGCAGGGAGAATTTTTGACAGCAAATCACTACACTTGGAGACCTCTGGGTCCCGGCTTCTCTCATGCCATTGCAATCCTCCTGAAGTAGTATCTTATAGCTCTCCTTTACGGCTTTCTGCAGCTCTTTTGATTTCAGCAACATAACCTTAAATGAGGACTGACCAACAGATACAGACAGGAGTTTTGCACAAACATCAACAATTGGCCAGAGCTCAAGGCAGAATAATCTGCATATTTTTAATAAGCCATCCATTAAGTCAGTAGACCAAAGAGAATCTGCTCTTCCAATGAGAATCTTTTAGAAAAGACGAGTCATGACATCCTAGGGCTGCATTCCACTAGCTTGGAGTATTTTTCCTGTTTTCCCAAGAATGACGTAATCATTTCTAAAAGCTCAAATTAATTCTCTTATGAGCAAACATAATCAACCATAAAAGCAGTTTGTTCCAATGCCTGGGAACAGCCTTTGAAGGTCTTTATTACTACTATTTAGTGGTCTGGTAAGACTCTTAAAGATGTATTTTTCTTTTACCCCCCCAAGCAGTTATTCATTTTTTTCTCAAGTGGCTTATGGGTAATGATAGACAAGTTAATGTACAAATGTTTCTTTCAGAAAAGTCCCTTTAATGAAGGATTTAATTCCATGTAATTCTAGAAACATTTTCAGTGATTTAATCTCTTTGATGGACTTGGGGACTACACAGATGAGCTCAGCTGTACATTAGAGAGGAGGCCCAAGTACCTACCTAAACTTGAAACACTCAGAAAATCGGAATCTGTACCTTTTTCTGTGAGTTTGGAGTCAGTGAAAGTATATGAGATCAGCTAGAGCTGTCGAGGCTGCCCGTAAAATCTTATTTTTCTGTGGAACAGAGATGGTGCAGGTGACATCGGTATGTAACCAAGAAGGCTCAGAAGAACCAAGTACTTTAAGGAAACTGTCCCAGTTTATCCTTGGCTTCATGACTGAGACAACTAAAAAGCAAAAATAATAATGGAGTGTTGCAGTAGTTTCTCTGGTGGACATTTCTCAATTTGCAAATGGCTTGGGACTGCAGCCTTTTTAATTCAGACCACCAAGAAGCCTTCGCATAGCTCTAGCAATGGCTAGATGAAAACTGCCAATTTAGTGACTCTGGGTGTAAAGTGAGGGTCATCAGCTGTGTGACCTACCCTGCTTCCCACATATCATGGTGACGTATGTGGTGTTAAAGTAGAGAATAAAAGCAATGTGACCAGCAGGAAGAAGGTAACCAAGCAAGGATGGAAAAAAAATCCCAAACTTTCCAAGCACATCTCTCTCAACAGGAATTAGAAAATGCAGGGAGCTGAGAAGTCATGAGGACAACGGTGTTGGACAAGACAGTTTTTAAGGGTCCCCTCCAACCCAGGCCATTCCGTGATCCTACGGATCCCATGGTTCTGTATTTACCGGTTGCTGGACAGCCGGGCGAGGAGGGGTTCCAGCCAGCCCTTCTGACACTCGCAGTGTGAATCCATGAAGACCAGCACATCCCCAGTTGCCCGAGCAGCTCCCAGCATCCGGCCTCGGATGACTCCAAGCCTCTTGTTGCTCCGGATCAGTTTCACACCGTCCAGCTTTGAGATGTATTCGCTCAGGGCTGACTTCAGGGGCCCTGTCAAAAACAGAAAGGTCATTTTAGCTTTGATTCAAGCTCTTACAGAGAAGCAACAGATAGTGAGAGATGTCAAATGTTTGCTGGTAAAATGTTTTGGGGGCATTTATTTTATATGGCCAAGCAGGCCGTGTTCCAAATACTCCCACAGCAGCGTAATGTCAAAGAGAAGTAGAGACTAATGGAAATAGAGATTCACTAGGTGTGAAGCTATTCCTCTGGGAAACTTAATATTCTCCTCTCCTGTTTTCACCAAAAGGTGGATACTCTCATCATCTCATAAAAGGCACAGATCAGAGTGAGATACTACAGGTGTTTGGCTTTCCAAAGCACTTGGGATTACTTGAGCAATGTGGAGTTTTCCACTCCATGCTTCAGCCAAAGTCCACGTCTGGAAATTATTACGGCAGATCTGGTCCAGTGGGAAGATTTGCATACTGTGAACTTATTTTAAAGTAAGAAAGCTCAGAATGATTGGAAGTGATAGGGAAAAAAAAAAGAAAAAAAAAGAAAAAAAAAGAAAAAAAAAGAAAAAAAAGAAACATTTCAAAGTTGAAAGGCTAAGCTGAATGCTGGGGATGGGAGAGTGAAACCTGGCAGTCAGCTCATGGCTTTGCTTAGCTCTCTTCCTGCGGTCCCATTTGCCTTCTCCTCTCTTCATGCAGTTCTTGGAGGAGGACAGTTTCCTCCCTGCAGCTTTGGAAAGCAGAGCTCTCATGCAGAGAGGTGTGGGCTACCTTGCTGGCTCAGGTCATCTACTAGGATGATATCCTTGAGGGAGGCCTTCGGGGCTGTGTCCATAATGCTGTGCACCGTTCTCAGCAGAGTCGACCAGGCTTCATCGTGGAAACAGATGATGACACTAGCAGTAGGCAGCCTGGAGTCATATTCTTGCTGGAGGCACCTGCATGGGATCAAATGAGGGAGACACTAGAAACACTGGTACAACTGGCTACTTCTATCTCAGACCAGAGTTACAAGCTATACCTTGATCTTCAGGGTTGGAAAGAAATTTAAGATCTCAGCTCAGGAAGCAAATAAAGTACTGAAGTGTCCCAAGAGTGGAACACAAAGTAAAAATATGAGAATGACGTTATAATAATTGAAATACAAATATAGGAATGTTTTGCTGTATTCTGGGGTTCTTCTGTTCTGGCTGAGGCAGAGAAACTGAAGACAACTACAGCAAAGCAGAGAGGGGGATAAAGCAGATCAGTCAGCCTCCCCCCACACCCCTTCCATATTTCTCCTATAACAGAGAAAAGAGCAAGCTGAAATGCAGCACCTTGGAGGCTAACAAATAAAATAACTCATCTGCACAATGGATAAGTGCGTCTGTGGTCTGCCTGACCAGGAACATAGTGAACGAAGCCAACATCTCATCCCAGTACACGAAAGCTATGGACCCTCACATAGGTATTGAAAACAGATACAGATACACCTCAGAAAGTAAATCCTATATACGGACTATAGAGCCTGTACACCTCGCTCTTTCTGACAAAAAACGGGTCTCTGATGAAAAGAGGCTCCCAGGTGGGGGGATTATCCCTATGCGTTTTCCTGCTATTTCCTTTACAAGTCCAGGTACTGCTACAGTCTAATGCCAGAAACCTGGCTGCAAGGGGCACGGTGTGGTATTTCTGGAGAGGCTGCAGAGCGCCAGCTGGGGCCCACGATGCCCCAGCCTTACTGGTGCCAGGATTGCACCCTTCACATCAAAACATCAAACGCCAACGTGACAGAAAGTGAACGAGATGGTGGCATGCAGTTTTGGTTCCAAGGTTGTTTGCTGACCCAGCTTTGTCCCTGCTGTCAGTTCATGAAAACCCGTCACACAAATCTGGCCCATTGTTATTTCAGCCTTCTCGTATTGCCAAGCAAATCATCATATAGATTTACAGTGCTCATTAAACAATTAGCTGCTCAGCTAGCTCAGCTGCAGCAGAAGCTCATGTAAGGGATATCATTTTAATAATTGCTATGTTTATTGCCATTTTACTTAGCGCTTTAGTTCACGGGCTGAGGCCCTGTCATGCTAGACGCCACCCAGACACAAAGCTGCTTATCACTTAATAGAATCCACAGGCTGACTGATTTAATAACAAATACAAATAAATGAATACTACAGATACATTTCCGGGCATATGGATTGTAAACGGCCACAATACTTATAATATTTTGTACTAATATCTTCTTTATGGAGAGAAACATTTTTCCTGATGATTTTCACATTATAACTAATGTATTTTGCTCTTGTTTTACTGATCTTCTGTAATCAACAATGCTGTTGTTTCATAATTGCACATGGGAGACTTTGTCTATTTTTCAGCGGGATGGAGAGAAGGATGCTCTCGTGACTTGTCTTTTCAGGCAGAATAATCTGGAGGTAATTAAGAAAAGCGAAGGTCTGATGCCGTCCTCTCACTAGCAGGCGGCTCCCAGACAGGAATACACAATACAGCTATAACCACCTGTGCTTTCCACCATCATACTGCCACGCTTTGTTGCTGGCATTGTGGTTATAGCAAGAAAATAAGGCTGTTGCGGAATCTTAATTGGAAAATAATTGAAAATAACTGTACTTGAATATGTAGCCTAGGTGGCGAGTGTCTAGTTGCCATGGAGATTGGCAAAGGCTTGCAATGTGGGTATCTAATCTTCAGGAAAACGAGAAAGGGTACTGGCGTACAGAAATGCCTTCCCTGTAATTTGGAGCAGGTCCACAGGCTGTCTGTCATAAACTGACATTTCAGAAAATCAGGGCTGTGACTGATGTAAGACGTAGTGATAGAATCCAATCTGTGAAAAATAAGGAGTTGTCACATGCAGCAAGGAACGGGAGAGCAATTCTGCCGGAGCAGCGGCTCTGCTGATGAGGCCTCCCACTCACCTGCAGGAAAATGTCTCATTGAGATTCAGCTCCCAGTGGCACTCCAGTGGAAGCTGTGTTTTTTTAACAAAACTTAAAATCTTTTTCGATACCTGTGTGTTTACATTTGCCTGCATACATACGGTTTGACACTCAAGGCCAAGAGAGGAAAATGGACCTTTTTTTTAATTATTATTATTATTTTCAGGCAGAATTCAAAGATACGTTGACAGGCTTACTTCAGGTCCACAGTCCCAGGAGGATGTCAATGGCAGCTGGACAAACTGATAGTACTGTAAGGGATGAAAGTACCTTAGAAGATGAATTTTGATTTGGGAGAACAAATCTGTAGCACAAGACAAGTTACAAGGCTTTTTTACCTGGAGCCCCTGGCTGTGTCAGAACAGTTACTCGAAGGAATGGGACAAAACCAGGCACCTGATTTCTCCACCGAGGTATGTTTTACTCCAGGATCAGCAAGCCTGCTGGAAGAGATGCAGTTTTATGCATCTACTTTCTGAGAGGTAGCATAAAACATTCTCCTGGGAAGGCATGCAAAGAGCTGTGGGTTACATTAGAAGCTGCAGTCTGGTGAGAGAGGTCTGAGGTGTCGCTTTCCAGCTGGGGAGGTTGGATCCAGGGCTGTCAAGGCAAAGCACAGCCAGCAGGTTCTGGTTTACTTCCATCAGAGCTCTGCACTCTTCGTATAAAAAGAAACTGTAGTTATGGTGCTCAGTGCTCCAAAGCACAACAGACCTTTTTATGTGAGTTTCTGAGGAACAGCAGCTAAGTATATCTTATGGCATTTACGTTACATCTTGCACTCTGGTTTAAAAGTAAAAAGGCAGTATGTAAGCGTGAAGCCTGGCCAGCCTTATTTTACAGTATCCAGGAGTGCTTCAAAATTGGTAGGCACAGCGTCTGGCCTGAAGGATTTGTCATTTTAGGTGAAATGAGAGAAACTGAGTCTGTGGAGCTAACTTGCTGAAATTTCTCCAACTGGTTAGTTTCTCTCTGATAAATAAGAATAGACATTATTACAAGCAACACAATTAGACAATCAAAATAGCCATTTTGATTCCTTACTGTTTCACTCTCCTTTTACATCAGTACGGAACAGGACTGACACAGCTGTGAGCGAGGCCCCCAGAGTAAATTATGGCCAACAAATACCATTGTGGTTTGCGTGCTGTGCCATGAAGGACAGGACTGGCTTAGAGGTAGACCTCTGCTGCAGGTTTATGATCTGGATTTAGATCTGAACAACTGCAAAGCCTCAGATGTTCAGATCTGTGGTTTCAATCTGGGCTTCTATAAGCTGTGGTGTTGATAGGTCCTTAGGCTGTCACTAGTCAGACAGGAAAACTCATCCAAGAGCTCTGAGACCATGGCTTAAATCTGAGTTGAGATTAATATTAGCTGAAACCGCCTCTTGTTGGATGGCCCTTCAGCTGCCAAAGTAAAACTGTTTTTTGGCTTACATCACAGGCAGTAAAACAGGGTCATCATTCCTCCTTTGAACATCACATAGTTCAAAGAGCTGCCAGTGAAGCATGGTGAAAAATAACCGAAATAATATTAGCATATCATTATTCAATGGAATTATCCAAATTAACACTGAATCTAGTCAGTGAATGTAGAAAACAGTCTCTGTATTTCATTTCTCTTTCCTTAAGATTGTGCTCTTAATTTAGCACCACCATCTGGTTTTAGACAAGGGAAAATGAGCGCTAGAAAAATGATTATATAAATTCTATGTCTTAAAATGTTTTCTGGCACATCTTTCCATTGTGTCCTAGGGGAAAGCTGCAATAGCTTTTGTTACAGAAGGCAAGAAAGAAAGATAGCCACCTGCATCTTATTCCTTCTCCAGTGGGCAGGGGAGCAAAGATACTCCTGAGCCCCTTTTAAAGTAGGATGAACTGCTCCTCCTGGGCTGCAGGAATAACTGGCTCACAAGTCTCCAGGCTCCCAACACAGTACGTGGGGCTTCAAACACAACACGTGGGGCTTCAAACGCAACACGTGGGGCTTCAGATGCAATGCATGAGGCTTCAAATGCAACACATGGAGCTTCAAACGCAGTACGTGGAGCTTCAAACACAACACAGGGCATTTCAAATGCAACACGTATAACTTCAGATGCAAAGCTTCTTTGATGTGGCCTTGCAGCGTGGCTGCTGCTAGTTACCGTGCTGTTTGGTGAGCCTGGTCAGACACCCTGATCCGCACCTCCCTGCCTCCCTCCTGGGAGTTTCCTGTCACAGAATGACAAAATGGCTGAGGTTGGAGCTCAGCTGGCCCAAAAACGTGCTCCAGCAGGGACACCTACAGCAGCTTGCCCAGGACCATGCCCAGACGGCTTCTGAAGATCTCCGAGGGGGGAACCCCACAAACGTGTGCCAGTGCTCTGCCACCTGCACTGCAAAGAAGCATTCCCTGTGTTCAGCCAGAACCTCCTGTATTCCAGTTTGTGCCCATTTCTGATTGTCTCAGCACTGGGCACCACCAAAATAACCTGGCTCTTCTTTGCATTTATTAGACTTCGACAAGGTCCCCCCGAGCCTCCTTGTCTCCTGGCTGAGCAGTCCCAGCTCTCTCAGCCTTAGGAAAGAGGAGCTCCAGCCCATTCATCACCTTGGTGGCCCTTCGTTGGGTACGTCCGTGTCCTGGGGGGCAGAACTGGACACAGGGCTCCGGCAGTGCTGGCGGGGGTGACAGGATCACCTCCCTTGACCTGCTGGCAACGCTCTGCCTAGCGCAGCAAGCACAACCACCACCACCCTGCAGCACTGGGGGCACAAACCCAAGCGGGGAGGAGGCGGCGGGGCTCCCAGCCCTCCCTCACGGCGCTGCCCTTTCCCTCTCCTCAGCGGGGCCGAGCCGAGCCGTGCCCCCCGCCCTCTCCTCAGGACCTCCCGGCACCTGCCGCGGCCGGAGCCCCGCGGCCACCAGCAGGGGGCGCTGCCGCCCGCCCGCCCGCCCGCGGCGCCGTGAGGGGACGGGGACCGAGTGACGGGACTCGGTAACGGGGACCCGATAACGGGGACCCGACAGCGGGGCCCTATAACGGCAAACATCGCCCGGAGCCCGTGCTCCCCTTTCAGACCTGTCGCCCCCAGAAAGCCGCAACCCCCCCCCCTCCCCTCCAGACACACGCACCCTGCCCCCGGCGCCCCCCATTTCTGCCCCCCGTCCGCCCGCGGGGCTCCTCTCCCGGCTCCCGCAGCGCCTGGAGCGTTGCCCCAAAGCGAGGGGCCGGCTTGGCGGGGGAGACGTAGGGTTCACAGGAGGAGAGGCTCACGGGGGCTTGGGGCAGCGTCAGGGCAAGGTGCGGCTTTTCTCCCCGAGATCAAATAGGCTGTTTTACTTACAACGGGTGTCGTACCTCAGGCAGCTCCCTGCGCAGAGACAGCCGCTCGCTGAGCGCTTCGTTGAAGCCGTGGGTTTCCAGGCCGAGCGGCCGCTGCCCCACAGCAGCCCCCTGCCCGTCGTGCAGGGGAAGGGGCACGAGCTGCGACTCGGGGTCCCCCTCCTTCGCCTCCGGCCGCCTGCTCTGCTGCTTCACCACGCGATAGCCCTTCCTGGCCTTGCTGTGGTTCCTTCGCCCGGCGGGCGACACGACGGCCGCGATCAGCTCGTCCTCCCGCAGGGAGATGAAAGGCGACAGCCCGTCCAAGGGGTAGTACTGCTGGCTCTCCTCCTGGGTGTCCAGCATCTCCTGGGGCTCCGCAAAGTCCATCTGATGGCCTTCCCGGGGGTTGAACTCCACCGGCTGGAAAGTCCCGTCCTTGCTCTGGCTGCTGGGCGGTGGATTCAGCGTTGTAACCATCAGCAGCAAAAAGCCCAGCATCAGCAGCAACAAGAGAAACTGCAGCTTACGTGATCCATATCTGCATTTCTTCCTCAAGAACATACTGTTGGTGACAAAATGATACAGATGGTCATGTTAAACGCCACTTGGATATCGCTCAGATTCCAGTCCTCGGGTTGCAGCAGAGCACTGGGTTTCACTATCTGCCAAGAGGATTTTCTGTTCCCCTCACATTTCACTGATGCCGTTTCATGCTCTCCTCTCTATTTACAGACAAAATAGAAAAATGCCTATTAATATTGCACTTACTGTAGTAAAAGGCAGCATGGATCCAGCGAGATGAAGTAGATCTGTTATTATGCAGTCCCAGCTTAGTTAGGAGAGAGCATGTTTAGCTGCTGAAAAGAGTAGCTAAAGTTTTGTTTTTTTTTTTTCCCTTCTAAATTCTAAGTAAAAAGAAAATCCATTTCTTATAGCTTCCTTGCAGATATTTCCTGCTTCTTCAAAGGTTCCCGTTGCTGCCTGGTGTGATGTGCCTTATCTCTGAAAGCCGATCAGACAGCTTTCCCCCGCTCCGAGGCTTCAAGTTCACTGCGATCAACAGATGAGAGAACTAGTCAGTCCCTGACTTTGTTTCACACATAACTACAGCACTCAGTCAGGAAGCACTTTGCCAGACATAATACAGAGCAACGTGTGCGTCTTTCTCTTGGTCCTAATGCCCTCACTGTTCTTGTCCTATCAAATCAAAACTTCGCAAAAGCTGTCAGAGGAGAAATATAAGAAGCAAAACGCTGTGTTATAAAACAAGTCAAGGCGTACCACGAATCATCCGACTTCTGAGTAACCTTATTAAGCCAAGAATGCTCAGAGTGAGAAGCAAGAATTTCATAAACTGAATAAAAGATGGAGTGCGCATGATTTATTTAGTGTTAGATTTATTCATATGGTAATGTGCTAGCTGGAGTATATGAGTATATTTCATCTGTAATAAATATTTACAGCTGTAGGGATTTTAACACTGACATAAGGATGCCAAATTATCACCTGGCAGACTGAAGTTGTCTCCTCATCCATAAATTTGGTGTTGCACGGGGAGCAGCACTTCAAGTTTTCAATAGTCCAGGAATAACATGTAGGAAGCCTGGGCTGGAGCAACAACCACTGACACTGAAAGAGAACAACTTCTGTGAGTGAAAGGGGAGCCTGGCCTCTGAGGTCTGTTTGCTAATGTTGCTGGCAAGGGTGCTAGTGGGCACTGGCAGTGGCATTTTTTTGCTGCAAGACGGATGATTGCCCAATGGGAAAAGGGTGAGATAGTCCACATGCTTCAGCATCACGTGCCTCTTGGTCTGGCAGAGATCAAATGTAGAAGACACTCAGGTGTTACCAACCTGTTTGATGCTGGGGACATGGGATATATATATATATATATATATATTTTTTTTTTCCATATCCTGTAGCATTTGTTGATCAAAAAGCTCCAACCTCCAACTCTAGGAGGCATGTGGCTACTGGAGAACTTCCACATTCACCTTTTGTTAAAAAGTAAATTTCTAGACATTACAGGTAAAAGAAAACCCTGAAGACATAAATGCAGTACGCTCTAAAGGGAGCCAGGCATTCATTCTTTCTTTCTTTCTTGCCCATTACCTCCCTATAGCCTCTTTGCTTACTCCTATAAGTTCAGTCTACGGATCCTGGTAAACAGCTTTCAAAAAGCTAAAAAGGACAGGGCACCAACTTGTGAAATAAATTGGCTTCAGCAGGAGGGACTGCAGAGAGCACCTTATAGCTGCTGGAGGCACATAGCATCTGGCACTTCTGTGCGTACCCCCCCGACTGTCTCATGCAGAATGCCTTGAACAAGTGAGACCAGTCTGCTGTGCCTTGGCACCTTCCCTACCTCAGCTGTTCTTAAAATCATTTAATACTGGTATATTCTGGGCAGAGGGAAGATTTAGCCAATATTTTGATACTTCACCATTGTGCATGCCTTCCCTTTTTAGCTTAAATTCACAGAAAAGCAACATCCCAACCCACCTTCTGTCTTGAGAATATTGCTCTTTATCCTTATTTTTGTAGGAAAAAAAAAAAAAAAAAAAAAAGTGTTGATGTTTTCAATTCAATAGGGAAGCAGCACACATTTGCATTAAAAAAAAAAAAATCTGAGTTCAGAAGCATTCATTTAAATAACAATACATGTCAGCCATAGAAAGACGAAATGGAAATGAAGAGACCTGTCCGAGATATTCTGCAAAATCTGGCACCAGTGACTTGCAAAATGTTCGGTTTCACGGAGTCCTAATACCAGGCATATGGAAGAAAAGGAGAAACTTAAGGAAGATTGTGTGTGGAATAAATAGCAGAAGGTAGTATTTTTTTTCTTCTTCTTTTTTTGATCTACCGAAGTATTTTGATTTTATTTATTTATTTATTTATTTATTGCCTTGACTAAAATATTAAAACTGGATGCTTTAACAACTCTGATCCAGATAATTCTGGCCTGCAGTGGTAACTGCTGTATAAATTCTGTCCTTGTGTGTTGCTGAACAAATCCACCTGGATCTCTCATGCAGCTACGTTTCAGGTTTAGATGAAACCCAATCAACAAATTTACAGAAATATTTGCTACTTTTGGGACAGAGCTGGTCAGTAATGTTATCATTGAAGTATATGCATAGGGAATCTTACCTTTTAATATATCCTTACAATTTTAATGAAGAAGAAATGAACAACTGCAAACAATTGCAGAAATTAGATGTTTGGAGATCGGTCTAGTAAACTATATGTATAAAAGTGTAAAATACCACATGGCACTGTTCCAGCAGACCTTACTCCCCGTCCAGCCTGGACTTCTCCATGGAAGCTTTCCCTCAGCCAGCCCTAATGCTGCAAGAGGAGCCTTCCTAAGCCATCACCTCTCAAGCAGTATGTCTTAAAAATGAGCCAGGAGAGACCTGTGTTTCACACTGCCGGCATACAGAAGAGAGATTGACTTTCCGGTGCGTGAGCTTTTTAGTGTTTGGGAGGGTATGTCTTTTTCTCAATTGCACTTGAAGAACAGCGTTGCTTGCTTACCAGCTCCCCGCCTAGCAGCGATGAAGGCCATGTCAAGAAGACAGTGTGTCTAAGCCTAGGTAGAGCTGTCTTCTCCCCTTCCACTCTCCAAGAGCTGCTTCACACCGGTAGCCCACAGAACAGACTGTCCACAGAAGATGTTGCTGTCCTCAGACTGCTGTTCGTACGGTAGACCTAGGGGCAGCCGGAGAGACACGCGTTACAAGCTGTGCCAAATAGATCAGCAGCTGCTCCAGAAAGGGCCAGCCTCCAGCGCCAGTATTGACCAGTGCCAATATCGGCCAGTGCCACTATTGATCAGTGCCACTATTGACCAGTGCCAATATCATGTTGTCTTTCCTGCTGGTCAGCCCATGCAAATGGTGAAAGACGGGCTTCTAACCGGTCCTGCTGGGGGAGAACCTGTTGTACAAGGTATAGAAACCTTCAATAAATACTAGGTCAAGTCATATCAGCTCCTCCATTCTCTACTGCTTGCTTGTGCCTCTAACTAGTAAGGAAGAAAATATTCACCATCGCTCACTGTTGCAAATTTTGCTCACTAATTGATGAGAGCTGGGACATGAAATCAAATCTAGGTCTCGGTATTCATTTCAAAAGTGTCAGCAGTATCCGGAGTAATAAGCCTTTCAGTCAGTGTGGTGTAGCTGTTTGTACTTACCCTTTCCTCCCCGCCACATTTTTGTCTTGCAATTTTGTCCAAACTGTTCCCCATCACATACTTGTTAAATGTTACAGGACATGTTATGTTATCCGTACGTGAAGAAACAACGCATACTTCCAATGTGCAGAGCCTGTGTTTAGCTGCCAGGAAAATAACGAAGAACAAAACCAAGGCTGGATGGAAGAAAGAGCACGGGGACAGGTTGTTATTTACTCTTTAATAAACATCTTGGATTGATTTACGCTCCAATGCCAAAAGCAGATGTGCCACCTTCCATTTAAAGACTCAACAAGTAACAGCACTCATGGTTTCATGGCTGCATGTATTATGTGCCACATTGCTTCATGCATTTTAACAATAGCTTTATTTGCACAGATGTGAAGAAAGTCAGTGTATAAAATGTGACTGATTACTTGGTGCACAGGATTTGTGGGGGCTTTATAATCAAGTTACTTTCCCTGTTCTTTCCAGGATACAAAAATAAATACGTATTTTTAGATTAACTTATTCGCAGATATTGCAGGTACTTTGAGTACTTGGCATTGTAGTGAATATTGTTAGTTCAATCAATGACATTTTCCAATAGCAAGTTAATAATGAATTTGAACAGGATATTATGGAACTTGTTTTTACTGCCTATCAAAGCTTGATAAAATCTTTTTGATCACTGGCAGGGATTTTGGCACTAGCGATGTGATTTATAAGATGTTTGCCAACCTGTCAGTGAAGGAAATGCAGCTGAAATTCCATTTTTACAGGATTTCTGCTCATAAATCATGTGACCAATGCAAAACGGAGCATGGAAGCCATTGACTTCTGCACTGCCTTGCAAAAGCAGTTGTGTGGACATGAAGGTCAGCAGCCCTTGATGGAAAGTTAAGGGAGCCTATCACGGGAGTGACAGCTTCTGGATTTACTGCACCACAGCCACTGGTTAAATCAGAAAGAATAGCTCACAGGACTGTATGGATCAATAGTAGGTACTCTTTGCGTGGAAGCTCACCTCTAACACAACCTCAGACAGTTACCAGCTGTCTGTGAGGGATGATCACTGGAGGGGTGAGACTTCTGATCATCGTTAGCTCACCTAGAAATGATACATACCAAGTACTGTGGCAATGCCATCACAACCTCCTGCCTGTTGTACTCAATTGCTGTTTATGTGTATCCTTAAGCTGGAGAGGGTTCTGTATACCTTCAACCCCCAGTAAAACCAACCCACGATAACCTGAGTCCAGCTCTAAACTGGTTGGGACTATGTCAGTGTCAACATTCCTTCACTTGAAAATCATCCCATGTTGACCATGAAATCTTACCCAACATTACTGGCTATGGGGCAGGTTTTTAGCTGGTGTTAAATTGTTGTATCTGCAGGAGTATAAATGGAAATAAGGTGGTTTATTCTTTGGGAGTGGGTGACCCAGCATCCTTGGTTTTAGAAGTAAAACAAATGAGGTAAGGGAATTGGATGGCTCACATAACATTAGCAATGTCAGTCAAGTTACATCAGGGATAACTTCAGCCCTAAAGGTGCAGGGTCACAATAAGTCAATCTCCACCACGAGCTCCCGCTGGGAAACTCAAGCATCTCATCCGTGGTTGGAAATGTACTTCATTTCTACAGAACAGGCCATGAAGCCACTCGTGAGCAGAGCATCTCTAGAGATTTGGGAGATACTACAGGAATAGAGAGAAAAGCCTTTTTCCTCACTACATGCTCTTTTCCCAGTGTGCAACCCTAACTTCATACCTACTCTATTTTGTTCTGTATATATGGAAGATCATAAACAGCGTATGCTTCCCACAAGCTTTAAATGCAGAGAGAATTTAAAAGTCACAATATTCATATGTAGAGGCTGTCCCCACAATAGGTAATTTTAGTTAAAATGGTGCTTAGGCTATGTGAAAAAGAAAAAGCTTTAAATAGTACTTTCACCCCTGCCATACTGAAGTATTCAATGACCTGTAGTTACACAACTGATTGCGCCTGTTTTAGTGCAAGTGTCATCCACAACACCTAAGCTGGAAAATATCTTTTTTTTTTTTCTTTTTTCTTTTTCTTATTAAATAAATTGTTACACATTTGTGTGTATTTGGTAGAGTAAATAGCTCTTTTTCAGCTACCTGCTGAATATTAGGAGTTTGATGAGTTAGGGAAATTAGCAGAGAGCATCATAGCTGTGAAAACCCTGAGGAGAAGACAATATTTAATGACAGCATGCAGAGCAAATGCTTTTGCTGGTTCTGGGCTGAGTAAAGCCCAAGTTAAGTCACTGCGGGTGTAGAGCTTAATGGGCTGCACTTGGGCAGCAGGTGAGCATAAATGGAGAGCACAGAGGGCAGCTTCTGGAACACTGCTGCAAGGGAAGAGGTGTTAAAAAAACATACAATGGATGCTTGAGGTAAGGCTACAGTAGAAGATACTCTTCTGCGCTTTAATTTTTAATGTGGGGAAAATACAGTGAAAATGAAAATAAGCTATGTTGATATCAGATGTGTGCAGGTTGGATGTATGACTTCCCTCCATATCTGGTATCTGGGACTTGTATTATTTAAATATTTGGAAATCAAAACATGGAGAATGTTGGTTTTTGCTAGCCTGTTGCCTGTATTTGCTTTGTTTTCTTTTTAAAACTGAGTTTTAAAATACATTATATTCATAAGAATACTGAAGCTGTGAAGCAATTCAGCTGTGCATGTGGAAGTTATCTTCCAGAACTAAAGGCCTAGGTGCTATGTATTTATTTGTTTTTCCTTCTCTTTTTAAGTGTAGCTCACGATGGGGTGAGAGTTGTATAAGACTTGAAACATGGTCTAGTGACATAGACCTTGAAATCTCGGTTTAAGAATCCAAAACAAACTCTGTGCTGTTCTCTACATTGGTGTTCATGTAGAGTGGGTAGACTTCAAATGCAATGTATTATTGAAGAGTGAAGCTGGGCTGTATGCCTAAGATGTTCTAGATAAGCTAGGTTTAACCCAAAGATACACGCATGCACTGCCACTGATATCTGTGGGAGCTGTGTGTGGCCTGTGTTAAAGAGCAGGCTTCAATTTAAAGAGAAAGGCAGAAAAGAAAACGTGTGTATGTGTATAGAACTACAGTTTGTGTATATAATAATATAAACATAAAATAATTATATTTGTAGATATAAAGTAGAAAACCGTTTTCATTTTAAGGGCATTTCAGTGTGAGAAGGGGCTGCCTGGGGTGGGGTTGCTGCCTCTGTCCTTGGAGGTCTTCAAGACCCACCTGGATGAAGCCCTGAATCAACCTGCTCATTTTGCTGGCCTGTTTGACCTGTTCAGTTCAGAAAGTGGCAGGGGAGCTAAAGAAAGGGGTAAAGCACATACTGGAGATGTGTCCTTTTCTATGTTTGGTTTTAACTGGAAGAGATTAAAAATCTCCTACCTTCATCACTCTAGCAGTCTAACATTGACTTCTCTATAGCTGAATTTAGAGTATGGTTTCAATACATATGTACTTGTAAAACTCACCATCCATGCATACCTTTTTTGGCAAAAGGTTAATGCTGGTGCTTTGGAAAGTTGCTTGATAATGGCTGAAGCAATTCAAAGCAACTTCTTTGGCAGAAGCAAACCTGCTTCCATGCCGTGGCAGTTACTGAGTCCTCGTTTGTTTTGGATCAGCTATTTTCTCCTGTCTTAAAATAGGACCTAACAACTCTTTTTTTAAAAAAAATCTGCTGAGGGACATCAGATCCCTTTGTTCCTTTGTTTACTGTGTAATGAAAATATCTTCACGTTGGCAAGCCATTAAAAAGTATAACAGGGTAGAAGGAAGCGGCGTGACAGCTAGGATATGTGTTAAATTAACACATTTCTTGTGCAAGTTTGCCTTTCCAAAGGAACCCCTCTGGGTGAAGGGAAAAGAGCATCGCTTCCCAGTATAGCCTTCGGAGGAAGTGGTACATGGAGTGGCAAGAGACACTTGCTATCAAAAAAAAAAATCAACAAAAAATCCTCAGAAGAGAAACATAAAGAATAGACCTGAACAGTCTTTATTGCTTTGATCACAAGCAAGACACTTCATTAGTAGACATGAAGTAATCTTTTAAGATGTGCAAATATCACTCGGGTTGAATTGTCATTGAGGCAGAGATTTTTGACTGTCAGTTGCCCAGAAAAGTAATGTTCATCAGGTTCTGTGTTGTGCAACTCAAAACATGTTTAAACTGAGATGTGTGGTTGACTATTCCAGTTCACTTTCAGTGCTTGTGGTTGATGTACAAGCTGGCTTCCCTTATTTAATCGTTGCATGTGGTGCAAGACAATCCTGATATTTTTCACCAACTCTTTTCCTTGTCATGCGAAGTCTTGGTGTGTGTATTTTCTATTTAGGAGAAAGGCACCCTAGGTACAAACAGGACACTTTGTGAAGATGACTAGAAGCTGTAGAGATGCCAGTTGGCTGGTTCATGCTCACGGAAACTGAAACAAATGACAGCTGCTAAATGGATGGAGGAGATGTTCATGAGATAAGCTTGCGGTTAATAATCTGAACAAGGTCTTTTTTGAGGTCCTTAACTACTGCTCAGAAATAATGCTTTTTGCATTTACACAATGGAGCTTTAAAATGCTAAGCAGACTATTTTAGAAGAGGAATACCCCTTTTAGAGGCACTTATCTGGACTGACTGTTTTTGAGGAGCCTGATGATCATAGACTTATACCTCGGTATGCTTGCAACTGGGTAGTAGAAACCTGGACTGTGCTTCGCTAGCGGTAACATTTCTGTCCTTTGAAACCTCAAAGGAATAAACTTGTGTGAGTTTTGATACTCCACCCCGTGATTGAGGCCTTTACCCAAGGACAATTTTCTTAAGCAGAAGTGTATTTTTTTTTTTTTTTAAAAAAAAAGCCCTGCAGGTTTTTTTTAAGGATTTCTACAGTGTGAAGGAAGTTGTTATGGCAGGGGTAGATATCATAGGTGAGATTATCTTGGGAGACTTCTGATGGGGATAAAAGATGGTGAGAATTTGGCATTGCCACATCTGAACTCAAATTCACCAGCCTACAGTCTGGACAGAACCAAGATCGGCATCTGACTCTGAACCTGGTCTCCTGGATCATCCCCACCCATTAAAATGCTCTATCACTTCTAAGTTATGGTAAAGATGCAGTTCAGCACAGCTGTCTGGGTTATAGAAAGGCTGATCTATAGCCCTGAAGTAAACAAGAAGCTGTACGTCAAGAGCTGGAAAAGTGGCCTATGATTTTAAAGAGGAGTGCTCCAAGCCAGAAAGTAAAGTGTGTTGGGGGGGGAAGGGGTGCTGTTAGACTTCTGGAAACCATCACTCAGCAGGTACATGAGCAAAAATAACAAGTCTTTATAGCAGTTTTAATAAAGTGTATGTTATAGCACTTTTCATCTTCAAAGAGCAAACCAAATTTATTGTTGGTATAAATCCACTGGGACCAATGAAGTTAAAGAGGGGGGTGCAGCTACCCCGTTACTAATCAGGGTCACAGTTTCACAGGACTATTATTTTGTACCTTGTCAGTAACTATTACAGAACCTGCGAGGCTGCGGTACAAATTTAGCAGCAAAAGGCAGACTGAATCTTGTGACTGCAGGCTTAATGGCCATCATTAAGTATAATATATGCATAGCTGCAGTACACTTCTTTTGCCAAGTTTCTGGAAAGATCAGTTAAGCAACTGACTACAGGGATGTAAAATTTATACTTCATCTCACTAATGACTATTTTTATTCCTGCTGCACGCAGTGTGGAAGTCTGTAGATCATGTTAAGTACAAAGCTGCACCTCGTTCTCCCTGTTGCGCAGCATCACTTTCAGCGCATTCCTCGACAATATGGAAGCTGTCAAACCTTCAGGTTATGGAAGGCAAAACACTGGACATCATGCAGGCACCCAAGAAGAAGCATTGTGTTTACTCCTGTTCTATTAAAGCAAGGGCCTTGGGACACAAGAATACAAGCAAGCTGGCCTGTGCAGTTCAGCACGGTACAGAGAACATTTCTTCTATGCTGCCTTAGTCATTTTACGGTGTGGAAAGGGCACAGGGCCAACAAGTGAGGCTAGCTTTCTGTTTGTTTTCCCCTTGGCCCTACACACTAGGAGTGCAAGCTAATGCATTTTGCTTGGCTCCTGCTAAGGAGTTCAAGGATCCCCTCTTTACTCTTTATCTGAGCAAGCTTTGGCAAAACCTTGTGCCCATTTTTTTTTTTTTTTGGGGGGGTGGGGGACTTCACACAGCACTCAATTCAGATGGGTAATGACTGGCAAACTAATGTGCTGGAGTTTCTCAGATGTGACTAATCTGTGCTACACCTTTGTTTTTTTAAGCAACACTAGCGAAGGAAAGGAATAAATTTATATTATGTGCTTAAATGCAATATGCGGAACAAGAACCATTCAATTTAGATGTGAGGTTGTCTCGTTGCTAGCTATCTTCATAGTCTGCAGATGGGATTCTTTAAAAAAAGTATTGGTCTCATTTCATATGACTCAGATGAGTTCCTGGTGGAAAAGCTACTGTCCATATGAAAGTAGCTGGTCAGTGTGGGACTTCCTGCAAATACTGTGCTGTTCTACCTTAATGACAGAGTTGTGTGCTAAGAATGGATTCCAGCCTTATCTTTCAAATTACATTTCAGAGTCTAATTTACAAAAATATGGGTGGCCATTGTCCAGCATGGAAAAAGATTCCTAAAAATATCAGCTTGCACATATTTCCTAAATGCTTAAAATGCTTTGATTTAACCTACTTTATAAGTATAATGTGCCAAATTTTTGTCTGTATACTGTAATTTGTCTCTGCACTTAGGCTCTTTGGTTTCTATGAAATGATCATCTATTCTTGGCATATAAACATTGCAAAGAGAAGTAACCAGGAAACCATACGAGTATTATGATAACCACAGAGTAAGCAACCAGGAATTCCTTTGGAAGTTGTACAGACTATGCTGTTACTTGTCGTGCTGTAAACAACACCAGAGCGTATGCCTTGTGGTACTGTCTATGCATGGAGGGATGTAAAGGGAGTCATCAAATGCCTTGAAAGTTGCCTTGGAAAGGTGTAGCTAATGGTGACGATGCCCTGGAAACTGCATGAAGTCAGGCAGGAGGAGGTATGGATTCCCCCTGGTTTTGCCATTGCTGTTGGATTGCTTACCTTTGTTCCTGTGTGTCGGTCTGTTTAGATTACCACCTTCTCCAGATGGGAGCTGTGTTACATCAACTGTTCCTACAACATCTCTGCAATGTCAACCTAACCTTAGTGGTAGCCATGTAAAGCGCCTGGAGTTAGTATGGACAGCAAATTAAGGAAATGCTTAAGTTCAGGGGAAGCTGGTCTTTGCTCAGGTCATGGTATCGTGTCTTGAGTCCCCAGTTACAATAATGTGGTATCAGATATATGATATGTAATGAGGATATTTTACAAAGCTGAAAACATACCCCAGTAGCTGTTTGTAGCTGGAACTGAGTGGTGCAAGCACCTGTAGCTCTGAGTGTCAGATTCCTCGTAAATGGAAAACTTATTGGTGGAATGGTGTTATTCCTGCAAATGATCAGAGGACTGCACAGTTTGCTCCCCTGTCCTTCTGCAGACAGCAACCACCACCACAGGATTCTCATCTCCACTGTCTCCTAGCAGACTTCTGTATCTGTTTGCTAGTCCCACACCACCTCCTGGTTTCACTGAACTCAAAACAAATCTGCACATTTCCAGGCTACCTCAGCTGCTCCACACTTCTGGTGTAGAGAGATGAGATCTGAGGTATGTGAGGATCTTGCTGTTGTCTCCAAATATTAAATGTTTGGCATGGAAAAAGTGTCTGAGCTGATGAAGATGCCAGCCTTCAAACCAGGAGTTGAGTTTAAGTGTTGGCAATAAATAATACTGGATATTTTGCAGTTCTTGATTCGTGGGCTGCCTGCTAGTCTGAGAGACATCTATTCATAGACTGAGGAGTCGCAGCCCATGCCTGGAGGGGTGTGCACCCATGGCACGTCTGCCTCTGTGGTTTGTGCTCTGTGTTGAACCTGTGGTAGTGGGAATATGAGATGCATGCACTATTGCTCAATTATTGCTCAGTGCCAAGGGAGGACTGAGGCAGAAGAATGAGTCAGAAACAAAGAAATAAACAGCTGTAAATTTCCTTGGCTGGACCTGGTACCTCAGTTGACAGGAGGGGAGTGTTCAGTGGCAGGATGCCAGGCCCAGCATCTGAGGCCTTCAGTTGTGGTGATGTGGCAAATGGGAAACACAGCTTGTGTTTGTGGTGACAGCTCTTCAGGCTCACAGATGGGTTCTTGTTTACTTTTGGGTGGGGACAATGTGAAAACTGAGGGGCAAATGTTTTGAATCCTGGTGAGTGCTGCCACTACTGGTGCCCTGTATTGGCCCCACAGCCCTCAGCTCATTGAAGTGCTCTACGTCCATAGTGCATCATGCTCCTTACATACCCTCATCATTCCCTGCCATCATGGACTTGCTCAGTTTCCTTTGTCTCAGGCCTACAACCTGCACATGGCTGCATGATTTGCCTCTCAGTTACTCCATCCATGCAGGTAGCAGCGAGGCGGTGCAAGCAGTAGCTGGTGTGCCTCAGCAATACATGATGTATCGGCTTATCAGGGAACTGGGGATGTGATTCCTGCCTGGCCTGTCATGGGACGTGGCTGGATGCAGCAGAGATCAGAAAGCTGGAGAGTCAAGTGCCCCCTGGACAGCTGAACGTCCCCACCCGTGTGTAAAAGCAGGCTGTTCCTGGTGCATATGGAAAGGAGATGTGGAGCTTTTGGGTAGGCCCCTCCTGGTGGGGTCAGCAGTGTGGCTGGCTGGACTAGGCAGGGTTGGTGTGGCGTTTTATTTTTATTTCCCCC
The DNA here is from genome assembly GCA_011075105.1 of Heteronetta atricapilla. Taxonomy (NCBI): domain Eukaryota; kingdom Metazoa; phylum Chordata; class Aves; order Anseriformes; family Anatidae; genus Heteronetta; species Heteronetta atricapilla. The sequence continues at coordinate 37,359,567 of CM021732.1, read as the reverse complement.
CTCTGCCTAAAGGCGGCCTGCTTTCCTGTGTTCAAACCAAGTGTGTGTGTTAGAGATTGCAGTGGCTGGGAAGGAGGGTGGCCTGTAAGAAATGGCTTTTCCAAAACCTGCACAGGGCTCAATTACTGTCAGATGTGGATGCCCCCATTACTGGTAAGTTGGAGCTGGTAAGCTCGAGCTTTGCACATAACATAAGGGCCAGGCAAAAGCACACCCCAAAGATTTCTGTTGTAGCTACACTGCCAAGATTATGGTCACTTAACACGTGAACTCCAGACAATTGTTCAGTGCATTGGTGTTAATGGAGAGCCATGGGCTGAGTGTTTCTTTTACTGTGAGTATAACAGCCTTCCATGTTTCTGCCTAGACAGACCATGTTGTTCATACGTAATGATATTGTTATTACCCCAGTAGCTACCTGACCATACTTTGTCCGAACAGTGCTGACAGCTGATAACCATTCAGTTTCTCTTGTCCATTGATAATTTACTAATGGGTAAAACCTACTGTTCTGAAGTGTAAAGCAGGTTTTCTAGGAGCTGCCCCTGTCTCTTTGTAAAGAACACCAAAGACTCAGGCAGACATAACTAAATTGTATTTAACCCACAAATATGAAGTCCAGAACCACTGAAGCAAATAATTTCTGAAGTATTTATGACCTCATAAGTATGACTTCTGAAGTACTTATGACCTCAGACTTGCACTGCTTGTAATTCTCTAAAAAGAGAAAAATGTGGGGAGGGGGAATAACCAGTTCTGAATCTTTCTCTTCTAACAATGAGTACCTAGCTAGAGGATCATGTGTTTCATGGTATATGTTCTGTTCACTCAGATATATTCAAGTGCTTGTGCAGTTCATCTAGTGGCAAATTAAGTTAACACAGACCTATAACGGAAATGAAAGATCTCTTACTGTGACAGAAATTCCTCCTTGTAGGGAGGTTTTACCTGGAAATTCTTGCTTCAAAAAAAAACCCTCAAACTACCTGGAAACAACTGCCATATTGCTTCATTTGTTCACTTGTGTTCAGTAAGAGTTCAGTCCAAATCTCACCTAGGTCAATCTCTGGAAGTGTTTCCATTGATTTCAGTGGATGTGAGAACTGGTTTCTGCCTGGGAACTCTAAGGTTCCAGCCAAATCATGTTCTGGGCATCATTACAGGCTCACCTGCCAGGCAAAATATACCTTTGTCTTCTGGTTGTGCCAAGCTCATCTCAGTCTTGTGGTGTTTTTTTTTTTTTTTTTTTTTTTTTTTTTTTTTTCCTCCTGCCTTGAATAAATGCCTAAATTATAATGGTGCTCTTCCTAGAGCAGGAGACTATCACCATCTCTCTGAGATGCTCTTTGACTGTTCTGAGGATAAATTAATTTTAAAAACAAGGCATCTGGCCCTATACTTTCTGCTCTGATTGTTATTGAACAGGTAGCTAACTGTCAGAAATGAATAGTGGAAAATATCCCTGTCTACTTTGTCCTCTGGCAATGGACAGAGGTGTTTGCCTATATCACCTGCCACCCATCAGGGCTCTCTGAGGGTGGAGATGGGGTTGTTGTGCTGCTCAAAAGGACTCCTGTGGTGGGGTTGCACCCTGTATCACAGCCCTAGCTAACTAATGTTGTCCAATGGGAGATCTGCTCCTGGCAGGTCTTCAAACTGATAATGTACTTACTGGATGGTGCTTCTTCAGGTCAACATCTGAATTACGGTAATTTACAATTCCCATTGATGAATAGAGAATTCCAGATATGTTAGAACAACCTAAGGACCGTTATGGTCGATTAGTCTCTGAGGTGTGCTCTGCTACTTATATGATCTGATCTCCCCAGAAACATCTGAATCATCATTGCTGGAGAAAATAAGTCTATTTTTGCCATACCAGGACAGCTGGCTGCAGTGGCCTGATGTGTTACTGCCAGTCTTGAAGAATGAATGACCATGTGCATGTTTATCTCATACCTTTTCTGGAACAAGCTGAAAATGTCTTATTTCTTCTCTTGCAGTGGTGATTTTGTGTGATTAATGCAGCCTTCTGGGGGGGGGAAAGGCTGCCTGGGTCTTGTCATGGATACATACAGAATCATTCCCAGGCCCTGAGAAGTCTTGGGAGTCCTGATTAGACCCAGGGCTTTATTTTGTGTATTTACAGCTCTTTAAATCTTCAAAATATAATATTAATTTGTAACAGTGCAAATACCTGTTTTCAGCTTCCTAGGAAGCAAAGTATAATCAGGCAATAGTCCATTCTCCATTTGTCTTTTGAAGAGTAATAAATATGGGTCATGGTTTGATTCTATTGCTTTTATAGTAGACATTTTGACTGTTTTCTACCAACCCCTTAAATTGAACTAATGGGAATTGCTTGTTAAACTTGTAAATTCAGACCTTATTACAAGTGATTTAAACTCACACTTGCTAAGATGTAACCTACTGTCAGATATAGTCTCAGTTGTACCATGTCTAATGAAAATGTTTTTTACACTCTACAGTAGTGTGGTCATTTTGTAACATGCTGCACAAAGCTGCAAGGGAAGTACTTTTTATCCCTCCTTTGATATAAACAAATCTTTGCCTGTGCTCTTTTTGAAGTGAAAATGGGTTCATTACCTCAGCAGGTATGTTATTGCAAGAAATCTTGCCAAGTTTCGAAGACCTCTAAGTCCAAAATAATTCTGCTACAGTCAGAGAATCAGTCAGAGCTTGGACCATGACTGGAATGAGAGACTGGCTTTAGAGCATCAGCTAGGTCTTAAATGCACCGTCTTCTATACTTGCTAAGGACTCTCCTAGGCTTAGGGACACCCAAACTCTTTCTAATCTTTTTAGATCAACCAGTTTGTCTGTTTTCCACCCATGTTTGAAGAGATGTTTACCTCTTTGGGCATACAGTTGTTAGCCTTGTTTCTTCTGCAGGCTTCAGAAGAGTTGAGAAAACTCAGGTTTGGCTCCTCTGCATTCCCATGTGCTGTGCCAGGGAGTTTGCTTGCTTCTTAGGTAAAATTTCCTCTTTCAGACTGGGGAATCTTGAAGTCTGACAACCAAGTATGGAGTGAGAGATGATTAGAAAAAGTGACTGTAGTTCAGGTTCAAGTCTCTGTATAATACTCACTGTAGGTTTGAGAAAAGTATTCCATATGGAATTGTCACTAGAGCATTCTACCCTTCCACGGCATTTTAGCTCATCCAGGGCACCACATTTGTTGTCCTCTTCCCTCTATGGAATAGGACATCCTTGCTGTCCTCTTGGCGTTATTCCAGGAACTGCTGTCAGGTAGTTATTCCTCCTGGAAGATGGTAGGTTTCTCTAGCAAAAGTTGCTATCCTTTTGATATCTCTGAAGCTAGAGAAGCTATCTCTGGCCACTGTATTGTCTATTCCCTAGAGTAGTTAATGAAGAACCTCTTTCACTTAACAGTCAAATTCAAAATTACAAACACACAGTCTTGGGATGTAGAGCCTGTGCCACTGTTTTTATGCAGGGCTACTACTAAGCCAATTTTGCTGACCTTCAGTCTTGGTGTTGTTTGTTTGAAATCTTGGCAAAATTTTCCTATGTTTTGATGCCTTCAAGAATGTGACAGTTGTTACCTATCTTGTTTTAGATGCATGATATTAAATAGGTTTGACCCATGGGAGATAATTTGTTAAAATAACCCTGCAGTGGATCTTTAGACCTTAGTATTTAAAAAAATAATAAAGGGAAACCTCCAGACAGGAGAAATGTTTTCCTATTACATCATGGGGTTACAGATTGTCTGGAAGAGAGAAAGCTGTTGAAATGCAAGGGGATAACCTGCTTGATCGTGTTTATGTAAAACATCATCATTAGCTGCATCTAATCTCTGCTCCTGCTGGTCTAAATGGTTCAGTGCTTCATCCTGCTACAAAAGTCTGCTTTTGCTCAAAGACGTTGTGCCAACTTCTTCATTATTTCAAGGGCAATTCTGCATGAGTTGGGAGTACTGTACCTCAGCCTGTTTGGATACGTTCCAGTTCTTAAAATCATTCGGAGTTCAGAATGCTGCAGTAATGCTGTGAGGTCGTGGGACTCATGTATGTCCTTCTGTATGCAGTCGCTATAGCTGAAAAGACTTGATTTAGTTTTCTACTGCAGAACCAACATGACTTTAAATTATGAGTTTTCTCCATTTTAATGTAGCCACTCTGCCACTTGTCAGTTCTGCCTCCTCTGTGCATAGTTGTATCTGCTTTTGATACTTCATTTTACTGACAATTTATTTCTATATGAATTTATTTTGCTTGGAGACATTCAACTAGGTATTTATCTTATCAGCTGAGTTGCTTTATTTCCAAACATTTGTGTAAACTCACTGCAGTCTGCACAGCAATCAGAAGGCATAATATGAAATGAGTCTACACAACTGCAGTGAGAAGTCTAACTTGTGGTATTTGAGAAGAACTACAAGCTATGCTAAGTTGGGCTTATTTCCATACTTTAAGAGTGCTTATAGGAACTGTAATTAAGAAAATCCCTAAAGAACAATGATTTGGATAGGAATGGTAAAAGAAATGGAACTTTGTTGTGCCACATTAAGAATTGGCAATCACCCTTTGTATGGAAAGGCATATTTCAGACTTTGATCTGCAATGTAAACCAAGAATAGGAAAACAATACTTTGGCTGATGATGGAGGACATGTAGTAGAAGATCCAGCTGGGCCAGTTTGGTATGGTTTGCTTGCTGCTTTAGTCTCTGTTTAAATTGATTGAATGCTAACAACAAATAAAGACAGAGCAGCTATTTACTGAACTCTTAAGAGATGTGATATCTCTTTGACAACTGAGAGATATGTAGCATACCTGCTGACACTTTTTCATCTGTTCTTTCATTCATGTGTATTTATCTCTTTATTCTATTTAAGATTAGATCACCTCACCTAAATCCATCATAAATAGATGGTGTTATTGTAGTCTCAGTTATCTGGGATATAAGAAGCAAGCCTCATCTCTTCCTGTAAATTGGAGTTTCTTACACAATTGTTAAATAGCTTGCTTTGCTCCCATCAAATTTTTATTATTTTGACAGCTGAAATAATTTGAGATTGTATTTTTTTTAGAATAATATCCCTGATTATTTTGAGGGTGTCTTCTTGCACATAAATAAAATCCCATCACAGCAGCTGTAGCTCCTCTTAAAATGCTAGCTACATAGCAACATGTTCAATGTCTAATTAGCCTTGCCTTGTTATTAGCAGCTCTTTAGCTATTCTACATCTTAACTGCCAAGTATTTCTGAGTGAATATTAATGTATACATATAGCTTATTTATATGCATAAAGTAGTATAAACATGAAAAATGTAGGCTAAATGCCCAGATAGTCATCTTTTGACAGCCTGCTTTACCAGTCCATGGAACTGAGCCTCCTTGCAGGCAGCCGTGACCATGAGGAGGTGCCCTGTGGGGCAGCGGGGGCAGAGGTCTGGATTTGCTGAACTTTGGGCTGGGTAGCCAGACACTGCTGGCTGCTGCAGTGACCTGCCCGCTGATAGCAGTGCTCAGCTGCTTGACTTATGGAAGGGCAAGACTTGCTGCCTCTGGATAACGGGTGATTTATGTTTTGTCTGACAATCTGTCTGCTGGGCTGAGAGGAGTATCTGACAAGAGACAACTAGCAGTCCCTGGGGTAGAGAGCGTCAATGAAAGCAACAAAATTGGGAATGGTGGCTGTAGGAAATTTGGTTGCAGGAGAAAGTTTTTCACTGGAAGGACTGCAAAGCATTGGAACAGGCTGCCCAGGGAAGCGAAGCACTTGAGTCACCCTTTTGAATACCTGAGGGTATTCAAAAAATGTGTAGATGTGGTGCTTAGGGATGTGGTTTAGTGGTAGACTTGGCAGTGCTAGGGTAACGGTTGGACTTGATGATCTTAGAGGTTTTCTCCAACCTAAATGGTTCTGTGGTCCTATGCAGGGCACACAGCGCACTGCTGAGTGTGGTGGTGCCAGGAATCAGGCCCTGTTCCCTGGGGAAATTTCTCCTGTTTTCATGTATTTGGTGGTATTCCTGTCCTGAGACTTGTGTGTATGTCTGTACTAGCAAACCTTGTGTCTGAGGGGGAGACAGGTATGGTTCAGCTTCCAGTTAAATGGCTAGACACCCTCCGCCCCAGGTAGGGTGCCTCTGACCACCTTGTCTGCAAGGACCTTTCCAAGGTCCAGGTCGTCTGGGCATAGTTTGAGTTGATAAAGGTCTGTATTCTGAGGAGAAAATTTCACACGGGCTATGGCAAGGTAGTAAGCTCCTTACTGCCTTAAATTTCACATTTTTCTTTGTACTCATAACTGTAAGAACACAATGCCAGGGCTTGGTTTCTACCTTTTACTCAGCTGCCGTGACTCATGAGGTATGTTTGGATACATTGAGTTGTATTACTTCAGTGCAAAAAGCACATTCAGAGATCCCATTTTGTGCAGAAGCGAAAGGTTTCGTCAGCAAAGTGCAAGGCTGACTGGTGTCCGCTTAGAGAAACGAGAACAATTATAAACTCATATCATCATAATATTTATTAGTGAAGCCTTGGAATGTCTCTGACATAATTATTTGCTTCTTTCACTCTGGAGGCGAAATGCTGCAAATGTTCCCACACTACTGTTTGACGAGGCTTAATTGTGGCACCAACAAGGCACAGATAAAAGCTGTTATCCTCGTGGGCTCGAGCTGTACTAAAGCCCAGGCTTGCTGCCATCTCACTGATATATTAAATGCCAAGCAGTTGAGAAGAAACTGTTACTTCATCCATCTTTGTGACTGAATGCCCTTGCTCCCTTGTATCTTGTTTATTCGTGAGTATTTGGAGACATTCCTCAGTGTGGGCTGTGTGGCAGCAATTCTGTCTCCTTGGAGTTTGCCTCCTGTCCACTTCATTAAATGTTGCCTTCGCGTTTAAGGCGATTCTGCTTAACACTTGGCTCACAGCAACCTGTTTCAGGAGAAGTGTCGGAACTATAATGAGAAGAACAAGTACAAAGAGGTGGGTGTGCAAGAGGCAAGGGGAGAAGGATCGCATGAGCCTCTGAAATACATTCAAAGAAATGGGAGGGGGAAAAAGAGGGATACATATTGCTGGAAAGGCATGGGGGGGGGGGGGGAAGCCAAAACCAACCTTCTAAAATAGGAAAGTTGAGATGGTGGAAAAAATGTGAATTCCGTTGTTAGAACGTAACCTATTTGCCAGCAGTTTCATTTTTGGGTGGTGAGACATGGCTGGTACTGGTTAGAGGGAACGAAAGGGGGAATGGGCTATCATTACAGCTAGGCTTAGAGTGAAGGAGGCTGGTTCCCTTTCTGGTTAGCCCCTGTGATAACACTGGCAGTTCTCTGGTTTTCCATCCTTTCCCATCCCTCAATATAACCAGTGGCTGCAGTCAGTCACACATGGAGAGGACTAATAAGCTTTGTTTCAATGTAAATCGTTGTGACTCCCTCTGGAATTGTTAGCAGGTCTTCCAGTATGTGAGACTAGATATTTATTCATTCTTTCATCTGAGATTCATTTAATTCTTATTTCCAGCTGTTTTGGGAAACCTAAATACCTTTAAATAGTTGAGAGTCAAAATACCACCCACAAATTCCAGCACAGTTAGTGGAGGCCTAAGGGCTTACATTGGAAAAAATGATAGGAGTGGACCAAGAATGTCAGGCAGGCAAGGAATTAAAATACCCAGATTGAATGGAATTCCAAGTTATTTGCCTCTGAAGTTTAAAAACAGCTTACAAATATGAAGAAGTACTTGACTCCCAATTCTGATAGAAGATACTGAGATAAGTTGGCTGCCTGGTTGATATGAAGGACAGCAATTGTCCTGCTGGTGCTCTGGTGCTCTGTGGGCATTTGGTAAGTGTTTGAAGTGTTAGGATAAACAATGCAGGATAAAGCATACCCACTGAAAGCTCTCAGGTAGACCAGGAGCCTCCATCCCAGCTTGCCTGTGTGGGCTGCCCTGAGCAATGTGCTGCTGCCTGGAGTGGATGTGGAGGAGGCATGTTGGACAACTGAGCTGTCAGTCCCCGTCCCGGCAGCGATGTCCCAGGCTGTGTCCTTGGGAGGGCATTCCATTGTCTTGGATGGGCCCAGCAAGGCATGGGGACTGGCCTTGCAGCCAGGCACTTCATGCACCAAACATTTGTATGTTCTGAGTCCCATCAAAGCACCACAAAGTGGAAAAACTTTACTTACAGGTTCTCCACCTCTGTATCTAGTGTGTTAGTATGTTACAACAATGCTCGTTTTGGCACAATGAGTAATATTATGGCACACTTGTTCCTTTCTTGAGTTAACCATCTGGGTTGGATTCTGACTTTGGTTACAAGGATTTAGGTGGTGTATATGACTGATAAAATCCAGCTGAGAGGCAGGATGAATATTACACTTAACTGAACAGTATGCGCTGAAGTGTAACCATAGAGAAGCCACAACTTGTCAGCTATGGAATCGTGATAGATTGGGCTTATTAATGCTGTGAAAATGGCGTGTTTTTTTTGTAAACAAAAATGTGAAAACAAATCTTGCCACAAAAATAGCAACCACTGTTATTCTGGTGCAGACAAAACCAATGCCAGATCAACATCAAGCAGGAAAAGAACAAAATGAATTTTCAGAAAACAGTTCAATAAAAATGAAAGTTTATGCAACCAATAAAAAGCGTGACTCATCTGTACTGCTTCCACCCCAACTGTGGACTGATGTTCCAGAAATCTTTCCCAGAATTAGTATGTAGAGAGTGTTTATAAGTGGAACTCTGGTTATAAGCTTAAAACTTAAGAGCAGGCAGCTCGCGCCTAGAGGGGCTTGTGCTTTCATCCTGCTAGATGTTACCCACAAGGAGGATGACCATTCATGTCAAGTGGTCTGTAACTGGGGAATTGGTGTGCTTGTGGCCATGTGCAACCATCACTAGGGAATAGATTGATTATTCAAAGCCAGGTTTTGTCTCTTATCCTTCCATTTCCTAAGACAAAGAACTAGTGTAATAGCTACTTCCCCAGTTCCTGATAAATTGCAGGTCACTCACTAAAACAGCTTTCTCAGGTTATATTGCAAAAACAGTTTTTTATATTTACTTAATATTATTTAAACGTTATGTAATTATTTTCTTGATCATAGAAAACTTCTTTTGAATAGTTAAACCACCAGGTGCTACAGTACAAAAGAAAATGATCGCGTCTGATACCATGCTTTCAGGATACTTGTTTTAATGCAGAGATGTATATAAGGTTTTCTTTGTTGGAAACATATGTGAAATATTGGAGATGTTTATTTCACAGATTCAGAAAATAACAAAAGGATATTGAAGTAATTGGTCCTAACAGATTAGTTCACCAAGAAGGTAGTGATAAGCCCTTGGCTCATAAAAGTTCTTCATTCTAATATAAACCAGAGAAACAAAATGATCTTTTTTATTATGAGCAAAACTGTTTTCAGTTGGTGAGGCTTCTAGTTTTTCACTCTCTAGAAGGAGCCAAAGCCATGCATCAGCTTAATGGAATGATAACCGCACAGTTGTTCCCCTTTGGGAGCTCTGATACGCAGAGATGAAACCTGGGTTTGGCAAAACTCAGTTATTCATGTCATTGTGTGGTGGTATCCTTATGAATGTACTCTGACATAGTTTGTTTATTTAATGATGGCCTTTTTAGAAAGAGAAGACATCAATTTTTCTTAATTTTGAGTGCTTTTTAAGTGCTGTTTTCTTTCTTTCAGTGCAAGCAAGAGGAACTTTTTTGCATGCTTCTTACTGTGAGCATAATCCTCTCCAAAACCATTAGTGCAATGGATTCGGCATATCTATGACATCTGGCTCTGGCCAGATCAGGAATTATGACCTACGAGTATCTAGAAAAGTAAAATCAGTAAATGCAAAAGCTTTGGGCAGACTTCATTGATGCTAGTTTCTTAAGATCCTTGGTTAAAAGATTATGTGGCTTGAAAGAGCAGGAAAGTTTGGGGAACTTTATGAAAACAGAGCCAAAATAAAGAAATTCAGTCCAACTGAGGCAAGGCTTGGTAGGTAATGCATTCACACAGCAGGTGTATTTTATCTAAACCACATAAATATTTTATATGATCCTTTGTAGAATTACTGCATGCTCATGTGTATTTAAAAAAAAACCCTCATGAATCATTTATACGAAATAGATAATAGAGAATGGGGAAAGAACTGGCTTAACAATTTCACATGCAGAACTCAGCAGGTCAACTACTGATTTATTGAGAAGTGGCTTTTCCTGCTGGTGGGGAATACTTCCTCTCCCATAAGATCCATCCAGTGCTCAGTAAGGAGCAGAAGAAATGGCATTAAGGTGGGTTGAAAGGGGAGTCAAAGTGCAGCTGAAGAGGTTATACCAAGTGTTACCTCTACAGACCTGGAAGAATGTGTTCTTTGTATTGTTTGTGAACATGTAATAGAACTGGTATCTCAGCATCAGGCCTACTGTGTGTAAGAAGAGAGTAACTTTTGTGAAGAAGCTACCTAAGCAGTCTCCTCTCCTTGTTCTGACTGCATTGGCTTGAAAATTCCTGGCAAGTGTATTTTGGTAACTAAGCTAAATAAAATTGATCAAATCACGTGTTTTTTTTTTTTTTTTTTTTTTTTTGGGGGGGGGGGGGGGGGGTGTTTCCCCCCAAATATATCCAGTTTCCTATCGAAGTTACTTGACTTTCTAGTAGAGTTCATCCCAGGTGGTGGAGTTTTATGAAATGAATATTGAATTTCTAGGGTTTGTGGGATCTTTGTACTAAATTCTTATGTGGCTTTTGGCACTGGTTAGTTCTAATGTGGCTGTGATCCTGAAGTTGTGCCAGATTTGCTAGATCCTTAAAATTGTTCCAGTAATTGAGTGGACAGGCTGATAGAAGAACACTTCCTGATAGCTCTCTGTGCCACAGAGCTCTTACTCTCCTTCCACCCCGCACAAGAAGTTGCCAGGCCTGAGCTACTGTTCTATGTTATATTGGGAAATGGCATATGCTGAGTCACTACAACAACCGATCATATTAATATTTTGCTACTGAGTTGATCTTAACTTGGTATTCCACCTACACATTGCCCCAGAATGGACTTTCTGATGATGCAGCAGAGTAAGCTGATCCATCCCAGTAGCAAGTGATGTGAAGACCGTTCCTTGAGGCTGCATTTATTTTGTCCCTTAGGAAAGTGCAGCATATGAAAAAATCTCAGGTTGTGATACAATGCTAATGTTGTAAAGGATCACAGGCATATCTGAGTCAACAAAGCAATAAGGTTTCTTGTAATGGCTGGAAACTAGACAAACGCCTCAAAAAATGTACTCAGGATCTTCCCTTCTGAATATTGAAGTTACCTGGGGAGGGGAGGGGAGGGGGGGAGTTATAATCCTAGCTTGCTTGCCTGGGACCTTTCAGAAGCCAGGCTGCTTGCGCTGCTGGGAGGGCAATAGGGTATCTGAGGTGTGCCTGAGTTGAGGACTACCAATTTCCCCCTTTTCAGATAAACCGATTTCAGAAGTTCACAGGTCTCTCTTTGGCTATGCACACCTGTGCTCCTCTTTCTTTCATCCTTCCCACAGTAAGAACAGCTTAACCTCAGATTTGAGCTCCTTATTCCAGGAGGTGAAATGCAATTTTGCCTGCACTGCTGAGAAGTCCTGAGGTAGTTACATTTATAGTCAGGCCTTGCATAGCCCTACAGAGGTAGGGAGCATCTTGTGGATCTTGCTCGGTCTCTGTGGGTCTGATATAATTTTTTCAGGAAAAAGCTCAGTGTATCCTCTCATCAGAAGTAAAACCTGAAGCTTTTCCCTGAATGTTTTTACAGGCATGGCTAATAATCTCTCAACACTTTCCCTTGTAGGGGTTCCTTTTTAGGCATTTCTTAGGTATTAATGATTGAGTTTGCAGAAGATGTTGCAATTGGATAGGAATGGAATCAAGCTCCATGAAGTCCTGTTCTTTTCTGTTAAGACCTGAAAACAACAATTTTTAGACTGTAAGTGAGAAGGGTAGTCAATTATTTGAAATATTGCTCCTGGGAAGGAAAAAAGTAAACCATTACACAAGTGGGCATAGGAATTTAAGCAGTGACTGCACCGTTAGAGCCTGAAGTTGTTTTCAACTTGTTGCTTTTTTTATTGAGGAAATGTTGTTCCAACTCTAGTGCTGCCTGTCCAGGGAAGTGTAACCCAATAGCATCTGGTCCCTTGCTGTGTACAGTCAGTGATCACTTTCTACCAATAATTTCCTTGAAAAAATATGCAGCTGCAAACCACAGATTATGGAGACCTTTCCAATAATTAGGCACACATTACAACTGCATTTTTTAGCTTGTCATAACAGAGCATCTGCCACATACGAGCTGGTCTCATTTCATGTTTCTGATGAAGTTTTGTCTAGATAAGAGGGGGGGAAAATAATCAAAGCTTCCTGGGAAAGTAAGCTGCTTCTTAGGGAAACAATCAGCAACACTTGAAACTGGCATGAGCTGAGGGTTGTAACTAAGATGTTTTCTGTAGATGGTTCTTCTCTTACCTTGCTGCGAAAGGATCTCACCTGGAGCACCGCACAGGGCTTGTACTCATAGGCAGTGCTGTTGTTACCCTGTTTTAACTTTCTTTCCCCCATTTTTGACTTTCTTCCCTTCTTATGTTGTTTATCTCAATAGAAATTGGTTTGAGGTGAGGATGGTGCTGATGTAAAATCTAGACCTCAGGTCTCAAAATTGATAGACTCTTCAGAGTATTTGTAGTAATTCTCACTTTCTGTGTTAATTCCCTTTCCTTTAAAACTTTCTCAATTTCATTTGCAAAGTCCTTGGAGAAGTAAAACGAGAAAGGTGAACCATGTCTCTCTTTCTTGATGGACTTTGCTCTGGCTGAATTTGTTCTGGCTCTGCTCTCATGCAGGCCATTACGTGGGCTGTTGACCCCTTTGGCGATGCTAAACTAATGTAAATACACTTGAGTAGGAAGGCAGACCATCTCAGGATGGAAAGCAGCCAGTGAGTGATAGTATGGTGTGTGGTAGTTCTTGAAATGAGATGATGCTAGGTGGTGTTTAGGCCTGATTCAATTCCCTGTTTGCAGTCCCAGTGGGGTGGCAGAGAGATTGCCTTCTCTCCCTGGGTATTAGCAAGTAGCACTTCTTGTGGCAGCAGGTTCCCCTGAGCGAAGGTCTGAACATGAGGCCCAAGGGCAGTTTTTGTACACTGTCATGGTTCCACGTGCCAGGAGAGCTCTGGCTGACCTCGGTCTCTGCTCCATGTTTCCTAGGTCACATCAATGCTGCTAGCCCTTGAGCCTTTGTCATGGCTTTGAAATAGAGCATGGCTTGATTCTTCTCAGCTCCTCATCGTGGGCTGGAGAGCCCAGCACATTAGTTTCATTAAAATATATTAATTTGATGCTTCATACAAGACTGGAGTTTGACATAAGGAACAACCAGACAAGTGAGCTTTTCAATAGTAAACAAGATTATCCTCATCTCTGCAGGGCAGGGTATGCCGCAGGAAAGCAGTGATTGAATTGACAAGTCTGTCTCGGTCTTGTAACACAGCTCAGTTCCTGAGCTGGTTTTAGGAGGTGCAATGCCTCTGGTATCAGGAGGTTTCAGGTTGCCTGAGAAACTGTGCCCTCAGACTTGCTGTTAACCTCTTTAAGAACCTGGAGCCTTTCAGGTTCCCTGCAGGAATCCTTTCTGAAAAAGTAATCCACTGCTGCATTCCTTGTACCTCAGCCTCAGTACCGAGGTTCTGGAAATAGGCTGCTACTTTTTTCAGCAATAATTCTTACCCACTTTCATTGTTGTCAGGCCGATGGAAGAAGTAACCTCATTCATTCTCCTCTGGGTTGTACCAGTCATTTCAAGAACTTCTGGTGAAAAGGGATGGGGACTCTGCAGTCCTAGCAGAACTAACCCCAGAGATGGTGCCCTTGCTTTTATCCATTACTTTAGGCAGACCTCTTAGTCATCTGCCAGCTTCTGGAATCCATTGAATTCAAGCCGTAAGTAACTGACACTAAACACAATTATGGGAACTATAGAAAACACATAGTATTCACATATTCCCCATATACCTGTTAAAACAGTTCCTCCAGTCAACATCAGCATGCTCATAAATTTAAGAAAAGGCTTTTTTAAATGTAAAGGAACTAGTGTGTTCAGTGGTGCTTTATACTCTACTCCCATGACTTGTCAGCCTTGTCTGGGTTGATTTGCAAAGAGCAGATCATGAGCTAGGGACCTATTTTCTACTGAATGAGGCGTTCAAAAAAAAATAATACTGAGTCTCTTTGTTGTGAACTCTGAAAATAGAAGTTCTCTTTTGAACTCCAACTGGAACACTCAGTGAAGCTCTGTATTAAATTCCCATCCAGAAAAAAAAAATAATTGAAGCTCCAGCAAGCATAAATCTAAGTGCAGGATATAAATCCCTGGATTTGAAGCAAATTGATGTTGTTTGAGTTCAGATTGAAGGAGTTCTTACTTTGATGCTCAAGGGAAGTCATATTTTATGGTGAGCTGGGAAGATGAGCAAGCAACAGAGGTTACAGGGTGGACAAAGGTGCTAGAAAATGTTAAATAGGAAAAGGTGGTGCCATTGAACAAGTGGCTGACCTGTTCATTAACATCTGGATGCAGTTTGTGAAGAGTTGGAATGATGGCTGGGAGCTGGGAACGGGAAGAAATGAGAGGCGTTGCTTTTCCCATGTCTGTCTTCGTGCAAGCTGAAGCAGCACTTGAGTGAACTGGTGCATTTTACAATATCTGAAGCAGCAACAGAACAGCCATAAAATGCATACTGTCGGAAAAAGGTGATGGGGCTCTGGACTTCTCTTTTAAAGTGAGATGGAACATTACTTAGCACAAGAATATGCTAAACATTATGTAGTCGGTCTTATGGGAGAAAAACACCCATTCCTTTCAAAGACTTCTCTGGACTTGGGCATCCATTTCAGCCTATGAGTCAATATTTTTTTGCTTCCTACTTGATGAAAACAAGCAATTAAAAAAAAAATGGTGAGACATGAGGTCGCTACAAGCAGAACAATTGCTACTACTCCTTCTAGCTAAAGGTCACAAGCAAGGTGAGGTACCAGCAGATGCATGGACATCAACATTTACTTGAGTGCAAAACACAGACAAGAAGAAAGCTTGGCAAGTTTAAATCCTCAGGGAGTATCTCATTCTGTTACTGCCTGTTTTTGTACAAAGCGAAGTCAGAAAGCTGTTCACATCTCTAGAGCTGGATGTTTTGCTGACCAGGGAGTTGGTCACATAACAGATCTTACAGGAGAAGAGATCTCAAAGGGCTGGCTCTAAGGACATCTAATTCTGCATATCTCTATAGTAACAAAATGAAAGCTTATGAAGCCTGACTCGAGGTATGCATTTGTGCAATCACTGCAAGCCTTTCAAACAGCAAAACTACATGAACTTATAATTCCTCTGTCAAACCAGAGTTTGGTGTTAACTGATGTGCTCTTACGCTGGTTGCCTTGTCTTACCAGTTAGAAATACCCTTTGTTGATGGGTGCAATCCAGGCCATACTGAAATCAATGAAACACAATCAATGAAAGGGCCAGGATTTCACTCCATATACTCTCAATGCAGATTAGACTTACGTTGCCTTTTTAATAGCTTTGTTCCTTGAATCAAACATAGTTTTGCCTATAAATCATTGCAGAGAAAAGGCCTTGGGGAGGACCTTATAGCAGCCTTTCAGTACCTAAAGAGGACCTACAGGAAAGCTGGGGAGGGACTCTGTCAGGAAGTAGAGTGATAGGACAATGGGGAATGTCTTTAAACTCAAAGATGGTAGGTTTAGATGAGCTATAAGGAAGACTTTTTTTTTTTTACTATGAGGGCAGTGAAGCACTGGTGCAGGCTGCCCAGAGAAGCTGTGGATGCCCCATCTGTGGAAGTGTTCAAAGCCAGGCTGGATGGGGTGTTGAGCAATCTGGTCTAGTGGGAGGTGTCCCTGCCCATGGCAGGGCGTTGAAACCAGATGGTCTTTAAGGTCCCTTCCAACCCAAACCATTCTATGATTATATGATCATGAGCTCAAAATAAGACTGCAGTGTGCATAAAGAAAGTACGGAAAACCATGAATTCAAAAAGGCTTCTATATGCCAACAACCTGCGAGGGTTGTTTTTCTTCTTTTATTATTTGTGTGACCATAGCTTACATAGCTCCTTCTACCATCTGTATGGTAGGCTGGCTTGCTTTTAGTAGTTACGCCTGTGAACAGGATATGATAGCAGTCACCTTGACATCAGTCAATGTCAAGGTTGCAAAGCTCTGTTTTGATAGATAAAACCTAGGAAGTGGAAAGCATCTTTCCAGATCAGAACATGGTGTCTCCTTTCTGTGTAACATGATGCCTTGTTTATCCTTCTCAAAAATGCAGGTTAGTGCCCAAAATGATGATTCAAAGGGCAATGCTGAAGAGTCATCGCTTTTCTAAATATGTATGTGCAGCGAGCAATGTTTACAAAATATGGCTGCAGGCTTTGGTCTCTATTATGAGTAGTTCTAGATCTCACTGTGATGTATTGCTGAGGAAAAAATGTATTTCATACAGCAGTCTTTCATGTGATTAAAAACTGCATGGCATTATACGGGGGAGAAATGTAAGAGGAATTTCCTTCTGAAAGAGGTGCTTTAATTTTTGAGGATGTTTTAAGTGAAGTGATATTTTTCCCCTGATTTCTTTCCCCCTTTTCTGTATTTCTTCTTCCCAGATTTAAGAAAATTGTATGAATATGAATAATAACATGAATAATCTTCGCAACTGTCTTTTATAGTTTTCTCTCTATTCCTAGTCAACAATCCTTGCAGGAGGAATAAAATACATAATGGGCAGAGGGAGCTACCAGAGTCAAGAATACCGACCTCGTTGCCCAAGATGTGATGCACAATCATTTGGCTATTGCTTACCCTCTACCGTTTCTCTCTCCTTTTGGATTTGAGGCATATAGCTGTTATACAGATAACTTAGGTTGAACACTTCACTCTACAATGGGTGCAGTTTGTTTTTTATGCAGAGCATGACTCATTTGGTGCTTTATGAGGTTTTGGTGCATGACTTGTGCATGCAGTCCCATGAATTACGACCCTGCAGGAATGTCTGTTATTAGCTCTGCGTAGTAGACACTGACTCCCCGGGCGGCTGCTGTGATAAAAAGCCTTATCACAGAAAGGTCATGTGCTATTTCTATTAACCCTGATGTAATTGCAAAAAAGGCTATAACCTAGTAAACTGCGGATGAGACTAGAGCTGGGACTTAATCTTGTCCCTGACAGTAATTCCTCCAATTGCCTGTGCAAGGATTCACAGGCCCAGATCCTGTAAAACATTTTGGTACCTAAAAAGCCACTAAAATTGGACTAAATGAAATCAGAAAGCATTTGGCTACCTGGATCCCTCGGAGCCTTCTTGTGTATCTGATATTCTAAGCCTGTATCTATGGGTTCAGTGGGGTGTTTAATATTCATAGGAGCATTGTTAGAATCAACCTATACATGTAGTGTTTTTTTTTTTTTTTTTTTTTTTTTTAAGGTACCTTAAAAATAGTCGCTTTCAGTGCCAGGTATTGATAGGGTTTCTCTGACCCAGGCTGGTGTATTTTATATCTTTTATTTAAACATGTATTTACATCTACAGTTGCATTGAGCTTTACTTGTTGGTTTAGAAACTCTGCAATTAAAATGTTACAGAATGTGCATCACTTGCACAGCAGTTTGTGGCAAGAATCCCTTGAAAAATGGCTGAGAGCATAAGCTTATTGTCATATAATATTTAAAGACTTAAACTGCCATGCATTACATAGAAACTTAAACCAAGCTCTGCATATTGAAATAGGCCCTGAAACATCTGCAGTCTTCCTCTTAACTCTTGAGCTAAAGCATCTACCTCGTTTGAATCTCTCACCCTGTCCTCAACCCTTCCCCTGGAGGTATTTGCTTGTCATTGCTGCCTGCGCCTTGTTTTTAACCTGTCCTGGCATCCTGACAACCATCCCTGCACTCACGCTTAGTTTGACGGCATGGAATCAGAGCTAAGGCTCTCTTCCAGCCACAACAGCCCAACATTTCTATGGTGTTCCCATGGTGAAGAATTATAATCTTAGTCTTGAAATCCTGAGTGGAAATTAGAGTTGTGCCACCTGTTTGAATTACACCTGAAGTACCATATGCCTCAGGAAGGTTGCTGCTCAGCCTTCTGTGGAGCTGCTGTTACTGGATGTTGGCTGCCTGCTCAGTGCCTCGCTCAGGATGTGCCTTTGGAGGCTGTGTGTGCCCCTGAAAACATTGTGTGAGCATCCTGTAAACATTTTTGCCCTCTCACCAGTCTGACTCGAAAGTTTTCCCACTCTTTGTAGACAATATTAGATCTGATCTCTGATCATCACACGTGCAAAGCTGTTTGCTGCTTTGTATAGCACAAAAGTAACCTTAATCCCAGAATCTGAGAAACTCTGAAGGAATAAAGTAAGGCTTTATGTTAGCCTGTGCAGCGTTTGGTAGCACTGTCTTTCTTGCGTTTTGCTGTTCTGGCATGAAGTGTCCAGAGCTAGCCCCTGCACATATGGACCCTGCCAGGCAGAGGTGGGCCACAGAAGTCCTCCCACTGGCTGGCATGGCCTGGCTTTCAGCTTGATTTGCTCCTTTTGAAAAGGGCAGAGAAGGATGGAAGCTGAAAATACCCGTAGACCTAATGCAGGTACAGATGTGAATGAGGGATGCATTGATGCCTGTGTGTCTGTAAATGTTGTGCAGACTGTGCTCCTGTCAGGTAGGTAACCATGCACAAACCTCCAAGGAAGCGATAGCTGTATAGTTGTGATGTTTGGGCTTATTTTCATGCACTGAAAATGCAAAGCTCAAGGACTCTAGAGAGAATTCTAAATTGTAGGTCAGCCATGAGGAATGCCTTTCCTTTTGTTTATTCTGTAGTTGTTCCAGTCAGTATGAAGACATCATAGTCCAGGAAAATGTCCTAATGCATTTGTGTGATATGATACTGGCTAAGGATAGGAATAATCTACAGCAACACGTTAGCTTTAGCCAGAAACTGACCTTGTCTAAATACTACCATGTGATTCAAGTATCTTACCAGAAGAGTGGCTATGTATAAATCTCTTCAGAAGAGAGAATAGAGAGACTTTTTGCATCTGATGTTACAGAGAAATAAGATCCCTATAAAGGAGTAAGTTCCATCTGGATTTCCTTGTGGACAAAAGCAATAATTTCTCTGAAAGAGTTTTACATGATAGTATACTCAGACACATTTTTAACCTCATTTTTGACTACTCATTAATGCAGAAGACAACATTTAATTCATTCAAACAATTCTTGATGTTTTAATATCACAGGAAGCTTTTGATTTGTAAAGATGTTGATGACTCATGGATTAAAAGCTTCCACCTCTGTATCACCAGTGAAAATCCAAACATATGATCTGTATCCCACTGTTTTTTGTCTGCTTGCTGGTGGCATGTGTTCATGTGGGCAGAGTGGCAGACCAGTTTAGGCTGCTGGGGCTGGTTTGCTTTCAAAGCACGGGTAGAGGGAGAGGTACGAGAAGAAGGCTGAAACCGGGCGCAGTGCCACAGGGCTGTGGAGAACTGAGATTTTGCTGTGGCCCTGGGGGCAGCCATGGGAAAGTACTAAAACATAGTCCCAGCCTACGCTTTAAAATTTTGCTGGCACAGAAGTGTCAGCGAGCACTGAGAGCCTTTTGCTGATGTGGCAATAGTAGTATAGCCCCAGTGCAAATGCTGGCCAAGAAAGCCATTTGCTACTGTAGTGTGTTTTGCTTAAGGACTAGATACAAACCACATGGAGAGAGACATTTTTTTTTTTTTTGGTCAAATTTTAATTATGTTTACTAGGAGGAGTTACTGGTATGGCTATAGCTTTTTAATGCAAAAACAGGTCATAGACCAAGAATAAGATGCACATCTTTCATTTATGCTAAGGGCTGGTAATGGTGTGTGAATTACAGATTAATTCCTGGGTTTATGCTGAGCCAGCCCTTGGGTTAGTCTTTGCACCACCACTTAGTGTGGAGAAGTGGAACTGTTTCAGTTTATATTATAATTGCCTTGGTACCTGACTGATTAAAAAGTAGTAAATGTGGTTTCAGTATATAAAACAGCTTTTCATGAGGCTCTGGGAATTAGTGACCAAATAAATACCTGTATCGGGAAAGCAATATTAAGTGTAGTAAAAATAGACATAAATAAGGTGTGATAGGAAAGAGTAGTCATTGCTTTTATGGGAGGTTATCGTCCCTTGCAAACTTATTAGATTTATTTTTCTGGAGCAGTTACTAGCATGTTTGAAAAGCTGATACAATCTGTCTGCATTTCTAAAACAGCTTTTGCTAAACACTTAAAGAAGCAACAACTGAGCAATAAGATTGTTTCCTGTTTCTTGAGTTACAGACTCCTCAGAACAAAGGGCTGGATTCACAGGCATAAAAATAGGCATTTTGTGCCATCTGGGATGCTCAGTGATGTCCAAGACATCTGCACAAAGCTGGCAGATGTGACCTGGGGTTTAAGGGAAGCATGTGCTCATCTGCACACACAGGCTATGCCATGAACAAACTGCATGAGATGTCTTTATATGCTGCCTCTCACTTGAAGCATAGGAATATGTAACAAATTTTTGTAGGGAAGGAGATCATTGGAGTCTCCTGGAGATCACTGCTAGAGCCAGCACTACCCAAATTATTCATGGGTGACCTGGAGAAGGGGGATAGAGAATGATGAAATGAAGTTTCAGAGGAAAAACAGTTTCCAAATGTTGAAGGAAGATCTCAGATTATAACTAGATGATAAAATGCCATCTGATGCTGTTGATAAAAGCAAGCAGTGTGCTTTGGAGAACAGCCTTAATTTCATGTATACAATTATAGGCTGTGAAGTAGCTATTAGTAATTGCAAAAGATCTTGGAGCCTTTTTGGAGAGTTATATCAAAGTATCAGATAAGTACCCAGTGAGGGTCAAAGAGATGAACAATTACTGTCTCTTCTTAGAAAAAAAGAGCAGAAAAACAGTGAAACACAATTGTCTTGCTGTAAGAGCCGATGGTGCGTCCACATCATGAGTCCTCCACTTTCAGAAAGGATGAGTAACCAGAAGATACACAAAGAGGGAAGGCAGTGATGATTACAGGTAGAGTGACTTCTGGGAATGACTAAGTGGATTCAGCTCTTCAATACGCAAAACAAATGACCTGGTGGGAGCAATATGCTAGAGACCTATTAAAGAGTAGCAGTAAAAGGCACACAGAACAGTCATGCACTCTTCTCTCTGTACTTCTGTTACGTGATGCCCAGTGAAATAAAAGGCTCAAAAGTTCAGAACAGACAGAGGAGTTTTCTTCCATGGTCCGTAGTTAAGCTCTGGCAGCCTTTGCTGCAGAGCACTGTGGGAACCAAAATGCAGCCTGGGTTCCAAAATTCATAGAAAATGTAATTACCAGCTAGGGTACGTAAGCATACGCATCTGGCTTGGGAAGTTCTGAAGCCACTGATTGCAGGGAGTGCGTGCTGGCAGAGCATTGCTGTGTGCTTACGGTCTGACTGCGGCATCTCGCACTAGTCCCTGTCCAAGAAAGGGCACTGAGCTGTGCTCTGGCCTACTACAGCTATTCTTACCTTTCTAACCCATTGATTTTTTCCTGCTGAGAGAAGTGCCTCTTTGGTTCGATGGCTCCGCTGAGACTCAGGAGATAAAAACAATAACTTGCTGTGTTGGGATGCGGATTAAGCTGAAATCAGCGGGGTCCCAGTTTCCCGTTAAGCAAACCTGGCCATGTTGTGAAGCGCTGTGAGACTGTGAGCAAACAATACAAACAGTACGGGATGTTAACTCTTGGTAACTAATGCGTTGTTGAATGTTGCATTCATAAAAAGCTCCAGCCCTCACATCTCCTAGTGATCTTCAGACAACATTCGAGCTACTTGCGTGGTTTAGCTTGGCGTGGAACTGAGCTTACTCAACTGTAAGTGAAGGAAAAGGAAAGTTATCCTGTAGAAGAAAGGGGAGTAAGCTTCTTTTGGAGCTCTACTAATCCAGTTGAGAGAGATTCTCCCTTACTATATGCATTAAAATTAAAAAAGACATGTGATTATCTTATCGCTTTTCTACAAAGTGAGCTTCTTAATCCCCACAGTGTTGACTGTAGAATTGGATGTTAACTTCAGACATTAGTTCCAAACACTTTCTTTTTGTGTTTCCTGACCCTCCAACTCTTCAGTTTCTGGTGCCCTTGGGGTGTGACGCAGTGCTTTCCAACTTCTAACTTGCTGAAAAATAAACTGGTAATTATTAATCCACTTCAGAATAAAATTCTGGCTTGCATAGTTCTGGATAATTACCATGATTTTGATTTTTATATTTATCTTCAAGCAGTAGACCTGTTGTAGTCTAAATGATGAAGGAAAATATAACTAGGGTGTAGATAAGTATAATATATAAGAATGTATAAGAAAATGTATATGTATTCTTATATGTATATAAGAAAATCTAACTAAGGTGTAGATAAGATGTTATTAATAAACTATTGGCATGGCTTGGACTAACATTGCTCTTGGAGTACAATGTTAATGAAATTCTCACTGCTATGGTTGGGTTTCTTTTCTTTTGCATGTTGTCTGCTTATGGCAGAGAATCAGTTAGTAGTTGACCCCTATCTACAAGATATTTCCATGGGCATAAATAACTCCAACTTGTCCACTCTGAATTTTTGTGTGTTTGTGTGTGGCTAACTTCAACAAGTTTAAAATCTCTTATTAGAGGAAGTTAATAATCCAGATTAAAGCAGGTGAGACAGACTGTAAATTAGTGCAAAGCCAAGCTAAAATACTTCAGTCTTTTCACAGTTGTGTAATATTTTTCTTGATCCTGGACAGCAATGGTGGAAGGCTGATGTGGCAGAGATTGAGCTCCCTCTACCACTGAATGATCCTCACTTACCTGAGTTCAGAGCCCTCTAGAAGTAAATACAGATGCATCCTTTCCCTGGGGCCATATGAGGGCCAGAGCCTGTTGTTGTGGTTTTGTAATATCCAAGCATTTTGGGGGAGGCTTCTGCCTTTCTCCTACTCCTATTAATGCACTTAAAGTAGGAAGGGAACATGCACAGGTTTAGCTTCTTTCAACTATTTTCTTGTCTTACTTGCTACTTAAATATATTGAGTGTTTTGGTGGGGGGAGGAGAAGGAACAACCTCAAATCTATAAATTGAGCTGGAAGAAAAACCATTGAGCTAGAGTAGTCACATTTAAGTCAATCATCTCAAGAACTACAAGTGAGAATTTGGGGCCAGCATTGCAGTACTGGTATCACAAACTCATAGATGTTGCAATAAACAGAAATGATCATTTGATGCTTCCCTGCCCCATTCCAGAGGATGTGAAGGTTTCTGGAGAATCTAGATTACTGGGCTTTGAAATGAGGTGGGCTCAGGAAAGTCATGAGTTAACTGTCCTCTCACATGTCTGTCGTGGTTGGGAGAGGAGTATTTGGAAAATCTAATGGAAATATCTGCTCTGCTGAGGATGGAAAATGTAAGCATGGACAATCAAAGTGCTATTTTCTACTTGATGCTGTGGTTAGATCGGGACTGCTCACTAGGGAAGGTATATATTGAATGGCTTCACAGTGGCAAGAGGACTAATTATGTGGGAAGTGTCCTGGAGCAGAACAAAAAGTTGCAAACACCCTTGCTGTGCCATCGCCCTCACTACAGAGAAAACCAAAAGCCTGACCCATTTCTCAGCATTGTTTCGCTTTCTTAATTAAAACTTGCTTCCATTCCAAAACATGGGGGAAAAAAAACAAAGAAACAGTCAGCATAATGAAGAAATAACACCTGCAGGCACCACTTGCTCTTGTGGCCTTGTGCAAAGGGCGAGGCCCTGGTGGCACTAGCAGGGTCCCACTGGCCATGGCCACCTGGCACCAGGCATTTGTCCAAGCCCAGGCCTCTCCTTTCCTATGGCTTGGGACTCCCAGCCCTGGGATGCCATGGATAAATGTCAGTGCAGGTGGCCTTATTAAGGCCATGTTCCAGGCTAATCTCTCTGGAGTGCTTTAGAAACATCACACATTGTCTCTCCTGGGCTTTGCTTTAGTACTGACAAGTTAAAATTCCAACAGGAGCTGGAATTCCAAGTTCATCCCTCGTATTTCCCTGGCACAGCTAGTAAGGTTATGGCACATTGGGATATAATTTATTTCAGCCTGAACATGGGTAAAATGTCTCTGACAAAGGAAGTCCAAGTATTTGTTGTTGAGGGGAGTCAGCAAATTAATAGATCATCCTGTGCTGGCACAGGCCATCACTAAATCTCTGCGTTGAGTCTGGATATGGCAGTTTTCCATTAACCTTATTTCCCAGAAAGCTCACACAGGAGGGCTCAAACCTAATTTTCTTCTGTCCCCAAGGCTCCTAATTGCTATGGTTCTAGCTCTCACCTTGTGTTCTCTTGTTTAACCCTTTACCCCTTCCCAGTTTGCACAGTGGAAAGTTAGTGGTTTATAATGCCTTTATAGACAAATGCTGTTTCTGTGATTCTACAGCGACTAAAATCCTTGTGAAGAATGTGGAAAATTTCTGTCCATTTTTGACAAATCTGTCACTTGGTTTGCCTACTTATTCCCTCGTTACTGCCTACGTAGCCTTCAGTTCTGCCCTGGAAAGAAATGGAAAACGCACAGAGGCAGAAGAAAGCCCACTCGTTAGTGCTGACATTTAGGAGCTGGGGGTGTATTGCACAATGTGTCAGCTTTGGGGGGAGCAGCTTATGACACTCCTGCTTCCCCCAGCCTCTTGTTCCTGTCCCTGCCCTGTGCTGCTTCATCACAGCTGCGCAGTTTTACCAGTAAGATTTATCTTTTTAATCCCCATGCTTTGCCAGTAAAGGGGTGGCAGTTAAAGAGCCTGTATCTATGCTCAGGTGCCAAATAAAGAGTGCTGGGCCCAACAAGCCCAAGGGTATGGATTCAGTGGTGCAATACAAGATAAAATGTTGTTTGCTCAGAGCTGGATTAGCTGCCTTGAGCCAACTGTGCCAAGCTCTGTCCTTACACACACATTCCCGGTGATGCTTCACCAAAATGCACAGAACAACTGCACGTAGCCAGAGCCAACCTACTATCAAGTGGGAAGGTGATGGGTGAAATGCCTGGTTGGAGCAGTTACTGTGTACTGAGCACTCAGCAGGTCACCCAGTAGGTAGGTGTCCCCGTGGTGATGTTGGTTGCATTGTCCTGTTGGTAGGCGCTACTTGAAGCCAAAAATGATATCAGTGGTATCAGTAGGATGCAGAAAGGGAACGGGGTGAGGATGGTATCTGCTGCTTTAGGTGCGGGTGTGTGGGTGTTAGCCTGTACCCACATTCACAGGCTGGGGATATTATTGGTAATTGCATGGAGCCAGTGACTGAGTTTTATTTTTGTCTACGTTTGACTAACTCCTTTTTGATTAAGATCTCTCTGTGGTGACATATGGTGTCATTATCTGGCAGATTGCAGAGCTCACCACTTTGGGGCAGAGAAGCCTAAAATCTGCTTAGAGCTGAAGCTAGGGCAGGCTGTGTTGGGATGCTTGGCTAGCCTCACATAGAAAAATGTCCTTTTGTGTCTGTGAGGCCATTTCATTGTGTGCTCACAGCAAGGTTGGGTGGGTTGCTTTTAGCAGACCTGCTTTACTTTCAGGTGGGTGTCAGGCAGCTGTCAGCTGCGACCACTGCATCAGCAGTTTTCTGCTTTGATGGCTGTGATAGTGTTCCCTGGCCCAAATCCAGAGTGTTTGTAGGATTTTTTTCTTTTCTGTGAAAGGCTGAGCATCTCTTCACAATTTTCCACTTAGGTTCAGTATAAATACAGTTAAGTTATGCTGACTATGACGGAGGGTGAATACAGTCATGGTAGAGCACAGTATAGCTGTAGGGCAGCCTTTGGGTCGACTTGAAGGTGGAATTCATGGAGATGTCTTGAGCAGTTATTGCCCCTAGTTCATGCCGCAAACCTTTTTTACCCAAAGACCTTTACCACTGCTGGAGGCACAGCCAAGCAGAAATGAACGTGATGATGAGCTGCAGCTTGTAATGAGTGCATAAATTTGAAGTCAGTCATTTTAGTTCATGTTGTTGTGTTAAGCCATAAACGGTGGCAAGCAGATACTATACCTGGAAAGCTCTTCTGCATGAGTGGCAACATTTAAAACAGGGTAAAAGGAAAGCTGAGGGTCAGCACAATCTACTTTATGCTATAAATTGAAAGGTTTTTTCTACAGACCGGCAGGTGAAGAAGTCTTGATTGTGGCTTGGGTTTTAAGTTCACAAAATAGGGGTCCTCTTTTTCCAGACAAGCTGATGTTGAACTCAAAGCTATTTTTCTGGCAAAATACGGAAAGCCACGATCTTTGACCTGGCAAGCAACCTGTAGAATATATCCCATTAGAGCCAGAGTTCAAGGAGATAAGGCTTGCAAGATCAGGCAATAGCTGTGAACTTCATCATGTTTGGTGAGATGAGATTGCCTTTGAGCTACCTACAGTATATAACTCCAGTCCTGGGGCAAGTTATGCAGTCTTACATCCTTGCATCTACTGGCATTAAGGAAGTGCCCTGTGCTCTGACACGTTACATTCCCGGGGTGCTCCCAGATTCTCATCTGGGATGGTGCTGCCTCAAGCTATGAACATCAAAGCAGGATCTCTGTGTACATGCACTTGGTGCAATTTGGTTGGCCATAGGAAGGATATGCATTCACATACCAGGCTCTTCCAGGCACTTTTGGAAAAGCCTTCGCAGAATATTTCCAGCCAGGTTTTGCTTTGAAAGCTGCTGCAAAACGCTAGCTTTTATGGATTTATACTGCTTTGAGTCATTTGCCTGTCTAAATATCATATCCAGAGAAATGCTGTAAACAAGTGAGCAAACAGCCACATAACTATGGTTCCCAGGAGAGAATGATCTGTTAGAAGGAAAAAGTGCTTGTTTGGTCACAGCTGAATTACTAATATTCCTATAAATTGCTTCTTTAGGGTTGTGTAACATGTTTGGGAATGTGGCAATAAGAGATGTTGAAATGGGGAACAGACTTAGAGGAGTAGAAATGGAAAGAAGCCAAGCCAAAATACACAGTGAGCCTTTTCCAGAGACAGGTCAGCAATGATCCAAGTGTATTCCCACAAAATGGAAGTTCAGAAGGGAACTGTAAGCAGTGGAAAATATTACATGCTCAACTTCTGTTACGAACCTCAGTCACTCTGAGTTCATTGCAGAAAAAATGTTCCTAGAGTTTAAAGACCCTTCTACATTTTTTTCTTCTATGTTTAAATATCTTAGGGTTCAGTAGGCTAAAACTAGGAAAAAAGATTAACTCTTTTTCTAACATAGGAAACTTTAACAACAGAACTACTTCAGCAGTTTTCATAGCATCTTTCAGAATAGGACTTCTGTTCATCCTTAGGAATAAGGCAGCCCCAAGGAGAAAAGGTTTGTGGAGTATGTTTCCATTGGGCTTTTTTTGCCGTAGGCTTAAAAATTACCTACTACCTCACATCTTTCTACCATCTTGGCAGTTAATACACACTATTCTTCTCTATAAACAGCTGCCCAGGCAGAGACAGGTAGCTCCTCTCCATGTGGTGGCAAGGGAACCACCTGGCCTGAATTCCCCGTTTGTTCTTGGCTGAACACGTTAACTGGGGAGCATCAAGCAAGCAGTAAGACCGTGTGTGTAGCTGTTACATTCATAACTCCGCCTGCTTCCAACAGCACTTGGCCTGGTAGCTGCTGTTGTCTTTTTAGACATGGAGAAGGCACATGCAGCCTAAAAAGCTTGAGAGCATCTGTTGTGTCCCATGGTCTATGAGAGGCTGTTACGGCCTTGCCTCCTCTTACTATATCTTGCCTTTTTTTTTGAGACGGCCTACCTCTTGCCATCCAGCCAACCATCTGGTGGAGTGTAATCTTTTAGCAGAACTGGGATGGTTTTGTTTGCATGTGTGTATGAATTCTGATATCTTTATTTTGAGTTTGTGTTCTGGTGGCTACACGTTATCCCAGCTAGGATGGTGTCAAAGATCACTCAGATTTGCTGTGCTTGCGTAGTCCTATAAGCTGTTCTCTGAGAGTAGACTCCCATGAAGAAGACACTGTTTATTGATATTTAGCTTTAGTTTATTGATATTTAGCTTTAACTTATTTACAAAACGGTTTTCTATGTCCTATATCCTGAAGCATACCCAGAGAAGGGCTACGAAGCTGGTGAAGGGCCTGGAGCACAAGTCCTGTGAGGAGCTGGGGGAGCTGGGGTTGTTTGGTCTGGGGAAGAGGAGGCTCAGGGGAGACCTCATTGCTCTCTGCAGGTACCTGAAAGGAAGGTGTGGGGAGCTGGGGGTTGGCCTCCTCTCACAGGTAACCAGTGACAGGGCTACAGGGAATGGCCTCAAGTTGTGCCACGGGAGGCTTAGGTTGGAAATGAGGAGACATTTCTCCTCAGAAAGAGCAGTCAGGCATTGGGACGGGTGGCCCAGGGAGGTGGTGGAGTCACTGTCCCTGGGGGTGTTCAAGGAAAGGTTGGATGTGATGCTTGGGGACATGGTTCAGTGGGTGACAGTGGTGGTAGGGGGTGGTTGGACCAGATGATCTTGGAGGCCTCTTCCAAACTTCCAGATTCTCTATCTGGCATTAGCATAGTGTTATCTCATCCCAAACTAGCTGCAAAGTGATTCCTTTTAGTTTTGGAAGCAGGCAGGAGCTTTTAGAAAAGATCAGAGAACAGTCAGAGCTCTACAGCCATGATACTACAAAGAGAAAGGACAACCTTATAGTACTAACAGCACCAAAATTCTGGCACTGATTATGTTCCGAAGTCAAGAACTAGACTCTTTAACATCATTGATGAAGAGAGACAGAGATGCTTCCTCTATTCCAAAGGTGATTTATAGCAGGGGTGTAATTTAGATATACTGACTTGACCCTAGGGAAGTGTGTATGTCTCTCCCTCAATTATGCAGAGAACTTCAAAGACTTATATGAACCAAGTGTTGATACTTACTATGAATATCCACCTATCTCAATTTGTCAGTTGATGAGAAAATCCTGTATCGTGCTTGTTTGTGGAGTCTTTCCTCAGAAATCCAGTTGGATGCCTTTGTGGGTTGTCCTTGCTCATGATTCCCCAAAAGGAAATAGGTCAGAAAGCCTTTGTTTCCTGCTGTTGTGACTGGTCAGATCACCCATCTGTTTTCTCACCCAAGTGATTAATTTTGTTGTCCTAGCCAGGCCATTGCATGTTGAGTACTTGTTAGTGTTTTCAGGCAGGAAGCTTCTGTGCTTGCTTCATGTTGAAACTAAAGCAAAGGGAGGGAAGAAACATCTCTATACAACCAGTCCTAACAATCCTTGAAATTCTGCTGATTTTAAACTAGAGACACAAATTTCCTTTTGCTGGGTAGTCATATGGAAAGGGTCAGTTGTATTAGTGCTCTGTGCTTTGTTCTGCTGCCACTGCAGAGCTGAGACCAAACGTGGTCTACTGGTTCACGAAGGCCCAAATAATGGGATTAACTCTCTGGTGGGGTGAGGTTTTTTTGCTGTTGTTAACTAAGCCCTTAACCTCCCTGCCCTTTTAGTGATTATTGTACAATGCTTTTCTCAGTAGGCTTTTTCCCAGAGGAATTAAGTGCATGCCACCTAGTTGCTTGGGTGGTTCCTCAGCAATGTTGTGGTGATGGGAATCATCACTCCTCTGTCACCTCTCTCAGCTGCTCCACTTGCTTTTAGCCTCAGTAGAAAGCTCCGCTTCTCCCAGCAGAGGGAATGCAACTTTTTACTGATGTAACTGGTTTACAGATACTGCTTTTTGTAACTTTTGGCTGTGTTTTTTCATCTTTCCTTAAAATCTGATCTATCACCGCTTGTAAATGCAATGTTGCTAGTGTTTGCTGTGTGATGTGACTGTAGGGATTAGAGGCACGTTTTCCTGAAAGAAATGTACTAAGGTTCATTATTTGCCTGTTTGTTTGAATTACACACACCAGTGTGTCCAGCTGCTCTGGAGAGCAGCCTCCTAGCTGCACGCTGAGTCTGTCATCGAGCCACAAGGCTGAGCAGAGAGAAAGGAGCTGCTCTTAGCAGATCTCATGGAGTAGTGACTATCATCTTATTTCAAAGGCAAAAATGTCCATTTAGGGTGAAAAGCATGAAACTCCATTTCACAGAATGGAAAGTGAAGGAGAGCATTAATTCAGATTCGTATTTAAGGTGATGATCAAAATATCTTGGAATAGGATGTTGTACAAAATCAAAGTACTTTGTTTTACTTTGTTTCTAGCTCAGGTTAAACAAGCCTGCATCCCCTCTGCTGTTGCAGTGCCTCATGAAATTGGTAGGCTGGCAGGTCCACAGTTCAGGTCTGTATAAGCATAGCTCTCTGGCAGACCTGCACTTCTTGTGCCGATTGATCAAGACTCCCATGACACACACAGCACTGGTCTGACCACAGAAGAAACCCCAATATTTCCTGGGAAATATAAACCAGCAGTTGTATAAAATACATTGGAGTAAAATGGGAGTGAGTGTCTTAAAAGTCCCCAAGCCTCAAAATAACAAAGTCCAGTTTGATTAAAAAATAAAAATCAGATGTATGTGATTTAAGTCAGCCCACCTGTTAGTTTTGTTTTCCCAATGATAAAGGCAAAAGAAAAAATAACTATGTGGTTGTAATGATTTCAGTTGAAAACTAAATTGAAATAATCACTTTCAAGCTATAACACTACTCATCAAGTGTATCATGTCTGAAAGGATTTCAGTTTGCAATTCAGACTTCCTTTCAGCTTAGAAGTAATTTTTTTTTTTAGACAATGCAGAGCCTTTCTAACCTCTTTGTCATTATGGAGGATCTGAAAATGTCGTCTTATGGCAGAACAGATCTTTTTTGTGGCCAAAAGATCACAAGATCAATGCAGATGACTTTTTCTTTTCATTTTTGTGAGCTGGGGAAGAATTTCAGAAAGTAACAGCTTCTTGAAAACTGATAGACCTCAAAACAAAAATAACAAAGCAATTCATGACAGTGAAAAGGGGAAAACAGCCAAAACACCTCAGATGTGCATGAGTGTATATATAATATGGAAGGAAGATGCTCTCCAAGGTCATGTTAAAAGCATAGGTGAGCAAAAAAACTAGTTAACATACGGGCTCACCTCTGCTTCTTTGTCTGTGGATCTCACCCTAGTAACAAGTACAGCTAAACAAGTACAAATTGTATATACAGGGTGTTCACGTGGAAAACTGTATAGCCAAAGCATCCAGACAAACTGCATATCCTGCTGGGTGAGTTTAGAGTCTGTCTTGAGGGGGGGAAAAGGGATTAAAAACTCTCCATGCAGGTGTGTATAAATTTCTTCCTCTTCTCCTGATGTTAGCAGATGAAACCACTAGCAAAGCTTTCAGCAGGGCCACAATTCACAACCATTTGTTGGAACGAAAGGGCTGTCCCAGGGCACCTCTGTGTGCTTCACTGACCCCAGGGCTGGTTGCTCATGGGCTCTTTTCCTGATGTGGTTTCACTGAAGGGAGTTTGAACCTGCTGCCTGTCTTGCCTGCATCCACAGCAGGGCAGGTACTGGAGTGCAGCAGGTGTTAGTTTACACTGGTAGAAAATCTCAGGGCTTCTGAGTCATGCTCCAAGGCCCAAAGGGGCTTTTCTTGCATTGCTTCACCAAGCCCTTTCCCAAAGCAACAATTCTGGGCGTGTTAAACCTGGGATTTTTATTTTGCTTTTTAATAATAGTAATGAGTTGAAAGTGTTTCTGCATTATGTAATCATACAATTCTCTGTGCTTTTTCTTTTTTAAATGAAAACCTAGAAACTAGAACCCTGAGTGCTGTGGTAAACTTATCCCTTAAATTAGTACGGCCAAAAGGATGAGATTGGATGATGATTACTTAAAATTAGTCTCCCCCTGAGTCTCTGGCAAATGATTGCAAAGTGTAATTTATGCAGCAGGCTTTCTAATCCACCAGGTTTCAATGATGTAGTAAAAATATATTACTAATGTAGATACATGTGGCTGAGCTTAACAGTTCCTATTGATTTCTTTCCCAAAAGGAGGAAAAAAAAATCCTTTTTGCTTCAACAAGCTATGGAATTTATTTTAAGGATGGTGGCCAAATTAGGTATTTTGGCTTGGTCAACAGACTTCTTGGGGAAAAAAAGCTTTTGTCTTCAAGAGACATGAGAAAATTGCCAAACACCTTGAATGTCTTCTGAATACAAAACCTAATTCTGAGCTCAGATCTCGATCTATGGTCTGCAGCCAGTGGGCCTCATGTCCTTGTGACTGCAGGCCACAAAGCACGAGTATCTGGCCTGCACAGGCACACTCTGAATGGTGCTGGTGCCAGGCCTTGCTCCATGCTTTTTTGGGAGCGTGTGACCTTGTGAGGAGATCCTGACCTTGTGAGGAGATCTATTGCCTCACTGTGCTCAGCAGTCAGGACAGGCAAAATTACAAACTTCTGCCCATACCAGGCTTCTAACAATTCACAAAAGCAGCCTTGTCCCCTGCTCACAATACTTGAAATTATCTCAGTGCTGGGGCCACTTCAGCTCTTACGTGCTGCCAGATCCTATGGCTGGTAGAGGAAGGGATTCCCTCAGCACTTCTCTGGGGTGGAAATGTCGAGCTCATGGTGGCCAACCCTTTCTTCTCTGAAGTTGTGAAACAGGACCTTGCTCTAGTGTGGTGTTTTGCTGTACCCGGGTGGGATAATCCAGGGAACACATGGAAGACAAAAGATGATGGTTGCAGCCAACATTTGGTAAGGAAAGACCTTGCTCCTAGCTCACCTCTAGAGCTGGTGGAGAGAAACAGAGGAGCTGGTCCTGGGGTGATGGAGAGCATCTGCTCTGTCACCTGGGGAGACTGGCCTCCCAGCTCGCTCTTGTAGGGAAGGTTGTATGGATGCTTCTCCCTGAGAGCTGCTCTGTGACAGGGACAGCTCTCCTGCACAGCAGTAGTCAAATCAGAGAATGGGTCCTTCTGCTTTCTCCTCCAGACTGGAAAAAAAGAAAGCATCATTTTCTTCTTAGTCACAAGTATGGCCTTGCAGGTTGAGCTGCTTTGTTTTGCTCACCTGTGGTAAATCCATGTGCTCGCACAGATAACTGTATGTAAGCCCCTCTGGCTGGTAACGTGGCAGCCACAGGAACTGCTGCTCTTCCTGTATCTGATCCTGCGCTCGCTGGAGGGCTGTTCATGAATCCTGTTTGTAGATGCGACCAGAGGATTGGGCTTCTAGCCAGTACGGCTAATGTTTTATAAAAGGACATATCAGGCAATGTAAACTGCCCTCACAAGGAAAGTTTACATGTCTAAAATGTCTAAACCTTTTTAATCTGCTTCACCATATACTGCCAACTTTCTCCAAGAGAATCAAGCTTCCTAAGCCATTCTTTCCGACAGTAAATTATGCTTGCATATCTAGCCAACAGACAGACTGTGTAGTTGCTGGCGTTTCTCAAACTGATATATCAGGTAATTATTAGTCTCTATAAACAATTCACAATCAGCAAAAGAATTTGTTTTAATTGCATGCATGACAAATGAATACATTAAACTTTAATCTATTTCTAGCTGTTCCATAAGCAGCAGAGGTTACATTAAATGCATTATGAATTATTCTAAACCCTCTAATCCTGCAGTTTGCAAAGAACTCCATTTTCCTCTCCGACCATATCTTATTCTTTCTAGACCTAAATGAAACATCACACACTAAGGTGATCTTTATTGTGTCCTACTGGGAACAATAGTAAAGCAGCATGTTAAACTCTTAGTTTTACCTTCATTCACTGCCATTCCCAGATATATTGTCTTTCTCCTTTGGCTCACACTACCTCTCAGTTGGGGTTTGTTGAGTTGCTTTAGAAATTAGCTCATGCTGCTGTTGCTAGTGAAATGCTCTTTCTCTTTTTATTTAATATGTAATATGTATGCTTAGGGACTCAGAAACCTGAGGCCCTATTGTGATGTTCCTCTGCTTCTGTCACTGATGCACAGAGTTGAAATGCTGGCTTTGCTACTCTCACGAAGCCTTCAATGCCACACTGACTTCCACCTCCACCTCATCTGTATTAAGTGTGGTGTTTTCTTTTTCCCTGCAACAATTTTCTGGCTCAAGTCCTTGTTTAGTTTGTTCTGGAAAGCTGCTTCAATTCACTCAGTACCTTTGGGAAGCTAAAATCCGTTGCCATGCAAGAGTTAAGATACTCAGCTCTGGATTGTATTCAGGACCATAGCAATCAACTCACATAAGCAGCTTCATTAGAGACAGATGCCTCTGGGACTAGGACTATGTTTTTGATACTATATATGAGCACAAACCTATTCCTGCATGCTGTTCTTTGTCTCACCTTCTCATTGTATTTGTAAGACTTTGTAAAACTCCTATTTTAGCATTAGTGACCTGTTTCTAAAATTTTTATTACACAAGATTTTAACAGGTGATGGTCTAAGCTTTGTTGCCCTGTCGTCCCTACCTACGCAAACTTAACAAATTTCTAAAGTGTCACTTTAACAGTCTTCCATACAACAACTTAGTTGTAATTGCCTGGTTATGAAGTAATGTCATCCAAATCACTGCTGTTCCAAAACACAATCAAACTGTGATCCAACTGCTGTCATTACCCTCAGCTAGTTTGCCGTAGGTACCAAATACAGGGGTTATACATGTGATCATGTATTGTATTCTTTAAGCAGACCTGGATAGTGACAAGAGTAATGCAGAGCTACTACCTGGAGTTAATATCAATAAGTACACCCAAGCCAAACTTGTAATCAGGGTTTTAACCTTGCTTGCATGCATTTGTATGTGCATTCAGACTGTTTTCATTCTGCCTTTTCCTTTGTGTGGCGTTTCTGGTTTCGTTAACAATTTTTCTAACATTAAAAAAAATAATAAAAGGTGATGGAGCATCCATGGTACTTCACTTGCAGGAGGTTTGTTTCTTATGTTGGTGTACTCCTGCTCATGCTGAGTGTTACATCATGTTGAACGTGGTCTAACCACAGGCTGCCACAAACCCAGGCAGCCCTCTCACAGCCCAGGAATGGTAAATAGCTGCTATGTGGCTAGGCAAGGCAGGAACCCAGTCAATGAACTGATTCAACACCAAACCAACCCCTTGCAACAGCAAGCAATGCTGTGGGAGATGATCAAGCTAGGCAGACTGACCTGCACAGCTGAACCAATGCCCAGGAGGACAGCAGCCATCCGAGCCCCAAAGGGGGACAGGGAAGGAGGTGGCCTTTGCGTCCTGGTGGCTCCCCGTAATAGAGCAAATCAGCTTTAATGCAGATTTGTACTTTCTTCTTTCTCTCTATAGCTGCACTTTGTATTTTTAAGGTTTTAATGTCCTTAATGTCCTTTACACTGTAAAGCCTTAAAGTTAATAAATGCTCTGAAACTTGGTATTCCATTTCCTCAGGCAATTGCAAATTTTTTCCTAAGATTTTGCTTTCTCTTTATAGGGAATATTCTGCCCTGTGTACACCTTAAAGCTTACCCATTTGTATTCCCCATAACTCAACTTTCTCTTCAAATTCTTCAGTCAGATGTCACGTTAATCAGTTGAGATTCAGATGTCACATTAATCAGAGTAGTCATGTCCCATTTGTAGTAATCATCTCATCTGAGTCCAACATAGTATTCCAGTTAGTGGATTTATCTAGCTCTTGAACTCTAATTTTTCTTTTCCATGGATGAATTTTCTTTTATTCAGAATGGGCTTTGGGCTGGTCTTGGGTATATTCTTCTCATTTTTGCAGACTAATTTAAAAGCACCTGATTTTCCTACAGACTGAAGTTTTTTTCCGATAGCTGGACATACTGCATGCCTGTGCTTGCTCCCACTTGTGCTCCTTGCTTCCTGCGAGGCTGGTCTGTTCACAGGCTTTGTAGAGCAGGCTCACTGAGCTGCCTGTGCTACTTGCTGTCTGACGGCCTTCCCAGAAAAATCTGATGTGACCTGATGGGTATGTTCTGTATATCAGATTAATCTTCATGTTTCTTCTAAGTTTAAATCCAGTAAGTTTTAGATCTCTGGTCCCCATTAAAATACTGATGTGACTAAAAGGCTTCATAAGTGATTGAGAACAAAGTGTTTGACTGCACGACTGGTATCCTTTGTTTCTCTGTACCTTAATTTGATATAGGTTACTTGTAAAGTTACATCTCTGAAAAGTCTTGGATGTCTAAGAGATAGGAAAAAAAAAAATACAAAAATAGAGATTTTTTATTTGCCTGTACCCTGACGGGAAGAGATTAGAATAGTTCAGTTGGAAGGGACCTTCAAAGATCATCTAGACCAACTGCCTGACCTCTTCAGGGCTAACCAAAGGGTAAAGCATGTTTTAAGGGTATTATCCAAATACTTCTTGAATGCTGAGACTCACGGGGCATCAACTATCTCCCTAGGAAACCTGTCCATGTTTGACCACCCTCATGGTGATGAAACGTTTCCTAATATCCAGTCTGAACCTCCCTTGGCACAGTTTTGTGGTGTTCCCTTGATTTGTGATATCTGTGTTCAAAACTTCTTCCATTACTTGTTGCATTTCTGGAAAGTTTGGGATGTAAATGAATCCATGTTCCCTGCACATTGTCTTTCTTTGGTTTCTGTTTTCTTAAAAGTTTTTCTATTTTAATCCCCAAATAGAAATAGCCTATCAGTTAACTAGGCAACGTGGTTAGGTGCCAGCTCCTGAGAACTGAGCACCAGAACTCATGACTAAGATGGGCTGTTGGTATAAAACATAAAGTGATTTAAAAGGTAAAGATAGTGTGTCTGCCTTCAGAAGCTTCAAGTCAAAGCTCCCCATGGCTAACTAAACTGGTTCTTCCGGACTGCTGCACTTCAGCTGGAGTGCTAAAGGCTGGGCAGCCTTACAACTTTAAAAAGAATGGGGTAGCTCTGCTATTGATTTGTAAATGTGAAAAGCTGAGACTTGCTTTTGTTTCAACTAAACTTGCAAGCATCTGATTAGCTTTTTAGGAATGGGTGTCACAGCTTTCCTCAAAGACAAAATAAAAACCGAGCAATGATTTCAGTATTCGGCTCCCTGTCCTACAGTCTTGTGGCTGGTGCCCCTATCTATTACCATGCATTATGGCTTTAAAAAGTGACTCAAAACTATAAAATAGGAGTAGTTTCCATGAAGTGGTGCTCTCCTGCTTTTCCACTGAACAGACCCAGAAATACTTTGGCTCATGTAAGATAACACAGTGAAAGAGAAAATGCTTTTCCTTTGATCCATAGTTTGAACTGCAATGTAAACCAGATGGAAAAATCCCATAGGATAATTTTCCCTTCTTTTGACCATTGAGGGCCATCAATCCAATCACATGAGCTCAGAGAGCCCTTGAACAGCTATGGCATATTTACAGAATGAGTTGGACTGAGAATTTTATTGTTTGAACACAGTGGCGGCATGGAAATAATTTAATGATACACCTATCATATTGTCTGAGAAAAGGCTGAATTGTATAAAAGACCTTTCACTCTGACATGAATCTGAGACAGGGTGACTGGGGCCAGGAAATCGGGAAATTTGTGGAATTCATAGCTCAACATGCTTCATTCTTGGTTGCCTAAACACCATAGGCAGCTCAGACTCGGGTGTACTTTGTATTTTCGTCATACCCTACTGCAAACAATTTTAATAAAATGTGCATTAAATTAATCCCAGTTTTACTGAAACAGTTTCAAAGGAACATAAAACAAATTGTAAACCGAAGTAGAACAATCCTGAAGCACAATAAGCTTGTAACAGGCTGTTTATCAGATGCATATGTTCCACCTTTAGGTTTTATGTGCTGAACAGGTTTCCTACAGGTATAACTATGCTGCAGAAAAAGCCCTGGTAGAGAAGGAAAACAACACTGAAATGTAAACAGTCCATGTAAATGCTTGAACCACCTAATGAGCGTGTCTACAGAAATAAGGATTGTTTGAAATACCTCCATTTACTTTTTTCTTAGCACTTACTGTTATTATTTTGGTATACTTTCACTGTACTGATGCTGAAATTTGTAGCAGTGTTCTCATAAATTTCCAGTCAAAAAGTGAAGTGCAAAGCCACAAATGGATCCTGGACACAACCAGAGCTTTCTCATAGCCCTCCTCCACCTCATTCATCAGACATCATCCTAAAATCAGTTCCGGTTGAGAGATTTCTATAATTTCTATAGATCAGTACATGAGGTGACCTACAATGAAAGTTTATTAAAGTTAGTTTTATGGAAAACTTTTATATAAAGGGTACTTGACTCTGAAGCTGTTGACGCCCAGCCTGTTTCTGCCCTAGCTGTCTAGCCACTTTGGTAACTTTCTGATCGGATCTGACTGAAGATCCAAAAGTGAAGGCATTGGCTTCACTTCAGCAGCAGGTATGGATTTTTGGTGGTCTCAGTAATGACTGACAGTGACTTCTGTTTTGGAGAGATGGCAGCTTTATACTGCTGAAGCTCCACTGTTTTAAATGGGTTTACTCCAAGGCTGGTGTGAACCAGTGCTGGAAAAGATTCAGAGCCAGACGCTATCCTGCATGGTGAAAATACTTTGGTTTGATCAAACATGTTCTGTGGTACAGCTGTTTGACAGCATGTAGATTCAGATCTTGGAGGGGTGATCACAGAAAGGCAGATCTATTCATTACAGAAACTGCCAGGCTTGTTGCTCCTGAATGGTGTCTATTGTCTTTGCCAGGAAGAAAAACATCTTCACTTTGATAAAGCTTTCTGATTCAAATTCTGTAGCAAGTTTTTTCACCTGGAGTGTCTGCTTCATGCTCTGGTATTCAACTTGTTAATGCAGGGAGAGCTGCATTCCCTCCTACCAGCTCATTAGATAACTCATCTACCTCTAAAGTGATCTTGGCACATGTTTTGGAGGCTCCCTGGATTATGTGAACACAGTATCTCTTAATGCTGTCACTCTTAGACAGTCAAAATTCTTGCTAGGGCATTGTGGTGCGGATTGCAAAATTTGACCTTTTGCAATAAAAAATGAGGCTTCTCCTGCCTAGATCATAAGAGACACTTTTAAAAAGCAGTCTGTGTTCCAGTAAACCCTGTTCTGCGTAAGATGTAAATGACTCTCTAGCAGGTGGCTTAGTTATCCAGTACAGCCAGCGTTTGCATACCTATTTTGAGCTAGGTTTCTGCTTCGTGACTGCTCTTGTCCTTGTGAGTGGGTTACGCTTCTGAAGATGCTGTGTAAGGCTGTGGACTTTGGCCTTAAACTGTGCTAGCCAACTGGTTTATTACCTTGAACAAGCTCTTCATCAACTTGTTCAGCCCTTGGAGCGCAAAAACTAGAGACTGAAATGAGGAAGTTTTTCATAGTAAAACAGGGATAAAGCTTAGAGATTAAAAAGTAAGTTTAGGCACATATTTGTTACTGCATAGATTAGTGATATCACCAACCCATTGGAAGGGAAGGCAGCTGCACTGTCTGTAGTTATATTATGACAGATACAAGCTCGTATGCATACAGTCTTAAGATATTACCCTCACCTTGTGTACTGTATGCTGAAATTAACACACTTTATTTTCTGCTTGATCAGACAAAGTTTGAACAATAAGCAAAGAGTCAGAATAATTTTAATTTCAGTCACTATTTCTGCAATGGTTGTCTTAAGATGAAATTATGATTTGGGCATTATAAATTGTCGAGGTGTTCAAATAAAAAAATAACCTTGCTGTAGTTTTTCCATGCTGGGATTACATAGGAAGTCTTGGTTTGTTTTTCTCTTACAACATCCAGGTAAATTCCCAAGAATGTCATGAAGAAAAATCAAGTAGCAGTTCAACCGTGCTTAAAGAACAACTTCAAGCTCTTCAGGTAACCTGTCAAAGAGAAAAGGAGACAGACACGCTGTATGAACAAACCAAGTAAGGTTGCTTACGCTTTCACACCCTTCTTCTGGAAAACGTTTCATTCTGCTGATCCTCCGTTCTTCTTGTTCTGACCTGTATGATTTGAACACTGCTGCAGATCAGATCTGGTATTCAGCAGGGTTATGAATGTTATGATTTGAGATTTGAGACAGCTTTTTGGTGGCTTTTCTCTTCAAGATGATAAAGCTATAGTATGCGATGAGTCATTGGAGACAAGTTTTTGCTGAAGCCCTAGCTATTTTGCAATTCAACCTAGGAAGTCCTAGAGACAAGTCACAGAATCTTTGCTATCTTTCTTTAATTCTATCAACACCCTAAACTGCAGTTGATTTCTCACCCTTCCAATTGCTTCAGCAATTTGGTCAGGTACCAAATTCAATGGACAATTATAAGGGGACAACTTGATGGGGAGTAGTGAGTGGTCTCTGCAAGCTTGTCTCTATTGCGTTTCAGCTAGGTCACTTGTTTGGCTAGGGATGAAGGAATAAAATGTGGTAAAGGGATATGGATTCTGCTTCCATCTATGTCATCAAATGGTTGTACAGTTTTGGGAAAGTCATTTCACTCTCTGTGCTGCCCTTTATGGCCTACAAATTAAGAAGTTTGGCTTCACTTTCCTTTGGGGAGTACACTGAAACCCACAGGCCTCAGTCTCCATATGGGAGCCCTGGATGAACGGATTTTCTGCTTTGCATTTATTAATGTGCAGATCTTAATATTTTTGCTAATTGAGAGAAAAATGAAAAGCAGAAAGGAAGGTAAAGGTAGGTCACACTTCAGCCGCCTTTTCCACTGAAGTTGTCTGACCTTCAAGGTCCATCTCCAGCTCACTACTACTACCACCTGTAAAAAAAAGTGGAATTTGAAATCCTCATTTGTTTCTAAACTACTGAAATATATGATGATGATGTGGGTAGCTATAACCAGTCTCAGAGTATTTACATACTCACAAAGTGGGTGTGCTTCTCACAGGTTACAGGAAGAGGATTTGTCATCTGGGGAGATTTGTTTGTGAAAAACAGGCCTTGAAATGAATGTCTTCCAAGTCACGACTCAAATTGTTGTCCTTCTGCAAAGAATGTTGTCCCTCTCCTTTGCCCCCACACCCCACTGAAACTTGTTTTTTACCTCTTGAACAGTGAAATGATCTCTAAGACCTTGTAAGGTACAGGATATAGAAGTGTGTGATTAGGTACGTTTAAGATAGCTCAGTTTAACCAGCAACTTCTAATTGAGTAGTTAAGGCAAAATCAGTATGTGGAATGATTTTAGCATACATGAAGACAGCAAAGTTAAAGATCGAGTTTCCAAAGGCATTTAGCGTTGGGAAAGTGGGGGCCAGGCTGTGGCTCTGTTGAATAATTCTTCCTCTCACTGACTCACTGAAGTCCTAGAAGAAATAGAAGTGGACTTGGGTAACCTTGTTTTCTCTCTGATTCTCTCTGAAGATCCATTTGTGTTTTGCTGCAACTTAAACAGTGAGAAAAGGCTTATGCCCCTGATACTTCGAATACATTGATCATATGCTGAATAGTAATTTATTTTTCATATTCAGACCTGCTCTTTTCTGTTGCATAGGTGGAGTTTTTTTATTCTTTAAGCAACCACAAATAGGGAGCTCTTATTTTTTTCCCGTAATCTTTGATTCCTGGATTCCCACATAAGGTTGCCGAGAGTTCAAAAAAACATTTCACTACTTAGACACTCAGTGTATTTTATTTCTGCTTATGTTTCTCTTGGTTTTCACTTCTTTCTCAGGACTGAAGGATTGAAGTCAGCACTCTCTTCTTCTCTCTCCCCCTCCCTCCAGCCCTAATGTGCATTTTATGGGTTTGGCCTTTCTTTTGGCAAGTTAGCAGGAGAGGGATTTTGGAACACTTCTGCTTGAGTGTTAATTGTCCTTCACAAATTAGCCAAGGTCACTGGCTTTTGAATCGGCACAGTCTGCAGGAACAAGCACAGGGCCAGAAGTAAAAATGAAAGCAAAATATTCTCTTGGCATGGTAATTGTCTAATATCCATGTAGGTGTAATATCTGAGTATATGTCAGTGGTGTAGCTTATGTAATTTATTAACCTCTTTGATACAGGAAAAGGCATCAAAATAGACAAAGAATCGAGTCTCTTTGGGAAAAATCCAATTTTTCTGTAGTATTCAGATACCTGCCTCTCAATTTTCAGGTGTATCTTAGTCTATCTTGTATCTCACTTTTAGAGTAACTGCAAAATAAAGGCTTAGTTTTTGACCTGAATTGTAGCACTGTTGGTGTTAGGCAAACACTGAACAGAAAAACTTTTTGCTTCAAGAACTTTAAGATCTATTATCTTTAAAAGTAGTCTCAAAAATTATTGGTATTTTTTTCCACAGAAGTACAGTGCAAGTGGTGAGGAAACATCAAAATTACATCTCCAGTAAATGCTGAAAGTTGGGAAAACTGTACACAACAGTGTGTCCCAGGTACTTTGTGCATAAGCCTACCATTCCAAGCAGTTCCTTTAAAATCCATGTGGTTACTGAGTGTAGATCCACATATCTGGGTATTAAAACTGCACAGTTTTCTCAGCAGATCTCTTCCGGGGGGGGGGGGGCCCCCCCACGGCCCTCGTTTTAAAAGGAAATGTTTTAGAAAAACAATTTTTCAGTGTAATGTTCTAAAAATGCTTGGATAACTTTAGATGATAGCTGAAGTTACGTAGTTTTTCCTATTTATGATAAGTACTATTGTAACTCTAAGGTGTGAGGAAACAACAATTTATACTAAGAAGAAAGTTACAAGAAGATGAAAACAAGGAAATTCCAATTCAGTGTCTTAGCTCAGTTCTAGTCACAAATGAAGGAAGGAAATAGTATACAAAACCCACCTTAAAATTAAATACATGTGGATGTGTGTGCACTAAGTAGATGTTTATATACATTTAAAGTGTATTTTTATACATGCTTTAATGATTCAAGTATGTAATTAAAAGCTGTGCATAAGGTTTTCTAAGATCTAAGCACCTTAGATCTTGTTTTCAAAAATAACATTGGCACTCACAAGCCTTTATTTCATTGAGAGTTAATGGAGCATACAGTACTACGTGGAGCATTCCCATTTGCAAAGGGAATTTATTCACACTCATTTAAATGCTGTTTAAAAATGAGCAATGAATCAAAATGCACATGCACGAGGAAGCAATACTAAGAACATCTTTTAACTGAGGATTTTTTTTGGCCTTGCCCCCTCCTCACCTCAGTTGCACAAAGTGACCTGAACACAGCAGAGACTGGGGAGCTTCATCTCCTGGATCCATGTTGGGAGCTGCAGGTTACCTGGAACCTGATGAAAATGCTGCAGCTGCACGACAGGGACACCTTTGCTGGTGTATGTTTTCCTTTGTCAGGTCAAAGGGATTCAGGAAATATCATGGAGGTACTGGGAGCCAGAGCTCATTTGGCTGTTTCTACTCCTGTGGCTTGGCAGATAACTCCTCAAAGGACAAACCCACAGCGGGGCTGCCTGATGCTTGTGGTTCCTTTTCTAAACCATACCATGCCCTGCTTACACCTTCCATTTACTCACGTTGAATAATATGAAGGACACACTCCATCGTCAGCTTGCAGGAGGAATCAGATTTGGGAAACATGGATG
Organism: Heteronetta atricapilla; assembly: GCA_011075105.1. NCBI lineage: Eukaryota > Metazoa > Chordata > Aves > Anseriformes > Anatidae > Heteronetta > Heteronetta atricapilla. Next base: position 37,315,948 of record CM021732.1, on the reverse strand, counting down.
CTAACTCCCTTAACAGATCCTCTGCTAGCCACCAGGTTTATTTAGGAAATGAGAGGATGGGAACCCTGCCCAGGAATATCTACTGTTGCTTGGCTTGTCCAGCAGAACGCACCCAGTCAGAGGCACAGCAATATCCTACTTTCTGTGGGACAGGAGCCAGCCCTGGAAGGCCACGCATAAGTCCAGTCCTGAGGGAGCTTGTCACAAATGACCCCTAATGTGCAGTGGGGAAAAACAGTGCAGAGTTTGTATGAGTACAAATCACAGTACTTTCACACTGTGCCCACAGCAAAGGTTGCTATAATTATCATGATGTATCCTCCCAGATTTGTCAATATGGCAATAATGCAGTTCACATCATCTGGACATACCTGCCTGGTGATTTGAGAACGCAGAGCTGCTCCACCACTGCAGCCCTGACCACAGCATCAGATGAAAAGAGATTTTGGCACAGTGTGTACCATAGTGTCTGTCCACTGTGTGGTGAGAGGACACCTCTGAGGACCACCAGCCTCACTAGTGCCTGAGACATGTGGCAGGAGTCTGAGCTTCAACTCATTCTTGCTGCCTTCAGTGACTCAGTAACTGAGAACTGATCCAACTCAACTGTGTGTGAACGAGGAGTGGGTGTTGGTACCTTGCTCATCAAATCCATGCCAACAGAACCACCAATGAGACCTTGCGATGCACCTTTCTAGTCTCACTGTTGTCTTACTGCCAAATTCCAACCTCCTGCTCCAAACCTTCACAGCAATCACTAGCTGGTGGGGAAAACTGCCTCTGCCACTCACTTTTGTTCTGGAAAGCAACCAGTCTTTTAGGGACATTTCCTAATCAACCTCAGACAGAGGAAGGGGCCATGGAAATTTTCAGCCCTTAAAAGTTAAAGGTCTGACAGAGTTACAAGAAACTGGAAATGGTGTGTATGATGGAAAGTATTAGTCTGGTGTAACAATGGATGGAGCAGTAGCAATGCCTATAATTATAGTTGTAAGTGACAAAACAGAAAGGAAAACTACATTCCAAGTGATTTAAAACCAAGTGATTGTTTTAAACTTGGGTCAGATTGTCCCCTCCCACATTAATACACCCAGGAGGGGATTTCTGCTTGGAAACTGCTACATGGGGATCCGCAGACCTCTCCAGACTGACTCATCCCAGAGGCACAATCTCTCTTTTTTGCTCCCCAAAAGGAGTAAATTTTCCCTTCCAGGTGGGCATGCAGATGTCTGAGCTAAATTGTTTTAAGTTGTGCCCCAAGTTCTTTCTGATCCAACCCCTCTTTTCGCTCCTCCTCCCACTTATCCTGTTTTCTTTGGAGACACCGTTGTAGCTATGTTGGTTTGTTGGGAACAGTCTCCAGAATGGAAAAGGGAGAGAGATGGAAACTACACAGCCTCCAGCGCCTGGGGCTGATCCCACCTCCGAGCAAAGGTTACACAAAGAGGGAAAGGGGTAGCAGGGATGGGTAAAAAGCAGGTCTGGTTTGAATGCAAGAAAGCACCTGTATAGTATGAAATATACTGATACCTGGCTGCTGGCTTGCTGTCCTCTTAAAATATCACAACTGCTGTTCTGAGGTAGCTAGGAAAGTAAATAAAAGCAGCACTATGCTATATTATTAACATATATATTTTATGGTATCATATTTTTAATATAACATTTTGGCAGTGCGTGCTGAGAATCAGAGATTTACACCAGAACAAGGGACCTCAGAAGAAAGTCTATTTGTCCCAAAGTGGCTTGCTGTTTCATGACCTTTCACAGATGTTTCGTGAATTTGTCATCCTGAGCTACAGAATTGCTTTTGTTAGGATGTAGAAAGAGCTCTGTACTTGCAATGCTGTCGGTGACATGACTCTCAGTCCCACTGCATAGACTTGGATTGGGGCAATAACTGGGTAGAGGGGGAGGATATATTTTTTGCAGTCTGTTTTGGTAAGAAAACAGAGAAATTGCACTAACCTTTGCTCTCTCCCCCTCCAACTAGTGGTAAGAGTCTTAGATAGATTCATAAGAAAAGTGAGTGATGATCTGTAGTAAGGATTTATTACTTTACCAGTTACTTGAATTTCTCCCTCAAGATTACACGCAAGGCAATTAGAGGGCCCTTTTCTCATTCACAGAGAAGGGTCGAGGCAAAACCAGGTAACAAAGAGTGCAGTACAAAACAAATGACAATACAGCAAAAGAATCTGAACCCAGGACTGGAAATCCCTTCAGCACTGACCTCTTACCAGTGGTCAAGGAAGAGTCCTCACAAAATCATCTAGTTCATCATGAAAACAGAGTCTGGGATTCATTATCTAACAAATGTTTATTATTTTTAATATCTAGTGAGTGTTTTTCAGATAGATGTCCTAGAAAATGAGGGAAGCATGCCTTCAAGCACTCACTGAAATTCTGTTTGGACATTACGGAGCCATCTCTGTCATCTCCTCACAGACAACAGCTGCCTTTTATTTAAACCAGCTATCTGAGATACTTATAAATACCTCTCCTATCTGTCCACATTGCAGGATAGAAATAAAGAGAAAAAAAAATAGGTCCAAGGCTTTAGAGAGGAGGGAAGTCCTCAAACCCCTCAGCCAACCATGGAACTGAACAGTTCTTAATGCCTGAAGGCCTATGCAGGTGTAGTGACAGCGCAGTGAGGGGAAGGCCAGCTTCCCTCCAGGGAACAAGTTCCCCTGGCAGTCCTGTGACAGACACAGCCTTTCAGTCCTATGTGAGGGCAAGACTGTTTTGATGCTAACAGGGTCTGGTGTTCACTGACACCCCCAGGGTTAGCAAACACCTTCTGCAAGAGGCTTAGGGCCTCTCTCTGCAGCTGCCCTTTGTTTTGGTTTTGAGCTAGGAAGATGGACTAACTAGAGGATGCTCCCTGTAAGGAGAAATCCATCCTCTTTTGCCCCTGTGTATTCCTGAGAGGAGGGAATGAGCCACAAACCACCACCCATGCTGTAAATGTTCAGGAGCCAAAGCAATGAGGGGAGGGGATTGTTCCCCAAGGAAATCAGCAGCACCCACAGCACAGCCATGAACATGGAGGGTCTGCCCAGGGCATGTCCTCTTTCTCCTCATGTTTGTTTGCAATTACCAGAGAGGAAGGCTGGCCTGAATGTCTGTTTTCCTCACTCACCTTGTTGCTCTGGGCCAGGGCCCCCCTCCCTGCCCTCCTCACCTCCAAGGGCTGCGTGTCCTGGAGAGGAGGTGGTGGGGAGACCCGGCTGTGTGACACAAGGTGTGTAACTGGGGGAAGTCACCCAAGGGGTGCCCAGCCTCTCCCAGAAAGCCTGTGCCTGGTACCTACACAAGGGTGGCCAGTACACAGCCTCACACGGGTGTTACGAAGAGATATCCATCACTGCTATTGCTGTTTGCTGCCCCGGGCACTAGTTCGGCTCTTGATTGCCAAATTCAGGCCGGTCTGTAAAGCTTTCCGCCTCCCTGGCCGCTGGTAGCTGCCCACCTACGAGCAATTGATTCATGCAGCATGGAGGGTGGTTTGTTGGTGCTCTTACAGGGATAGCCAAGCACATTGTGTATTTCACAGCCCATTTACAGTCTCCAAGGTAACTAATGCAGATTTATGTCTTTGCACTGTGAAACCCTCGCCTTGTGTTGTCAAAATGGCAGGCCTGCTCCCAGGATATTATTAGGGCCCCACATAAGCACAGTCAGCTTTCAATTGCCTTTAGGGTACAGCTAGAGGGCAAAGAATAAAGCCTATTCATAGCCTGTCCCCCAAACCTTTAAAATGCTTCCCAACTGAGGCAGCAGAGCGAGGAAAGCCGTGGATGTAGGAATCCCATCACTGGCTGCCTGACTCTCTGTAGTAAAGCCCATCCAGTCAGCAGGAATTAGAGTGCAGTGTCAAGCCTGGCGGGTTTTGGGAGACAGGCCTCGTGATAGCAGGACGGACCCTGTTTATCCTTGCTGCCCACCTTGCTGCTTTTGCCGTATGATGGAGGCTTCTAGGCTGGGGGACGTGGTTGGAGAGGTCGGGGACTTTCTTACCTGCTTTGCTGCACTGAGCTCCCCATGCAGCACACCACAAGCACTCAGGCAGCATTGCACTTGAAAGGGTATTTAATCCAGTTCAACTAAGATAAGTGCCTAGGGCTTTCATCCTCAGCAGTGAGTACTGCTATGTGACTAGGAGGTTAAGAAAACATAAAAACATAAAACAAGCCCTGGGAACTGCTATGGTAGGCCGAACAAAAATCTTTGTGTTGTGAGAAAAGCGAAGGTACTGAGAGGCGTATGGTGGTGTTTCTTGTGTGTATGCTTCCAGCTTTCTGGCCATCAGCTGGGTAGGGATGTCCCGTTCCCATCGCGCCGCAGCTTGCACCTCCTGGCGTGTCTTTGATTGCACATAAAGTTGTCATTACAGCAACCTGTGGGACTGCAAGCATGGCTGAGTGCTGTGTTTATCGGCATAAAGACCATGAAAAGCAGCTTTGCCAATGAGCTTGGCATGCAGGTGCCATTCTGTGCAGCAGGGAAGAGATGGGAAGGATCAGGTTTTAGCAAAAAACAAACAAACAAACAAAACCAAAACAGAAATGTCACAGGAAAGAAACAACAACAAAAAAATGTATCAGATTAATTTTGCATCTGTTCTTACTTAGGGGCTATGCTCGTGTTGACTGGTTACCTCAGATTCAACATGCGAATGTAACACGTGAATTATTTTTAACTCCAGCCTGGTAAATATCAACTATCTGCTGCTCAAGCTACATTAGCAGATATGTTGCTAGGCTAAAGTGAATTCATTAACTGGTAACAGAAAAAGCATTTACAGGACGGGAATCACCATAGGAGGAGGGAATTAAGACATCCCAAAGTGCAAGCAAACACATCCTGGCATTACCCCAGTAGAAAATTACTCAACGAGGCTATGAACTCCTGAACTAATCTGTGTCCCCTCTCCTTGGCCTCCTTGATTGCAAGCAGGAAGAAGCCTCCATGTGAGCAGGCTGAAAACATCTTCTGCACAACAGCAGCTTTTCCTTGCATATCCACCAGTCTCCATTTTCCTCATCTCCGAGCTTAAATGAACAAGCTGTCCGTGCAGCCAACTCGCATTTGCATGTTCTTCATGTCCAGAAGTGTTGGTGAATGTCCTCAAACTGGATGTGGGTCACCGAATAGGGGGAAGTGGAGGGGAGGGGTGATTTTAAGTCACCGAGTCTTTCATCCATAGTACATCCTTCACGCTCATGAGCATCCCACAAGTCAAAATAGGCAGTCTGAGAGACACAGCCCTTTTTGTGGTCTGTGTGTTCCGAAACATGCTTTTTTAATTAGGCTGTAAAGAAAACTAAACAATTTCTTCCTTCCCGCTCATATGGTTCTCCTTAGAGCCACCTTCTTCCCGCCATCTCTCCTCCTCCTCCAAAACATAGAAACATTCCTCCTTTTGCTCGTGACGTCATTTCCAGAAAGCAGCTCTGCCAAATAGGGTGGCAGGGCACTGCATCTCTGCACCCATATTTCAGATGCCAGAGCTGGACTGGCTGGATGAGACCTTTCAAAGAGAACAATTTGCCAGTGCAGCAAGTGGCATTCACGTTGTTCCCTGTATTTGCTGCTGCCAGCAGTGTGATGGCAGGCCAGTGCACCTCACAGAGCTGGTGGCTTCAGTTGCATCTTGCCATGAGTATGATCATACGGCGTTTCCTTTGCCTACCCTTTTTCTTAGGGCAAGAATACCTCCAAAAGTTCTAGTGCAGGTATATAAGTTTTTTAGCTTCCTTACATGGGCCCGATGGTTCAGCATTGGTTCCCCTGTTGACAGTTTCTCTCAATTAGTTCTGTTTAAAAGTAAATTAAAAATTTAAGTTCAGGTTCCCAATAGGGGCATTCATTCCTGTAATCAGAGAGAAAACTGGGCCAGAATAAAAACTGTGATTTGGACTGTAAATGTAAGAAAAGTGACAGATGGAAAAAAAGAAAATGAGCACTTCTTGCTAGGAGGAGGAAAACCTCACCGAATTAAGAGTTATGGGCCTCTGCTTGGCCAGAGGTGTCGCTCCTGACTTGAAAAAACTTGTTTCTGGAGGCGTATGGTCCAAAAGCAGGCTGAGAGGTGCTGAGATCTGCGAGTACGGTGGCTCAAGATTTCCTGCCTGCAAGAAATAAGACCTTTATTTTAGTTGTACGTAAAGGGAATTACCCTGGCGATGTCTCAGTCCATCTCCAATTCTAAAGTCCTGAAATTTCACCTGGCCATTTGGACCAAGAGGGATAACTTGCATCACAGACTTTCAGCTGAGGGTCAAGTAATGTGAAGACAAGGGAACAGCACAGACAGAGCTGTGCTGTACCATGATTTTTCTCCCTCTTGAGACATCGTTAGAGACTTAGGTGATTATGCAGTCTCCATCCACAATCTTCAAATTAAAAAAAACTGCTGTAACCTGCTATATGCCACTTTAAACTTTCCTCTTCCAAAATCTTGTCCAGCTCTGGCATTCCTCTTTAAACAGAAATGTTCCTCTACTGCAGAATCTTTTTGATAGGTTTGTGCAGCTAATAGGTCAGAAGTCAAGAAAACGTTGTTGTATGCTTGTATTTCACATATAAGGTCTTTCCTTACAGAATATATATATATATATATATGATGTGTATATAATAAAATATATGGAAATAAATTGGGATGGTGGTGGTGCAGGAAAATTTCTTTGAGTCAGGAAAAGAAATTATCCGTTCAATTTTCAGGGGATCTATATGAAGGTATGTGGGTGTTTTTTTTTTTTTTTTTCTGGAGACAAAGTGGTAATATAGACCGTTCATTCAAAATGAAAATGGTTAACTTGCCAAAAGATTTTGATTAGCCAGAATTTTATGCTTGGAACTTTACATCATTTCTTAATCCTGCTCCATAAAAATATACGGCCATACGTAAGTGTTTAACATCACATTTGTAGGAATTTGATCCAATTTAGCACATAGTAAATTAGTTACATGAAGGTTGCTTGCTTTATGCTATGCTCTGTTCCTAATACCCTGCCTGCCTGACATTCCACTCTCCCCATATGTTCCATCCCTAAGATATAAAAATATAAATTCAAGATGAGAAGATTAGGACCACCCTCGAGTAGGTTGCCTTCACTCTCTATATATTTTAAAAAGAATCCTATATTCTGGCCTACCAATAAATCAACCAGAAAGAAAAATGAAAAGCATTCATTTGCAGATGACACAGAATACGTACCTTAATGAATTTACAACATGAGCCTCTTCATTTGCGTGGGGTTATGAGGCTCATGTCATGTTTTCAGGGACAGGTCGTAGAGAAGAGCAATTAGCTTGTTTTTAAGACAGGAACCCAATCAGTCAGAAGTAAAGACAAGTTTCCCAGGTGATCAAAGTCCATTTTAAACCAGCTGACTTACAGAGCTAATATTTCTTTTCTTTTTTTTTTTTTTTTCTTTTTGGATTTGGGTCAGATATGAAAGGATTTAATCCCCACATAGCTAATCCTCCCAAGAGCTAATTTAAATGGAGACTGATCTATCAATTACAGCATTGCTTCACTACCCAGCAGAACTTCTGAGTTACTGAGGCTTAATTTAGCTTGGAAATTTGTTAAAGTACTCTGTTACTATTTCAAATGAAATGGAAGCAAGTGACTGAGCTGAGAAAGGATAAGCTTGGGGGTTTTCTCTTATCACTTATGAAGGATCCCTTTGACTTAAATTCTATTTTCAAAGCCTTCTCCTGGGTGAATCTTGGCGACATTTCTCTATTTTTCAGTCAAATATCACCAAAAATGCAGATTTGAGGCAAACAAAACTATCTTTGAATTAATTTCTATGTCAAAAAATAATATTTTAAAATTTGGGTTATTCTAAAACAGTGTCTTTGATTTGAAGGTTCACTAGTCAGCCCGAAGTGTCTTACTTGCACTGCTCTTCTCTGGGAGGCTGAGAAGTCAAACAGCAAGAAGAGACCTCGTTAGGAGCTGAGCGATGGAACTGGATCGACAGATTGCAGAAAACACTTGAATTCAATTATGAAAAATGTTCTCCTTACATCCAAATTTGGTTAAAATTCATCATTTTTGGGTCCTGTTCCACACAACAGTTTTGTCAGGCTCCATAGTGACAATGCAGCAGTGTTTTAATAGCATTAGAGAAGACAATGACATAAGCAGCCTTCTTAAATTGCCAGAAGTTTTGCACTCTCTGATAAATACAGCTCAGTCTTGGCTGATTAAATGTGGAAGTAATTTATCCAATTGAAATGCTCATGCTTTTGCCAAGTTGTTTTTTTTTTCTTTTTTGTACGGAAAATTGTTCAGAAGTACGAGGCATGCTAAGATGGGAATCTCTCTTAAGTTTGGGACAGAGTTTTTCATGTCGGACCCCTCTTTGCTCCCCTAGTTTGTTGCCCCCCAGTGTACGGACATTTTCAGAGGAGCAGGGTGCGGGGCTGCTTTCTTGGGTGCGTTCTCAACCTGCTGGTGTGTCCAGCCTTCTGAGTCCTTATTGCCTTCTGCGTCACACTTTTTAGCATTCATTTTCCCTGAAAAAAACAACTAGCTGCTGCACTTGACCTCTCCTTGGTCAGCTCCACGTTGGGCATTTATCAAATTCCCATTCAAAGAGGTGTGTTTGGGTTCCTATGGATTTCAGTAAGCGCTGGGGGGGAATCCTTACGCCAAGGCTGCCCCCTTTGCTTTATGCTGGCAGGTTAGTCTGGGCCTTTGCACTTCCCTGCCTCTGAAAGCCTTTGGAGGACTGTCTGCCCCTCTCTTGGTGTTGGTGCTTCCCTTTCCCTTCCGTGACTTTTGACTTTGGCACTGAAAGGTCTTGAAATCATTCCCAAGGCACTGCTCAGCCACAGGGATGTTTGTTGCCCCATCCCTGGGGCTGCGTAGCAGAGAGGGGACGGTGATGCACAAGGGCCACTGAGCTCCTTGGGGACAAATTCACTCAGAGGGTGGTGAGGCACTGGACAGGCTGCCCAGAGAGGTTGTGGATGCCCCATCCTTGGAGGTGTTCAAGGCCAGGATGGATGGGGCCTTTGCCAGCCTGACCTAGTGGGTGACTTCCTTGCCCATGGCAGAGGGGTGATCTTTAAGGTCCCTTCCAAGCTGAGCCGTTCTATGAGTCCGTAATTCTGTGAAATTGCTGGAGGCACCAGGTTTTTGCTGCTAATAGGAAGAGGTGACTGGCACAAGGGGGTCAGCTGCCTCATCACCCCAGTGTCCCTCAATGGAACACCCCATTCTGACCAAGCCCTTGCTAGCTTTGAGTCAGAACATAAAATAAGCTGTGTTGGTCCTTTTTTTCTCTTTCCCTCCCCCATATTTATTTGTCTTTTCTGAAGTTTAACGCACTCTAGCCAGTTTAATAAAATATGACAGCAAAGATCCAGGCTGCCCATGCTGTAATTTATTGCTTTCACTTAGCACTAGAAGCTTCCTGTGACTGCTAGACAGATAAAGGATGGAGTGGCTCTGGAGCCAAAGGCATAGCTTTGCATTATTTTTTTTTTTTTTTTTTTTTTTTCCTAGGGATAATTGCTGAAAATAGCACTGCTGGTAGAAGCAACCTTTGAGTTTATACCGAAGTGAAACACCAGTAATAAGGGGCCTCGCTATATAGGAATAAACAAAGTTGTTTTTCTTTATTTTGTTCCATTTCCTCCAAGAACTTCCAAATAATTCAGGGAGAGAGGTAAGAAGAGCTGGGAACATTACTTTTCCTTTAATCCTTAGATCCCTCAGCTGACTCCACACTTTGTTTTCATGCTGAAGGGGAAAAAATATTTTCCTGGCAGGTTTAGGATGATTTTTCCATTAATCTTTTCCCTTGGAGCCAAGACGCATTTTTTCACAAGGATCTGATGTGACATAATACTGTACCTGGAATTTCACACTGGAGAGAGTGGAAAAACCTTCTCACCACAGCAAGCACTCGCAAACCTCCAGCAGAACTGAGAAGCCAAAAGAGCAATTTAAAAAGGGGACAGGAAGGAGTACGGGGCAAAGCCATTTCCCACAGGGAGGAAAGCTCTGAA
>CM021732.1:37253276-37305903 GCA_011075105.1 Heteronetta atricapilla | reverse complement strand
AAGGAGTACGGGGCAAAGCCATTTCCCACAGGGAGGAAAGCTCTGAAGCGTTGTGCTGTTTTTTTAAGCCTTTCAAAGATAAACTGATAGAATATGGTATGTAGTGGCCCGGGCCAACAATTATCTTGCTGGGAAGTTATCTCAGCTGTTTGAAATCCTATTAATTAAAAAAAGAAAAGAAAAGAAAAGAAAAAGAGCACATCAGGGTGGAATCTCAAAGTGTAAATGCGAGGAGCAATGAAAGCGTTTCAGATTAATGCAATCCAAAGCAGAACAGAAACTGCTTCTGCAATTAAATACATATGTACATGATCTTGGATTTATGAAAGATTTCGTTTGATAGAACCCACCCATCTCCCTATTTTTGGCTTATCAGTGCTTTCTTTCAACATTTAAAGTGTTTTCTTCAAAGCCCGGAGCTGGAGCATCTCCAGGCAGTTTAAGTGTCCAGATGTGGAGTGGATTTCCTAAACACTTGCAGCATAGGGAAGACACGATGTTTTTTGCTTGGAAGCCAATGAAAAGAAGTATTTTTGAATTCTGACTTGGTTTTCAAACAAACTCACTGGAACGTGTCTTGAAGAATTCCCAGGCCTCAACAGAGCAACGCATCGCTCTTGACGTACATCTGCCCGCGGCCCTGCCGCCGAAGCGCCGTAGGTTTGCCTGCAGCAGCCTGTGCGCTCAGGAGGCGCGGCCATTTCTGACTGCCCTGGGCTGGCTCTGTACCCATGGCAAAGCACGGTGAATGGAGTGCTCCAAGGACTTCAGAGTACCGCATGGCCATGCTCCTCCTTAAGCCTGGTGGCGGCCTGCGCCGTGCTTTCCTGGTACTAGAAACCCAAAGCCAGTGCGGGAATGAGAGAGAGGCTCAACAAACAAGGTCCTTCTGGCAAACATTTCTGGACCGCAAGGAAATTTCTCAGCCGCAGCGGGCCACAGCTGGTGAGTGCCAGAAGTGTGGTTACCCAGACTCGGCTTTGTCCTCGGTGACGGCCACGCTCGTTGTTCCCCAAGAGCAGGCTGGATGTAGCACGCTCCTGCTCTCATGCAGCATTGCGGCAGTGTTGCACACCATGGGCAGGGACCAGCAAGGGCAGGAGTTTCTTATCTGTTTGGCAGTGCTCCGCTGGCACCCGTCCTCCCAGCAAGGTTTATTTTGCGGAGGACAATGTTGGCTGAAATGGCTTTTAAATCCTCTAACCACAGGGGCTGATCTTTCAGATCGGTTTGAATTTTCAGTGTTACCTTAGCTCAGCTCTCAAAAAAAAAAAAAAAAGAGTAGAGTAGGCTGTGTTGGAAGCCAATCCCCCCCATTTGTTCCTGGCACGTGCACAGTATCTGTTCAAACCTCCATCACGAATGACTTCACGTAATGCTTTCTTTAGTGCATTTTCAGAAAACAGGGCAAAACCAGACTTGGCCTAAGTGAATCCCACTGCACGGGATCGCCTACTCCTGATGTTGCACCGAAGCCCTACACCCTGCTCCCTGCTCCAGGGAAACTCGCGCCGATGGCAGGGATCCTGCTGGAAAGGGTCCATCCATTTCACCCAGTGCAGGGCCCAAGGAAGCAAGCTCCCCGTCTGCCCCAGCCAAGGGAAGAAGCCACTTCCTACATACAAGTAATTAAAATGCTTTCATTGCATGAAAAATTCTATTAAGTCTCGCCCCCTTTGCTCTGTGCCCTGCGCTCCATGTGGGCTTACTATGCTTTCTTTTCATGACTTTCTGCCGAACCGTTTCTGAGAATTGTAAGTGTGAAAACAAATAAAAAAAAAAAGTTATATGTGAGGGAAAACCTGCTGCCTTTGTTTGAAATCCATTCCCAGATCCGTGGCTGGCCAAGCCTCGCCCAGATGTTATTGTGTGGTTATGGATCTTGGATGTTCTTTCTCTGCTGGAAGCAGCGCAGCCAACGTACACCCCTACTGCAAGAGATCTGCAAAACAACTGTGGGCCGCAGCTGAATGCAAAAGTCAAAGCAGAGGTGGGAGCCTCTTGGCAACACCCATCGGGCTGTCCTCACAGGTCTGTGGTAGGTAGGAACAGGACGGGGAATGTACACAACGCAGCAGCCCAAAATAGGGCCACAACACACAAAAATAGTAGGAAGCGAGACAAATAGTCCTCAGCAGTCATTTTCCTCTTTCCCCTTCTGTCCGTCCTCTCCCCTTAAATCTTTCAGTTTTCCTTTCCCTTCTAGCCTTCTGTCTCTTTCAGGGCAATATTATTTTCCGTCTGGGGAGAAAGCAAGCGATTTTGCCTTGTTTGCTGCGAGGGCTGGCACCCTGCCGGCGGGGGACAGGGGAGCAGCCTGAGCAGCGTGATTGCGCCGGTAGGTGCTGTTACACAGGCAGTTACAGGCTGGTTGGTTTCATAGGGTTCTTTCAGCTAAGCCATAAAAACAGAGGTTGTTCCTACTTACGAGCCTTAAAAATCCTTCACCGTGACCCATCATCCTGGTCAAATGCCAACACTTGTTTTCTGGGACTGCGTTGCACATCGTGACCTGTGGCTAAGGCGAGAGCGTCACGAGCTACATTTGGCTTCAGGAATGCCAGCACTGCAGTGGCAAGTGACAAAATACCCAGTACGTAAAATCTTTCTGTTAGAAAAAAAGGTCCTGGTAAACGTGCTCCCATACTGGGAAGATGTGGTGGCCAGCAGCAGGCTCCCATGAAGCGAAGAGCTTTAGCTCCCTTTCCCGCTTCCCCTCAGCCCAGCTTTACAAAGGGGCTTTGGTGCTATTCGTTTCTTTCTCTAGCCAGCCTCCTTCCAGCATTATGTCTGCTTCCAGATCCTCTTTTTAGTTACCATTTCTGCAGCTGGACCCCTCTCTGAAGTAAAACCTTCCGCCCAGCACGTGTGCCCACCTTGCTCTGGCTGTGAGTGTGTCCTCCCTTCTTCTTCCCTCTCCCCCCTTCCTGACAGCATCCCTTGGCAGCCCTTGCACATTTATCCTTCCAAGGTGAATTAACGTAGATAATTGCTACGGTGAAAATAGTGGAGCGACCTATTAATTTAGCAGATCATTTCGCTGCTCTGTTCAATTTGTCTGGTTGATGCAATCTGCTTTGGCACTGCCTCTCCGCTCCAAAAGCAGCAGCCCTAACGCTAAGGCAGTTTGTGCAGGATTTATTTCATAGCTACTGTTACCAGCAGGTCTGGTGCTTTTCACATTTGCTGACACGACACTTCACTGTGGTAAGGAGTGTTTGTTTCTTCCAGAGTTCACGAGTGTATCTTGAAGTCATGTACGCGAGGTTTTACGTTGATGTGAATGTTATCGTTGCGCAGGAAGCCAGGCCAACAAGGCTGCAGGGGAAAAGGTGGGAGGTCTGAATGAATGAAATGAGCCTGGGATTTTAGCGTGGAGTCCCCCTCTCTGTTAAATGAATTATCTCGCAGTTTGGTAAGAAAAGATTGCCCACCACAGGACGACCAGTGCAATTTTTCTCTCTATTTTTTTTTAACTCCCTTATTTTTTAATAAAATTTCGTGTCTTTGTTTCCAGAATGGTATGTTTGAAGGAGTTTCCAGTATGAAAGTGCAACTTTGTGTAGGAAAACCATTCAGGGTTTCTGTATTTCTTCTTCTAGAATAGTTTTTATATTTTAATCCACAGACTCAGTGCACAGATGAGAACTTCTACAGCTTCTCACTCCAAAGACTTCTTGTGCTGGCATCCTTAACTTGGAAATTTAACACATGATATTGGATGGAGCCTACAATCTGCCCTGTAATTTTGTTTTTCCCAAATATTAATTTCATATTTACTGGCGCTAAAGCCATTTTTCTGCAGTTGCTGTGACTTCTGCTCTCCACATCTCAGTCCTGATCCCCGGCTGCAGTTTGTCGCAGTTCAGCTGATGGATTGCGCACCGCTGGGTGTCTCAAAAAGCTGCCTTTTCTGCAACCATCCTACAACAAGCTCCCTAAACAGGACCCCCAAAATTTTATCCAGTAAGACCCTGGGTTTCTTTGTTGTTGTTCCTCAGCCCAGGAAATGCCATTCTCTGGAGCCCCTTTTCTTTGCCGTCTTCAGCTCCCTGTGTTTAAAATGAGGCATTTGGTTGAGGGTCTTCTAAAAAAGCATAGCTGTTCTGCAGAGCTCTTGTGTCTGCAGGGGTTTTCCCTGGTGGCCCCAACAAACTCAGTGCAGAAGTGGCTTTCTGTAGGGACACGTCACCTGTACCCGTGCCTGAAGGAGCCCATCCCAAAGAAGCAGCAGCAGTGCTGGTGCCATGTCTCCAAACTTTTGGGCACGGGGAAAGAGACCCCATGTGCTGTACTGCAGGTGTGGATGTACCACAACGCGGGGTGGATGCAGGGGTGGCAAACCCTGCCACGTTGGTGATAGCCCTGCATCTGGACAGCCTGCAAGGCTGTTCCATGTTCCAGACTCTCTGCTTACATATCCAACGTGGTTTGGGATCACGCCAAGGCTATTCACCAGGCAGCCAAGAGACCCATGTACTGGTTCATGTGAAGACCAGGTGATCTTGAAGGCAAGCAATCTTCCAGCCTTTGTGTACCTATCACATGGGAAGCAGCTGATGTTTATTCTCAGACCTTCTCAGAAGGCCACCCCATCCTTTGTGTCATCAACTTAAGCCCTTGCCATGAGCTTTCTCAGGGCTGAGTGCTCCCTAGCACCTCGCACACATTGCTCACCACGCCAGTAAGAGCCCATCCCCATGGCCTCTGCTCTGTTTCAGTGGGTCGGCTCCCACATCTCTCATGACATCAGCCCTGTGAAATACACAGATTCCACGGACACAGCCGAGTGCGAGCATCCAGGTGATGATACGGTATGCTTTCACAGGGGGAACTTATTTCCAGAGCCTCTTGTGTGCTAGCTTTGATGGAATGAATATAACTGGCTTTGTCATTTGCCTGTACGGATTTATTCCGGGGAAACAGTGGCTGGCACCCAACCAGTGGGAATCAGGCATGTCGACATCCCTGCAGGTCGGGACCACTGAGGGCGTGACACAGTGTTAACAGCAGGCATCTTGAAGACGTGCTGCCAGAGAGGTTCCTCACCCCACCGCCAACGACTAACCGTATTTAATGCCAGGTTTTGGCGCAAGAGAGGTCTCAGCATCTTCCCAGCACCAGGCAGCCCGTCTGGGGGCTTCTCCAGCGGCTGGACGGCGCAGCCCTTGTGCAGCCGGACAGACGCCGTTCTGCTGCTCCCCTCTGCTGTTCAGCGCAGAAAACAGCACACTTGCAGCCAGGCGTCCTCTCCCCGTTTCCAGAATATTTTCTCTTTTGCCCCTTTTCTTCTTTCTTTAACCAGTCCGTGGGAAGGGTGCCGTGCTGCAACTGGATGTGCTTATTGTGCTCGGCAGCTGGCTGCAAGTGCAAAAGAAAATAATGCTGGTTTCCTCTGCACAGTAATTCTCCTTTCTGACCTTTTTTACAGATGAGGAAGAAAAAAAAAAAAAAAAAAAAAAGGGTAATTTATTGGAAAAGCAAAATAAATGTGACACAAAAACAGAACTGGGTCTGGAGAGACACTGCCTAAACAGGCAGTGCACGAAGATGGGCTGAGGTAAAGAAGCTTTAAAGGTTAAGAGTCAAGGTCAAACAAGGGCTGTGGTTCTAGTTCAGATTTAAAAATATGAACACATTAACATGTCTTGCTCTTGCAGGATGTCATTTCCTTTTAAATGGGAATCTCAGAATAGGGCCTTTGCAGGTTTGGTTTGGACCACAAATAAAAAATTCAGATGCGACTCTCCTGCCCTCTCCCCCTAAAATGGCTTCGCTTTGAATTTTCAGATTGCAGTTTAATTCAAATACCAAGTGGAGTAAAGGCAAAGGCATTACAATGCTAGATAATTATAAATGATAAAGCAGCACCCTCCGAATTTTTAAGCCTGCCAGTTTAAGCAATCATTGCTTCTATAGGATTAATCATCTAGATTGTATTGACTTGTGTTTCTCTCTAAAAATCAAACCTTACTGCCTAATAATTCTTTATATGTAAAAAGAAGACACAAAAGAAAACAAGCAAACATATAAATAAGTCTCCACTTATTTTGCTCTGTGGTCCTGATACAAGTAGCTGCTCCTGCCAGCAGCTTGGTGAAAGGACAGCTTTTGCTTGCTTTCTTCATCTTTTTCTCTCTTTTTGCTGGATCAGCCATAACTTACTGCATTTTTCTGAAGCCTGACTAGCATTTGCAAGTGAAGCACAGTGAGCCAGTATTTCTACACATCCTGGTTTCCTCTGCTCCTCCTTTCTCTTTACCCTATTTCATCAGGAGTAGTGTCAATAAAGTCAGGAGGTGGATCAAATGAGAAATGTTGGCGTATCCTTTGGGTTAAACCCTCCAGGAGGACTGTAAATGATGTGATGGCATTTGGACTCTGCCCACCAGAAAACATCCAAGACAATGAGGTTGCAAAAGGCTTGGGCGCTCTGACCTTCCTGATGACAGAAACACGGTCCTGTCTTGGGGAAATAAATAGAGTGAATTTAAAGGTCTCCTTCTCCAACTGCTGCATCAGCTGGTGGGAGACAGGCAGGTGAAATGTTTATTTTTCTCTGTTCAAGTGCTCTGTGGCTACCTGGTCCATTTGCTACTTTTCCCAGAATGGAGAGAAAAACAAGCCCTGAGACTGGAGGGAGAGCTGTGGAAGAGCATGGATTTCTATGCAGATCATCACACTGAGGGTCATTCCTCATGGACAGCAAAACAAAACAAAACAAAACAAACAAAAACCAGGCTGATTTAGGTCTGTGCTAGTCCCTGTATTACACTCCCATTCTCAACTGAAGTAGCTGAGCCATGAATTTATTTAACTCCTTCAGAAATAAAGTGGACTTGGTCAAACTAAACTAGTTTAATTTTGGATGGGAACATCCACACAGGAGTTTATTACAGTTAAATGAATCCTCTGCAATTCTACATCTGTGGTAAACTTGGATAGATTTTCCTGTATATCTTGACATAGATAAACCCCAACTATAGCATATCTAGGGAACATTTTGCTTCCTGAGGGCTCAGAAGTCCTTTCAAACATATTTAATAGACCAGAAGCTTAATGTGGACCGTCAGTAAAGCAGAGAATTAGTAATAATACGGCCACAAGCTGAAAGAAATGAAGTAATGTGTTTTGTACTGCCAGGCTTCAGGTGTTCCATGATTCATCACTCAGAAAACACAGATCACTGGAAGATGTGTGAGTAGAGATTGCCAGGCCTCTATTAATTAATGGAGACTGTGTCTTCTCTCTGTGACAAGGTGCAGTCAGCATAATGTCAAAACCACTGATGGCTGATGGCACATTCTGCAAAGCAAGGGGGAGCCTCCCCTTCCCTCTCAAATCATACCTCTGCCTTAAATTCAAAGTAGCAGAGGTTGTTTTTGTTTGTTTTTGAGCCTCTGACTTTCCTGTGTTCAAGCTTTTCCATATAACCTTCCAGATCCAAAGAGGTAAGTAAAAACTTTGTAATCCCATGATTCCAAGAGTAGAATCTTTACCCAAATCCCCAAATTTTTACAAGAAAATTGCAGTTCTGTAGCTGCCTGTATCCCAAAGTATTTCATTTAGATAGGTTATCATTCCTTATTATCTGTGTAGCATTGACAATGGGTGTAAAACCCCTAGAAATAGTGGCTTTTCCATTTATTTTCATGTACAGCTTGTGGAACATACTTATGACAAGAAAATACTGTAGAAATGCAAGTTAATTATTATCATTATGTAACTCCTCAGCAACCAGGAGCAGAATTAACAATTTGAGTGGTGCCTATCAGAAAAACAGAATACATTTCAGTAAGCCTGTCATTTTTGATACCTTAAGTAATCTTAAATAAAATTGCAGTGGCTCAGGCAGTGGAAAAAAAAATAAAAATAAAAAGAAACTTCTTATAATCTTCATTGTGATAATAATACATGTATTCCTTCATTTAAATAAAATCTCTGAACAACACCTGGAATTTTACAGGGGAATTCTGCACTGGGGATTTGTATGCAGTATGCTTGCATATGAAATGTCAGAACTGCATGGACAAGGACAGCAGTGAAATTTAAAAGGTGATGGATTAGACAGATGGCTGAGCAGAAGTGGTCGGCATTGCCATGGAGAAAAGCCTGATGCCATCCTCAGCAACCAGTCCTCAAGCTAGCAAGAGTCTGGCTGCTATGGAAGCATCAGAGCCAGCCCTGGGTGTTGCAATATGCCGGTTTTCCAAGAAACAGATTGATGTACGGTGTGTACTATTTTTTATTTTCTTGAAGGAGGAGGGGAGAACTATCTATGGATTTGAAGCTGTCATTTGGTGCTGAATTTCGTCTTATCAATGCATTTATTGACACCTAGGAAGATTCTTTGAAATAGAGATTATATTGTGAATATTGGCATATCCTCCATGGAAATTACTTTATTACTTTTTTTTTTTTTTTTTTTTTTTTTTTTTTTTTTTCCCTCCTGGACAGAGCAGGAAACAACTATTTGTACAGAATCTATTAATTTCTACTTCCTGCTCTGCTCTGTATTTAATCTGTAAGAAAGGTCCTGCGTTCCTCCCTTGTGACTGGTAACAGTGTCAGACTTTCTGGTGTTCAGGGAGTTCCACTATATTTTTAGGGCTTGTCTTTGTGAGGGGACTGTATTCCCAAACTGACCTCATGTCATGCTCAAGGCTGTAGCTAATTCTAACGGGCTGGGAATGACACAGCCCTAGAGCCCTGGCTTCTTGTTTTGGAGTAATTGGTGAGCAATTTAGGATCGAAAGGAAATGATAATATACCCTGAAAGAAAGCACAAAGTCCCTCTGCCTCCCGGGACTGAAATTCTCTAGAAATGATCTACCAGTTCTACCAGAGAGTTTACACAGTGATTCAGTCTGTAGCTGCAAGTAGTGGGTGCCAAAATGAAGATAATTGAGCCAAGTTAGTTTCATTCGTGATCATTGCTTTTGCTAAAGCAATTGGTGATTGTGAAAGCTTCCAGTTAATTTGCGAAAATGTGGCTAGATGTGAAACTATATTATGGGAATTTGAATAGTACCGGCAGTCCATTTTGGAGAAATGCTGGACTAGGAGACTAGACTAGGCCTAGAGTAGAGTAAAACACTCGGTAAAGGCCAAACCCTTGACAGGATAATTAAAACGTAGCTTGATAGGGAAGTCCTAGAAGTTCACAGAGAGGGGCCAGCTCTGAGGCCTTGTGCCTGGTAGCAGACCTGAGAGACAAGAAGTGCCACGGGTCGTGCTCCCCATGGAGAGGCAGCAACCCCGTGGGGTGGCAGCAATGTTGTGGGTGCCTTAGGGGTGTAGACACATGCTGCATTGCTGCAGACATTGAGTGTTGGCAAATGTGATGTTAATTTTCATTTGGGTGTGATCATGCAGCTAGTGTGGTGTCAGGAGCAGGGATCTTACAGTACTGGATGAGTAGCCATAGAAGGGAAAAGACAGATTTAACAGTGGTTAAGAAGAGCCCCTCTGAGTGTGAGGCACCCAGTGTCAGATCTGATGAGGGACAAGAGAAGGAAAGGCCGTATGCTGGAGAGGTGTGGGCAGAAAGGGCATGAACAGCAGCCCAGCAGTGTTCCCTTATGTGGCTTGTGTCTAGGCCTGTACAGCTGCGGTCCCTCCAAGCTGCACATTAAGTCTCTCCCCAGCGCAGAACCTCAGCCCTTCTCCAGGGAGCAGATCCTGCCAAGGGAAGATGCCAGGCTGAGGGACTCTCCTCTTTACTTGTTTTAACAGAGCAGATAAAACTTTGCCTTAGATTAGCCCCCAGTCTTAGTCCTGGACCTAATTTTTAGGAGATCTTTAACGCAAGGAGAGATGAGGAGAAGGGTGTCGTCCTTTCCTGAGAGGCTCCTCTCTCCTGGAGCAGGACCCCAGACAAATCCACTGCAAGGTCCAGGAATAAGGCAGAAGTGGCAAGAAGAGGAGGTGACATCTCTGCAGGAGAGGTGGCCCTGGCACAGGGCGCCCCTTTGGGCCCAGATCTGGCCAGCGGCTGCCCTGCTCCCATGGGGCCTTCTAGACAACATTCAACTTCGGAGGGGGAATCAGGGCTCTGGATGGGGCTGTGGAAAAGAGAGCAGAGAGAAAGAGTAATTAGGGATGGGATGTTATCATGCAGTACTACAACTGCAGTGTGTGCCTCATTTCTGTGTAAACAGAGCATGGTTTTGTGCTCATGGTTAGCAGGGGATGGATCCAGGAAGCTGTGTTAAATTCTTGGCACTGTTTCTGATTCACTCAGTGGCCTTCGGGAAATGACTTAATTGTGGGATCCTGTGAGGTGCTGAGCACACACTGAGGAGCATTTCATTCCTCGGAAACAAAGGGGGGTTTCTGGAACAGAACAAGAGCTCAGCACCTCACAGGGTCTGGATGTGGTCCCCTTGTCTTTGTAACTTGCATAAAAATTGAATGGAAGGGTCTGAGGGTGCTGGTATCCTTATCATCTGCAAAGCAGTGGGAAGGGCTTGCTGGGGATCTGTGGGGAAGCCAGCTAAAAAGGGCTGTAATTGAATTAAAGAATGGACTGGCTTTGTTGAAAGAAAGGGGAACAGAACCACTCAGGCATATGGGCTCACATTGTGAAACAAATTACAGGCTGACACATCGACTGATAATTTGTGCTTTGCTGCAATAGACAGAAATAACTCAAAACCTGGCAAAGGGGAACTGAGTGATGGGGGAAACGCGTTTTCACTTAAATCAATCCCACAGCCGCTGACCAGGCCACCTGAAAGCCAGACGGGGTCAGATGAAGGGGGACCTTATGACGTGCCTTAATTTCCTAGACACGTGAGTGCAGGGACTAAGGGTTTTCTGGCTGGAGGTGAGGCAGATGCTGCCAACTAGGACTGGATAAAGTGGATACACTGGTGGCTGGCAAGTTGTATGTGTGCCTGGCTCCCCTGCTCCTGGCCACCAGATCTCCTGTGCAGGAGCATGTTCTTCCCAGGAACAAAAAATTTCTCCAAATAGTCTCACCCTAGTAAAAATGGGAAGGCTTGCTGAGCATAATGGCTCTTTTATACCTCCAGCACCACCCTGCCATGGGCCTGTGGAGCTCCAGCCTGGTGCTCCCAGCACAAATATCAGCGGAGGGGAGATGGTGTCGGCCATCCTGCAAGACCAGAGAGCTTTCTGTGGTGTGAGGTTAAAGGCTGCTCACATGGAGATCATGGGACTTTTCCTGTATTTTCACTGAAACCATTTTTTTTTTTAATGTTTTTGTTTTGCACCACTGGGAAGTCAGTATTTTTTCCATTCCAGAACAGTAGATATCCTCAATCTACTAGATTTCCCCAGCTTTCCTATGCCAAGCCTCTCAAATTCTTTGTGTTCCTCCACTGACCCTGTGCCTTTTCCTGCCATGTCTCTAAATACAGACAAGCCTGAAATGTAGAACAGCAAGGCCCAGAAAATACCAAGAAAATACATTTGTTCAGTTGTGTGCAGGTCTTGTGCTCAGATCAGCCACATAAACATTGCTATGTTAAATTGATTTATTTCATGACATTTAGTCATTAAATAATATTTAGGTTTAAAAAAGCTACATTTTTAAGGCAGTGATAATTTCACATATATATATGTACACGTGCATAGACAGACATACCGGTAGAAATTGTGTTCTTATTAAAGAGGCATAAAAACTGCTTGATATTTAAAATAGAGTGTGTATAATATGGCTGAACAAGAGGTCTTCTTTGTCTTGCTGAGGTCTTCTCTGTCGTTTTGGTGGGTCTGTATGGCTTCTTTCTTTGTTCTCGGTGCTCTTCTTTGTACTGCTGTTACCCTCTGAGTTATTTACTGTATTTCTCTGGTTTCTGACATTATCTACCATGTCTTCATACTGTGCTGGTGATAACGTGTTTTGTAAAAGTGACAGTGCCATATGTTCCCTAAATTGTTTGATTTTACTGTATGTTTAACTGAAGAGGTCTGAAAGAATTCACTTGCCTTTTTTCACTACGGAGCTCCAGAAAGAGAGGTATCTGTGCTATGAGCTGCTGTCGTTGAATTAAACTGAGTGAGGTTGATGCAAATGAGAGCAAAATTTGGCCCCATCTGTTCTACATGAACTAGTTCCCAAATCAGTAAATTAAAAAAAAATAATAATTAAAAAAAAAGTCACAAAGAAAATGGCACCTGGTGCTTTATTTTTGTGGGAATTTGATTTTGCAATTTCTAAAAAATATTCACGCTAATTATGCAGACCAACATGCTAAACGTTGGTTTGTCCAGGATGATGTTGGAGACTTTTTTGCTACTTTTTTAGATAAGAATGTATCTAAAGCATTAAAATGACCATTAGCTTTTTCATTAGAAAAGAAACTGAGGATAATTAGCCCCCAATGCTGTGATTTTTAGAGAGGCTAATTAAAGGTGAGAAAAAAAAAAAAAAAGAGACAAAAGATGTAGTGTTTAAGCACTGGATAACATTGTGTGGTCTTAAAGAAAGGAAGAAAGACGTATTATTCCTGAGTAGGTTCCCTGAATAACTGCAGATCTGTAGGCCCTGAGGACACCACTTCTTACCCTCGGGTGTCTGTCCCTCCCTGGTGCATGAATGGGCACCTCATTAGGGTCTGCTCTTGCCTGCTGCGCCAGATCTCTCCTCTTCATAATGAGCAGGATTCATATGGCTGTAACACGCAGTTCATGTTGCCTTTTAAATTTTAGGGGGTATTGCTACAATTGCCTCGCACATTGCCCAGGTTTGCTAGAAGACGATAGGGCAGAAATGTCCATACCTGCGGAATTGCTCTAGGAAACAAGGGACGCGTTAGTGCGCTGATCAATATCGTGCTCTACAGCAGTGGACAAGCAAGTGCTGTTGCAGGCAGAATTTCAAATGCTGTTGCCTGGGAAGAAGGAATTCTGTTAAAAATCACAGTCCATCTGTAGTCTCAAAAAACCCACAGATGGTATTGAAACGGCTCTCTGGGAGTGGTGGTGTCCAGGTGCTTCCTCCCGTGGCGCTACTTGCACAAATGTGCACTCACTCCTGCACTCGTACTGCTCATTGACACAATCGCATCGGTTACATGAGATCAGGTGCAGGTGAATAAAACAACGTCAAGCACTCTGGCCCAAATGTCCCATCCTATGCGTGGATAGAAGCAATCTGATTTTTCAGAAGAGGCTCACTATTGCCTAATTGCCTTGAAGCGAAGGAGTTGCTCCCTGTGGCAGCAGCACGTTGAGCTCAGCTCTAGCGCAGACGAGGCTGTTCGGTCAGGCAGCTCGTACTGATTGAGGTGCCTGGGCACCAGAGATTGAGCACAGACCTCTTTGGTCTTACCATTTAGCAAATGCCATGAACGCAGCAACAAACATCACATCAAAGTAAGGTGTTTTGGGGGGAGTGAAGGTGTGAAGTGGCTAGTTTGTCACCCATCTCCAATGTCCTCACTCAGGGGAGGAGTTCTATTACCTTTAAAAAGGGGCTTAGAAATCAGATCTCAATTTATTTGGTATGCAAGGAATATACTCCTTATCCGTCGGAAGCATAAGGCACATTTAGGAACACGTAATTCAGATTTCAGATTACGCAGAAAGACATTTATCAATTTTTAAATATCTATTTCTACGCTACAGAAATCTCTGTGCTTGCCTGCAGATACTTGGTTCTATTATAATGAAAGACTTCCAGTTTTGCAATGCCAACATATGACTATTTACGCTTCTCTTCAAAGAGAAGATCCTCTCAGAATGCTCATCTTACTGGAAATTATGCTTTATGGAGTGTCAAACCTTTAAGTGGGATTATTTATGAATAATTTATTTCCATAATGCAATAATGTGTTAAACTTCACCAATTCTGGAGGATATTTTCATATAAAAATACATGGTGTATCATAATAAATTCATCACATCCAAGCACCTCTTTGGTTTACCTTTGATAATATTATTGGAATACATTTATTTCAGTGCAAAATTTAAATGGAAGTATTGGCTCGTTTCCTGGTGGTACGCGGTGATATCCACTGTGCCATTTTAATTACAGTAGTCTGATCCTGGATTTATTAGCCGGGTTCCTGGGCACTTGTATTCTCAACTGCTGAAAATATGAAAAATGTAGCAGCAAAGCACAAAAAATGTAAAAAGGGTCAGAGAAATTTCCTGAGCTTTGTACTGCTGTGGAGATAAGTGTTTATTTATTTTAAAACAGTCTGTAACAAGTAGTCTTCATCTGGAGCAGGAAGATCATTTTGCCTTGATCCTGGAAGCCCGTCCACATTTATACCTAATGCACCGGCACGAACATTTTTGGTTAGAGGGCATTAGAGGGTTGATAGTTGGCATGGGAATTGTTGTTTACAAAAGATTGGTGCTCTGCTGGTGTTGAGACATGACGAGAGGGAAACTGAGGCTCTGAAAGCAGTCGTACAGATTTCAGGCAGTGCCACAACCGAGGTGCAGTTGCATTTGACCCTGACTTTGTTGGATCTCCTGTAAGGGTTGAGATATTTCTTAGAGCATCCATGAGGCCCCCACACAAGGAATATTTATTCACAGGTACACGGTATATATGTGGAAAATATGCCACATTTTGTTCGTCTGTCTCTGAACAGAAAGTAATCATTAAAAACCTTTCGGATATAATTAGTATTCTTTGAGGAGCTCTCACTGCTTCCAAGCACCCCAAATAATTACTGTGCTGGGGACTTGCCATGCCCATGAGCTCACCTTGAAATCAGATTATTAATAGTGGGACTGATGCTCATTCGAGGCAGTCTTAAGTAAACTGTGACTGATCACTTCAAAAGCTACTGATAAAAGAAAACCCGTGCGCATCTGCCTGCCCTCTTGCTCTAACCAGACTGCCAGATCCAAAAAAGATGTGTTCCTGCTGATCGGGTGCAGTCTCAGTTTACCAGCATCTCGCATCCTGAACTACCTTCAAGGGCAGCCACAGCTTCTCAGCCAGGCAGCATGGAAATTAGGGAAGATTTATATAAGATTTCCTGCCAGACATCAGGTCTGAGTCATGCTGGGGCAGTGCCACAAGTGGAGCAGAGGGTGGCTGCTAATCCCAGCAGTTCAAGGCTCAAATATGTGGGTAATAAAAGTGAGGTGAAAAATGTTTGGCCGAATGCAGTGGGACAAGCCCCTGTGTCTCCAATCCTGTAGGGTCCTTGGTGAGCACTGGGGCGCCAAGTGCTTCGTTCCCTGGACTGTCCCCAGACTACCCCTGTGCATGGGCAACCCAGAGAAGCCACCCTTGCCATGAGAAGATGGAAGGTGGGAACAGCCTTGCAGAAAACCTCAAATGCCTCTCTTATCAAATGCACCTGGAGGCAGAAGACTGCGAGGAACTTGCCTCTGTGAGGTATGAATCCCTCCGGCTGGTTTGCCCAAAGCTCAGCTTAACAGGTTGGTTCTTAGCTGAATCTGCAAAGACTGAAGACACTTTGCTGTCTGTTCACAGCTGCACCATGTCTACCTTATCGGGCTAAGTGTTAGCCACACAGCAATGGGCCTGATTTAACTTGTCCGGGAATCTGATATGTTTGGAGACATACGATGAGTTATATGCACATCCCTTAAACCCCGTTAAAATCGACTTCCCAGTTTAAGTACTAAACAGATCTGGGCAAATGATCAAGATGATTTCCCACAGAATTAATAAAACAAAGCCTTTGGCAGCTGGATCCCAGAGTAAGAAGCATTACTCAGAAGCCGGCCATTTAGACATGATCGCCAGTGCACTGGCTGCCAGCGGCACAGAAGCAAAGGTAGCACCTGGGAAACCTTGGGGGTTCGGGAGGTAAAATGGATGTGAAAGGGAGCAGGCCAAAACTGTGGATGAAAGCGTAAAGGCCACCCACCCACCCACCAAGGCTGCAGATCACCCAGGGAATCAAAGCGGGACCTGTCCCGGTACTCGGGAAGAAAACTGGAGCCGATGCCAATTTTCCTCTGTGTTTACCAACAGTATTATAACACTGCAAGAAGACAAAATCCAATCAGATGTGTGACAGCTTCTTTTACATCTTTCTTCCCCCGAAATATATGCCAGGAAGATGTCAGATGAGACATCTGGGAACTCCTGAAGGACAAACTGTGCAAGAAGTTTAGCCACAACCCATGAAAGCTAGAGAAATCCTGCGTGAGCTCTGTCAAAACCCCAGCAAATGAAGCAGTGCTTGAAGCAACAGGCTCCAGCTAGCTGGACCTTCTATTTAAGGCTTGATTGACCAAACAAAACAAAACAAAAATAAAAGAGAGCCGTGGCAGCATCACTTTCTCCCAGGGTCCCAGGGGTGCCAGGGGCCTGGGGTGACACGGGATGGCAAATTCTGCTCTCGCTGCTTCCCAGCCCCTATCAGCTGAAGATGGAAGGGATGGGATACAGCCTCACACGTAACAGACGTTCAGCATGCTTGGGAAGCTTTTTGCAGCTTCCTCTAATCTTGGTAAGAAAACCGCATCACAACATTTTGCAACCCCAAGAGTGCCAAAAATGCATTCACAAAAGCCCGGCCTCAGCGCTCCAGCAGCGGATGGGAAAGAGCCTGAGTGGCGAGAAGTGAGCAAAACCCCCGCGCTCCTTTTGATTTCGGTAATCCCTTCTCAAGCTCTGTTCCAGCCCCAGATTCACGCTGCTTTTCCTAGACAGACGGGGTCAGCTCCTGGGCCAGCATCAGCTGGCACCACCCCACCGACCGCGGCGCGGCTGAGGCAGCTGGGCTAATTTGCTCCCACCGAGGCTCTGACCTGCCTTTTTCTTCTTGACAGCATCCCTTCAGAGAGACACGGTGCTCTGCAGGGCCAGGCTAATCCGCTCGTGGAGGAGCACCCGTTGTTCTGCTCCGGCCAGCAAAGAACCAGGGCCGGACGCCGATGACAGCCTGCTTCGGGCACGGGTCTTGCCGAGCCTGTGGGGAAGCCTCGTGCTGCAGAAAGCCCCCGGGAGGATGGGAAGCAGCCGTGGCTGTGAATCACCCCAGGAACAAGCGATTTGCTACGGGTAAATGCGTGGAAATGGCGCGGTGCTGCAAAGTGTGGCTAAGGCTGCTATCCGGAGCAATGGGAAGGCTCCCAGCCCCCCGTGCTTTTCGAGGGAGCGTTAATTAGCGCTAGGGGTGTGAATACTCCACGTCTAGGGTAAGTCACTCTAACCACGACTAGTGGTTAGTTGTCTAGAAAAGGCTGTTGAGAACACCTGATGAAACATCACTTTAGTGTTAAAACAGCTGTAGTTCGGTAACACCCAATGGACTTGGGTGTGGGTGATCATATAATTAAAGGTATCTCCCTGTTCTGTTCCCTGTAGCGGGGACCAACACGATGAAGGTCGCAGTCCTGGAGAGCTCTTAGGCTCTCCTTGCCATGAGACATGAACTCTGCTGCTCTAAAAATCCTCACTCCAGCAAATGTGAGGAACGGTTTCTTGGCTCCTTCTCAAGAAAAGTGACAAAACTGGCGTGCCCTCTGTCCCTATGATAACCAAGGAGCTGTGTGGGCACTCTGGTCCTGAAAGTTAGCGTAGTAACTTAGCACAAACCATTTAGGATCAGCCAACGGGCAACGTTGCTGATGGAAGTCCTACCTTGTGATCCAGCGATGCTTGGTCACATCCTCAGATCCTCCAGTGTCCCCTCATATTTCAGGAGGAAAAAAATTCTCTCTGCAAAGTTGGACTGGATAGTTAGGAACATGGTGGGTCTCCTAAGCTTGAGCCTGTATTGGGTCATACTGCAGTTTGGTGTCTAAAGGATGAAGAAGTCTGAAATAAGCAAAAGAGCCTAGAACTGTAAGGCTTCTGGTCACGCTGTTTTTCTGTTTCCATTTTATGGCCCGGCACTTTCAAGCTCACCACTGAATGTACAATTTCACTTGCTTTAAGTCTTGCGTTGCCCTAATGGACTGAAAATTTATACAGGGGAGGCATGACGATAACTTCAGAGGGAAAGGTAATGTGTCATGTTGTGCAAGAAGCAGAGAGTCAAGTACAGTTTTTACAAAGACTAGACACCTTTTCCTATAAATAACCTTGAAGTAAGACCATTACTATAGCAAGACATTCACCAATAACTCTCGAAATGCCTAGCTGCAAACTCTGTAGGCAAAATGAACTATGAGAACATGACTACAGCTCTGCTTAGCTATTCCAAGAGAGAATTCAGGCTAGGACTAACAATTATCCTAATGCATTGTGTTGGTTAATTGAGGGAATTTATGTCATGAGATAAATGTCAGAGTTCAAAGTCAAGTGTGTGTGTGAGAGAGGGAATGTATGCAGGTAGGGTTATTGTCAGTCGGAGCACAAAATAGAAGCCTCTGTGATTTTACATCTGGGAAAATATCCAGAAATCCTTTCTAGGCAATAAATTACATGCTTGTGGACCAGTAATGATATACAAACAAAGCAGCACCTGTAATGAGTCTGCAGCCATCACAGACCTGGGAACATTAATGCCAATTAATCTGGGAGGGAAGAGTAACAATGTGCCAATGATGCTAGAAAGTCTCCTAACATACCCAAGCACTTTCTTTTCCACCTGAATAAGAGCACACACGATTAATGCGAACCATGTTTTTCCCTACTGGTGTCCTGGAAGGTATTTGCTTGTCCAAAATAGTTCACGGGGTCATGATACCATAATATAACTACTCATTACTGCTTCTGTCAGCTCAGTAACAACTATACTGTGAACTTGGAAGTGCATTTAAAAAATGATGAAAGCATGTCTTGATCAATGTTGACTCATCAGTTCCTTAGTATATGCAAAAAACATTATCGTCCTTAATTGCCTCTGTGATGCTGGGCTCTGAGAGGCATATCCCTCAAATAAAACCCTTGGGAGAAAATGCTACTCTCAGCTTTTATGAGACTAATGTGGCTTGGAGTGAATTGATCAAGCTCACATTCCACAGAGTAACTCAAAGTGCCCACTTAGCATTATTCCCAGCTGGCAGTTTGCTCTGTCTAGTTTATAGATTAGTAAAATGTTTTCCTTTTGTCTTTTTTTTTGGTTTATCCCCCATTTTAGCCCATATTAATATTTAAATTCCCCTGGAACAGCTTTCCTTCGATGACAACAGAAGAAACCAAAGCAAAGCAAAGGTAAACTTTGGGATTTATTCTTCCATCTCCTACCTGATACATACTGGCTTCTCCTTCTAGCCCTGAAAGAGAAACAGGCTGTACGGGTTGGTGTAGAGTGCCACATGAGACCAAGATATCTTACTATTTGATGAAGAAGTCTCTAGTCCAAAGGCTTTGATCCAGCAAAGCACTTCAGTCAGTGCCTTACTTTCAGCAGCAAGAGCGCTCTCCAGGTCTTCGGTGCCTTGTGATTGTGTGATTCGGCTCTGCGCCGCGCTTAGGGCCCGCCGGGTGGCTGGCGGGTGGGAAGAGCACACAGCCTTGCTCGTGCTCAACAAGGCATGCCTTCGTGGCAGGAGGCATGCCTTCCTGGCAAACCCCTCTCTTCCAGGTCAGCTGGAAGGGCAGCTGGAAGAGTGTCTCTGCCCAGCCCTTCAGAAAGAGGGCTCTGTGCTCTCAGAGCTCGGCTTAGGAGCCTCTGGCACATGAACCTCATGCCTTGGGGGGCGTGAGCCCAGTCTTGGCAACAGGTCCTCATTGAAAGTCTTCTTCAAGAGAGGATGGCTCAGGCAGGGCCAGCCTAGAGAGCAGCAGGAGTCCCAGTCCTCCACACCCAGAAGAGGAGGTGCTGGTACCTCCCTGGAGCCCTGGGTGCAGGCAGATGGGAGCTCTGCTCCGGAGATTTCATGGGTAAGGCCAGCAGGGACTGAGATCTCAAAACATGGAAAAGAAGCCGTCCTGACCTAGGTCTGGGCATAAAGCTTTCCACAGCATGTATTGTTTTCACTTTTACGCTAGAGGAGTCCATTAGACACTGCATCAACTACCAGAGGATATATAATTTAAGGGGCTCCGATGCATAACCTATACCCACGTTGATCTTTTATAGAGGCTGTAGCCAGGGAAATAGCTTTTAGTATAACACGGTTTTGCTGGAACCTGAGGCATATGCAGTTAGCTTTCAGTGCACAAATGTCCTCTTATTGAGGGCAGGAGAGTTTGCAGAAGGGTCATCAGCAACCTAGGCCAGAAGGGACTGGTCTGGTCTCGGAGAGGGCACGGACCAAAGAATGCCCCGCTCTTAATTCCCGTGCACAATCTGTTAGCAGTGGTTGGTGCTGGAAAAACAGCTGATTATAAGGCTAAGCGTTCCGATTGTGGAAAACCCACTTCAGCTCCCGTTAATGTTTACTTACCTTCACTGATAGGCAAAAATGCCTTACCTAATTTGTAGTCTGAACTTGTCTGGTTTCAGCCTGCATCTACCGACTCTTATTATACCTCCCTGTGCCCTTTTGTATGGAACTGCGATGTTAGCTAGACAGGAAAAAGCACACGAGTGATATTCCATAGGAAATTAAGGTTCAGGCAGATAATGACGATACTTCTTCAGTGGATCCGTGTGGCAAGGCATGTCACCTTGCAGCACACAGCCCAGAGCTGCGTTTTGGGGGTGATACACGTCAGTCTGCTGGGACAGGAATCACCTACCCGGAGTCTACCGTCAATTACGGTCGCTGCCTTTTAAGACGCTGAAGCTACAAAAAGGGTCAACACATGAAATATTCATGCTGACATTTCCCTACAGCGAATCCTTTCTGGGCTGAGCCGTTTCCTCTGCCACACTCCGCATCGTGCCCTGCTCCCCTGCCGCCTGCCTCCCCCAGCCCCATCAGTTCGCCTGGCCTCGGGGCTCCTTTGGTCTCCTTCCTGAGGCGCTCATGGGGTGAGGTGCTTCTTATTTCTGAACCTGTGCCGTCTGTATCCTGCCTGTGTTTCTAAGGCTGTGCCATTCCTTCCTGCCACCGAGCACCAGCCTGACCCCCACTCTTGGTATGGTTTCGTGCTCCACTGTCGCTGTCAAAAAAATCCCAGCAATAAGCAGTTTACAGAAGGCGCTGCACAGCACAGCAGGGGGAGAGAGAAATCCTTAAAGTTCACTGTAAGAGGGATTTTCAAGACACTCCCTTGTGATTATTCCGCAGCCTTTCATCGGCTTCTGTGTTAAAACCGATGGTGTGTTTGTAACGTAAGTTAAAACTCGCACGTAAGAGCAAAAGGTTGATTTGACGTGCAAATGTTTGCATTTAGAAGACGGCTGCAGCGTTTCCTTGTAGTGACATTTTCTTTCAACACAGTTGAATGGGAAATTCATTTATGTATTATTTTTTTTTCCCTGCAAAATCTTTCCTTTTTAATAAATTGGCATATTATAACAAATGTAGTGCAGCACAATACAACAAAAATAATTGACAAAATATCTCCCGATCTGATTATGTCTAATTACGATTAGCAAACTGGTGCTCCCGGGCTTTTATTTTTTCCTTTGTTTGTTAAGCACCATGTGTGGTTCTGGTGATAGATAAATAACAGCATGTTGAATGGGATGTGATTGCCAGTTCACACGGCGGCTCCTCATTTAAAAGCAATTCATTTCCCAACACAACCTTGGGTATGTTACGACGCTGTTCGTCACCGTAGTGTTTGAGCACTCCCTCCAAAATCACAATATGAGGAGTATTTTAGGAGTGTCTGGCACTTCTCGCTTTTTGAGGTCAAAACCTTGTGGAAGAAGGTGGCAGAAATGTTGTTAATGAGAGTTGCTGCCTACGCCACGCATCTCCTCTTCTCCCCCGCCCGGCTTGTTGCAGAAGGAAATTTCCACTGCAGCCATCCCAAATTCTTCTGAAGATCTAGCTGTCATCTTTTTAATGATATTTACTGCGGTTTGGAGGGGTTGTAGATCTGGGCTCGTTTATCTGGTGAGGGTTATTAATTCAGACCTGGCTTTAACTTGCTCCTCTTTCCCGGTAGCTCTGGCCTGGCTCTGGCATGGGAGGTGATGTCCTGGCAGTGAGCGGGGTAAATCTGCCGTGCTTCCAAAAGGCAGCTTGCACAGTCGCCGAGGTCTGCCCTCCCTGCACACCATGTACACGAGGGAAAATCCATGTCCATCACCCGAGGTTCAGCAGTGCCTGGGGGAGCACAGCTCCAACACCTGCAGAGCCGGAGGGGCAGGTGCTGCGTCAGCACTTACAGCGGTGTGAGATTCACCAGGTAGTATCACATTTCTGCAAGCCCTCACAGTGAAAAGACAGAGGCAGCTGTAATGACCGGGGTGACTGGAAAAGTGGGGACGTGCCACCACATCTGGAGACCCAGCGTCCAGTCCCCACGTGGCCATTAAACTGATGGATGCCTGTGAGCAAACACCTTGTTACGTGTGCTTTTGCTCCCTCGCGGCTTCTCTCAGCCTCTGAGACGTACTGAGATCATCGCCTGTTTGGGGAAGGTGCTGTTTTGCATTGCGTATTGCTAGGACAATGGTGCCCTGCTTGTGGTAGGGTCTTTGAGGTGCTGTTGAAAATAATTAAAAATGCAACAACAGCCTCAAGCACACAGAAGCAATCAAGGAAGTTTGTTCCTAATAAGTGGTCTCTCGCAGGGATATATGAACTCTTGGTTTTGTTCCCAGGTAGAGTACCAAGTGCATGCATCCTCTGTGCAGAAAAACCAAATAACCCAAATTCTTTCAAAGTCCTTTAAATCAAGCAACCCTGGCTGATAGCAGAGCCATGTGCCAGCACCAGCAGCCCCTTTTCCGGGTGGTGGGGCAGCCCCACACCTCCCACTGTCCCCTCCCAGTGCCGTGGGGCTCTCCCCAGCAGAGCTGACGTGTGGGTGGGACAGATGGGGCTGGCCAGGCTCCCCTTGGCTCTCCTCGGCTGCTGTGCCCTCTGCTAGGCACCCCCTGAGCTCCAGCACACAGCACCACTCTGATCCAGGCTCTGGGAACCCCGATTTCCAGTTTTCCTCCTTGTCTTGGAGAAACATAGACCTGAACTCGGGACCTGAACGCGTGACCTGAACCCGTCCTCCTCAAGCTCATTTCTTTTGGTGAGCTCTAGCAACACGCGACGAGCTAGCTGTGTTTGCTCCTGCACACACCTGTGGGAGAGCAAAGCCCAGTGACACATGTATGTCGGGTATTTTGTACACAAAAGGTGCACCGTAAAACACTGCCAACTGCTCCACCACCCACGTTGCAACGGGAAGCCAAACAGCCCGCGTGAGTCATCCTTCGTCAGGAAACAGATTCGCTTTCCCCAACGAGGCACTCGATAAGTCAGGAGGGAAAGCTGTAGCCGGGGATGCCAGCTAGCACCCTGGCAAAGCGTCCGAGCTGACGGCACTTGGGCAGGTTTGGGACCGGCTGGCAGCTCTGTGGCTCTCCCCATCCCTGCGGCGGCTCCCTCCTCCCCGTGAGCACAAGCGTGTTAATTAAGCCAGCAAAGCCGTGCAGCCCGGGCTGTCAGGCTGTCACAAACTGCCACGTCTCCTCCTCTCAACAAAGGGCTCCTCCCGACATCGTTGCCTTTCATTCGGTTCATGTCGAACAAAGTGCTTGCTTGTGCCTACAGCACGCTCAGCTCCGCGGCGCTGCTTGTTCAGTACCAGCTTCCCGGTCCTGTCTCAGGGACGTAACGAGGGAGGGGCAGCGGCAAAGTCCGTGAATTCCCTTGCAATTCCTGGGGATTCCTTCTGTATCAGCTCAAGTTCTTAATTCGGAGCGGCTCTCAACATTTTCAGATCGCAGTATCAATTCAGAAATAGAGAAACTGCTCCTGGAGGATGGCCCTAAATGACGTCCCAGCTTATAATGACCAAACAAGATGAGGTTCTTCCTTCAAAACCTTCACCTGCCCTTTCTGTTTTGTCACTATTGGCAGTGTAATCAACAGCTCTGCCATTCAAGGCTCGACCTAGGAGACATCTGCGAAACTTCTTTTTGCTTTCTCATTACGTCCAAGAGCTTCCTGGAGGTTTTTAATGATCAGGCAAAGATCCAGCTGGCTCAGTGTCTTCTTCCTGACTGTCGGCAATAATGCCGTGCTAGGGATGGATATAATAGGACCACGATATTGCAATGTTTCCCCAAAACACTCGCATAGGCACCAGTCATGTGCTGTGCAGGGACTTCCTCACCTGCAGGCCGTCTCTGAGAAAACGCGCTCTTTTTGGCTATTTTTCTGCATTCATTCAATTCCTTGTGAACTTATTTGCTAAGTGTTAGCCTTTCATTTTCCTATGAAGGAGAATTTAGTCTTGTTTGTGGTACACATCTGTGACAACACTGTTTAAATCAGTTTTGCCTTTAGAGAGGACTCTTCCTTTACTGGTTTCTTAATACCGGTAGCAGGGCCAGAAAACTCTTCACCAGAGATGTGATTCCTTGAAAGGTGGCCGCCTGGCTCCAGTGCCACCCCCGGGGAATCCGTGACCAGGAGCCGGGTAAGAGGTCGGTGACCGTGGGACTCTGGGTTCAGGAGGGCAGTACTGCATGAACGCCTGAGAGCAACCAAACGCCGAGAGCTGTAGGGCAATAACTAAAAGCCAGTTAAGAAGGAGAAACTGGGCGACCTTTGGGTGGACTTCTAAAGAAGGCTGGGTCCTTGGCACACTGCTCTGGTAAAAGTAGATGGGCAGAAGGCAAAATCTTGGGACCCATGTGGCTGACAGAGTGAGGGATTTGTCAATTTGTAGAAAAAGGATCCTGGAATAAAATGAACAGGTGATGCTGGAGCTGGCTTTGCTTTACTGAAACTGCTGAATATTCACCTTACTGAAACATTGAATTGTCAAAGGCCACCGTATTGGAATAATACACTCCTGCTTGCAAGGAGAGCTCCAGAGAGTGGTATTTCAGTCGGTCCTACCCAAAGAAATGTGCCTGGAGATGCAAGTGGCACTGCAGAAATAAAAAGAGGAAGCTGTGGTGGCAAATGTTGGGCCTGCAGACAGAGAAACAGTGACCACAGTAGGGATTTCCAGGGGAAAGACATACCAAGGAATAAAATGGCAGCAAAGTTAAGTGGCCTGGAAGCATTCACGGATCAGTTTGAAAGGGGTGCCTCGCATCAAGGACAAGAAGGGTCCTGGTTAGGGTGACACAGATGGCACCCAGCATCATAGAGACATAGAAAATCCAGGCTGGAAGAGACCAAGGATCATCGAGTCCAACTCCTGGGTATCCTAGATGCTGTATGTATTTGTACTAGTCTGGTTAGAGATAATCCTGAAGATATCTGGGGAGGCAGGAGGACAGACTGGATGGAAAACCAGCAGTACTGGCTGAAAAACTGTGAAACTGCAGAATAGCTCAGGTTAGATAAAGCCTTTGGGATAAGAAGGTACTTGAGCCCCCCAAATCAGAAAGACTGAGACAGAAAGAAAGGGGACAGGGCAGCCAAACTAGACAATTGGAGAAGCTGGGTCAAAAAAACAGACATCGACTTTGGGAAAGAGGTTTGATCTGAGGGGACAGGGTTCGCTGTGGTGAACCTCCTTGGTGACTTGGTAGAAGATCCTCAAAGGAGGGTAAAGGCAGAAGAAGCAGGTGTGAGGAGTCCTCTGGGCAGAATAAGTGTCTAACTGTGCTTGCTATTGTCCAGCTCCCTGCACAGGAGGAAGGAATGACAGCTGAAGGACATGTCTCCTCCAAGGAATAACTGTTTCCCTGGAATTAGAGAATGGGGAAACTGGAAGGACCATTGCCAGGTGTGAGAAGCGTGAGGCTTCCAGTGAAGGCAGAGCTTGAGGGGGAAGCCCCAGCCAGAGACCACCACCCCAGCCCATGCAGGAGGTGGGCTTAAGCCTCCGATAACTGCTATATACAGATGGATTGAAGTAAAGCATAAGCAGAGATCAGAGGCTAGCAGGGGAGCACCCCCGTATAGCAAACACAGTCATGTGGTCAAGCACATTTGAGTCTAGCAGATTCCTGATGGAAGAACGTGCCGTATATCTTACAGAAATCAATTTGGATGGGGAACAGAGAAATCGGGCTGAAACTGGCCTGCCTTAGGATACAGGTAAAATCAACATTTCTCGTTTCCTTGAGAAACAGTTTTGCTACTGGCTGTCCTAAAACCAGTTAATTATCTCACACCTTCATTGCTGTCATTGCAATCAGGTTCTTAAACTGTTTGCTTTACCTCCATTTCAGCTCCTCCGAGCTAGCCTCTCAGATTTTCTCTATGCATGTTCAAAGGCTGAACAGCATTAGCAGCACACAGTTCACATCAAGTGTAGTCTTGCTTGCTTTATTGCAACCGATAGCAAGCTCATTCCAAAGAGTGGAAGTACAATTTCTGACTAATCAGGTCATGCCAGATAACTCGCACGCTTCGTTCAATATACCATTATTACACTTAAGCATTACCCCATGCAGAGAATACACTCGGCAAGCTCATTCAGTCCTTTTAATTGTGCCCATAAAAGTGTGTAATGTCGTCGTATAGTTGATGCATTGTCATGAGCATGGTACTCTGAAGGAGAGAAACCTTATTCTTACAAACAGCTAATTGCCACAATATACCATATCTGCTGCTGCAAGTGATAAATTCTTGAAACTACCTCACTGGGATTAGATCTTCTATATATTGCATTGTAAAAAACAACTGGATAGCACAGTATATATTTGGGGAATGGGACACACTAAATGAATCACACTTTGCTTTTCTCATCCAAAAAGAATTGCAGACAGTACTACAAAACACTTGAATACTTTGTCAGTACTGTTGCTGCCACTTGAGTAATGCGTTTTTGCAGATAAATAGGAGTCTGTTTAGCAGGTTTTCAGTATTTTTGGATATGTACCGCAAGGATGAAAGTGCTGAGTCCTTCCAAAGTTCTTGGGTCATTTCCACTGGGCTGTGATTCTGTGATTGCTTTAGCTTGTTGATGCCAAAAATGTCACAATTCGTTTTAAACTTTATGCCAGTCAGGTTGTTTATTCTTGCGGCTCCAAGTTGATATAATAAGTATTTTTCTTCACTTCTGCATAGAAAGAAAAAAAATGCAGTGTTTGTTTAAGACTTTGTTTATAGCCAAAAAGGCAATTAGCTGCACTCTGCCAGGCATGCAGACCAATTGGGTAGACGGATAAAAGTTCAGTCAGAAATAACTGGCGTACAAAGCAACAGCTCTATTTTTGTCTAGGCGCATACAACAACCCCTCACAATTTTAAAATTAATCATTACATAATTGACCCTTCAAAGCAGCTCGCACTGATTGTCTTGGTTTTGCTTGTCCACTGTGTAGACTTGTAAAAACCAGTCCTGATTCTGGCGTGTTGAAAACTCCTTGATGATCCATTAGGAATGCAATTTATTGCTGATAAGATACCATGAAGCTGGATATGAAGAAGAGTTTGCTGTCTGTGATGGTATTGTCATGCTTGGCAGGAATGCCATTTTTTAGCTGGCTGTGGCAGTAATAAGCCGCATACCAACACCATTCTCTCTTTCTCTCTCTCTCTCTTAAGGGATTTTTTAGAGGGAATATAGTCAGTTTTGATAGATTTTTTTCCTTGCTCAATTTTCCCCTTTTGCAGGTAGACACACACACACAAGCAAAAAGGGACGAAGGTATGACAAATGGATTGTGCAATGACAGATTTATCTCTGACTGGTTGCTGGTAACCACGTGAAAGTTATCTTGATAAAACACATGAAAAAACACATGCATCTAGCTGCGCCTTCCATTTTGCATAATCACACTGGAATTTCTGTGCATTTGTGTGCCCACGCTTTGATTCCTTCTTCACACTGCTTAGCGTTTGCACCCTGCTGAGGACATACATCACCGTGGTTGGTGGATACTGGAGGCCCTTTCAGCCAGGGGGTCCAAGCCCAGCTGTAGCAGCCCCACATGCTGACAAGAGAGGCACCCAGCCTATCTTGTAGCTCTTCCCACCATCTACCAGGTCTGCACTTTTTTTTGTACGTTTGCTGTCAAAAGTCTTCCAAGCATGGATCTCCTCCATTCCTCAACCATGTATAGTTTGCTGCTTGGGAGTTACCCATGGACAGTGTGCTGGCCCTGAAGACTGCTGAACACACACCCAGGGGGAAACTCCACTAGGATGCCAAGCAACAACTGCACCCAAAGCAGGTTATTGTGAGGATATTGTAAGAGGATTTTACTCTGCTTTGTCTCCCAGTCAAAGCCCTCTAGTTCTCTTTCATTGCAGAGAAGTGGTATAAAGGAGAACAGATGGCCTGGGTAAAATTGCCTGGGACAATGCTCAAAAATGCCTGAGATACAGGAGAAAGGGGATGACCGCCTCAGTGCTATGCCTCTAGTTTTCTTCACAACAGATCTGATGAGGAGGCAGAGATGCCTTTTCCAAGCAGGAATGGCCTGTCAGCCTTTTGTGAACGCTCTTGTTCAAGGGGACTGGATCAGTGCAAATTTTGCAGTAAGAAAATACCCAGCTGTGCATCCTTAGTTGCTGAATATCATTTCTGCCTGTGCTAAGCATCCAGTTCTCCCCAGAATATGGCCATCTTTATCCTTGAGCTTCATGAGCCTTAAGCTACACTTGAGCATAGAAGCAAACAGTAGCTTGGTAAAGGGAAGCTTCTGAAGATTTTTCCCAGTGTCTGAAACCAAGGAGCTAATGAAGTAAAACTGGGATTAGAAGACAAGTTATTTTTCTTTAGAATATCTTGAAACCCTGTGGTGCCAGTCTTGCTTTGTTTGAGTCTACGTGTCAGGGTTAAGCGTGCTCATTCCAATGCTGGCTATGGACCAAGTAAGAGTGAGGCATCCTTGTGGAAATGAAAATTTGTGGGCTTTGTACACTGCTTGAAATTGAGGTAGGTAGACATAAGTGGGGTAAGGAAAGGGGTATAATGGATAAGCAATGAAGTTCACTGGGATGATGGCAAAAAATAGGATGGGTGCTCCACAGACGTCCTTCCTCTCTCCTTTGTGAAGAGTTGAATTAGGAGGAAATCAGATAAACAGAAAGAAAATTGTGAAATGAGGATGACTGAATGGAAAACAGGAAATACAGGAAACGAACAGATACAGAAGTGAAGCAGTCACCAGAGAGGCAGAACCCACCATACAACAGAAAGACGGATACAAAAGCAAAATGTTCTCTGAGCATCCAAAGCACCTTGCTTTGGCCGCTGTAACCAGCGGGTGCCTCCTGGGAGCTTCCCTCTAAGACTCTCTGGTGAGGGGAGAAGAGGCACTGCATGGGTGTGCCTGCTCTAGAGGTTGTGTCTATACAAGATAAGGAAAGGCAGGTGGTAGACTGAGGGGCCCCAGTTTGGGATATAGGCCTATAAAGCAAACAAAACCTTGAATCAGTTTGCTCTACAAAGTTATGCACAGAAGACAGCAAAGCTAAAAATAAATAAAACCCTACCTCACACTACACAAAGGACAGTGGGAAGACTGAATTTTAAATAAAAAAGCATTGCATGTTAATTAGTTCACTAAAATGTGTGTGTTGGAATGCAGGTAATAGACCTTGGAGGGGTTAAGAATCTGACACTGGCTGGGGGAACAGGCAGCCTTGGAAGGTTTCTAGGTCTATTAGCTCCTGAGCCCCAGGCTACCCATGACTTTGAGCCCAAGGTATCCAGTTAATCCAAAGAAATAACTTGACCAGTGAGCTAGAGAAGGGAACTGAGAAGCAACACAGCTAGCAAAATCAAGTTTCTGCCTCTTTCTCCATTATTTATTTTCATTTCCTGTTCCTTTTCTGTTCTCCTCATTTTGTGTGTGCATCTTGCTTAAAGGGTTCAGCCTACCTGCCCAGGATACCTTTTTGCAAAAGAGCTGTGAACCCATGAGAAGAAATGATCTAAAATACTAACATCAACAACAACAATAATTATTATCTCTGCTTCAGCCAGATTAGTATACATTTGTGGTTATAATGCAATGGATGATCCAACTGTGTTGATCCAACTGTGTTGGATCATCCTTGTTATGTCCTTGTCCTCCTTGTTATGTTCAGGAATTTTGACTAAACTGATCTTTCATTCATCCCCAACACTGCAGGTATACGCTAACAGTGTGGGGCTGTG
The DNA here is from genome assembly GCA_011075105.1 of Heteronetta atricapilla. Taxonomy (NCBI): domain Eukaryota; kingdom Metazoa; phylum Chordata; class Aves; order Anseriformes; family Anatidae; genus Heteronetta; species Heteronetta atricapilla. The sequence goes on along the minus strand of CM021732.1, from coordinate 37,275,959 downwards.
TGGAAATCTCTGAAGCCTCTGGTACCAGAGCAGTAAGGCTGTACAGTCACGGTGCTCTCCAAAGCTACTTGGTCTTCTCGAGAAAGGTTATGCTGTGTAATGTCAGTGTGGTTTCGAAATTATCCGCTCAAAGGAAGTGTCCTTTTGCTACTTGTGCTTTACATTTCCTTCCAGGTGTTTTATCTCCTCTCATTGACAAGGCTGAACACCAAAAGTCTGGGCATTAAAACCCTTCCCTATCCCCAAAATAAATCTTTTACCATCTCCATTATTGCCTAAAAATTATTGCACATTCACTATTAAACACAAAAATTCCCGTAAGGTGATAAGGGAAAGAGAGGCATTAAATGAAAGCTCAGTTCATAGTTCTTCCTCAGCTGCTTTTTTTTTTTTTTTTTCCCCTCCTATTTACTAAAAGATTCAAAGGGTTTGTACTGGTGACTGTTAAGGATATGACCAAGCAGCTCTCTCCAGCCTAACTGGAGTACAAAACGTCCCCTGTCCAAAGTCACGTTGTCAATCTGGATTGCACTGCCACCCTGACAACTGAGAAACACCCCAAAATCCAGGCTGCTTGCATCATATCCTGATGTCTGGCAAGTCTGCCCATGAGAGAGGGGAGCCTGCAAGTGTTTCCAGCATTCACAACCATCCTTTTGTTGGACTGGGGCCTGGTGCCAAGATTTGTGCTATCTTCTGCTGGCATGGACCAACATTTGAATCCAGCCCTTGATATTTAATTAAGAACAGTGTTTGGAGCATCTGTTTGCAAAAGCAGTCAGAGTGTATTAGGACAGCAAAATAATGAGCACTTTGCAGCATGTTGTGAGGCCATACATTTTATTGCTTAGAGCTTTTTTGGAACTAAATTCCCTGTGAATATATACAGGATGAATTAGAAAACGAGTCTAAATGTTCTTTCTTCTTCTGACCCCCAACACGAGAATGACTGTATGGAAAGCACATTGCAGAATCACACAAAGCAAATGTCTTGTAAGCCATATGATAAATCTAAAATTAGAGCACTACCTTCGCTAAAGAACTGGCTTTGGAAGTCAAGTCACTTAAGCTGAAGAGAAGAGAGTAGAAGGAAGGATGCCAGAGTAGTAAGAAACAAGTAGCGTAACTTGAATTATCCTTTTTTATTCATTACCTTAGCTTTTGTTTTTGTTTTTGTTTTTGTTTGGTTTGGGTTTTGGTTTTGTTGTTTTTTAAGAGGATGATTTTGTGTTAAGCTACAAGAACATGATTACTAAGGTATTCAGAGAATGGATATTACACGTTTTACACTGAGGCAAAGACGTTAAAATCCTAAAGAAATGAAATGAGAATTATTTCAGAGTATAAACACTACCTTACACCAATATAGAATGATAGAAATGGCCTCACCTGGTTTTTGTTTCTAATTATAGCTTCTGGTGAGCAACAGGATCTAATAGTCTTGTCATTAACTCAAGAATCAGAAAACCCAACTTAATATCAGAGTAAATCACGCTTGCTCCCTAGTAGCTAGAGGTGAATATCCTTTGACATATAACTTTTATTCTTACACTTATCCTCTGGGAAATTGTGATGAGGAGCCTTTTCTTGCACTACAAGAAATACTAGGATTGAATAGCTGATGAATAAGGTTAAAAAAAATCTTAGAGATGAGCTGTAAAAACATTAAGTGCTTCCAGACAGGTCTTTCTAGAGTGTGATGATAAACATGAGATGCCATAACAACCTTATTAATGACAGAGAACAAACCATGATGAAGCTTAATGGACTCAATAGTGCATTTTATCAGATGTTCTTATGCTCTGAGCTGATGTCTTCCACAAGGCTAGCAGCTCCTTCAATATGCTGAGGAGAAAACCATCTGCAAATACCAACCATTTGCAGAAAAGAGTGTTGACATGGTACAGAATCAAAAAATGCAGCAAGACAGCACAAAATGACTCCATCCCCCTGGGTGGGGAGAAGGAGGGAGGAGTAGACCGTATCCAAACTGAGATCAGGCCAAGGGACAGACCAGAAGTGGTGGGCCAGACCTCCTGGGAAGGACAACCCATGAAGGAACCCTTGGACGTGGGGATATGGGTATAGGGCTGTGCAGCTTGGGGGAACACGGACACGTGCTCTTTCTGCATTGCTGTTTGTCCACCGTTGGTGTCTGTTCTCTTCCAGGAGGGCATACAGTAACGTGGGACCACCCAGGTGGTGCATCCTCAGAGAAAGTCTCTTCCTGGAGGAGGGGAGAGGCTCTTAAACTATGTCAGTAGATTTTGTCTTTATAAATAAATGCTGGGCTGGGACGTAGCATTTAAGGTGCTCTGTAGGAAGGAAGATAAGAGATTTTTATTTTTGATTAGATGGAAATGCACGCAAAGGTTTTCTAATTTAAACAGGCAAGGTGAAGGCATATGAAACTGAAACCCTGTAAGAGTGGCAGAGGACTTCCCTCAAGGAGAATATAAAAAAGAGGAGCGGTCCAGCGAAGTAGGTTAGTCTGGGCATCCAGGGGAATATCAGCAACACGCAGAGCAGTTATTCCTAGGCCTGGATGCCATTTCAAGTTCTTGTCTTCATAGAGTTGAACGACCAAAGAAAGCCCCAGATCAGTATGTGCACATATACCCGTGCATTCCTTTTGAACTGCTACTGGTTTATATTCATGCTTTGATGCTGGCACAGCTTTCCCTTGCGTGCCAGGCATTTTACAAAATGACATAGCTATCTGGGAATATAACTTCTTGCCCATCTTCTTTGGCTGGCTCGAAAGTTTTATTCACTGCCAAAGTTAAACTGTTTTGTTCTTTTTTTAAAGCAAATCTTCATCTGTATCTAAAAACTAGCCTCATCACGATGCAGTGTCAGTATTAGATCTATTTATTACTATTAAAGTTACTCGCTTACCACTGACATTAGCTGCATGGAATATTAAACTACATCAGTTATTTAACTTGTTTCTAATTGGTTTAATTTTATAATTTGACTAGCATAACGACATGTTATATAGGGCTACACATTGAGAAATAATGGAGGAGAGTTCATTCAAGGTTTATAAAAATCGTTCTCTTAATGTTGTGTTAACGAAAAAAAGGTTTCTTCTTATTATTATATTTTATTTTTCTTTTTTGGCATAAGCTAACCTCACGGTAACCCTTCAAACCGCAGACATGAAGCTACTGTGAATCATCTAGCCTCTAACCTTCAAAACATTAAAATAAAACAGATGCTTTCTACTAACTTGGCTCCTGATAATTAACAAATGTTTTTGAGTCAGGCCACTGTGCAGTGTTTTTACTCAGAAACAACTTAATAAAATGATGGATGCAATGCTCCGCTCCTCAGAGAACTTCTGTTCATACGTACTCAGGTATCCCATGAATGAAATGACTGATATTGGAACTAATGTTGTTGAAATAATTTCAGAAAGTCTTTCCAGCATCATGAACCACAGATCCACAGCAAGCTGGACTAGATGAGAGTCCAAGAGCTCATCTAGTCCATCCTTTTGCTTCATGGCAGAGCCAACCAGACCGATCCCACACCTGGCAGATGTCAGGGCCATGCTGACAGTAGGTGCACAGCCCCTCCGGGCCACCTAGTCCTCTCCTCAACTAGCCCTTGCTGTTAAACCTTTTTTCTCCTAACATCTTCATCTTCCCTGCTGCATTTGAAGCCCTTTAGTTCTCATTCTCTCCGCAGGAGATATTCCAACAAATAGTAGCTCATTCCTCTTCTCTAACCATCTATGTATTTCAAGAGATGTTGCATCCCCCAACTCTTCTCCTTGCTTCACAGGATAACTCTTATTCTTTTAACGTGTGTTAGCAAAACACAGGGTTGGACAGCATGAATGTTGCTCTTCATCCTTTCTTTCTCCACCGGGTCCATACCCTTCTTGCCCTGTGCTTGGAGCACTTAAGAATAACGTGTTTTTTTTCACAACTTTAGCACGCTGCTAATTTCTGTTCAACTTGTGATACATTTTAATTGGAAATGGTACTTTTTGCTTAGTTGGATTGCAATAATTTTCCATGTGCTGAGGTGCCTAATTTCATGGCAGTCGGGAGGCATTTGGTAGCTATGTATTTAGGGAGTTTGGAAAGACTTCTTAGCACCTGTTGGTAGTCAGGGCTGATGTCCAATGCTACTCTTTGAGAAGTTATGTTGTTTTGGTTCTGCTTAGTAAGATGAAGGGACAAAGAACAGAAAGCCTTTTCTTATTCTGTTCTTCAGAATACTTCAAAGCCTTGAAGGAGTATCTGGCCCGTTGCTGCCATTTTTCCAGAACTCAGCAATACACAGTTCCTTACTCAGCAGATTCCAGAAAATTGCTAAAAAATTCATAACCCAGAAACATAAAAATATAAACAGTTGTTCTGGATGCTGTAGTATGTATGAAAATAATTGATGCCAATTCGAAATGCATAATGCTAATTATCATAACTAGATTTGTAGACGCTAAAATTAAATTTGTGTCTTCCTTTCAACATGGGAAAATGAAACAATGAGAGGCAAAAACATCTCACAGCAGAAAAAAAAACTCAGTGTTGAAATCGGTCAGTAGTGCTTTCAACAATCGCTTGCTTAATTATTTCTTGCTTTCCTTGTGCTGCTGCCAAGAACAAAGGTCATATTTAATGGCTGCCTAAATCATTTGCAATATTTTTTAGACTTGCCCTGGAGGTAGCTGATGTAGATCCTTTTGTACTTGGGAGGAAAATCTCATATGGATTACCCTGTTAAAGAAATGCTTCCTTTATTTATCTTTCTAAACTTATTTGAATCCCTTCACATCTTTCAAAATACTTTTCTTTTTTTCTCTGTTTGCTGTCAGATGCAGTAGTGACAGCTCCAACAAGGCAACACTGGTTGTTTCAAAATTATAGGGCGTTCGGGACACCCACGTCAGCTTTGAAGTAAATTAGAGGAGCCACGAGCATTTGTCTCTGCCAAACACAGGAGAACATAAGTCACCACAGCATCGTAGTAATGACGTACAACCTTAACCAAGAGTCAGAGAGAACAGCACAAAACTGAAGACCTCATTCTCCTCCTCACCCCTGTAGTAGAAAAAGTCATGATTCCATTGACCGGACTGAGTGCTTTCCTGTCACTGCTCTTGAGAACTGAAATCAAAGGCAGCCTCATTTTTCTAATGACAGGACACTCCTGCCATTCCTGTGTTTGCATTCACTTCCCTTCTTGCTTCACTAAAGACAGCAGCGGGGCAGCAAGCAGGAGGAAAGTGTGTTATGAAGAGCCACTTTGTGATGAGGTGGAAATAGAAGAGAGAAAGAAGAAAAGGGAATATTAATTACATATATTGGAGGCAGTCTGGGACAGACTGCTTGCTGTCTGACATCAGGCCCAAAACTGAGGCACGTATGAAAAGTACATCATTTGGAAGGCTGGCAGTGGAAAGTCTTAGGGCTCAAAATAACAAACTCCATTCTGGTGGAGAGACCTAGGTCCAGTTGTGTTCTTTCCACATTTTTGAAACATTTCAGCAGGACACAAAATGATCACGCAGGTGATGCCTACACCAGCATTACACAGGCACCAAATCAAGTCAAAGCTTCTGTTCTCTCCTCCCGCAAACAGAAGTGTTTCTGCCCCACAGGATAAATTGTGAGTCCTGCATTTCTAAATGCTTCTTGGAAAACTGACTTCTAAAAACACAGACCAGCTACTTCAGCCTGCCCTGCTGATGAAAATATTGGCTTTGACATTCATGTATAATGGTTAATTTTCAACACTACTGAAGTTTTACAGAATCAGTGGGTTCTGTAGCCACAGTGGATTTACTTATGACAGAATGTAAATCTACTACTGCTGTCATTTTGGTGCTTAGCATCACAGCATCTCAGGGTAACCTAAGTGGCAAGGGACCTCAGGGAGGCTCCTGTCCAACCTTCTCCCAAAGCAGGGTCAGCTATGAGAGAACAGCACCATGCTCAGGACTTTATCCAGTAAGGTTTTGGAAACCTCCAAGATTACAGACTGCACAACCTTTACCTTTTGGGGCAGTGTCTTCGCAAGCTTAATCGCCCCCATTTACCTAGCCAGGGCATCTTCTCTTTCAGGCCACAACTGTTTTCTCTTATTCCCTTGCCATGCACCACTACGAAGATGCTGTGAAGACATTGTCTTTGTTTTCTCAAAAATTCATTATAGACACCGGAATTAAGAATGTGCAAAAGCAGGTGTAATTCCTAAATAGGCTAAATTTTATGAAAAGCAAGATTGGGCTTTTATGTCTGTGTCTTTCCAATTTCCTCTCCTGTTCACCAAGGCCTTGATTGACATATCTCCCTATCATTTCCCAACATGCTGATTCAGCGGGTCTATAAGCACAGGTTTGATTGTAAGCACGTGTGTGTAGAGGACCACTCACTTCAGACAAACTTTCAGCAATGTCAGACGTATAAGCATTCCCTTAGAGAAAGTGAGTGGTCAAATATCCTGGGATTTAATATGCACCTTCTGCATCATTCTTGGCTTGGAGACGGATTTATCCGTAGAAAATTCTTTGGAATCTCTCTGTTACGAAAGCTGGAAACTAAACTTGTTTTTGTGTCTTAAATGAAAGCTGATACTCTGAAATCATTCCTTGGCCCAGAAGTACGTGCTGGTAACACATTAAAAAAGTGAGAACTAGTAACACTGCATCTCTACCTAGGCGTGTGCTTTCAGACCTTGCAAGACAGAGGGAAAAGACAGCAGCTAAGTCATGCATATGCTCTGTGTTTCCGTGAACAGAACCATAAGCCAGCAAACTGTTACATGAACTTTACTCTCATATCGAGATAGCCCACTGAAACAATATCCTGTAAGCTTGTGATTAGCTATCAACAGATTGTCTCTTAAACGTCATTCTTAAAGAGTTATTTAAAATGAGATAAATTTAGCAGAGAATCAAGGAGCGCTTGGGGAAGTTTAGCTTATAAAAATTTGCTGACCTGCTGTGTCCAGAACCTCATCGTTTTTCATTCTGTGTGTAATGACACTGGCGGAAATCGCCCACACTTAATATCACAGAGACACAGCAAATGTTAAAAACCTCTTAATTAGTCACACATACTGACAATAAAAATATCCACAATTGGTGGGTATAGCCAAAACTGGAAGACGAGCTTTCATTCCCTAGGGAACAGGCACACTACCAGATCACAAGAATTATGAAGAAACTGCTTCCCTGAGTGCAGTCTACATTTGTTCATTATTATGTTTCTGGCCGCTTCAAGGCAGCAACCTCAAGAAGTCCATCTCCAGCACTACCTGAGAACTGCCCAATGTATCTGTAATTCCCTAAAAGGATGACAAAAGATCCGAGTGAAAGAGGAAGGCATGGAGAGAGAGAGAACGTCAGTGTACTAACTCGTGGTATTCCAACACTTCCAAATGTACACCCGTAACCTCTGTTGCGATCAAATAGCATGACTCCTCAAATCCAAATCCAATGCATTTGCTTACAGGGGGCTCTTCCCAAGTTTGCTATACTGATTCTAGTAATGCCCAATCTTCTGAGGAACGGCTTTTCCATTTCCCAGCTTTTCTCTTGTTAAGTGTCTTCCAGCCTTCAGGTCCTCAGCCACAGCAGCACGAGGGGCACGATTTTGTTAGGAAGAATTTGTAGAAACACGTGGTGGCAGCAGTGAGTAGCAAGGAAGGAATGACGAAGCCGGTACTCAATCTTCAAATATCATGCTGTCTTGGCAAATGACGTAAAATTTTTTTCTATGCACCTTTGTTCCTTCCTCCCACGTGTGTATTTCTACATCCTTTGTACGCATCTTTGCAACTCCAGGGATGATGTATGAGTGTTTCCTGAGGGCATTTTATCCAATGCACGTATCTCATTATTTCTTACCAACAGTTCAGATGGCACATAGAACCGGCATGATCTTCAGAAGCTTTTTAATGCTTCTCACCTGCTTGGTGTTTGGTGGACACCCCAAGCCCAGGCATGCTTGTGCAACTCCTCATACCACCTCCTCATCTGGTGCCGGTCTGAGGATGAGGAAGGGGAGCCGAAGCCTACAATGAAATGCAGAGGAAAGGGTCTACCTTGCTATGACGGGATGTCATGTCCTTGCTCCTCTTCTCCCAGACGAGGCATTCCCTTCCAAGCACTCCCTCAGGCACTGACAGCTGTTTGCCTCCTTGTAGTCAAAGGCAATGCCACCTGGGGTACAGAAGGCAGGTTGATTTTCTAAGTAAATCCTTTTTGGGATTGGGATAGAGCTGTACGTAAGAGAGAAATAATAATATAGAACCAGTTAAGCAAACCATCGGTATGCTTAATAAATAAATAAATAAATAAATACTAATTTTCTGAACCTTGTCAATGCTGTGTGGTAATGTCAGTATTTGGAATCCTTATTTTGGGAAGTACTTTGTGTTTGGAGCATCTGAGCAGCCTAATGACCATGGCACATCTCTGGGTTCTGACTCCAGAAAAGACACAGTAAACCTCAGAGCACCTGATAAGATTAATGCTTCCACCTCATTTTGACACTTGTGAGCTACACAGGGCTGTAAATGGCAAAGATTTAGGAACTGCTTTGTGAACAGCACTACAGCTTGCAGAGTGGGGAAGAGCTGGTGTCTGTGGGACTGTCAGCTCAGGGACCGTCCCCACTAGAGGCTGCTTCTGCTCTTGAACCAGTGCCCTGTGGAGTGAGGGAGGAATATCAGCATGGATTTACAGGCATGTCGGAGAATGAAGTCTGCCCACAGGAAGGCTGCCAGCCCTTAACTACCACATCAGTTCCAAGCATCCATCACATACCGTGGAGTTAGCGTGGTTTGCAAGGCTCCCCGTCAAATGCAGCTGAGAAGAAGGGAAAACACGACAACACATCATTTATTTATATTTTTATTTTTAAAACTAAACCAAAGATTAATACCCGTACACTGCTGCTGGTTTTACAAAAAGATTCTTGATTGCAGTTGTCGTGGTCTATAAATTGAAGACAAATACATTTGCAGCAATGGTGAGTGTGCAAGAACTGGGGAAAGGCTGCTGAAACCCTGCAGCCCAGGAACTGTAGTGATGCTGGTAGCATTTGAAGTGGAAAAACTTGAGAAGGAGGACCTTCCACCCCTCCGCATGCTGATGCAAGAAGTAATGGTCGAATGATGTGAAGACTGATCAACCTTACACTACCATTTTCTCTTTTCCCGACTAATCAAGGGTGAAAACTTTTACTCCTGATGAATCCATACCCCTCTCTGTGTCTTCTCATGGCCTATGTTAATCACTCACACCGCACCCTGAAGGTGTCCTGGGCAGGATTTTATCGTAGCCTTACTAATGTTGTTCACATAAGCTGTTTTGTTATCCTTGGCCCGTGATGTACTGCAGGGATGATTTTAACATTTCCAGGCCATAAAGACATTTCTGAAGGGTTGATGCAGAAACTCTAAACTCTAACCAGGCGCATGTGTGCATGGCATTTATGCAAGAATTTGTATCGTCCATCTAATATGCAAATCTGAATTAAAATTACGAGGTAAAGCACGGAGGCCATATGCTATACTCACTGTTGAAATTTAAGTCTTTAAGCTACTTGGCCTCCTGACTGAGGTGTTTGTTTTGGAGCTATGCCTACAGAAAATATGTGCAGCTTCAAGTCAAAGGGAATTGAAAAGGGGTACTTTGATCTGTAGCCACTGGAACCCCCCCCTTCACCTGGGGTGAGGAGTTATCCTTGCCACAGGAGCCCCTGTGTGAGGACATGAGAGGAAAAGAGAAACCTCACCAGGCTGGTCCTGCCTGAGCCTAAAGCAATGCCTGGCCAAGGAAGCAATGCCATATTTCTTAACAGGACCTTGTCAGTCCCAAAGAGAAAAGGAAGACAAGATGTTAAAGACATGCCTTTGTTTTTCACAGGGGCATCCTGAGCTTCTGCTAGCACGTCATGGTTTCCCAGTGCCACAGCATGGCTAGAACAGCCAAAATCTAAAATGCAGCGGTTTCCTTGTGCTCAGGATGGAGCATTGCCCTGGAAGGAAGCAAGGAGCAAGAAAAAAGGAAGTCATAGACACTGTCTGCATCAGCCTTGCATCTTCTGGAGATGCCACGAAAGCTGGAAAAAGAGAATACAGGAAAAAATTCCCAGATTTGTTTCAGTTACCTGTCGCTTCCCTTAGCAGGCTTAGATTTTGTGAACATTTGGCCTCTCCTCCAGCACACAGTAAGTTTCAGGACAGCCTCTATGTGGTCGTGTGCTGCAAAAATTTAGTTGCTGAGTGTGACAATACTTTTACAGCACTGTTAGGAGATGGCTAGAAATGCAGTCCCACTGCAGTTTCATTAGCATAATTGGCATCCGCACTTATATGGATTCAGCATTACTGACGCTGTTTCAAAGGGACTGATTATGTGCTGTATCCCTCGGAGCAGTATTTCAGGCTGAGATCCCACTGGGATGTGGCAGACATGAAAAGAAGCCCTAAATTTTATAGTGCTGTGTTAGTATTTCTACACGAAAAGTGTAGTATCTAAAATCAGGTTATCATGTACAGGCAATTACCAGCTTAATGGATTTACACCGTTCTTTGAGATTTTCCCTGATCAGTTCTCTAGTATAGCTTCCCTTGATCATCTAATAAGTTTGTTCTCCAAGAAGCAGATCTTCAGCATTTTCTGTTACTTGCATGCAAAATGTAGTCGCTTACTGTGTGATCTTGAAAATAAGGCATAGTAGCACTTCGCTAGCATTGAACTGTATGGGCCTGTTAGCAGCAGCTTCCTTAGCTTTTTGTTTTACCTTTTGAAGCAAATGCCCAGATGCTGACAAGCAGCCAGGAAGCAAAACCCGACAGCTGGGTACAAAGTTGTATGCTTTAGTGTCCCCAGGTCTCAGGTACAGACTAGATCAGCCAAATAGTTTCTGACAATGGCAACAGCCTCTGGGAGCCCCATCTTGTACCTGGAGGTCACTGGAGTTTCAAGGATGTCCCAGCAACTCCCTTATACTCCACCCAGCCTCTGCACTGCAACATAAACCTCACAGGTCTTAATGCTTTTCTATTTCGTTTCTAATATGTACATTATATGTGTTATGCAGACTTAACATCATACACATTTCTGTATTATGCAACAAGAAATAGCGAAGTTATGAAAAAGTGTGTTTTGCAGGCATTGCAGCATGTGTGCATGCATCTAATCTGAGAGACCTGACAGCTGCCAAGCTCCCACACCCAGGTGGGGACAATGACTCTGTGCCGACAATTTACAAAGACAAAAATTAACCAAGTGTTAGCTTTTGCTTCCAGCGGTAGAAACACAGGTGCACATTCTGGAGGGCCACCATGACTTGGGAAGGGTCTCCAACATGAGGTCCCTGCCTTTCAGGTTGCCCAGAATTGTAGGGATCTATCCCCATGTGACAGGGTTTAGCAGTCAGTATTTTGCCTAGATTTGCCACCTGCATATTTCAAGTGCTACAAACTAAGGGAGACGTGATAGCAATGGAGAGCTAATGACCTTTCAGCTACTCCTTTGTCCTTTGCTGTCCCCAAGTTAACTTGTCCCTTCCCAAACCTTCACCATACAATTAAATCATTTGAATATATTTATGTTTTCAAATTAAGATTTCAAAATTATTTTTTAAAGCCATACAACTGCAAAAGGGACATTGAGTGTAAATATAATCTAAGAAAAGACCACGGACCCTCTTAAACTGTCTTTGGGGCACCTAATGGAGGAGAAAATTGGTTTCTCGATTTACTTTATTAGACACACATGGGAGACAGCAAAGAAAGTATCCCATATTTCTTTTCATACCTCACAGAGAGTAAGCTTTGGGGTACTGTAAAACACTGATTAATGTGAATATATATTTTGGGAGGATGATTAGACAAGATAAGAGTATTTAAAATCAGCAGTAGGTATTCCAGTGTTAGTGCACATAGAGTCCTTTCACTCTTTCTTAATCAAACTGATAAAAGAGATTTACATTTCTTCCTTTTTTTTTGTTACTTTTTCTTTTTTCTTTTTAGAAGAAAGGAAAGAAAATCTAAGCTTACATTACAAAAGGGATAGTGAGGATTTCCTTGTTTGCGCTCCAGAGTTTTCTTAACCCTGATTTTTTGAATCAATGAGTTGAACAGAAGCAGAATAGCTCCTGATCAAAACCAAGGAATCAGATACATACAGAATTGGTGAGGTAATTAATATCACTTTCCTGTACGTTTCAAAGGAAATTTATTGTGTTCCGCACAACAGTGTTTGTTTTGACATGATCAACCATCAGCTGTCTCGCAACTTTTTCACAGGATTTCAGTAGGAAGAAAAATCGCAAAATTTCTGCCTACCAGATTCATAAAAAGCACATTTTGCTAGGACCAAGGGGCTATGGTTCAAGCCAAAGCGCCAGGCAATGCACAGAGCGGCAGGCGCCTGAAATGTTGCAGCCTTTTGAGCAGGATGCGTTTCCACACCCATGCATCTTGGCAGCAGCCAGCGGAAGCAGTCCCATAGCTCCCACCCCTCTCTCCCATCCCTGTCCTTGAATTTTACTAGAGGGGTTATTTCTGTGACATGTAACCAGCCGACTCAGTGGACTGATCTGAGTTAAAGAGCACTCACAGAAAATATATATATAGATGCACACACACACATATATATATATATATATTAGCTTGTCTCTCAACATAGGAAAAGTGGGTGCAGTGGGGCAGAAATGAGAAACGGCAGCCCTGGGGAGCTCAGCCCCACTGTGAGACTCCTCTGTGGAGGGACAGGAAAGAGTGAGAGAAGGGTTGCTATTCTTTTTATTTCCTTACTGCAGTTTTAGGCTTTACAATAAATTAGAAATTGAATGCATATATTGTTAGGGTCATCTCTTCAAACAAGTGGACGAGGTTCTTTCATTTATATACCCATAAATGGAGATTTTCATGCAATCGAGATTTTCATGCGACCATGACAGGAGCAGGCACTTTCATGTGTGTGAGGTGTGCGGGAGGCTGAAATGCTACAGCAGTATCTTGTGTTTATCGAGGAGGCTCAAGAGCACTAAACTGGGTAATCAATCCTCACAGGAGAAGGCATTGAGTAAAAGAAGTGCTCTCTAACAAGGGCCAAAGCCAGAAGAAGGTCTAAATCTCCTTATACCCAATTTCGCCCGAAGGGCATGTTCTCCTGTATGCAGTCCAGGGTTTTTCCTCCCTGGCAGAAGGTCCTTTTGAATACCAATTGTTTGAACTTCTGTTTAGGGACTTCCCAATTGTCATGCTTGTTATCCTGCAGATTTACATTCCGTCCTTCTCCTCGGCTTGCAAACACTCCTTATGCATGATGCTGACTTCAGCCCACGCACTATTTGTGTGCTATTTGAAAGACCCAGCCCACAGCAGGAGCGGAGTGCTTGGCTGTGGTCCTTTCTTTGGAGGCAGCACAGAAAAAAATGGGTAAAATCCTGCTTCTTTTAATTCAAAATTCCTCTTGACAGTCATGGGACCAGTAGTTCTTCCCACAACTCATAGAGATGCAGATACCATATAGAAGCATGTGTTTAGAAAATAGATCCAGCCTTATCTTGGTAATTGGTCTGTCTACCTTGCACATCAAACTAGTGGGCCTACTTGTGTGTCAGGAACATGAAACTGGAAGAAAACTTGGTAAATGCCGTTCAGATTATGGTCATGGATGCCCACAGCTCAAGGCTGATGGTGTGTGCTCCTCACCAGCAGCCCTGCACAGCCACTTGGCCTCCAAGTGACAGGGACCTTGCCACTGAGGCCTACACCAGTAGCTGGAGGCATCTCGTGGTGGTGCCACATGGGGCCTGGGGCAGGCCCTGCTCTGGGGATGGCCGTGTCCGTCGGCCTCAGGAGATGCGTCTGCTCCCCCACCCTGCAGATCTGACTTCACTAACCCTCTGAATTTCAAAACTTTCTGTCTGCTAGTAAAAGTTTCTCCTGACTGTGTGCATCTCCTCGGTGCTTCACAGTCGATCAGACTGTGTCCATATGTATTATTTATTGCGCTGTTGCAGTGCTCTGACAGAGTTGGAAAATTGGCTAGCAGGATTCAGTCCCAGCTCCACATGGCTCACGGTCCAAGAGCAATCACAAGGTTGATTGTACAAGGAAAAAGCTGCAGCTCAGCACTCACAGACCTGCCAATATATACATGCAGACCTATATCCTGGATTTAGATAGGCAACTTCTTACAAGTGTAACTGAAGTGCCAACTTTCTTCACCCCCTCCCCCCCCCCCCCCCCCCGTATGTCCTCAGGTAGCTCAGCCTCATGCTGGCCCATCAGAAAGCCTCAGGGCAATGAATACAGCCTTCACAGCCAAAATCACTTTGCCTTGCAAAGTTTTGCCTTTTCCATAATTATACACGTACCTGTTAACAACAGGCTAAGCAGCCATGGCCCCTTTTGGATAGGAAGTGTCCAAGTCGGCACAGGGTGCGTTGCTGTTCCCGTGCTGGGAGGGTGGTGGCACGTTGTACTCGGCTCTGAAGATGTCAATGTTTCTACCAGATGTCAGGTGAAGGGGATGGGGTTGGGTTTTTCTGTGGGGAGGAGCAAAGATATTAGCCAGTAAAATGATTTTTCAGTTAGATTTTATTTGGATTTGCAGTGTGCCTGTGCGGAGGAGCCCGCTGAAAACTAATCCTCAGACAGCCGTCAGTTAGCACACGTACAAGCAGCACTTGGTACTGACTGAGTCGCTGCAGCCTGTGCTGCTGCCTCCTGACATGCGCATGCAACGGTGTGATACCTGGTCCAAAACTGCCTTCTTCCTCTGTGCCTGTACGGGGACTGGTACCGATATGGTAGAAAGTGTTTCTTTGCTACTTATTAAAAGATACAAAAGGAACTCCTGAAAGCAAACCTTAGGTATAGCACTCATTCGTATAATAACACCAAAATGAAAATTTCCACACAGAGCCACATGCTTGCTCTAAATAACAGCAATAAGGGAATGCATATATTTATACAGGTACAACATATAGTTACATGGGGGTGGGGGCATCTGAGCTGTATTTCAAATGAGAAGATGCTGCTTAGCATCGTATCCATGGCATGGCTTATGGCCACTCTCTTCCAAGGTTCCTATTCTGCAGGATGTTCAACATATAACTAGCTGCTATAATACAAAGTGTTTTAAATTCCCAGTATGATTGCATCACATAATTCTTGAAAATCTATTAAATTAATTTTAGAGTATTTTATAGACCTGGAAAACCTGAAGTGCGTATCCAGTGTGCATGCAGCATTTTCAATGCATGTTCATGTTCTGCTTCACTTACTGATGTGCCTGTGTGCATATGCAAAGCTTTTCTCTAAATCAACAAGGTATCACACAGACCAGTAGCCTGTATATAACCATTACCAAATATGTTACATGGAACTCTTCCAGTATTTTAATTTAATTATGCTATTTTGGTGTATATACAAATCTAAATTTAGCAAAATCACCTCGTGGCAATGTAGAACTCCACAGTTAGTACTTTAGGGAATATCTGGTGTTCATGTCTTCAGTTAAAGAGCTTTAATTACATTAATCTCAGTCCTAGTTGATCTGGAGGTTATTCTCTCCAATTTTCCAAGGGAAGTATGATACCTTGCTATTAAAAAAATGCTACAAACTAAATAAAACATTGGACCAGAAACATATGTTGGTCTAAATGCAATCACAAGCAACTGTATAACGTGTTGCACTGCACAGTGCAAAACCAGATAATGCTTTTATGTTGCACAAAGTTCTTACATTCTTCACCAAACATACAATATGGGCTTTTATCTGTAGAGTTACCCTAGCCTCATTAAAAGTCTTCAGGTTCTCATTTCTCTTGTTAACAGGCACACAGTTAATACACAACTTGTTTTTATAGTGTAAACTCTCTGAGGTAGCAAATGCCTCTTTGTGTGGTAGATGGTATGTATATGGTGCTATTCCCAGAAGCAGTGAGTGGAATACATCTTCATTTTCTGTGCCTGCTTCACAGACAGTCTTAACCCAGTCTTTCCTCCCAGTCTGAGCAAACACAGGCCATGCTGCATGCTCTATCTACAAGGTAAGAAACTCAGACTCTGGCAGGCAAAGAGGCAGAACATGCTCAGCAGTAAGGATCGTCACTAGAAAGCACACTGCCTGCAAACTGCTCTCATTTAGGGCTCAGTCATTGCTCCTACTAAAAGAAAACAAACACTGGTTCCAGTGCTGTAGTGGCAGACCGAGCTATCAAAGAGCTGAAACGCCTTTCTGATTTCGTTTGTCGAGGCATATGTTCTAGGGAGGGGTGGGGAGAGGCAAGTTATCAAATCATAATTAATAATAAAATTCTAGGCGCTTTAATGCATTCTCTCTGTTCATGTCAACTGTCAGGTCCAAAGCAGCACTAGAATCAGTACAAATGAAAGTCTTCAGACTAAAATAACTACATATTAGCCTGGCTCTGCATCTCCTGCGACTGACAGGAGTACTGAGCTTTACCTGTATGACTCAATTTCTTTTTAATATTTTATACAAATGGAAATCCTTTAGAATGAGAATGAAGACAACATCATGAAAACAGGAATGGGGCTGTCTATTAAGATGCAAAGATAAATGCAAACTGTTTGCTTCATTTTCTCTTCTTTGAGTTACAAATTTTTTGCTGTCATGAAAAACCTTTTCATCTTCCCTGAAATTCATCACTATGGCACTCAGTTGACAAATATATTCATCACAGTAGTGTATTTCCCAGAGACTCCTGTCTTCTGCCTCAAGCACTTTATTCCTTTAGATGATAAAAGTATTTATCTGAGAAGAGTTTACATACATATCTGTGTGGCTGTAGGCTCGCAGACACCATCAAAGTATTCAAAAAATCATACTTCAAGAAAAAATAAATGTTAAAGACAGATATTCTCTATGATAGAATCCTTATTCCACAATGGACGTATAGTGACTGTTCTTCCACTACATTTGGACAATGAAAAGCTCTCTGCTGTAACAATTAAGGGACCTGTATATGTATTTTATGAACTCAGAAGTTCTACTTAAGGTTCTCAATACGTGTCAACGCAGCTGCATTACTACATTCATACGTGTAATAGCCATTTACATGAAATGGTAACATACAATCAATAATTAGTAGGTGAGAATCTGTGTGTCTAGTTGTTGCACTTTTGTTTTTATTTTGATATTTGCAGCCTTGAGGGGAATGAGAGTTGAGAAAGTTGACTACTGCAGCAACTACGATACTGGTAAAAGAAGCTGCTGTCGTCTTCACCCTCCCTTACCACAGGGGACACTGTCCCCATTTTCATGGCATCCGCTGCTGCAGTATTGATTGTCAAAGGGGAACACGTGAAAGCAGAACCCAGAACCCTCCTCCTTTCTGACTGCTCACCTTGTCTTTTATGTATACAGTGGTTCATGTTCAGAGTGCTCATTTCAGCTGGAGTTCTGGCTCTTTGAAAAACTGCCTTTTCCTTCACTCTTCGTACTTCCCTCCCACTGGTGACCACTTAAGGGCTTTAGAGCCAAACATATAAACTATACACTGGAATCATTTTGCCCACAATTGCAACCAAACCACTCTGAAAGCAAAAACACAGGATATAGTCAATATCACATCTATAGCTTGTCAGGAGATTAAATTTATGTATGCAGAAATTCTCTTCCCTAAATTAGCACCTGGCTGGGATATTAGCATTACATCAGCCATCACCAAAAACAAGGGGTTCAGATGTTCAGAAACTTCTTGTTCGGAAGTCAGAACCTCTATTTTGCTTCTCACATGAAAATCAGTACTTCCAGGAGAGTTCCTTTTAATACTTTACTAGAGCACTGGTGAAATGCATCTTTGACAAAATATTCCTGTGCAGCAAGGCACTTGCAGCTTCCCATCAAGACTTCTGTGGTGCACAAGCTTTTGGCTTGCCAGGATGACTGTCCAAAACTCCTTCCACTGGGTGCCTCACTTTGGGTGTTACTCTTCAAAGAACTGGCCAAGCCTGAAAAAATAATTTGCAAGATCACAGCCCACTGGAATTTCCAGTTTGCCATCACTGGCCATTCTGAGGTACACTGACATGGCAAAAGGACATTTGGAGTTATTTATTTAAATATTTTAAAAATGCATTTTGTCTGCCTTTAATATTTTATATGTCTCCTCTCCTCTCTCTTCTCTTTCCTCTTGTTTCCTCCTAGCACTAATTCAAGGTAAGTCGATACGAGAGCGTGCAGAGCGCTGATATTCAGACTGTTTGAAGGAGTCACCTCAGAACATGACAAGTACTAGGAAATATGTTACTGATTTTTTTTTTTTTAATCTCCATGTCTCAATTAAGTTTAAAGGTACAATTTATTTCTTTAATTGCTATTTGATTCATTCTGGCTTCACAAGTAATCAGAATTAATCTTTTGTAATCACATTCCTAATGGTGTACAAAGTCTCTTCATTAATGTCTGGACAGTTTTGAGACTTACTATACAAAGGAATCTTAAGGATATTTGGGATAAAATTCACCTCCACGTAAAGGTTAGACCCAGGCCTAGCGTCCTTTACACCTTTCTACTGCCCTTTAAAGTCCCTTTATCCTGCTGAAGAAGATAAACTTAATTTTATGGGGGGGGGGGAGGGGAAAGTTGCCTGCTATTTAAACAAGAAGAAATGTAAAGTAAACATGATTTGTAGTATGCCAGTTCAAGCCAAGTAGCTACCCCTGTAAAAGCCAGCTGTATCCCTTTGTTGAGCCTGTTCTTTACTAGTAAGAGTAACTTGGCAGCATATGGGCACACTAAGCCTGTCCTTCAAACAGCCCACGTTTTTCCCATAAAACATGCAGGTGACGATACAACTTCTTGCCACTGTAGCTTCACCCTCGATATTCCTTATGTTCTGTTTCCTCTCATTTTTATTTGAATTTTCCTTGGAACAGGTGACTGACAGGAGCTTACAGCTGCTGGGCAGGCCCCTGCCGTTTGCCGGTCGTGCCAAGGCCACTTGTGTGTGCCCTGCCCTCCTCTGGGCATTAAACACATTCTCTGAGTAAGTGAGGCACCCCAGTTCCCTCTCTTCCTATCTCTGTACCCACCTGAGGTGAAATTGGTCAAATGAGCATCCATAAGCATAATGGGGCTTTAGCAATGCCAATCAATGATATTTGATTGATGGTGCCATTATGATATTCAATATCTTTCCATTGCAGTCTGTAGCTATGAACAGCCAATGCTTCAAAATGTAATCTCTGGGAATAGAGTTACAAAACCTTGACTGGCTTAGATTTTGATGGATAAAATGTGTAAGAGCATGTGTAAACCCCTCATGATGATGGTCTTCGTATATGGTTACAAAATGAGTTTGGTTTCCATCGGAAGACTAGCCCCCTAATAATGCTGATTCATAAAGATAATGCATCCCTGCATAGGAAGTTACGGAAGTGTATTGATTTCAGACACACTGTATTATGTGCAAAAAATAAAATTAGCCTTGCTGTGATTTAGGAGCATGGGACAGCAGTTGGAGGAGGGTAGTGACAATCAGGACTCCTGGCTTCTATTCCTAGCCATGGCACTGACTCACTCCATGACCTTGTGTAAGTCTGTCGACCTCTGTGCCTGTTTACCCATGCAGAAGAAGGAAAAAATAATAAATACCAACTTTGCTGGGGCTGAAACCCTTGGTTAAAAAGAGCTATGCATACAGGCATTGTTGACAAACTAAATAAATCATGAATGAGTTTTGGATGGGTTACAAAACATCTCCTGCGTGAGGTCTCTTCAAGCCAGTCCCATTATGTGTTTCAGTGCAGCACATATGGTCCTATCTTTAAAACACCGGGTCGTGTTACACACCGTGGGATAAGTTACAGCATGGAGATTTAACATTAACGTTAATGGGAGCCGTGCAGTTGAAGCCTATTGCACTCTGCTGAAAGTGTGCCCTCAGGAGCGCTGCATTGCTAATAATTTACAAACCTTCTGACTTAAAAGGTGTTGCAGGAAATTTCCAACTTCTGTGGATTTGTGTTCTGAACACTGTCAGAGATGTCACGGCTTTCAGCATGTTTGTATGTCAATACTGACAGACTTCTGTGAAACACTCTGCTCATGTTCCATGGGGACACCTGTGCAGTTACCTACCCTGTGACATGTGAAACCAGGGCATTTGCACATAACGTAGGTGAAGTTACCCTGAAATAAATGAACAAGAAGCGCTCAGTTCCTTACAGCAGTGTTGCATTTAACTTCTGAGTTTTTATTTATATTATTTCTATTGCTCTTAAGTCGAATACTGCATTTTGTGGCACCCTGGCAGATCAGATAATATTGCTATTACGATGCTAGTGATAGCATCGTATTACGCATTTTTGTTCAAGTTGTAACAACACTTTGGACTGTTTTACACAGAATAATAATGGGACAATAATTCATATTGTGACCTGTGAAAAAATGTGTTCACATGCAACTGGCTGATATCAGAAAAATCACACTCGGAAAACCCCCACTTGTGTGTGATTCACCTTTATGTATATTAGCGACCTCAATAGCCATTGTGCTTGACCTGAAGCAGGCGAGTATCTCCAGGATCTGTATTGTAACTTCCATGTTTTACCACTTAATTTTTTTCATACTGTATTATCTTATTACTCACAGAGAGCAGCAATGATCTGGGGTCAGAGTTCAGTTTGCTCCTGACATGTTTAAGTACATATGATAAGGCCAGCAGGCCTGCTCCCCAGCCATAGCCCGGGCAACATAAAGGTGCACCTCCCGCTGCCTTGGCTCTAAGCTGCAGGAGGTCCTGGTGATCGCAAGCACCACATGTTTATGCATGATGACTTGCCTATGTGTAGAAATTACCAGGTGAACTGAAAGTAGGTTTTATTTATTTATTTAATACTTTTTTTTTTTTTTTTTTTTCCTGAACAAGTCCATAAAGTGATAAGCTTCATAGGAGGAAGTGGAACTTTTATCAGCTCCCAGACATTGTTTTCTCTTTGAAAAGTAGCACAGTCAAGTGTGGGGGCAGGCAAAGGCTATGTTTTCTGATGTCATTTTCTCCTTCATTGACCGTACTGATAAAATTATCGCTAATTTCCACAGCCAGCAGTGTCTTTACCGCTGTCATCCCATTTTACAGTCAAAATCTACGTGTTTCATAGTTGTACACAGTATGCTTTTATTCAAAAACAATAAAAAATTGCCCAAGTACTAAAATAGAGGGCTATTTAGCATCAACTAAAACATTTACTTATGCTAATCAGCATTTAGAGACATATCTAGATGTCAACAAATTCAATTTAGAAAGTGTGACAATTTTGTTTCTGTTTTTGTTTTCCTCTGCCTGGTGAAATAGGACTGCAATCTTAACCAGTTAAAATGACATAAACAAGCTCACCCCATCAGGCTACTCCTCGTACTCAAAGATAAAGGAAGATCTGTCTTTGCTAGCACCTACAGAAAACCCTTCTGTTCTTCCAACGTTGCCAGTCATCAAGAGAACACGTTCATGTTCCAGACTCCTACTGGAATCAACAGCAAGAGCATGGGTGAGGGCAAAAATACACACACACGTGTTCACACAGAATTCACATTGCTGCTTTATTAAACTTTCTTTCTTCTTAAGGTAATACTAAAGTCTTCAAGTAGATTTCACTACACGTGGAGTGCTCAGAAGTTGTGGTTCTATAATTCTGAAGCTACAGGAAAGTCAAGAAACCACAAATATTCCCATCAGTGTTGTCTTTAGCAATGTGCAATTCCAAAAAACCCCTGTCTCTTCAGTCTGTTTTTCTTTGGGGGGCGAGGAAAGAGAGGAAGAATCACATTTCAGGAGAAACCAACCCTTCCAAACCACAAGTTATCAGGCAGGGCTGGCTGGCTGCAGCGTTGTTTTCTGGAAGATCAGCACTTCTTTCAGTGCCCCTTGTGCTGCTTTTCATTCTTTTCACAAGAGGTTTTATGCAGCCCTGTCTATGACAATGTTCTTTGTGTTTGATGTGCAGAGGCCTACCCACAAGCCTGTAAATTCTCAAAGTAAAATACAAGAATTAAGCAGGCGACATCTTCACTGGTCCTCTGCAAATATATACAAAATGTATAATGTAGTGGAATAAACCTTCAGAATTGGTTTTCTTTTGTATTTTCTTATTTGTACGTAGCCACTGCAGCTCATCATTTTGGCCATTGGGCAGTGCCAATCACTGAGCTGCCCAGGACTGGCCTCAAGCTGCGCCAGGGGAGGTTTAGGTTGGAAATGAGGAGACATTTCTCCTCAGAAAGAGCAGTCAGGCACTGGGACAGGTTGCCCAGGGAGGTGGTGGAGTCACCGTCCCTGGGGGTGTTCAAGGGAAGGTTGGATGTGGTGCTTGGGGACGTGGTTTAGTGGGTGACAGTGGTGGCAGGGGGGCGGTTGGACCAGGTGATCTTGGAGGTCTTCTCCACCCCTAACGCCTCTGTGACAGACTCTGACAGCTTTGCTGTTGCTTCCTTCCCTCCCTTGCCCACAGGTACTGGGCCTGTTGCCAGCACCTTTCTGGGGATGTGAGGGGCACACGGCACAACCCCGCACCTCTCTTCGGGTCTGGGCGACCCCGCCGCGTAACGCGCCCCCGCAACCCGGAGAGCTCGGCCCCGACCCGCCCCATCCTTCCCCCAAAATGGTGGGTGCGAAGTTGCGCCCCTCACACCCCCTCCCCACCCTCCCCTCCCTTCACCTCCCTCCC
>CM021732.1:37148014-37252876 GCA_011075105.1 Heteronetta atricapilla | reverse complement strand
GAGGGGGCGGGGCCGC
Organism: Heteronetta atricapilla; assembly: GCA_011075105.1. Lineage (NCBI taxonomy): Eukaryota > Metazoa > Chordata > Aves > Anseriformes > Anatidae > Heteronetta > Heteronetta atricapilla. Next base: position 37,252,860 of record CM021732.1, on the reverse strand, counting down.
GCGGGGCGGGGCGGGGCGCGGAGCCGAGGCGTCTGCGGGCGGCGGCGGCGGGCGGCGATCGGTGCGGCGGGGTCGCCATCGCCATGGTGTTCCTCAAGCTCCGCGAGCAGGTGGGTGCCTCCCCTCCCTCCTTCCTTCCCGGTTCCCCTCCCGGTGTGCGTGACAGGCGGGCGGCAGCATGGCTGCTCCCGCCGCCGCCGCCATGTGCCGCCGCTCCCCGGTACACACCCGGCTTTGTTCGCCGCCGGGTCACGGACGGGGCCGGGCAGCCCCCTCCCGGTCCCCCCCCCGGTACCCCTCGGCTCGGGCACAAAGCGGGCTGGGGCGCCCCCCGCGGCCCCGCTTCCCTGCCGGCCCGTCCCCACCCCCTTAAAAAAAATACCCGGGAAAAAAAACAGGGGGGAAGGGGGGGGGGGGGCCCCCCCCCCCCGGGGGGGGGGGGGGGGGGGGCGGGGGGCATCGCCTCTCCCGGTGGCCCCCCGGTGCTGCCCTCCCCGGGGGCTGCTGCTGGCCAGCCCCGAGAGCCCCCTGCCCAACCCTTGCCCTGCCCAGCCCCGGGGGCTCTGGCAGCCCGCTGCGGGGGTCCTGGCGCCTGTCCCCGAAGGGCACGCGGTGTCCCCGAGCCGGGCGGCTCCGGTGGGTTTGGTGCTGCTGCTCTGGGGAAGGCTGGCCGCGGAAACCAGCACTTGTTCGTCCCTCCTGCTCGCACCGAGAAGCGCAGCTCTTCTGCGAGTGACCGGCTGGAAATAACTGGCAAACCCCGCGCCATCGGCGTGGCAACGCAAAATTGCGGATCCCAGAACTGTCCTTCTGGGAGGGCTCCCGCTTTGGGGTGACTCTGACATCCCGGGCTGACTGTCACGCGTGCGAGGCGTTCATCTTCCACCACAACGCACGCCTTAACCCAGAAGCGCGAGGTGGACTTCCTAGTGGCCTGGTGGGTCTCCAAGGGTGCGTTGATAGGTTGGGAACTGAAGGATTCCCTCACCGAAAGGGCTGAGGGAAATAAGGAGGGGAGGAGGAGGGGAGTGCTGGCTTTGAAGAAGCATTTCTAGGGGGAGTGATTTTAGCAGCAGCCAGACTTCTGCTGGTTAAGTGGCTGAAGTCAGGTACTACCGACCAGGTTGTGTTAAAAATGGCATGAGAACAGCAAGAATACTGGAGGAACACTGCGGTGCGCCCCTGCAAGGGGCTTCTAAGGGGCTGTCAGGTTGTTGGCATTGTTGCTGATCTTTACCTTTGCATTGTGGATAGAGATCTTCAATTGCAAGTACTGCGAAATCTTGCTTTCTTAAGGATACCAAAAATCGTCAGGAATCGTATTAACGCGAAGTTTCCCTGCTTTGCTAATTACGGAGAACTCCTTCAGGTCAGCGTCCTTGTGCGCTGTGCTGCGAGATGTCATGGCTTCGGGATCAGGTGCTGCACTGAGGTCGTAACACCCCCGGCTCGTTAGGCAAACCGGCCCTGGGTACGATACGAAAGCAGGGGAGCTGATCTTCGGTGTTTGGTGAGGCACGCTTCTTGTTTCCGTGGACCAGATACTCCACACGGATGCGTGTGTGTGGAGGAAAGGAAGCAGTCACGTGCGCCCAGACAGCGAGCCTTTGCTTCGGCGCGGGCTGCGTTTCACGGGGCGTGCAAAGGCTGCCCAGGTGCTTGCGTGAAGCTCGGGAGGGACTTGCTAATTTCCTTCTGGAGCAGATTGGTATCTTCAACAAAGGGTCTGCGGCGTTAAGCGTTGCTTCTGTGTAATTCTCAAGGCTTTTTTTTTCCCTTCCCCAAATCCACATCAACCTGTCGATGCCCTTTGATCTGGGAGGGCTCTGTATTGCTATTTGAAGTGTCAGGATTGTGCTGGGGAGAGGCAGACCTAGGGCATGCAAGCAGGCAGCCTGATATTTCCCTACACTTAATACTGCAATGTGGTGTAAAAGCGGTGCGGGAGAGCTTCTGATGAGGTCAGAAGTCCTGCTTTGAGGCTCACAGGGTGAAATCCCAGTTCCGCTTGCAGTTGATTTAGTTGACGTAGCACACTGATAAACAAAACTTTGATCCTGCAGATGCTTCATGTGTTCGTGAAACTCAAATATTTGGTTGTCTCTGGGGGCCAACCTGATACATTTCGCTTTCAGAATGGAGGTTTACCATGTGCTGAGAAGACCAGGCCCTTCCTTGGGCTCAGCAAGCAGCCAGCAGGGACATGCTCAACAGATTTGTGCTACTGCCTGAGCCTTGCCGCTTTGCCATCCTGCAAGGCGGTAATATTTTGCTAACCTTTGAAATAATTTGGGGTGTATGCTTTCAGAAGGGATTGTTTGCTTTCAGATGATATTAGGTATTGAAAAAACTACAAGCTGTCGTTGCAAAAATTGCATGCAAAGCTAAACTGAACTGCACAGAGCAAAGCTTGTGCCTGCAATAGCAAGCTGTTTGACTCTGGGATAGAAACTGCAATCGTTACAGAAGTTGGAAGCTCCAGATTGTTCTCGTGGTTCTCGGTTTGCTGTGCAGTGTCAGGCGTGTTTGAAAACAGATGAAGTAAACCTGCAAATTCTCTAATTTCAGGTTAAACCATTCAAGGTAGGGATGGAAAAGGCAGTAAGTGCACCTTATGATTAAGGTGTTTCCTCCTCAGTTTGTTTGCCTTTGTACTGTCTTCATAAGTTGCTGCTTGTGTACCAGGTTCTTCTAGATGAGAAGCTGCTCTAGCTGCTACAGCACCAAGTGAGGGGGAGGTAGGTGATAAAAGGAAGTTTCAGCTCCGTCCTGAAAATCCGTGGTACTTTCCTGTAACAAACTGCCTTGAAAGCAATGTTTGAGGTCAAGGTTCGCTGATGTTTGATCAGACCTTTTGGAGAGGCGGTAACAAGAAAGAGAAGCAACTTGCTTTTGGGTCTTCATTGATGACGTGCCTTGATCTCCTGTACAGAAGCCTCCTCACCTCTGAAAGGCAAAGTCTTCTGGCTTTGGTCATTCAGTCATAGTTTGTGGGTATAGTAAAGGTTTCCCCAAGCGGGGAAATTTTTGCTTTAAAGAGTCTGCAGTTAATATCTCAATAAGGAGTGACAGGCCATTTTTTTTCCTAACAGGTAGGTGAAATGTTGATTGCCTAACAACTGAGGGTTTCCAAGCTTTTCTGTTAAAAATCGTACCTGCATATGTGCTTACAAGTTGACTTTTAGGCTAGCATAAGCCTACATGTCAGTATGGTTCTGCTGAAATACATGAAGCCCTGAGCAAAACTGGCTGGATTTTGTCTTTAATTTTGCACCCATGTATCTATTTGAGGCAAAGTTCTTTGGGTGCAGCAGAGTTCGTAAAGCTTTGTTTATTTATTTTCGCCTTTCAGTACATCGTAGCTTTAATTATGCATTTCCTGTTTTCCTGGATTGTAAGTATGTGATAGGAAGGCATCGCAGGGCTTGTGATAGTGGGCTTTTGAAAGGGATTTCTGTGGGATTTTTCTATACAACTACTAGACTGCGCTTGAGGGGATGCATTTACTCCCATAAGTCAGATGCGAGTGGAAAGGACCGGAGTATGAGCAAGCACTGCGAGAGGATATTGGAGTGACCACTTATCTTGAAAGTCCTTGAGCAGTGCGAGTACTGACTTCTTCATTGCCTGTTTGTATCTCCCTCTTAGCTCGGGTGGACCTGATTCAACTGGCAGTCAAACAAACGTTTGCAGTGTCATAGTGAACGCTCTGAATGCCTCCGTGGTTGCTATTTTCACTGGTGCCAGCGTCAGGCTTCGTTCCCTTGGAGCTCCTGCCAAGGATACATGTCCCAAGCAGTTCCTCGTTACGCCGAGAGGAGGGATGGTCTCCTGCGGCGATGGAGAGGGGCTGCTGCTGGTCAGGGAGGGAGGGACGCGGTGGGAATGGAGTCGCCCTCTAAACGCTGTCTGGACGTAGATTAATGAGGGAGCTGTTTACATTTTTCTGTGCGAGACCTAGGTCAGAGCGTTCTTTGAATAATTCCTTTTGGGGATCTCGCTGAAGGTGAGAACCACGCTGCTCTCCTCAACGCGTCCTCGTAAATTCCTCCTAAAGCTTGCCTCTCATCTGAGCTGTGTGCGCGATAACCCCTCCCGGGGGGCGCCGACAGCCAGGCGTAAGGCGTGGGGGTAATTCTCTCCTTCCCAGGTTAAGAGCGCACGTGCACTGAAAAGACACGGTTCTTTACTTGGTGGAAAACTTGGAGTAACCCGAGCCCGGATTATCTTGCTGTACAAAGTAATTACTAGCTCTCCTGTTAGGCTGTGCCGAGAGGGCCTGGATCCACGGTCTGTTCGTGTGGGGGATCAGATTCCTTGGTGATAACCGCAGAGCTTCTGACTTGCGAACAAGCAGTGCTTCTGAAGGAAGAAAACAAACTTAAATAAAAAAAAAAAAAGAAAAAGGTTGTGGAGAGACAAAGCCAGCCTTGATTCTGCAGTCCGATCCTTGTGGCAGATCCTGTTAACTCCGTGGCCTCCTGAGAGGGCATAAAGGGCCATTCATGTGGATTGCATCAAAGGTTTGGGGCCACTTCTTGGAGGCAAATATCAGGGGAGAAAATGAGGCAAACGTCCACTTGCCTGTGCAGAAGCAACTTTTCTTGGCACTTGTGTAAAAGCTGATGCTTCCTCTTGGAAGCCAGTATCTGTTGACACTGTGAACCAGCAATCTGTTGTCTCACGTAGATTGCTAGATACCCGAATTTCTGTCCTCATTTCCATTCACTGAGAGGGGTTGTGGAACAAGATGACTGAAATTAAATACCTTCGGTACTATATACTTGATATCCTCCACTTCATCTTCTGGCAGCTACTTTCTTTCTCAGCTGCTGTATACCTTTTATTTATTTTTTTCTGGTCAGCCGGGCCTTCCCGGGGTCAAACTAATATTTGATCGTTTGTTTTCTTGCTCCTGCCAACTTCTTATTTTGTTCTTACCTCTATTCCTATTTCTGGAAATCGAGTGGGAGACTTGTTGCCTTAGTTACAGTGACTAACCATTTCGAAGTTATTTATAATGTTTGTGTTTAAGTACCGTGCGTCAGAATACAAATCACAAAACGCTCCACATACTTCAATAAAAAAATAAATAAACAGAGCAGTCCCTCGCTAAGTGCTTACCATGTTGATTCCCGGGGGGTTTGTTTTCCTCCTTTGGGGGTGGAGGATAAATCTTAAGCTGGCATTTGGAGATATGTTTGATATGAGGTGTCTAGGTGTTAGCTGTTGTGCAAATGAGAACGGAATCTTAATCCTTATGCTCCAGAGCATCAGGGAATATTATTTATCTCCCCGTAATGGCACCAGCGCGCTTTGCAGGCAGTGGGAACGTACCTGCATAGCCCTGCTCGTTCAGCAGGGGTTGCTCAGGTGGTGATGAAATACAGTGCCACGCAGAACTGACCCATTCCAGCACAAAAGCCACGGCTAACACAAAAGTGGAGGGACCGAGTGGTTGGGAGAGAAGGGAAGGTGCAGCGGCTGTAGCCAGCTGGGCAGGTCTAGAGGGTTATCGAGGAAACCTCAGCAGTGGTGAGCAAAATAGTTGGTCTGTGGCATCCCTGTACATTGAGGAATCACTTAACAGATGAAGCAGCTAATTGTACAACAACGAGATGATCTTTACTGTGGATTGGATATAATTGTTAGATCTTTCACTGATCATTTCTGCACCAAGCAGGCACAGCTGTGATCTGCTGGTATGTTTGTGAATGGACCGAAGGACAACATGCAAAGAGAACGTTGTTTGTATGGCTAGAGCCCATCAATCTAGGGCAGCCTCAACATGTAAATATTTTTTTTCCCTGAATTACTGCAACTGTATTTGAACTTGAGAGTTGTAAAAGCAAAGGTTTGTGTATTTTTAAAGCGGGCTTGGGGTAAAACAAACAGCAACAACAAAAAAACTTTGCTTCTGTTGGTAAACTTCAGAACTATGTGGGGGAAACAGGCTTTCCTACCACAGAGTAAGTAGGAAAATCATGCCCCTTACTTGTAGCCTGACTCTTCTTAGGTAGGAGAACATGGTAGAGATTGAGGTTCTGTACCTCTCTGTGCCTGTTGGCGTGGTTCAGTCCATTTCTGTGCCTTGACCTGTTGTGAAGCCATCCTAAATGTTCAGTGTTTCCTTACTTTGAAACAGTGAGCTGTCACTTAATGGTGTGCCTAATTCCAGCAGAAGGGAACTTGTCAGTCATTTGTCATCATTCTGCAGTCACGCTTGAGGTTCGCTCTCACTTGCTGGAGGACCCCCAGCTTCGTTTCCATTTGGTGCAGTGAAGAAAGCAAAGGTCCATCTGTGGTTGGTGGGTTGGTTGGACTCTGGTGAAACAGAGATAGAACGGCGCTTTATGGAATGAAGGAAAGGGGCCCAAGCAAGGACTCTGCTCGGCGCAACAAAATGGGGGTTAAATGGCAGTAGTCGGAGCACTAAGGCCAAAGCAGGACTTAGAGAACTTCTAGCAGCTGTGAAGGGCTCAGTGCTTTGTTTCAAGATTTGTTGTGTGTCCTCTAATGGGGAGGAAGTAGATCCTTCCATTCAGGAGGCTGGTCACCTAGAGGTGGGCAGCCCAAGAGCCCAAGGATCTGCCTGGCTTGTAGCTGGAAGACCCATTTGGGTCTTAGTTGAAAAAAACACACTTTCAGGAAGTTCTGCAGTTATTTATAAACTAGTATCTGTAACAAATTCACCATGTAATCTTCTTAACCCATCACTGCAGACTCAGTTTTGTGTAAGGTTGGGGTAATTGATATTCTAGTTTGTCCTGTCCCACCCCTAGGTCACCGGCTGCTTCCATCCAGTGGTCTGGTTGGTAGGAGGGCAGTCCGTGCAGCTCCGTCTCTCTCCGTCCTGAGCTCTTGATGTTTCTGTCCTTCCTCACATCTCTGTGTGGTGTCTGTCCCTTTTCTCTGCCTCTGTTAACACTGCGTTATCTCATCAGTGTCACCACACAAAGTGTTATTGGTAGCAAGAAAAACAAAATGATAAAATTATTTTTCTGGCTATGTTTTTTACCTATTGTTTTGGGTCAGCGGTGTCCCAAATCATGGTACAAGTACACTTCAGAAATTGCACATTAGTGCAATTTCCTACTTCTTGCCCCCCTCCTGTTCTTTGTAACAGCAGACGTCCTTCAGTTCTTGCTCGCTAAAACATGAGGATCAATGAAAAGAGTTATTAAGCTTAATACTGTGTTGCTGTGCAGTCTGTTTGCCAGATTATAATCTGTATTGGTACTTTCTGCTAGCTTTCATTTCTTCTGATCCTGTCTTAGTTGCCAGGGCAATATTTTATTATAAAGCACTGCCTGCCCTATCTGTTTTTTGAATAGTGTTCCTTCGTTTGTGGGGATAACTTTCAATATTAAGGAGGACTTGTAGGAGAACAGTTTCTCTTCTCGCTTTTGTCACCTGCAAGGTTGCAAGTGCTATAACTGCCCTGCACCCTTCCTGATCCTGTAGTAAACACCCAGCTCCTCATTCATTTCTTGCCCTCCTACCCCCAAGGTGTTACGTGTTCCGTTTCCTTCCATCCGCAAGCACGCAGCCTTTTGCAGACCATTATCTCCTAGGTCACTGACTGAGAGGCCTATTAAAATACCTTTTTTTCAAGAAAAGAGTAAGTAACATTTTGTGACTTGTGCGCAGACGTCTATGGCCAGTCTTCTTTTTACAAGAAGTTTAACAAGCGATAGTTGCTACAATCAGGGATGCAAACAGCCAAGCTAATCTGCTCCAGAGGAAATGGAGTTTAGAAGAGGAGTTCTTTCAATGTCCTCCTAATGAAAGAAAGGTGAAGGAGGGATTTGTAAAGCAATGGAGAGCAAGGAGGAGAAAAAAGGTGAGGACTTGGCATTGTCAGTGTTGGTATTCTTGTGATGAACTTCAGGGCTTTATTACGATTATCGGAAAACCAACAGTTATCCAGAGGTCCTGTGGAGCTCCATTTGCAGCGACTTCGAGACACTGGTTCCTTTTTGTTGTGCCTCTCTACACCACAGAAAGGGGACTCTCCCAGCACCTGATGTTGAACTAACACTGTGAATAATATCAGGAAGAAGGCTGCCTACTGTTTTTCCTAGAACAAGAGATGTGGAAAATGGTTTTGAGTCAAGAACATCAAACTTAAAGTTGTGGAAGAGTTGTTTACCTGCCTGCAGCCCAGTCTTTTTCTTCTTTTTTTTGAATGGGTTTGGATTTTGCATATTCTGAATTGGCTGTTTAAAAAGTCGCAACGCTTATCGCTTTTTGGGCAGTTGTGGCTTGTTATTTTTCATAGTTTGCACTTCAGCAAAGTTGTGAGTTCTCCCCGGAAGCTCGATAAAATTCCTGCAGCGTTACATAGGTGTTAAAACTGTTTTAATAATCGCTGAAGCATTACACGTGTTGCATGCAGAATTGAAGAATAACTGCTGGCATCAAAGCAGAAGTACCACGGGGCCTGACTCCGTGCCCACAAGCAGCTACAAAATTTTGCACAAAGTCGGACAGTTAAGAAGATGTTCAGTACGTCTTCGTATTTCAAGCTAAGCTTCGTTTGTGAGTTCCTCCCCTCCGATTGCAATGGCCACAGAGACTCCTGCAAGCATTTAGGGTGCCTCGCTGGCTTCCCGTCTCAACACCCGACCCTCGACGGGGGGGAGCAAGGCGATCGCTCTCCTCCTGTGGAGTTCTCCCCTGGAGCTTACGTAAGGCGAGGAAATACAATCTGTGGGAATGCCGGCAGGGGCGGCGAGGCCAGCAGTGCCCGTGGAGCCTGGCCGCCTGCCATGCCAGTGCCAGCCGTGCTGCCCTCCCTGCTCCTCGGAGGTGTCGCAAAGGCGTTTCGGAGCTGTGGCTCTGCAGACTCCTGGCGGCTCGCCTCCGGAGCTGCCGCAAGCAGAAATAAATCCTGTAAGCCTCACGCTCGGCCTCGCAGCAGCACTCAGCCACTGCTAACAGAGCCCGAAGACAGGGTGAGGGTGCCTGCAGGAGGGATCCCTGAGAAGTGTCTGCTTGATTTCAGTCCTCTACACAGTGGGAGCCCTTGTTGCCTTTCCTAAAATGCTGGTACTTCACAAAAAGGCTTTTTTTTTTCTTTATCTAGCTACAGCACCCACTAGTACCTCCCTTATGTTGCCTGGCACCACTCTTGGGAAACGTAGCTTGCAAAAGGAATGAGTAACTGAAGAAAAGAGGTGGGATTGTTGGAGCGAATTCTCCCCAAGACTTCACCGCCCGCTGTGGTGCAGGGCGTGACGTGTGTGGTGTGGCTGGGAGGCAGCGCATCGGCACAACGCGCCTGCTGGAAATGCCAGGCTATTGCTCTGAGTGACGGACCCTGTGGGGCAGCTGCCGTGCTGCGCCTTTGCCCAGGCTTGTTTTTTTTCCAGCAGGTGAGGAACAATGAAAATGACCAGCAACAAGCAAGGTTCAGAGGCATTAGGATATGGGTTTCTTATAATTCAGTTCTTCTAAGAGGTTAATTAACAGCCGAAACTGGCCTAATTATGCACTTGGAAATTATCTGCCGTAGTGAAGGCCAACATTTTCAGCTGACAGCTAGGAGAACTACAGATACTTTCTGGTGTAGGGAAGGACTTTCTTTGTCTGTGTGGGAGGGAGAAGTGGAATATATATGGCCTGAATGGGCCCTAATCTTTAAGGGTGGGCAGAAGGGTAAGAATTTCATCAACCAGGATGGAGTTTTAATGACGTGCTTCTCCTGGATTTTTTTTTAATTTTATTTTTCTCCCATTTGCAAAATCTCTAACAATAAGGATTGAAACTCACTGGCTGCTAATCCCTTGCCTAAGGGCACGGTTTGATAGGTGCTTGCATGTGAGCTTAAGCAGTTGTTCATTCTTTTCCTCTGCAAAGCGGTGAAAAGGCAGGGGAGAGGCTGTTTAGGTTAGCATATGACAGCAGAGTTGTTCCTTGAAAGTTTTCCTAAGTAGGAGCTAGAAAGGACTGTTTTGCCTCAAATAAACTTACTCTGATGTCTTCCTTTGTGAAAGAAACATAATCAGAGGTGACCTTTGTGAATGTCCTTTGGGTTTTGGCAGGGGAGGTGAGCGGAGGAGCTTGGGCGTAGTCTGCCTGGGACTCCTCTCTCTGGCAAAGTAACTTGAATGTTGTTCGCCTGAAACTTATTAAAATGTGCTTTGAAACTCGGCAACGTGATTGATTTTCTTGTCTGGCTTGTGATTGTTGTGGGGTCTGAGTGTGGTTGTGAATTCCTCTTTAATGGGGAGAGAAGCTAGGGTCCCAGGAACGCCCGCTCTGGTTTGTGACATGTCACGTTGCCTCTTGCAGTCACTATGAAAACACTGGAACAAGCAGAGTACTGCTGTAACGTCCTTGTTTACCACATGTGCTGCCTTCTGGGACCCTCTGCTTTTTCCCATCTCGCCTATGACAACTGCGTGCCAGTTCTCTTGCAGCTTTCTTTGTGTTTGCTTTCTTCACCCTTGGGCTGATCATGTCTTCTGCTACTCGTGCTTTTACAACCAGGGCCCTGAAAGTGACACGGAAGAGACTGTCTTTCCTCCCATCTCTCATCAAGAGGTTCTGAGATTGTGTTCAGGTAATCCGGCTACCTGAAAACGACACCAGAAGTAGGCTGAGCTTGCTGCAGGCTTTTCCTTCAGAGGAACGTGTATGGACAGAAAGCCCTTCAGCTTCTTAATTCCCTCGTGTGCTTCTGTGTGTGTGCCGCTCCGGTTCTTGGACACTGTCCAGTGACAGCTCTGAGTCATGCCTGTTGTGACTAGTGATCCCTGTATCTCCCCGCACAGAGATACACGTTTGGGGTAGGGAAATATCTAATAGGAAAATACGCCGGCAGAAAAATGAGTGAGTCGAGATAAGCTGAAATAGTAACCGGTCACTTCTCCACAAGTAATCAATAAAGCAACAATGATTGCGTGTCAGGCTAAGAATAAATGGAAGTCTTCTGTAATGGGAGAAAAAGTATTTTAATCTGAGCTCCGTAGGAAATGGGAGTATAAAATAGTAGTTAAATTTATTGTTTTATATTTGAGTTATCACCTAGTACGTGGTTGTGTGAGTACCACAATGTAAGTGCATTGGTTGCACAAATATTTTTATCAGCAGCTGAGGAAGATAGCACTTTAAATCACCATTAATGAAAACCTTACCCGGATGGACAGTTTCACACTTCATTCTGTTTCCCAGTTTGATCTTGATACAAAGCTGTTTCATTCAGTGGGTTGTGGGTGATGCAATTCATACATTTGACTCTGGTTTAATTTTGTGGAATAAACACTGATACAACTACAAAACTTGGTTAAAAAATGGACACGTCTTCTGGCTGTAATGCGCTGGGAATATACCCTTGGAAAATAAGGCTACAATGGAGTTGCACTTAACAGTCTCTGCTAAAAATCATTGTCAACATAACACCTGTATGCTTGTTATGAGGTAGCTCTTGTAAATTTTTTGAGCTAAAAACCAAAGAACCTGGAAGGTAAAAGTCAGCGCCCTCATACCTCCTCACTTTTAGTAACAAGGAAGACTTCTGGAATGTCAGGTTACAGCCTTTGCTTCGTGCTTGTTCTTGAAACTGCTCATCATCAGCATTTTTTTAAGTTCTTTTTTATTTGCCTAAAATGTTAGGCTGTCATTCAGGGGCTGCTTCACGGGGAGGCCAGCTGTCTGTGCTGTGGGCTCTGGAGCAGGTGACTGGGGGAGAGCACCGGCACCATCAGTGCTGCCCCTAATGGGTGTCAAAACCCACATCAGTGCCATAAAATGTGTAAAAGATAAGCAAAGGAGCACTGGGCTGCAGGGAAAAAAAGAGAGAGAGAGAGATTGGCAGACGTTTAATAAAGAAGTATTTTTGCAAAATGTTAATAAAAGTAGCTTGATATTTAAGAAAGCTTACCTAGGAATCCATTTCCAAATTCCCCCTTTGTAAGAGGAGGGAAATAGGAGAGGATGGCAGAATCTGCAAAACCATTTGCTATGTTCAAATAAATGAAAGTTATTTAAAGTAAGCAAAGTTTTGAGAACTCTTGTATTGTGTGGCTTTTCGTGTTTTAAAACCTCTGATCAATGTTTCAAATTAAATGTCATTTATGGTAATTTTTTGCTAATCTGTACTAAATGTTCTGTATCTTGTAACAGATACAGCGTACTTTCTGTTGTGCTTTTGTGTTATGTTGTACAAAGGTTCGTGGTGATAAGACTAGACAAAAGGTTAATCTGTTTTCAGGGTGGTTTATTGGCTTGGATTGTGGGAACTTTAAGGGAAGGCTCTGCTTGAGGATGTAGAGAACAGGACAGGGAAACTTTTAATTTAAAAATTACTTCAGGGAAATGCAGGAACTAAAATGGTATCTACTGGTATTTAAATAAAAAGTAATGCTGAAGTAGTATGTATTTGTTGCCAAAGGGTTGAATTTGAAGTGCTCCACCGACAGAAGTCATGGGCTATGCACTTGGAACAAACGTGTGAAACATGAGACATCGGCAGTCTCTTTTGGAACAAACGGGGATTTCCTTACCATTACTGCTCTAACTCAGTTTGTTCAGTGTTGAAAACCAGAAGTTGAGGAAATGAAATGTATCCCTTGGGAAGCAAAGGCTGACGGAGTTGTGCTAATCCTAAAACGTTGATAGTTGTGGTGACCATCTACAAGTGGTTGATCAAGGTCAATAGCTGTCTGTAGTATTCCCTTCGTACAATAACTGTGCTCAGCATTTTGGGAAGCTTTTTGTATCAGTGACGTAGATAACTGAAATGACTGAAGATGGTTTTTGGCTTTTTGTTTTGACCCCGATGAAACCATAGATTAAAAACTATAGTAGAAGTAATAAAATCCCAGTAATTAGCACATCTTAACCGGTACCCAATGTTATTTAAACGCATCTAAAAAGCAAAAATGCGAAACAAGATAATTTGCTTTGGCTTAGTAGGGCTTTTTCAACTCCTTTTTTCCTGCATTTAGATGAAGGGCAGACCCGGTGAAATCAGTCAGCTGTCCTGTGCTGACGAAGCCTCACTACTAGAGGGGTGAGCCTGGCGAGTCACGGAGGTGGTGTGTGCGGATCTTTAGTCATAGCTTCTTGTCGCTGCCCAGCAGATGGATTTAAGCTCTCTAGGAGCGAGGGCAGAGCAATTGCTTCAGCGTTGCTTAACCGCTGTGGTGTATGAGAGGTGTGGTGCGTGCGCTGGAATACTCGGTTTATAGGATGGTGCTTTTGTCTCTGGCTTTGGGTGTTGTGGATCACACCCTACCAAGTGCGCATCACCCATCGGTTCCGTGTTTGAAAGGTCTTACTCTGCCAGTCTTCCCCCTCCTACCCATATCCTCTTTGCCTCCAAAGAAGTGAGAACCTTGAATCTGCATGTGGCACAATGCTCTTTGGGTTCTTGTCTGTCAAGGAAAAATACAGCTGCTTTTCTTTTAAGCACGTTGCGCCTAGATTTTGGGGGGTAACAGCACTTTGGAAGTGAATTCTGCTTTGCCAGCGTAAGGCCACTGCAGCTATAAATGACATGGCCTTTATGGGTTTAAGTAACCTGTTGTAGATTGATGGCATTAGTTAGTTTGGATCAGTTTTCTTGGGAATGTCGTGTGTCCACCAGGCAGGTGGGCTTTGTAGTAACAATCGGCCTGTCTTCTTCACATCCCTTTTAGTATTCTGTTGTCTATGAAATGTAGCGATTTTTAAAAAATATATATTTTATTTCTTGATTTGCCTTGCAAAAATCCTTTTTTTCCCCGGCAATGACCGCATCCTGCCATACTTGAAAGTTGTGCTGTCTCTGACCAGAGCACGATGACCAGCTGCTGGCAGGCAGGGGCACCCGGCTTACCGCCCTTCGCAGGCCGTCCCCGCGTGGTGGAGTCGGCTGTGGCTCCTCTGTGTGGCAGCTGACAGCTCCCGTTTTCCTCTTGTGCTCCCGTGGAAGTGCCAGTCACGTCTTATAAAGCACTTGGCAGGGTGCAGGTAAGGGAGGTGTTTGCCTGTGGGACTGCGCCTCCTGGCCAAGCAATTTTGTTCTCTTCCCCTGAGGAAAAAAGTTGTGAAGTGTGTGGAAGTGTCCTCTGCGTTTCCCACTGAACCACACTGAACAAGAAAAATGCAAAGCATGCTTTTTGCTCAGGTATCTGACCTGTCGTTGACTGATAGGGGCCTGTGGCAAGGCCTCGTGCTGCTACTTCCATACTCTGGAAACGTGCCCCTGACTCTGCTGGTCTGCTCTCCTTCAGAGCTTGCGTTTGGGGGAAGTAAAAGCTGTAGATCACTGAGCTGTATCGAGATCTCCTATGGCTACAGCTAATACTGCAGCCATACAGTTAATACGTAGTACTCAGGAGACAAATGCTCCTTGGCTTGCTGGCCCTGGTGGTAGAGAATTGACTCTAATGCACTGTTATTATACACTGCATTATAACACTTCCTCATTAAAGACCAAGGGAGGCCATTTGGATGCACTTCTGTTTGGGCTTTAAAATTTACTCTAAAAATACACACTTGAGGTTTATTACTTTCCTTTGAGGGTGGAAGTGAGGTAATGGGCAAGTCCAAGGAAGCTTTTGCTTATGGTGTTTTGTTCCTGGTAGGGAATGTGCTGAATGTTTCCAGCGGGCATCCCTTTATATGCCTGTCACTTGATTTCATCTCACAAATGCATGTTTCTTGTTTGAATAGGGTCTGTGTTTTATCGTTCTGTCTGAGGGACCTCTAGGTTCACTGTGGTTTCTGAAATGCTCTTAAATTCTTCTTCCCATTTTTCCCACCCCCTTACTTGCTTGACTGGAATTATTAAAATTCAAACGTGTGGAAATTAATTTCTGACGATTAAAAACAATGAATTTAAAAACTTACCCGTAAAGGTAATTTGCTGGTACAAGGTTCCCTCAGTAACTGCCACATTGCTGTCTGATAAATACTGCCGATCATGTGTAATCTCTGCTCCTTGGCAGATACCTAAATATGGTATGCTTTTTTTCCCTCTAACACCCATTTTTAACAGTTGTTTTCCCCTGGGTGTGACAGCTGTGTACCAGAAAGTCAGTGTTCAGCGTTAATAATCTGAGGAGTTTTAACTCTTCCTCAGCTTCAGTCCTCTTGCATCTCAAGCACTAAGCAACCAAATTGTAGCCTTTGGGGTTAACCTACAATGGACAGAAGTGGTCATCAGCCTTGCAGTTGGAGTTAAATATCTTTGAAACTGTGTTTTCTTCTTTGATTTTAATGTGTAAGGTCACTTCTTGAGTTGCCTCCTCTTTGGATGTGACAAGCATCTGTTCAGGTCAGGGAACATTACTCTTTTTTTTGGCCTTACTGAAGTATAATGTTTTTGAAAAGTAGCTGTCTGTTCTAGACAACCCATCCTGGTTGTGAACTTTCTTGGTGGGCTGATTTATGTATGAATTGCTGTGACTCATAGCACGCTTTCTTATTTTTATCCAGATAATTACCTTGCTAAAAGATGCGCGAAATACTATATAAAGATTTGTTCCCTGAGCTTAAGGAGCCCTGCTATTGTCTATCTTTTTATTTGTCCTCTAACATTAGTTTCACATCAGAATTCATCTTCCATTCATCTTCTGCTTGCTTTGATTTCTTCCCAAATTTTTACATCGAAATTCTTTCGGAAGTACTGACCAAGGAATATTTTAAAAGCAAAACTGAGGACCATTAAGATGGTATCTGAGCTGCAGCAGTTTTTTTTTTTTTTTTTTTTTAACAGGTATATCATAAGAAATGTGAAAGTTGACATGGCTTTTTGTGTATACAATTACTGTTTTAAGAGATGTGTGTGCATACACTGCAATGACATGATACCATGTAGGTAAGGGCTTCTGGAATCTCTTGAAGACCCTACTCCTTTTCTGCCCTTATCATTTTTCTTTTTTTAACAGTGGTGTGAACATCAGAGGATGAACATGTGTTTTCACTTATATCTTTTGGGATGCTTCATAGACTTGCAGTCTTTCTCCAGCCTTGCAGATTCATTATTTCACCTCTTCCCTTTTGCCAGGGAACTGTTCAAGCTCAATGCTTTTTCCTGAATAGCAAATCATTAAGTAGGATTCAACAGCAGGAGTGCTCTTAAATCTATTTTTGAATCTTTTATTTAAGAATTGTATGGTCTTTGCCATGATCTCTGATAGTTCTGCTGGTTCATAATGAAACAGTTTGAGCTACTGCTTCACTTGTCTGTGAAGCTCTTTGGAGCAGCAGTCCTTGGTAAACAGGTAAGTCACTGAGGAAATGGCGTGACATAGTGTCCATCTGTCCATCTGGCTGCTCCCCTCTCCGCCATCAACTTGGCTCACAGTATCAATGATTTTAGTTACATCTACCTGCCTGTGAGCTGTGATTACTGAGGGCAGACATCCAAGTGAATATCTGCTGCTGCTAAACCTGGTGGGAATTGTAAATACTATTAATGTAACCTGCAACATCATCTGAAATAACATGCCTGATTTTGACCGAGGAAAAAAGTTAGAGGAGCAAGTAAATAAACCGTAATAAATGCATCAGATTTCTTCTTTGATAAAAAAAAATCTTTGTTAGTTATATGAAGGCATGAAAACCAGAAGGAGAAAGTGAGACACTTAAGAATTAGTTTTACGTTTAATGCTTCTCAAAGATGAGTATAAATATAAACAAATTATCACAATGATTTTGGAATGGCACGTGGATCTCTTTTTCCCCCCCTCCCAACCCCTGAGATATCCAGAAATATCTTTGGGAGAACACGATGTCCTTCCTGAAAGTACTCTGGTTTAAGTGTAACCATCAGAAATAAGCTTGGTGTTTGTCCTAGGTTGAAATGCTCTTTATCATCATTTTGTACTACAAACTCTCATCAGATGTAAGAAGGTGATGTGTTAGGCAGCCAGATCTGTTGACTTGCATCTACTGAGATACAAAATAGAGCTTAGTTTTGTGCTTTTATTTGAACAGAAATCATGCTGGTAAGTTCTACCTTCCATGTGCTTTAGGCATACAGAACTTCTAAAAAGAAAAAAAAAACAAATACCCAAACTTTTAACATTATTCTGGTATTAGTACTTCGTTTCATTATAAGCCCTTAAACTTTGGTTTTCATTTCCATGAGTTCAGTTTCCCACCCACACCTGCGCTTTGGAAATGGCACCTGTGTGTGGCATGGTGCTGCAGTCCGTAGCAATTGTGTGTCATTTTCTTCTCGGATACTGCTGTGAGTCATCTTTTTGGATGAGATTTGCCCCCCCTCACTGGGGTTGGTCTTGCACTGTGTCTTTGTGAGGTCCTTGTTGTTTCTTCTGACTAGGTTACCACGCTCACTGCTGCTCTGCACTTGATGTAGAAAGCTACTTGCCAGCGTTCATTCTGTATTTCTTTTTCTTTTGCCAATGCATTCTGTCTTGCCTGTGTAATAAATGATTATCTTACACAGCTTCTCTGTGAATTATTGATGTTCTGGAATACTTTCTCATGTCTGTTTACTTTCTACGTTGATAGTCTTTCACATTACTCTGTATAGATGCATTTTTATGAAGCGCAGCACTAATCAGCCTCTGCAGTGTCTTTATCCCTCACTCTGTAGGTACCTTTAGATTACTTGGGTAGAATCCTGCAAACAGAATTTCAGAGAATAAGGCCTTCAGTGTCTGCTGCCGTGGATAGTTCTTGTTTTAAGTGGTAACTGTTCCTCTGCTCCCGTGCTAGCATGCCTCTAAAACATTATGAGCAGAGCGTCACGTTGCTTTGTGTTCTCCCTGATATCTTGCCAGACTACCCTCTGAATGCGGGTACAGATGGCATGACTCATTTACACTTGTCCAAAGCAGGCTAGGTACTTAGCACCAGGCGTGTGCCTCCAGCTTTGGAGTCCTGTGAAAAAGATAACGCTTCCCTCCCCCCCACCTTCGCTAGAATTGTTTTCTTGTAATTCAGTCTGATTTTAGTTGATCTTCTTTTTATACTGTGCATGTGTTCCTTTTTTTTTTTTTTCTAAGTTGCAGTTGAATTAATTTTTAAAGCTGTCAGACTTCTGCTGATTTTGCCAAGGCCACCTTTAAAGAGGGAAAGTGAAGGTTAGCTAAGGAAATGGCTCTGCCTTTTGGATCTAGAAAACACCATGGGTTGCCGTCACCCTGCCGCTGCTGTTTCTTCAGTACGTCAGAAGTGCCGACAGCCCTCTTGTTCCCACTGGATTAGGAAGCCAGCCTGTTTTGCAGCTTGGGACGTGAGTGATGGGGCAAACATTTTGCCTCTCAGATGGGCTGAGCCTGGCAGAGCTTCAGAGATGGCCGGGCCTTCTGATGCGGTGGGTCCCAGATCCTCCTCTTTCCTGTTTAGCAGCAGGGAGCGAAAAGGAGACTCCAGAACTTGTCTCTTTGGGTTGGGGAGGAGTTATTTGCTTTGTGTAGTAGGATCATTCTCGCCTCTTCTCCGTGCCCTAGCTGCAGATCTTCTCTTAGGCTGGGAAGCGTTCAGCACATTGAAGGCACTCCTTGGCACTCGGCAGCGGAGGGGAAGCGAGAAGACGGGGCAAAATGGCCAGTTGGCGTGTGCTGAAGGGCCTTGTTCCTTCAGACTGTCCTGGTTTGGAGCCCGAAGCCATGCTCCGACCTGTGGTGTCTGCTTGAGGCCAGTGGTACTGGTGGTGGTGGGGGAGCTCAGCCTGGCCTGGCCCCGCGCCTCGCCTCTCCCCGGGTCGCCATTTTGTCCTTTCCCCTCAGCTCAGGATTAGGCCGAGCCTTTTTGTGTCTGTGTACGCATCCCCTGAAAGTGTGGTTAAAGTGTGGTTTTAATAAAGCTGATGCACCTGAAAGGCCATGCTGCACTGTGTGTGTGCTGTACGACAATATGCTTTGTTTGGGCAAGGGGGAAAGGATGGAGTGCTCGTCTTCTCTACCTGACGTTATTTTCTATTTTTCAGTATTACAATCACTGTTCTGTAATTCCCGTGGAGTGTTATTTCCTAATGTTTGGCCTAAAGTAGTTACTGTATCCCCCTAAATATTGAATAAAAATACTTTGCTGTTTAAAGCTTAAATTCTTTGTTCCAGAGGTCAAGTATCTGAATAACACCAGCTTACACGTGGTACAAAAATACAGTAATATAAAAGCTTTATTAGATGTTTTGGGCAGGGCCACTGTAAAGAAATTACTTCACTTGTGATTAAAATCTTGAAATTCTTACAAATCAAGATTTAATGTACTGAAAATAAATCCTAAAGAACTGTACATTTAGTATGAATGATGTGATACAGCGTATCATAATTTCTATTAGTCACAGGTAAGTTTGGCATGTAGAGTACAAATAACGCAAAATAAAGCTGCTTACAATGTGGTTACAGGTGTAAAACATGCTAGTTTGTACCTATCTCTGTATAAGATGTGTATGAGAGAAAAGACAGGAATCCTGGTAGTGTTACTTATGTGGTAATGAGCTTTTGCTACGATATTAATAAGTGGATGTAGTTCTCATCACATCCTTCTGCTTCAGTAGTGGTAGTTTCAAACTTTTTGTGTGTTTTTGTTAAATTATTCAGTCTGATATCTAATTTCTTTCCTTAATGTTGTTCTTAATAGGTAAAGACTGTCAGATTCTGATCATTGTCATGGGCAGTAGTAGCACTGAATGATAAGTCTTTGCTATGTATGGTGTTGCTTTTCATGTGTAATAGTGTCAAGTGGTGGAAGAGATACTAGTATGTGAGTTTAACGTGGTGTAATGAGTTTCTGGTGTGCTGGTATTAGGCCTTTTCAGGCAGTGGCAGTGCCCTCTGGCTTTGCAGCAGTGCCTCTGTGTCGTGGTTGATGGAAGTCCAGCTTGGGAATCCTCTTTGGCAAGAATTTGGCAATTTCAGTGGGGATAGGTGAACCTGTAAACATCTCTTAATTCTGAGCCTTTAATGTCTACTCGAGTGTGAGGCCAGTAACTTTAAAATTTAGGTCCCTGTCCTAACTCTGTGAATAACTTCCAGGAATTCTGGCAGTTGTTTGAGAGATGCATTCTGTGCTGACTACGGATTCTGTGTCGTGGCTCAAGCGTTATGGTTTCCTTTGGTATGCTGCCACCAAGTGACAAAAATTGATATTGCTGCTTTTTTGGAGTAATTTCCAGCCTTGCTTGTTTCTCAAGCTGAAAAAGAATATTACTTTATGATGTACTTTTTGTCCATTTGCATATAATATTCGAGAATAATATTTGGAGTAACATAACTACTTGGATAATCTGACTGAAATTTCTAGGGTGGAGGAATCATCAAAACAAAGCATTTTCTTCACTGCTGTTTAGTTTAGAGATGAAAGATTATTGTCAGTTATTGGAAAGAATCTGCAAAAGTTCTGGGGTGGGGATTGTTCTCTTCACTTCCCAATTGCACCACATATGTACAACCTGTGCCAGTGCCTTCTGCTTTAAGGTCTCTACTTGTTTGTGCTAATATAAGCCAAAATTGGCTGGTAAGATGAAAGGTTTGGATGTGGGCAAGTGGAAAGTGTTGCAGGCAGAGTAAGTAGGGTGGGCACAGGGTGCTGAGCATGACCTCCTGGCTGGGGGGCTCATGTGTCTGGCCTGGGCCCTCTGCCTTGCCTCCTGTGTGTGGCAGGCAGTGACAGGGGTGCGCAGAAATTATGGAAAAATGGCAGGTTGCCCCTAATTAAGTGTTACCAATTGTGTTGTGCTGCTTATCATCTGGCCCTTGTACATGTGAGGACTCTAAAAATAGAAGAGTACTGAAACTATAAACCTTTAGTTTGGCATTATTTGAGAACACAGTTAAATGGCTGAATTGTAGATGAGACCAGTAGCCAAGATGCTGCTGCACAGAGTAGCAAACTACCCTAAGTGCTATTCAACAAGACGGTGAAGCTGATCTAGCTTCAAGCCCTTGCTGTCAAAGGTGGTCAGTCAGTCAGTTCCCTTCATGTTCCTGCCCCTGGGAGTTTCCCAGCTGTTCTCCTACCCTGATGTCCAGCTAATCTTACAGCAGGCCAGTCTGGGGAGGTAAATTGGAAAAAACACTCGTAGCCTTCTACCTGTTTGTGTGTCTGGGTCAGTTCATGGGGCGGTCAGGTTACTGCAGTGGTAGCACAGAGAAAGGCCTGGGGACACGTAACTGCAGTCCTTGCTATACTGGGCCTAAAAACACGGCTTGCTACTCTGCCCAGCTTGGAAGGGTGACAGAAGGTTGTTTTTGCCTTAATGATTTTTTTATTCTTATCGTTAGGGCTTGTCTAAACAATGCTGTAGTGAAACAGTTAAAGCTGCAGTCTGTTGTGCTGTTTTGGGAAGTGATGTACCTGTTTGCCACAGCTGTTACCTTTCTCTTGCTTTGATTGTACACACGCTCTTGGCTGGGAAATCTGAATCTGTTGAGGTTTGCTTTCATTTTGTGGTTTGTTTCTTTCTTTCTCCTTGTGGGTGGAAATGAGGAGTCCGTGATGGCTGGGCTTCCTTCTTAAACATCACAGGCAGGAGGAGGGAAAAATACTGATTCCTGTGTTTGGGCCCACCAAAATAAATAATAAATAAAATCAATAAAATCCATTAGCAGCGAAGATTACAACAGCATATTTAAAAGCACTGAAACTTCCAGAGATCTCTGGCACAGAGGATCTCGCAGTGTTTCTGACTACACTGCAGTTCTTTCCCACGTGGTGCTGGAGTATCACCTCAACCTGCCTCCTGCTTTGCAAGTAAGAGGAGTAATATTAATAATAACTGAAAGCATGGTTTTGTTTGCAAAAATAAACAACAACAGTTTTAACATACTTAAAACCTTTACTTGTGAGGTGACACAGTAGTTATTCCTGTAGAATATATCCAACCTCTTATCTATTGGATTATATTTAATTGTAGTGAAAGAGGATTTAACTACAGATTTTCTTCTCATGTAAATTGGGAATTTTCTCTTCAGCCATCTCAACTCCGTTGTTAATATTTACCATGCTATGTAAATGCGTCTAGTTATGTGACATTTTTCATTGTATGAAATCCCTGTATAATTTCATTAAATGCCGTGTGTGCTTTCTGTTTTGCATTTCCTTGTTCTCATAATGTTTTCCACATGCTTGTGTTATGTATTGAAATGACACCATAGGTTAGGTTAATGAACCCCGCAGTGTGTTGGATGACACCAGTTTCACTGCGATCCAGCTCACAGAATTGATCTGTGAAGGAACCTGGGCAAGCAGCTCTGGGGGTCCCTGCTTGAGGCTTGGAGCAGGTGGCCTCCAGAGGTCCCTTCCAACCTCAGTTCCTTGAATCACCCCCCCTCCCCTTTTTTTTAAGAGATCCATGGGAACTGAAATTGTGGATAGGCTTCTTAGTTTAAAACCATGTATTTTATATCCCTAACTGACAGATAGTGTGGTCATGTTGTAAGTAAGCAGTGCCTTTATTCCACTTCGGATAAATCTGTCAGGGTTGCATGTTACTTCGTTCTGCTATTTCCTGGCTTGATTTAGTAACTTAAGCTGATTTTAATGCAATAAAATCTAGCCAATTGATATGTACCTAACTGAATTCAGGATAAAAGTTACTGTTCTACCTTCATTTTCTGTGGTCTCTTGGGAGATGAGATTTTACAGGAAGGCTCCATGTTTTCTAGTTGGTTGAGGTTAGTGAGGTAGCAGGTGAGAGCTAGGGTCCTGCACCACGGTGACTAAAGCCTCAGCATTTAGAATAAGCCACTAAGCCACTTGCCCTGGTTACAGGACAGTGAAATTCCAGCTTAATGGAAAATAGCAGTAGACCTACCAGTTCCGACCAGGGTGAAATAGCTGGCTGCTTTCTGAGGTTGTCCTGCCTGACCTGCAGCTTATCTCTGTTACCACCACAAGGAAAATAGGAATGCTTGAAGAAGTCAAGGGTAAACTTGATTTAAATAAAAAGGAGGTTTCCCCGCGTTCCTTCCAGTTTGGAGAGGGACAAGTTCTGCTTGCAAAGGGAGAACGTTTAGTTTGCCTATTGGGAGTTTCTTTGTTTGCTTGCCTTTTTTTTTAACCTAGATACAACAGAACACCTCTGAAATAATGGTGAAAACCAAGGCTTGCATAGTGACTGCAACACAGGCTAACTTCATGATGTGTACGCAGTGTTTCCATCTTATGCATGGCTGGAGAAAGGTAATTACAGTAACTAGTTGTTTTGGCACGTAAATAAAATGAATAAACAGAATATAAAACTCGTCAGGAAACGGTGCCCTGTAATTTAAATTTGATGGCGTAAAAAGAAGCGAGCTGTATGAGATCATCTGTTTTGTGATGGCACTTTTTTGTTGCCTGTGTTTATTTTGATAGTTTCTGGGGCTGTGTAAGGCCATGGGAAAAAAACCTGTTCTAGTCCTTGAGCTGATAGGGCAGGTGGTTGGCGGTGGGGATCTTTTAGAAAAACCACACAAGGAGACCTCCCTTACTTCAGTGCCTTGAGGGGGCAGAGAAACCTCCCACAGGGGCCAAAAGCATCTGGGCCTAGAGAAGGTGTAAATGTCATTTTCCCCATATCTGTTCACTGAGGAGGAGCAGGTTTTATGTAAGCTGTTCCTGGTTCTGGAAAAGTCTTGAGGTTTTTGGTGCTTGACTTCTAGAGTAAATTTACCTGAGATGTTAGTCATTTCAGACTTCACAATTACAGCTGAAGCAATTTTAATCAGCAGGCTGCTTGGTATACACCTCAACTACAGGGAAGAGTAGAGCTGAAAACCTGAACATTTAATTAACTGAACGTTCACCAGTTCTGATCTCTCTCTCTATTTTTAATTGGACTTCTTGTATATCAAAGGAAACCTGCACGCTGAATGAACCAGGACCTAGTGCATTGCTTGTGTTCTTCCCGTTTGAAGGCACGCGGCTGTGGGAGCAGTAGCAGTGCTGTCGGGCAGTTCTGGTAGCACTTTGTGTCTCAGGAGTTCCCTATGGTCTGGTAGACTTCTGAGTAGAGGCACTCAGGTGTAAGAGTTCATAATGTTAGTACCCTCTGCATTGTCAGCCCCTTCCTCTTGCTGGATGAGGGAGGGATTGTTATGGATAGTGTCCAAGTGCTGGAAGTTGTTGCTTTAAAGGTGTGGGACCTAAGCCTTGGTTCATTAAGACCTTCCTTGCTTGCAGTCTAACGCAGCTTTCTCTGTAGGTTTCTACCCCCTCACTGTGTGACTTTCAACACCAAGAACCAAGCTGTGACTCACCTCAGAGCGCCGTATGGGCCGTTCCGTTTCTAAACTGGAAGCGAGTGGTGTTTGCTTGTTTTTGCAGGCCACCCAGAGCTGGCCTGGCCCTGCTCGGCCTCGGGCAGCCCCCCAGCCTGTGCCCCTGGACGCCTGGGGTATGGGAGGACTTCTCCTTCACAGTGCTGTTGAGCGAGGTTTTGTCTGGATGAAGAGCTGAACTCATGCTCGGCATCAGAAAAGACATGGCGCGCAGGACTCTTTCCAGTTTTATTGGAACAACCTCACCGAACTGTTCTGTTTGGGTGCTTATTTAATGTTGGTTATAGTGGACATTTTCAAAATTGTCCTCGCTATGGGACGCTTTGGTTTCTATGGGTAACTTGCTAATTTTGGATGGGAGGTTATGCTGAGTAACCTATGGATTCTTGCTAAGTATTGGATTATTATTATTTTTTTCCCTAGCAAGACTTAAATTTTCACTGAGAAGCTCCAGAAGGGCTAAAGCTCAAGGTATGCTGCTTACCAGGTACAGATAAGATCTGTACTGGGAGGCACTGGAGTATGAGGGAAGTTCCTACCATGCAGTTGAGACAATCTTGAACTGAAAGCTAGCTTGAGTGATGTATTTTTTTAAATATTATTTTATTCTTGCATATGAACTGTTGTGTTGATATTTAAACACAAACTGGTACCTTTTTTAAAATAAATTTTAAAAAGCTTAAATTTATGGATAGAGAAATGTAAGTAGTTACAAACAGGCAGCCCTCACTAGAGCACGTGCTGAGATGCGCAGAACTCCCTGCTCACACCGGTGTGCGCTGTGAAACCATTTCACGACGTTTTATACCTCTCTGGGGGGTATGCTGTAAGTTAACTCCCACGGGGAGAAGGGCGGCTGTATTCCGCTGTTCTCTGGCAGTGAAGCTGTCCGTGGCGTTGTTGGTGCAGTGCCCCGAGGAACTTGACTTTGTCTCTTTTCCCCAAGGAGTTCCACTGGGGTAATCCCCGCAGAGCCAAGTGGATCTCCTTAGGTCCGTGTAAGAATCACGTAAGTTGTGTTGTGTGCTGCTGGTACCCGTTGGAGTGTTACGGCATCGAAGCAGCTTCCCTCAGCTCCTTAACCTCGTGTTGGCAGGAATCCAGGGCAAGCCTGCTTCGTGGGGTAGATGTCTCCCATAACCTGCCAGGAGTCGGAGCCTTTATGAAGCTTCAGGTTGCAGACCTGTCCTCTCGCCTGATCTTTTCCACTTTTATTTATTTTTTTCTCCTATCCTGGGCAGGAATCACACTGGAACAATTTAAGTGCGTCAAAAACTAATAGGGGAAAATGTCTTGACTTCCAGGTGGTGGGGAGAACTGGTGGTTTCCCCTGCTCTAATTTTATCTTCTTTGGGCATGAAGCAGCATACAGGTGATGGTTAATACAAATTTAGCTAGGAAACTGAAAGTCATGGTTGCTGATGTACCTTGTCTTGCTCTTATGCAAATTGGAATGCGATGTACATCCTTAATTAAAAACTCGGTGCTAGCTAAAGGACTTCCACAAGCTGCAGTTGATGAAGCACAAGTCACTAGTTCTTGGATGCAGCTTGCCAGTCATTTTTACAGGCTATGGGAGTTGTTTGTGACTGCAAGTTGTTCTTTTGGGGTAAATTATTCAGAAAACTAGGTTGCAAGACAGCTACGAGCTAGCTGAAAACACTTGTAGTATACAGATAAGACTTTAACTTGAGGGAATTTATGCTGATTTTGACAGCTGTTTAATAAAACACAAACCACAAATCTATTGTGTGTGTGTAACGGGCACCAGAGTGGTGTGTGTTTCTTTGATGTTCCTAAAGTTAATGTACCAACTACAAAACAGCGTGCTGCGATTGCTTAGGCTGCTATAAGCCTGTGTTGAACTGATGGAGATATTTTTTTTCTCTTAATCTCATTCATAGGAATAGCTGTGTGTGTGTGGTGTTGTTATTGTTGTTGTCATTTCATTTGCTTTTTGGCTAAAAAATCTGTGGTCTTTCACCGAGTCTGGCACCTGATGCAGCAGAGCTGAGTCTGACCAACGTGGCTGAGTTACAAGGTTGGATGTTTATAGTCTGCCCTTTAGTTTATAACATAGTCTACCATTTCTGCAGATGTTGCTAGCAGCACTTTAATATATATTTATGGAGCAAAACAAGCTTTTGTTTTAATGGGCTGTTGCATCAGGTTCTTTCTGAAGTGCATATTTCAAGGTGACCTAATTTTAATCTTTTATAAACCAGAGGAGGTGTAGTATTTCCCTTGGCGACCAGATGGTGATAGCAATGACAGAAAAATACACTCTTTCCACAATGAATGGAATTTACCAGCTGCTGCTTTTTGGCCGGGAATGTGTTGGGAAAATCTGCTGACTGGCAGTTTGCTTGTTCCAGCTCGGTAAAAGCCAGGAGTCCTCAGGGACGAGAACTTGAGAGGATGCTCCTCGGGGATGGAAAGGGTAAAGAGAGAATCCTTTTGTCCTCCTTGATTTGATTTTAATGCTACAGGAATTCCACTTCAAAAGAAATGTAAAGCAAAGCTTGTATCAAGTAAAAGATTCTCAAGTATTTACTCTTTTTCTCTTCCCTTAGGCATGGGAAAGACATGAGGCAAAGACATATTTTACATTTGTTTTTAATAGCTTTTTATTAAAAAGAAAAAAAAAAGACAAAGCAGCCCAGCTTTTGTCAGAGAGGATTTAAATGTGTGGAGGAATGCTTTTTAGAAAGCAAAATGAAAGTGGTTTTTTTTTTTTTGTTATAAGGATGAAGAATATTTGAAGGAGCAACTTTAAAGAAATGATATAATGGAGTTTCTTTTCATTTTTAAGAACTAATAAAATCCTTTAAGTGGCTTTGTCTTGCATATTTCAGCAAGGCTAAATATTTCAAAAGAGTTTTGACTTTTTTTTCAGTATTTCCTGGGTATCATTAATTAAATTAGCTCTGCAGTAATTTAGAGGAGTCTCATAATGCCCATAGCAAGTAAGCATTAAGCATTATAGGCCTATTATATTTATATTACTCTTTTTTTTAATCTGATGAAGACATTATAATTTTATTCATTTTATTTACCAGTTTACATGTTGTGTATTATTTTTTTTACATAGATTACTACAGACTTTTTCCTTGATTTTTTTTTTTGTTGGTTGGTTGTGTGGGGTTTTGGTTTTTTTCCTCCTTCCTCAATCAAGAAGGAATAAATGGCAGAAGGAATAAATAGCAGGATATAATATGATTCAGAATCCAGAATGAGATCCTCATTCTGAAGGGAACCTTGCCTTTTACTTTTGTTTTCTATGGTACAACAGTGCTAAATAAGGCTTATTGCTACCTTGCCATGAGTTGAACAGGACTTAATCTACACAAATTTGTTAACATTTGTAGGTAATTGTGTGTATCTGTGGAGGCTTTCATGGACTTCAAAGGATCAAGTGCTTCTGCATAGCCACGGAAAATTATTCAGAGCTAGTTTGGGGGAAGAATGCTTCAAATCTCATCCTCCATGTGACATTCATCCTATTTTTCTTCTCCATCTCAGCTGTTCTGCAGGGGCTGTGGTTGCCCCTCTGCAGTTCGGAGGGGCAGGAGCTGGAGAGAGGTACCTTGTCTTCGTGTCCCGTGCCAATGGGATGCTCGCAGTGCTCACCCAGTATGAACACTAAGCATCTATGTCATGAGGAACTTAGCAATAAACTCAATAATGCTGTGTACATTTCTTAAGAAGTCGACGTGGCATTAAAAAAAAGTTACTTGAGTTTTAAAAACATTGAAAAAAATTGAAAAAAAAAAAGAAATAAGAAGGAGTAGTCCTTAAAGCATTTGTTAAATGTCCATGAGGTGTCAGTGTGCCTCCAAGAAGAAACATTTGAAATCAGCACTTCATTCTGAAAGAAGCGAGTCAGTGGCCTTTATTTTTCAGGGCCTGAAGTCAAATACAGAAAAGAAGGTGACAGAGGCTAAAGAATCAAAATATGTATATCTGTGTGACTGAAATGTTGCATTTTTCTAATAACGTGTGTTTTTTAGTATAGCTTACAAATGTAGTTTATGAATTCAGTAGTGTTATCTGTTGATCCTCACATGTTTTGAGGAGGCTGGTTGCAGTAGCAGAGGTTTTTGGGGGAAGACTTTGCACAACCTGCCATATATAATGTAAATAATTAGGAATATTCTAAAATGCATTCTTAACTTTTTGTTACTAACCAGGTACCTAATCCATTCATAAAACTCTATTTACATTTTATAGAAACGTGTTTTTTCATAGTACTCTCATAAAATGAGAATTGCCTTATCAAAAGTGGTAGAAAACGACTGGATACTAGATGTTCTGTGGCCTCAGTTCTGCAAGTACTTCAAACACTTGAGGAGATACTTCCCATTTTCACGTATGCATGTTTGCTGAAAGTAATTTGGTTATTTGTAGACTCTAAGATAGCTAAACCCATGGATTTTAGAGGCTTATTTTCTTAACGTTTTAAATAAATAATGCACCATTCATAAGTATTATGTATCATTCTATTTCGGCGTAATCTTTCTGCTTCTGTACTAAAAGTACTCAGTGTAAAGCATTTGGTTAGCTTTTTGGAACGCCAAGGTGTACTTCTCAAGTTCTCCTCTTGGTGTCATCTTAATTGAACAAATGACTGATTGAAGCCAGTGTTAACAAGATTTTGGAACAAATCGTTCTAATTTTAAAAGATCTCAAGCTTAACTTGTAATTCATGTATGGATGATTGTGTGAAGTTGTAATGTAACTGCCTTTGTCTGCATTCCAACGTCTGATGTAATAAGCACATCAACTAATTCTTCCAGCCGTGGATTCTGCGTGCATAATTGTGTGTGTGTTTTGAAAGCTGGGCCCTAAAATTCTGCTGTCTGTTCTTACTGCTGTATGCTCTATAAATGTTGTTAGTGCTATGCAGGCAATTTGATCAACATAATTGTGAAATTCCTGCAACGCGAAGTATCTTCCTTTCAAAGAAACAAACAAATTAGCAGTGGTTTATATACTGATGCATAGGAGTAAAACTATTGTGTAATTTGAAAGAATTTTGAGAGTAATGATCATAATAGATGTCTAAATTCAGAAAAGATTGGATTTCAGGAAAGCTGCTGTGTGGTATTGGAAGGAAGATACAAGGATTGAAGTAGTTCTGATCAGTTGCTGTTAATGGAGGGAGCGCTGCTGATGGGTGAGGTTTTGCAAAGCAATTGAATCACTTTCTGTCACAGTGAGCAGTCTGAATGCTCCCACTGCTTCTCTGTGTCAGCTGTCATCCCATGATGAGCTGGCTCAACTAATTTATCACCAAGAAAATAAATAGAGGTGCTTAGATCACACAAATGCCCATGCTGGCACAGGAAGGGGATGTGAATGAGCAAGGATCACGCACGGAAGAGGGGAGTGAAGAATATCTCTGGTGGCCAGCAGTTAAAATCAGACTCAGCCACTTCCTCAAACCTCACTTTAAAAAATAGGAAAAAAAATACAATTTTCTGCGGTGTTAAAACTTCAATTAGTGTTCTAAATTAATATTTTTTTCTCTATTTTACGAAACTTATTCAGTATTGGAGTGCTTAGGCTGTTTAAGGAAAGTGCTCTCTTTTATCTTCCCTTCCAAGTTACTGAATTAAAAAAGGGCCAACAGAAGTCACTTCTAAGAATAAATGTCACTTTGCTGGGGTGATGTTTAGCAGCCCTCCTGGAAGCGACAACCCCAGTGAGCATTGTGGAGAAGACTTTGCAAGGTGTGAAGCAGCTGACTACGAAGTTTATTGGCTATTGCTGTATTTCCCCTTGCTGGGTTTTGGGAAAAGCTGTCCATTTTGGCAGCTGTCGAAGGTTCAGACAAACGCTCTCATCCCGTAGTAGCGTGTGTATGTGTGTGTGAGTATGTGGACTTTATCCAGCTGTGTTTCCCAGAATGGTTCTAGTTGCCAGAAATGAGCTCCTTGGACATGAGGGAAGCGTAAGGGATTCCTAAAAATTTCTAGGAAAAATACCACAGACAGCAAACCCTGATACGTGAGGCAGCTGTTGATCCACACTGTCCTGAAGAGAATCTGAAGAATTCATATACAGCGGTGCCGAGTGTTTGCATCCTGGACAGAGAGAAAATAAAAGCACTGATATCCATAGCAACCATTATTCATTTTTTCTCATTTGTACATAGCATTTAGAGTTCCTGGTATGTGTGGAAACAAAAAAGAAACGTTTCAGATGTGATCAAGTGAGCTGGACCGTGGTTTCTGTGGTCAAAGTCTCTCTATTCATATCTACTGGAATTTACATATTCAAAGCATTGCACTGGTATGAAGCGTTACATGCATTTTGTTTTAGTATTCCCCTATTAAAATACCTATCATTTTGTTTCAACTCTCATAACTCTTCTGCAAGAGAGAATCTGATTTGAAACGAACTCTAGAAAACCTTTTAGAGAAAATTAATCAATGTATTCAGTATTCTCTCCTCCAAAACCCCATCCTGAAAAAAAAAACCAGAAAACCCACCCACTAACAGTATTCTTCCATGGGTGGGGCAGGGAGGGGGAGTCTGCATCAGAGGAAGATTGTACTCTCACATGACTAATGAGTAGGAAAATCTGAACAGAAACTTTTAAAGGCAACAATTCTTTCTGTTCTTAAAGTTAAGAATTTTGGAGCCACTTAGTAGTTCAGCCTCTTCCTCTCCCCACTGTTACTGACTTCCAAAACCTTCCTATCAGGGTAGTTTCAGCAATCACCTAAATAGAAAGTAGCTGTTTTGAAGGAGTGTATTCTGCTCTCCTTTCGTCACTGACAAAGGAAATCAAAGCACTATGCTTTGAATGTTAGAAACCATACAGTCTTCCAAGAAATGTTTGCTGCTATCACTCTGTCATTCTAAATAAAATGTCGCCTCTTGGTAATGCTTTTTAATTATTTTACTTACATCAGTTTTATGCTTCTGAGTGAACAATAGGCAGACTTTGAAGCTAATTTTGTTGGGTGGACATTGCTTTCATGCAAAGCATCCTCTTCCCGATGCCCTTCTTGTGTGGGGGTGAAAGCAGTCTACATTACATAGTTTCTCCTACCTATTTTTAGTTTATTTTTTTCTCCTCAGTCCAACCCATGCTACTTCCCCTCATGGTCACTGAATCACTGGAGGCCCAATGACTGCTGTATAACACTTGCTCGGATGTATTTCTGTGCTCTTTTAGCTTTTCACAGGCTATTCCTCACTCTTAGCTGGCTATGTCTTCTTGTCCCCAGGACTGGATTAATGTTTTGGTCATACTGGCTGCTGAAACCATGCAGCCGTGCAAGTCCAAGCAAAACAGCCCAAGACAGGACCTTACTAACACAGCTATAGGTAACAGGCTTGCTGTAACAAAATTTCCAAGGTGATTTTTGCAAATACACCTAAAATCAAACTCAAATAGGTTTGGGACCAGACGATACCCAACGAGTTCTGAGGCCTCATGGCTGTTTATTGTGAAACATGTGAAACGTAAGGCCTATTTCTAGTACAGAAGCACTATTGTCAATTGTCAGTTGGTGGCCTTTCCAGCTTTGGCCTACAGAGGTATCCTTGATCGACCAAGCTTCTTGAGTTTTACGTTGTTTTGTTTGTGGTATTTGGTGGGGGGGATGGGGACACCCTTCCCCTTTTATTCTCACTTTGATAGTTGAATGGTTCTGTTGAAAGTGAATCCGTCTTGTTTGTTTGCCTGAGTAGTCAGCAGCTTATTTTCTTGAATAGTCAACAGCAGTTTGGTACTTGGAAAAGGGAGCTGATTCTGGAAACGTCCTGAGCTAGCGTGAGTCATCACTGAAAGTTTT
The DNA here is from genome assembly GCA_011075105.1 of Heteronetta atricapilla. Classification (NCBI taxonomy): domain Eukaryota; kingdom Metazoa; phylum Chordata; class Aves; order Anseriformes; family Anatidae; genus Heteronetta; species Heteronetta atricapilla. The sequence goes on along the minus strand of CM021732.1, from coordinate 37,220,879 downwards.
AAATAGTTGAATGTGATGTTTGTTTCCACCCTTCCACAACTCAAAATGGTATGAATCATTTTTTTTAGTGTTTCCCAGATAATAGTCTGAACGGAAGCAGTATGCATTTCTGACTCAAGTCCTTAAATGTTAGTGGTGTACTCCCAACTACTGCTGGTTTTGGCCGGGTGGGAATTCCATAGGAATTTCAGACAAACGTATGAAAGCAAACATAGTGTAACCATGACAACTTAACCACGGGGATTCATGTGGTTGGTGACATAAAACTGTAAAAGCCCTCTACTGACTGGCATAATGGATTTAACTTTCTTGCCTAAATTCTGTAAGTAGGGGATAAAAATTCAGTGATGAGAATCACTTTATCAGACCTCTGGATGTTACCACAGAACATCAGGATTTGTTGCCTGTTATATTTTTATATAGCTACCTGCTACTATTCTGGGGCCTGCAGAAATGAAAAATGAACCCAAATTTGTTCCATAATTTCATATGCTCACAGCCAGATTTAGGTCTCCCTGTTCTCTCTATGTGAATTGGAAGACAGCTCAGAAGCAATAGATTCTCTAGCGTATGAACAGAAATGGTGATGAGAAAACTTAGGTAGCCGGTGAATTTTACAGGGGAAAGCAAAGGGAATAGCAAATCTGCATTAAATTAAAAAAAGATCAGTGTTGAGAAGAAAAACTTTGATGTGAGTTGAAGAGCAGCCTATTAGTTTGTCGTGCCAAGCTCTCAAAACTGCTGCAGTGAATTTTTTTTTAGATGTCACCTCTTTGATTCTGTCACAACCTGTACTTTAACTGGTCACCAGTCACAGGCAGCAGAGGAGCTCTCATTTCTAGAAATGCGCCTGACCAACATCTGCTTCTTCAGAAACACCGCTGGATTGCCATGCAGCAGGGGGTTATTAAGGAAATTACGATGAAGTTTATTCCAGGTTTCTTAGCTACAGCACAGGTGTTGCAACTTTGGATCTTGACACCAGCACTGTCCAGTGCTGAACTGGGGTGGCTCCCATGCTGTTACCTTTACTTTAAGAGTGTTTCCAGCTTTTGAAAGAGCCAAGGTTAAGATAAAAGCAAGGTGAGGATAAAGGTTACTCTTTTCTAGCACATACAGCTGAATGAGTCTCAGTAGGAAAGCTGGCTGGCCCTACAGGCCAAATGTAATTTGTCTGTCATCTTATGTGGGAGGGAAATATGCAAGATTAAAAAAAAAAAGCATGCTGTGCCACACTTCTTAGAGAAAAAAAACCCTGTGGACATCTACTGATATTCAAGGATACAGCCTCGGAGAGGCCTGGGATGATCTTGTACGTTGCACCTGCCCTTGAAGCCCAGACTGTGTACCGTGTTTGCAAGCCTCAGGAACACCTCAGGAGGAAGAAAAGCAGGCCTATTGTGTGGTGAAAATAAGGCAATGTTATGTTGACCTCTTGTGATATCATATGGTTTTGTAATAAATTGAGCTTGATTCTCTTTTTTTTTCTGCTGTGGTAGTATTGCAGGAACAAATTTTCAAAGGGGAAATACATAAAATCAGCTCTTCTTGTGCACCTCTTTAGAGCACGACTATAGATGAGTAGAGAAGCAGATCAAAGAGGATGTACTAATTCTTGTGTATGAGCTCTCCGTGCGCCCAAAGGGAATTCTCTTAGTTGTTTTACCAGCTGCCCTAATATGATTTAGTAGGATCATGTTTTAGTTTATTTATGTGTGTGTGTGTGCACGTTGACACGAATACTCTCACGGCAATGGGATCGATGATACAAACCTGAAGATTAGGGACTCTGCGGACATTTGTTTGCTCCAGACAAACTCCCTTTATCCGTTCCTCCTCCTTGGGAGGATTCAATAGCGTCCCTTCCTGAAGCATCGGGCTGTTGGTGCCAGCTGTGACAGCGGGTTGCTGTGCTCTGAAGCCCCTGGTGGGTGTTTTTGCTCCGCCGTGGTTGCGTTCCTGTCCGGTGTCACCTCCCAGCAACTGGCGGGGCTCTGCTGGCAGGGCATGGGCGACGTGTGGGAGAGCAAACACGGGCTGCTGAGGCCCAGCCTTTGATTTCTGTTTTGTTTCCTTGCGCGCTGCTGTTAGAGCTGGTGTGTGCAGCTGAAATTGCTGCCTTCAGTAATTATTCCTGGCAGTGCACTCTGGTTATTATTGTAAAATATAATTGATGCTGTTTCCAGCGCCAGAAAACAACATAGGCCGTGGACGCGGTCTGAATTGGAAGGAACTGAAGGGGCCAGAAGTACTCCTGCTGTCCGGTGACTTTCCTGCCTTTGCTCTGCTGACAGGGGAAAATACCTGACTGGTCTGTGGACCTTGCTTTTCACACTATGGAAACATTTTAGAAAGGCAGTCATACTTGCCAAAAGAACTTAAATGTCTAATAATGGTGGTTTTGTGTGGGTTTAACAAACGCTGAGGTGTTTTACCTACTTCCCTCTTTGACTGAGCTGATGTTTTTGAGAGAACCTTCTCCTCTTTCCATCAGCAGCCATCTGCTGTCCCTTACCTTCTCCCCAAAAGAAAAGGGATTTAAAACCAACCTCTCCTCTCCTCAAACCCACAGCAGGCTGCCTAAAGTATAGTTTTGCCCTTCCTCATGGATACAGGCCTAACTGTCCACAACAACGCATACACCCAGATGCATCTTTCTGCAGACCACCTCCCCCGAAACAGCAGTTGTTTTGACTTCTTAAGGAATTTTATACGAAGACGTTTGCGCTGTCAGACCCCTCTGGTCGTTACTTCAGCCAGCTGTGGAGCGTCGCCGCTGCCCTCACGGAGCTGCTGGTCTGAAGGCAGACCCAGCGGCCGAGTCAGGAGCCCCAGGCCAGCGCCCGCACGCCTCGCGTCAGGCGCCTCGGGAGCCTGAAGGCAGACAGACGGTGGAGGCCTTTCATTGTGGGTACTGCTGGTTAACGTAGGAACAGGGGGCTGATTCTGGCCACAGCGCTGTATGCTGTGCTCTGAAGAGCACAAAAAAGATAGCCCTGCCAGTGAAGTAAAATCTGGCCTTAAAAAAAAGTGAGGTATCTTGGTTGGCATCCTAGCTAGAAATCGGGAGGCAAGATGTTGTTTCTTCAGATTTCATTAAAAAAATAGCACTCTTCCATTTGCTTTGCTTCTCTGTTTTCTTTCTCTTTATTGTTTTCATTTGCTTTAGGAATGTCTGTGCTCAGTTCTCATTGTTTTTCTGGTTGAGGCAGCTTGCTAGACTCCATGTTTTGGGTATCAGTAATAAATTTTAAATTTTACAATCACCGTGGTGGCTGTAAGATGCTATAGATCAGCTGAGAGTTTCTCTACCTGCATATTGCTCAGATGTATAAAACATGCAAGACGTCTTATACAGAAAATCAATAAATGTATTTTAATACTTTTAAGATACTCTATTGCTCTCTGATCAGATGATATTTATGAAGTATTTAACAAAGTTTGCATTTTTTTAAACATACAAACTACATTTACATCTCAAGCACAAACATGCATTTTACATGAACAGTTTTTCACAAATGCTGTTCCAAAAGAGAGAATTTAGAATGAATGCCAGATACTTATTTTCTTTGTCAGATTTGTGTCTTTCTCTCTTTTTTTTTAATGACTATTCAGTTACTGGATATTACTAATTACAAAGTTTTATGTAGTCATGTATATTCTTCAAATTAAGGCAGTTCTGTAGAGCAATTCAAACTATATAATTCCATGAGAGAAACACGTAAGACCTGCCTACGGCATCTGGGAGGTGCAAGCAAAGCTGAATTAGTTGTCCTTGGAAGCAGAAATGTGGAGTCTAGAGGTTAAAACTAGTCTCCTTTTCTGCATCCCAGCTGTGCATATGATCTGGAATGAATGGGACAAGATTGAGAAGAAAGGTGGTAATTTATTGTTGCCTTGGACCATTCTCTTTCCTGACTCCACCTCATTCCCTCAGGAGCAGGGAGGAAACAGCAGCGTTCAGACGAGTGACTCACAAGGCTGCTTGAAGTATTGCAGCTTATATTCATGGTGATGCTGAACACTCATCTCTGTTTATACGTGGGGAACACTTCAGTAAATACTTTAGTTAAATTATTCAAAAAACTGTTTATCTTTTGTTTGTGCACCATGCTTGTGCACGGACAGCTCTACAAGTATTCTGAGTGATCTTTGTCTTCTGAAGAGACCCATAGCTTATGTCTTAGTCTTGCAAAGCTGATACAGATTGTTTGAAAAGAAAATATGAGCCTTATTTGGTTTTAAATTTTTCATATTTACTGGAGCCGGGCAGAACAATTTCCTTCCTTTCCTCGATCATCAATTATACAAAATACAAAGTGAAACCAGTTGGATTAATCTCAGCCCAGAGGAAAAAAACTCGATAAATGCTGGTAGTCAAGAGAGACATCTCTGTTTGGGTAGGTTTATTGAGACAGTGTTCTTCAGCGAGGTTTTCAGTGTCATCCACAGCACTGCTGTGCATTCCTCTGCTCATCAATTCCCAGAGAAAAGGGTAGATCTATAGAAAAGGTTACTATTTTTAGCTGCTTCCGAGTTCATGTTTTTCTGCCTGGTGCAGATGTGGCTGCTGTCATCCATGTTTCAGTCTGCAGGCTGCATTTTTGCAATGTGCTTTCTTTATATCCACCCATGAAAGCCTCTGGGAACTTGATTTTCTTAAAGACAAATTATTTGACTGTGACAACTTTTTTGAATTTGCAAAAAGTTATTATATTATACTCCTTAAAATTTTAGAGTTGAGTATGGAGATTTTTTTAAGATAAGTCTATTCTCAGCTCTTCTTTCCTTCTACTCATTTAATAAGCATTCTTATAGGAAATATGTGAAATGTAGTCTAGAAACTTTTCAGGGCTTTGGAGAAGGTGGATGTTGATGACCCGCTGAACTTTAGTTATTTAAAGTTTTATTAAGATAAATAGGGAAGTGTATTTTAAGAGATGCATTATTCTTTATTCATACCTTTGTGAGGTTCTGTTACTATTCCTAGATCAGTTTAGGGAGAGGAGTATTAAATTAATCCTCTTGAATTTACTCTGCCTTCATTCTCTGTTACTACTGCCTCCTCTCTCTCTGAAAATTATTAGTTCCTATGTAATCCACTGAAAGCCTAAAACTTTTGCTTTGGTTTCTTTCAGTAGAATTGTGAGCTTAAGCTTTTGACTTTCAGAATAAGTTTTGCAAACCAGAGGATACCTTGGGTGTTTTTTGAAGCCGGAGGAAGAGATGGATAGAGACGGTGTTTCCATTGAGCTGAAGGCGTTGCTCTGGATTGCAGGGGGTGGGAGGGGAGGGGACTGTTTTTATTAAGTATCTTCCAAGCCCTAGTTCACTGTAAGCAAAAGTTAAATGTTTATAGAGGTGGATTGTCCGTTGGGTATGAAAGTAATTGCACACACACATTTGTAGTGTTGAGTGGGTTTTTTGTCTGCTTACTTCCACGGTTTATAATGCCATCGAGATCAATACAGTATTGATTTGGTTGTGCTGGTTCTCTTCCTAGTGCCAGCAGTGATGCATTGGCTTTTAGCTCTTTGACCCTAGGAATGTCACCATTCAGAAAGGTGTTGTGTTGTGCAAGAAGTAATGCATTAACTTGCTTTGGGAAATAGTTGGGTTTATTTCAATGACAGGTAAGGTTTCTAGAATAATGACCAGAGTAGATGAAAACGTTCTTGACTCTTCTGAGTTTTCCTAGTACAGTAAGCGTGGAATCCAATACTTGTTATGCTAACTCTCGGATTTCTAACTGACATTTCTTAAGTCCACTTTGGAGCATTAATTGCCAAGGTCAGAACCAGACCACTTTCAGATAAATGGAACCGAATGGTGCACTTGCTCTTATCCAGCAACCTGTCTGGTTAGGTAGTGGTACTTCCAAAGGAAAAGCGTGGAACTCAGGCTTTATTTGCTACCCAAACCTTTTAGCTCTGGAAAAGGGTTCCTTTTCACTTAGCATACAGATACAGCAGGAATACCATTACCTAACAAATGCATGTTTGCGTACATAGTATGAAAACCAAGTTTGCATTTCGTAAGTGTGCTTTGCTTGTAGACTTAAAGTATGATTTTTATTTTTTTTTCCCGAAGGAATTTTTACTTATGCAAGTAAACTGCAGTGCCTGCTCCCTAGGGCATATTTCACAAAAGGCAACATACCCTCTAGGTTATTACCCTCTGTGTTCCTTAGCAGACGGCGCGGTGTTGCAATACACGAGCCTTGAGGATATTCCAGTTCTTATTTAAATGATTGTTACCGTGGCCAAGAAGGACATGAATGTTCATATGTATTCATATGACTCTGTGGTATTTATTTTTAATAAGTTTTCGAAATGCTAGGACAAAGCAGTGCAGTGTACCAACCATGGCTTTTTGTGATTAGAACCAGAAGTATGAAATTGCAAAACAAGCGGAGCCCATGTAATGAACGGAATACATTTATGAAGCTGTGTGTTACTCATACGCTGTAAATGAGAACATTTGGGAAATGTGAATCTTCGCTGAAATTTCATAGTGAATCAGGAACGTGAGCTGTATTCTGCCATGCCAAGCGTCCTGAGCTCGAGGAGCCCTCAACTAGGTAACTCTTGTGCGCTTACAGAAACCTCCATCTGTGCGAAGCTGTCAGCAGCTGGGTCCTGAGCAATTTGTTCTGTTGTAGCGAAGCTCTTGTAGACATCATTTTAAAAGAGTGGTGACGTGAGCTCTTCCTTCCCGTGGCCCCCAAAGATGGGAATTCACTGCGTCTGTTAACCCCCCAACCATTTAACACAGCGTTTCAACCTGCCGTTCTCTCTGCCTGGATTCATATGGAAGGTATGAGAAGGGATGAATGGCTTCTCGAGGAGCTGTGAAGTTCAGCTTCTTCCCTCTGCTGACAAATGGTGATGGGAGCGGCCCAGAAGGATGCTGGCAGCGCCTGCACCCAGCGCGGCACCAACCAAAGCCCTCCTCTGTTCTCCAGCACCGAAGCTTACCCAGCGACGCCGTCAGCAGCCATTTACATAATACACCCACAAACCAGCACTGCTTCAGCAGATTCAGGCTGGAATATTTATTCAGCAAGTTGCAGGGCTTCATTATATTCTGATTATACCTGAGGTATATTTTTCGGGGACAGGGCATGTTTGTCTGTACTCACTGCAGAAAACCATGGGTTTGGTCGTTAAGGGCTGGCTTTTAGCAGACACCTGATTGTGTTACGAGAGGTTTTATTTTCATTTCATTTTCAGAGGATTTTGGGGGTGAGCTCCTTGTCTTCAAGGAGTTAAGCGAGGGCCGTGGTGCTGCTCTGTCCGGTGCCGTGTGAAAGCAGTTAAAACGCTGGAATTGTTTACTGCCCAAATCCTTGTTAGTCAGCAGAGCCACTTACACCAGATTTCTTTGCGGCTTTTAGTGGAAAATATTAACCAGTCGCTCCTGCTTCAGTTACAGAAATTTTATGTTTTCGGCTGAGTTCGTCACAGAGCTGGCACAAGCGTAACTGCAGGGACTGCCCCCAAAAAAGGCGCCTTTTTCCCTTTTTTTTTTTTTGTGTGTGCCAGAGGAAGTTGCGCTGGGAGCAGCAGCTCGGCTGTGTGAGTGTGACATGTGAGCATTACGAGGCATTGCAGCCTGCGAGCCTGCAGTCGGGGCTCAGTCGGAGCGCCGCCGTGGCTGCGCGTCGTGCTCTGCTCGGACGGGCAGGCTTGTATAAGCTGATCATGTAATTTGGCTTGCCAGGAAAAAAAAAACAAACACCCTGATAAGCAGAACCTCTAACGGAAGAGGAAAGTCAGGTTGGCACAGGGACAGCTGTTCGAATCGGGAAGTTGGCTCAGAGAAGATGCACGGAGCCTGATTTTTTTTTTTTCCTTTTTTTTAAAAAAATTTTTTTCTCCGCTCAATCTGAATGAAGACTGTCACGGGAACTGCATTCACGTGGTGATCAGCAGAGCCACCTGAGCGATGAACTGCTTTTGCAGGAGAAGTCTAGGGCGGCAGTTGGGGCTTCTGTGTGCGGTGCCTGGGTCGTTCTGCTGAAGCCTTCCTCCTCAGCGGTGTCCCTGCCTGACGCCTTCCCTGGCGGAGGAGCCACGGCTGCTGCCTGCTGACGGGAAAACGAACGCTCCGCATCGCTTGTGGCGCTGACGGGGTAAAAACTGTCCGCGTTTCCGTCAGCTGGGGAGCCCGGGTTAAACCGGCGACGTTATTCGAGGAGTTGCGTTGTCCCCGTGGTCTGACTCATCGCATGTAAATGTACCGCAGCCTCGCCGTACATTGCAGATATTTGCATCGCACGGGAAAGGATCCCTCGCCTCTCTCCGCGTTCTGAGCCACTGCTGGAAAGCAGATGTCCTTCTGGGACGGACTCTTCTCGCCGCCGAGGGATGGAGCCGTAGAAGCGCAGCAGGGTCAGAGCCCGCGTTTGCTTTCGGGCAGCGGAGAGCCCGCCGCTGTTGGCCTGACCGTGCAGGAGCGCGTCTAGCCGCGGCCGTCTCCGTCGGGGCGATTGTTCCCCGCTGGGGCGCTGAGGAACGGGGTCGGGGCTCCCGCAACAATGCCTGCCCTGTGCGGGTAGAGGCGTGCTGCTGCAGCGGGGCTGCTAACGGGGGCAGAGCTCTCCGGCGGCGCTGGTGGAAGCGGCCCGGATCTGGGGATATTGGCATCAGCTGTCCCACAGCCCCTCTCGTGTGGTTTCGATGTTTCGTGGCATCTTATTGAGGAGAAGAACTTCTTTGACGACTCGGGGGGGTTCAATCTGAAAAATGAAGCGTGGGGGGGGATTGCGATGTCCTTTTCTACGCAGTCGTGCGCCGGCAGCAGCACTCACAGGTCCGTGAGTGTGTGTGAGACAGGTGAGGGCACCTGCGGTGTGCTCCCCGGTGTGCTACCGGCAGCCTGCTTCCAGAAGCACAGTCGCTGGCGTTTTTTTGGTGGCTTTTGCTTCCTCAAACGGATCGAATGAGTCGGGTCTGTATTGTTGTTTTGGAGGAGGAGGAAGATGATGCTCCCACGTTTATTTCCAAATTGCCTCAGGAAAATATATCTTTACGTCCATCGCCCTCTGGAAACGTGCTGGTAAGGCGTGTTGTCGGTTGGCGTGTTTCTCCTTTATAATGCTGTTGCGAATACCAGGGGAAACTTTCATAAGGTTAATGCGAGCTTGCATGATGTTGAAACGAGATGAGGCAGCAAAGCTGACTGTGCTGAAGAGGGAAAAAGTTGAACCTTAGTTGTGGAATGAATATTTGCAGGGGCTCGCTGCTTTGCATGTAGCTTTGTTCATGGTGCAGCAATAACAGATCGCGACTCTTGCAGAGCAGCAGAGGATTTTTAGAGGGCTTGGTGAATGCGTTTCCCTCGCTCCACTCCTCATTCCTCAGTGGTACGCTTAGGCACTACCACTTTAGAAACTGATGTAAGGATTATATTGCAATTATATGCTGTGTTTATTTTGAGAAGTGATACAGTGTGCAATGTACATTGAGCAACAGCAGTTACAAGCTAAAAGAGAAAAATAGCATGAGGCATAATCAAAATGTAATTGTTAGATTCGAGTTATCACTTAAGCAAAATGCTCAGTGCTGTGGGGACTGGGCTTTTATTCCTTCAAATTATTTTGTTAAGGGACTGACTAAAATCTTGCTGGCATATCTCAGCAGCTTTCCTTCCTTACTAAGAAATCCTGCTATATTTAGTAATAGATGCGTGTGAGTGTGAATTTGTTGCCATACTTATCTGATGCACTTTGCTTTCTCACTGTTTCTAAACAGGTGAAAAATTTCTAGTAAGTTTAGTCACTTGCAAAAAGGGGGTTGTTTACTTATATTGTGTAGAATTCATGCTATGCAATAACAGCACTAATTTTATTATGGGGTGTTCTATTTTCAGCTGTTAAAAGCTACTCGTTTTATTATTATTTTACATATATATATTTATTTATATGCTTGATTGGTTATTGCACTGACTTAGAGTGTGTTTGCATGTCTGAGCTTTTTAAAGTTTGCAGTTCTTTCAATTCTAAATACTACCTCTGGCTTTTTGATTTCACTGCTGGAATTCTTGATTTTTGTCCTCATCTTGTGTTTGTGGTATATATCAGAACACCATACATGTACTGCTAAAAACTGCAATGGAGTTATATTCTAAGGTATGTCTTTCTTCCTTTCAGCCACCATTGGTTCAAGCTATATTTAATGGAGATCCTGATGAAGTTCGAGCACTAATATTTAAGAAAGAAGATGTTAATTTTCAGGTAAAACCAAACACCATTAGCTTTGAATACAGTCTAGTTTTGTTTTGATACAGCTTTCTGCTCTACTAATCACTCTAAAACTTTGCTAATTCAAGAGCTGTAAATTCTAGAGCTTTTATGCAATAGCCAAAAATAAGGCCTATATGTACACTTAATGCATTTAATCCTTAAAGAGGAGCGAAGAAATTTGTATTCTTTTAGCTTTCTAGATGTGTGTTGTTACTAAAGACTTAGTTTTATATTTCTTTCAAATGTTAGTTCTGCAGTGCTGGGGTAGCTGCAAAGTTTGTATATACAGATTAATCAGGGCTGTTTAGAAAGTAAGACTAGTTACGGGTGATGTAGTTTGATTCTTTTTACATGAAATAGAGCATAGTGTATAATAGACAATTAAAGAAAATAGATTGGAGCTTCCAAAGGTAGGCTTAAGAAGGGATTTTAGAGAGGGAAGCCTAGTGATTATATTGACCTGTAAAATAAGAAATATTGCTTATGCGTCCTGTTTGTGGTGCTGTGAAGCCAGGCATTGCAGACTTTTAAAAACTGTACTGAAGATAAAGTGAGTTTGTTCCAACTTGGGTGAAATTCAAGGATCTGAACAGCATGTGGTTACTCTATTTACTTTCTATTAAGATCCTCCTATGCATCTCTGACATTATGCAAGATAATACTGCATAAGCTTTTTATATCTATTAGGAATTGTTTTGGTTATTAAGTCAGCCTGACATTAGCCATTTAAGGTGTAGCACTAGAGCGATGTGGGTAGTTGTTTCTCCTCCAACTGCATCAGAACAAGAGGGATACTGAAAAGCTAAGGCTAACATCGAGATGCTGCTTAGTGGCCAGTGGAAGACCACGATCATTGTTTAGCTTTTGTCCTTAAGATATGTAAGACCAAAAGCAAATATTTAGTTAGGCATGTGTATTTTGACATTTCAAAGCATTCTGTGGAATTTCTATCTGAGCAGTGCCAGCTGAAGCATTTGGGAATCCTGCCATTGTCTTGTGGAGCCTGAGCAGGGAGGGCCCTGTAAAGAAGCTTGCTGTCAAAGTGAAAGTTTTGTTTGATAAGGTTCTGTTTTCCCCCTCTCCTTTTCATTAGTTTTGCGTGTTCTTCAGCAGAATTCTGTGATGGATCGCATGTTATCAAATGGCATCATCTTCTGTTCAGTCATGAGAGCGCTTGTTCTGTGTGTATCTTTCCTGTCTCTTCACGTGGACTCTGGTCATGTCGTTGGCACATTCATTTTAAAAAAAACACTAGTATGTATTATTTTATTTCTATTTCTCATTGTACAAGTCAGGTTTAGCATTCACAGATGCAGTGCCTGTAAACAAAGCAGGGATTGTATCTTTCTGCTTTTCTGATTACTTACCACTGAAGCCTCTGCTAGATTTCAGCATGTACACACTAGTGGTTTTGTTTAGGTTTTGTTCTGTCTCAACGTTTGTCAAACAGGCGTTGTCTGTCCATAAATGCAAAATAAGTAGATGTGTTTAAATAGGAAAGCAAGTAATTGTTTCATGCTTCATCATAAAGAAGGTTACTTTAGACTGTCAGGTAGCTGTAGTGAAGAAAAATATTGGAAATAGAATATTAAAAGATCTGTTTGTTTTGTTTTTTTTTTACATGTGTATACATGCTGATTCTTTTTTCCTCCTTGCTGTGGATACATCTCCCTTTACAGACCCTGTACATCTTAGACCAGTGCCACCCAAGGAGTATTTAGAATGTATCCAGAACAAATACTCTATTTTTCTCACAGCCACCTTCTTCAGCATAGGCAGATGCTTATCTCGCAGGACCACTCCTTTCTGACATGGTAGTCCTCGTCCTACTGCAGTATTTACCACAGAATTCACGTACATCCCTTAAAACACCGCTTGTCAGCACTGAACAAGCATAAAAAACCTCCCGGTCATTTGGTAGAAACGAAGTAAGCTGTCCTGTGGACTTCGTGTGTCTGTCTGCCTGGGTGGTGTTTTCCTTGGGTTTTGTATTTGTTGTAAGTACTTGACTGGAGGTAACGCATTCCTTCGTGGTCTAGATCCAAACTTTGCCCCCGAGCTGTGTGTTATGGACTGGTGTGGACAGAAGGAAGGGGAAAAAGTGAATAAAACCAAGTGGCTATGTGTGTTTCCTAATAAAGAGAAGGATCGTGATAGACTGTTGTGGGCTCTATTAGAACCCGGGTATGTGTTGGATTTTTTTCCACTTAGCTATCCAAGTGCTTCGGTACAGTTGTTTGAATTCCAGAGCCGTTCCCTCCAATGCCTCTGCAGAGTCTTTTCCCCTCTCAATACCAGCTAATTATTTTGCAGTTTGTCTGCTAATAGCTAGGATTCCTTCCTCCCTTCCACGCAGCGGCGGGTTGGGTTATGTAACTGGAGACCGACTTCGGCAAATAAATCGTGCCAGAAGTGAGCTGAAGAGAACTGCTCAAGGGCTCTGTTGTGGCAGTGAAGTTCGTCTAGGAAAGGTCTTTGGTGTCTTGATAAAATGTCCTTTTTTTTTTTTTTTTTTTCCTTTTTGTTGTCATCCAGCTTCATTTTCCTTTTTTCCTTTCGGCGTGTATCATCTTTAAACGTTCATGACAATCGGATTAATACTCTGTTGGTTGGGTCTGTGCGTTGGGCTTCCTAAAGCTGGGCCCTGGTTTGCTCCCGTGGTAGTGCCTGCAGCTCACGGTCAGGTTGGGCTGTATTAGAGCATTATTCCTAACGCAGCTGATGCCTGGTCCCATAGGGTTATATTTAGGAAGAATCTGAGACGGGTGGCCTTTCATAGCACGAGTTCCTGTGTGCCTGTGCTGAGATGATGTACTGAGAGCAACCTTTTGCAGGAAGAAAAGAGCTTTTTCAGGAAGAAGATTGTTCCCTGTTCATGTCACAGTTAGCAGCTCTCTTGAGTCAGTCTGAGACTAGATTTAGCAAGTATGTATTGTATTCAACCCTGCAGTTGTAATGTTTTGTGAAGAAAGAGCAAATTGAGCATGCTCTTTACCTACTTAAACTGTGGGTCAAAAAGGCTTGCCTTCTTGGTGTGTGCAACTTTTTTTTAGACAAAACTGATTTATGGGAACTTTGATCAATGATATTTTTGGAAGGTGCGCTCTCTGAGGCTCCAGTTATGGGAAAAATGGAGGAAAAGGGGTTGCTTCTCCCTCCCCTTCCCCAAGAGCACTGGAGGAGCTGTAGCTGCTACTTTCATGAATCAGGCTTAAATCACTCACATCACATATGTCGAGCCTGATAGAGTTTCTGTTATCCATATTGTGTGTGTGAGAGAGAGAGAGAGAACACACATATATATATATGTATACTTCTTATTACTGGTTTTCCTTGGTGCCATCCCGAGCTTTTGAGACTTGGCAGGAAGGAGAATATGAGTGATAACTGATACAGTTAGTGTCAGAACCCTCCACTAGTTCACGGAGAGCATCAACATTTCCTGCTCTTGCTGATTAGAATAGCATGGATACTTTGAATTTTGTCCACTTTTCAGCAGTTAATTTTAGCTAACTGAATGTTTTCAGCATTGCCTTTTATTGATCAGGATTTGGCTTTTTAAAAATAAAAAAATAGAAAGAAATGGAAGTCCATCAGTGTTGTAAACTTGTACCGCTTCATTTGTAACCCAAACCTTTTATGCTGTATGATGAGTTTCATAGATAATGAAAATGCAACAATTCATCTCAGCTATCTGATACCAGTATGATTTTGTTGAGGGAAGAGCAGCTCACTCTCGAAGGCTGCACGTCTTACCATCGAAATGATTGTTCAGAATCAGAGCAGTTTTCCCTCCTTCTCCCAGACCTATCAGGATAAGATTTCCCACTGTGAAAAGGGATCCTTCAGGTAACCCTATATGCAGGCTTTATAACCTGGTTGCACTTGATCTTAGCTGAGGGAATAACCATCTGATCCTCTCTGGAAGCAGCGTCAGCGTGCCCCTTGCTCTTTTCACACTGAAGCCAAACAAGCGCTGCGTTTGGAGGATTCCCAGAATCACACAGATGTCTCTCAATTTTCAACAGTGCTCCCTGCTCCTAGTTAAAATGTAGATTGACACATGTGATTAGTGACTTAAACATGAAACACCTGTGTCTTGCTGCTCAATATGCTTTGTGAGATTATAATAGATTTAAACTATGAAGCTGATTTCTGTGTGAGCTGTTTGTTTGTTTTTTTCCAACAGAAGATGTAAGACAGGAAAATGAAATCCCACGTGCTGTGCTGAGGACTGTAGCAGTCAGGGTGTCCAGGTGCTTTCTGTTCTACGCTGTTGGCCATCTAGCACAGCCCTGAATTTAATGGCACTTTTCGATAGCAAGTAACCAAAAAATACATAAATTAAGGCTACTGTTTTGGAAGACACCACCAATGAAATGAAACAAAAAATCAGCAACAAAAACATACAACCAGTTTCCTACCCCCCAATATATTGCATAGCAATAAAGTTTTGCCCGTAAATCACATGTTTTATTCCTGGGGCTGGCAAGGTGAGCAATCCAGTAGCACCTCCACCGTGCCAGGTAGGAAGAGGAGAGCCAGGTGTTAAGCTAAGGGGATCTGCCTTTGTTATTCTGAGCTGCAGGGCTGCTGCGTGGACAGTGCTGCGGTGGAGGTGTGGGCTCCGTTCCCAGCCCTGCCAAGTGCGGGTTTGTTTGCATAACTTCTCCTTGGTGTTATTTGCATACTAGGAAAATGTTGCAGAGTTTCCCCCTAGGGTAAGATATGACGACTTCCTTGACTTGCTGTTTTGTTTTGGTTTTTAATTTATTTTACCCTGCATGTCATTGCACATGCTGACAGCGAAAGAAAATTGTCTCGTTAGTCTGGTTGCAGGGGTAGTGCTGCTCATGCAGCATTGGGATTGGGTACCAGCAGAATTAGAGGTTGCTGAAAATATCAGTTCCCTGAGTAATTTAGGAATAAATCATGAAAATTAAAGCACATTTTTTTTATTATTATTATTATTTTTAATATACTTTGACATGATGCTGGTGTTGGTCAAAGTCCTAAAGGATGTTACAAAAAAAAATAGGTGATGTTTTCCTGGTTTTCATCTTTATACCCATCCCATGGGCTAGACTCTGGGGTAACTGTTTCTTCTCCGGGCTTAACAATGTGGCGTAGAACAGGGAAGCCTGAATTAGCTAGCTGAAGCATGGAACATACTATGAAATTTAGTAGAATTTGGTGTTCTGATCATGCAAATAAATGATGTACTGATTTTGGATCTAAAAATCTCTTATATATTCTATGCAGGAAATGAAACCACTTTACACTGTAATTCAGCAATTATTTTGAAGTACCTCTAAATGTATAGAACCTTACATAGGCCTTGCTTAAAATCAGATAAACAAAAAGTCATAATACATAATGAGGTAAAAGTTATCTTTAGGATTTTTTTTAATGTTTCTGGTCATTATCTTTCTGTAGCTATTTGTTTTACCAAAGTAAATGAATAACAAGTGGATTTTTTTCTGCTTTTAAAAAAAGCATGCATGCAACTACAATTGTAAATTTTAATTTGATGCCTCTGCCTCTTAATCTCTTTTGGCATTAATTGCTCTGCATAAATTCTTCGTTATCCCTTTTGTTCTCGGTACCTTTTGTGACTAAGTCACATTAGGGTAAGAATTTGCCATTTGAGACATCTGGAAGACATTGCCCAGAGCAGGTTAGTACATGGCACTCTTCAAACAGTGGCAGGGTGTCTGGGAAGCCATCGGGAGGCTGTGGAAATAGGTCTGAAAGCAGTGGGGAACGCTGACTGCTTTGCTTAGAAATTTGCATGGGGCAGATAAAAGCAGCAGGGAGACAGGAGTGCACAATCCATGCTCCTTTCCAGTTCGGGGATACTACGGGCATTGATCAGAAAAGTTTTGTCATATTTGTGACGTTGTGGTGTTTGATCACATGCAGCACGCTTGCAGTTCTATCATTTTTCAGGCCAATTCATCCTGTAGCCTCTGTTGTTACAAGGTAAAGCTTCTGGCAGTCGGAATAAAGTCACCACGGGGCCTTTGTATCTAAACTGATGAGAAGAAATGGTAAAGCCTAGCATAATGGAGCAAAGGCTAAGCAGGAATGGTGTGCTATTTTTGACTCTTCAAGCAGTGTTTTTGAAGAGATGAGAGAGCATGCCTTTACTAACCAGTCTGTTTGTCTCAAGCATGCATCAGACACGGTGCTGGAACTGTTTTGTCAAGTTCGTGCACGCGATGTAGGCTGTTCGCATGAAGGGCTTTTTTGCTGGCAGCTGCGGTTGGCAACAAAAACTTGCACTAACGAATTTGGTACTGTGAGGCAGCATCTTATTGTATTCCGTGGCAGCACAGACTGTGCAGGCAGCTCTCTGACTTCTGGTTTGCTGACTCGAATGTCAGGGAAGAATTAACCAAGCATCGAGGAAAAAAAAATAACGTATTTTGAAGAACACTTATTTTTTTGAGTTCCTATCTTAATAGTTCAGAGTATGAACTCGTCCTTCCTTTATGGAACGGAGAAATTCCAGATATTGTGGATATTTGTGAGTCTGAAGGACTTTACAATATGATGAGAACATATGATGAGTTATAACTGAGTTTGGCGGTAGTTATTTTAATTTTCATCCTTTGAATTGTTTAGCAGTGACTGGACGCAAGTTTTCATACAAATAAAATCTGTATATTGAAGACAGAGATGTACGTTTGTGTATGTATACATCTATATAAGTTATACAGGTTATATATAAAATATGTGTGTATATTAAAAAAGAGGTAGGCTTTCCGATGCTAGTGGCACCAAGCATGCAGTGAACTGAGAACGAGAGCAGGCCTTTGAAATCCCTGTAGGGGGTCAGAGAGGAAATGTGTCTTTATAAGCAAATACTAATAATGAAAACTGAAATAAAAATAAAGTAATACTAATAAGCAGAAATCCTCCAATTAAAACATGCTATTTAGAAACATTGAGCTTGATTCAGTGCAGCAATTCTTGCCTCACCGTCTCTGTTCAGAGCCCAGTTTTAGATGCTGTAGCAGAGAACCTGAAAAATCTTGTATTGGGCAAACGTGGGTCAGTGAGACCTTGCAGAGAGCAGCAGGTGAAGTCAGGATTGGAATAAACCATAAAACAGACAGAGTATGCCTTCAGACACTTCCACTGTTCATTGAGTGATTTTTCTTACCCATTTTACTAACAGAAGATATAGCTACCATCTTCAGAAAAGATTTCTAATGAGATTTGAGAGAGCTTTTCAATTAGTTGGAGGCACTTTAAGCAGTTGATGGCTGTATTTAATTTGGGGTGTTTTCACTTTGCATGGGGTATATGCAAATATATTTTTCTTACACTACTTTCTACCATATGAATCTCAGAGATTCATGGTAGCACTTATCTTCTCAATCTTGTTTGACCTTGGACTTTCAATAAAATACAGCCATAAAACAAGTACAAGATGTTTTTCTCCATAAACTTCTGCTTGGACCCCCCTCCAGAGTGCGTTTCGATGTACCGTATTGCTCTCTGATGCTAGATACTCTCTGTAATAAACTTTCTTAATGTTTCCACCACAAACAGGAACCCTCATTTCCTGTGCGACCAACCTGATGAGTCATGAGACTCCTGCTTTATGAAGCATTCACTTAATTGCAATTTCCTTACACCCGAAGAAATGGTAGGGAAATTCTGTGAAGAATCCTCTTTATTGAGAGTGTCTGTGGTCTTCTGCAGCCAGGAGCAGGTTCTGCCTGCTCGGAGGTGGCAGGCATGCATCTGTACGTAACATGGCCCTGAAGTAGTTCACATGCAAGAAGGTCTCAGGGTTGTCTCTTAGAATGGCTTTATGAGCATAGCACAAGTAAACGTGTGAGATTTTTTAATTAAAAAGATACAAAGCTAGCTTATAACATTTCTTGCCACTGAACATGGCAGAGTTCAGTGAGATCTTTTTTTAAAGGAGTAGATAGAGTTTAGCACTGCCATATGGGAATATTTGGGGGTTATTTTAGTAAAGAGTTAAGTTCTTCATAACAAGAATATTCATGTTAAGGATCTGAAGGGGATAAGAAGAAACTTTGCTGCGGGGAGTTCAGGGAAGCTTTCCCTATAGGAAAGATTCTTCTACTTCTTAAAGGAACTGCTAAGAAGGATTTTGTTTCATGGATCTGAAGCATGCTTTAGAGACCGAATTCTTCTGAGTGTTGTGGAAACTTGCAGCAAGTTGTGTCTGTATACTGTTAAGAGTATCCACCAGCTGCTGAAAGACTTAACTTTGCAATATAGTACTTATTTACTGTTCCTTAACTTTATTACAGTTGTAGGTTTCCTGTTCGTTAGTGTGGAATGTTTTTCAAGCATGTCATCTGTAATGAATAATCAGATCGCTTATTTCCTTTCAGTGTGGCTTAGAGAGTGAATCATGTTTTTCAGCCTCAATACAAAGTGCGTCCACATGGTGTTGAGTTCCTCTTCTGCTGCAGAAACAGATTTAGAATGTTTTAAATACAAAACTGTCTAATTAGGCCTTTTCCTTCAGGATCAGAACCCTTATGGACAGGACCTTGCAAGTCCAAAGAGAAATAAACCTTTGCTTTAAGTCGGCAATGCTGTTTTTAGTCCACTCAAATGAGATTTTCAGAAGAATTGAATTATCACTTTTATTGGAGGAATACAAACAAACCTCCAACAGAGTTACAGGGTAACATGACTAACATCAGCAGCTTGCTGCTTGGCACGGCGCATTCTGTGGATGGTAGCTCTCAAAAGTAGCCACCGCGTAGGTTAGGGCTTTCTTCTTAAATGAAGAATATGTTTGTAAATAAAAAGAAATATTCTTTAGAGATCTAGTAAGGATTATTAAGAGAATTACTGTTAGTATGGTGTACTACTCACACTAATATATTCTGCATCTCATCAGGTCTAGTAAGCTTGCCTAGCGCTATGCTAATGTGGTTATAATGTTTGCTAAACTGAGCAAACAAGCTTCGATAGCTACATGGCAGTGCTTCTACCCTGTTGGTTGCACACTCTATTTGGTTTACAGTAATTGGGGATT
Organism: Heteronetta atricapilla; assembly: GCA_011075105.1. Taxonomy (NCBI): domain Eukaryota; kingdom Metazoa; phylum Chordata; class Aves; order Anseriformes; family Anatidae; genus Heteronetta; species Heteronetta atricapilla. The sequence goes on along the minus strand of CM021732.1, from coordinate 37,201,596 downwards.
TGACAGACAAGTTTTGTTCTGGTCATTGTTATTCTTTCACATTGAGAAATTGGCATCGACTTAGAGAGCCATGAATAATCAGATCAAATTCAAATGTGTTTCAGCAATTCTGTGTTTGAATCTCCACTGTGATTCTGGTTAGTGATAATGATTTTATAGGTAATGTTTGATTTGTCACAGTGCTTTTAGTGACTGTAACCTTACTGAAGATTGTAGCTGTCAGAGAGCGTTTGAAGTTTTGCGTTTCCTGCTGCTTTTACAAAACAGTCTTACAGCAAGGTCTTAAATAGTTCCAGCTTACTGGGGTTACTCCTGGAACTTGCTGTGCCTGTCATGCACAGGGCTGGTATGTGAGAACAGAACATCCCTGCTCAAAGAGCAGAGAGAAGAAAAAAACTCTGTAGACTTGATGTGTATTAACATCCAACGTCGACACAGTCCTTAAAGAATGCGTTGCTGGTAACAGCAAGAGAGGATTTGAATTTACTGATTATTTATAGTAACTTTCCTGGAGAAAACGCTGTGTATATATGCAGAGTACCTTTGAACAAAAACAATTTTCTCTGCTCTGTAAGTGGTTAAAGCTGCCTCGCATATTAGTGGAATATCTAATGAACCGTCAGTAATCAGTCCCTTAGATCTACCCCAGCAAAGGTTGGACGTGTATCAAAAGCTTTCAGGAGAAAGTGTCGTGGAGGCCTGTCCCAGAAATGCCTGGGGAGGAGGGTTCCTCTGGGGCTGTCGGGAGGCAGCCAGGCCCGGGGAGCCCCACACTGGTCTCAGGTCGGGGGGCAAGTGAACGGGATGTTCCGTGTGAAATGAGGCTGAAGAGCATGCCCAAAGTTCACATATGGGGGCTGTCTGCTCTTTTTTCAGTCCTTAATAAAGTCCTGTTTGAGTACAGGCCTTCCTGATCATGATTTTCATCCCCTTTGAGGCATGGGGCACCCACAGCTTCTCCGAGCAGCCTGCTCCAGTGCCTCACTGCCCTCAGAGTGAACAGTTTCTTCCTCATGTCTAACCCAAACCTACCCTCTCTTACCTTAAAGTCGTTACCCCTTGTCCTATCACTACACCCCCTGACAGAGCCCCTCCCCAGCTTTCCTGTAGGCCCCCTTTAGGTACTGGAAGGCCGCTGTAAGGTTTCTCTGGGGCCTTTTCTCCAGGCTGAACGGCCCCAGCGCCCTCAGCATAGAGAGGTGCTCCAGCCCTTTTTGATCATCCTCGTGGCCCTGTCCTGGACTTACCCCAGCAGGTCCTACTTTAGATGAGACACATTCTGTGTTTACAATTTAACTTTGTATTGGCTGCGATTGAGTGTTATAAGCTACTTCGAGCCTGTATTTAAGGGCAGTGCAGGGGTCTCTTACCAGAGGGACTTTGCCTGTCGCTGCTGGGTGACCTTACTTGACAAAGCCATCTAACTTAACATGCACAAGCAAAATGCTGTAACTTACTCTGAGAAGAAGAGGTATTAACGATAAACATTCAGCCTGAAAATCACATCTTTTTTTTGTCACCAAGACAATGCAGTTAGTGAGGTGAAGACCTGATCTACATCAGACGCGTACAGGGTTGTCATGCTAACGTTGGCCTTTGCAATGAAAAAGGCAGAAACCCCAGCTTTTCTGAACAAAAGTGTCATTGGCCTGGACATAATGTGGTGGATTTAAACTGGGATGGAGATGTGCATACCTTACCTAGTGTGGTGTGATCTTTCCCTGGAGCATAAACAGAGACTGTATTGTACTGTTTTCTCTCTTGGCATATTTTCTTATTTGTGTCCTCAAATATTACAGATAGATTACAGGGAGAGACGAGGCATTCACTATCCCTTACTCAGCCTGCTGCATGAGCACAGGCTCTGTTACATAATGTGCTTCACAAAGACCGTGTTCTCTCTCACATGATGGAAATTCCATCTTTTTCACGTACTGCTTTATTTTTTTCAAAACCAGATTGAGTTATTTATTTATTCTTCTTACCAGCAACTACAGTCCGATTAAAAGCTGGTAATTTTTTTTCCACTATACATTCCATGTAGATGTTTACAAATGAAATATTTGGCATTTAGGAAGGAGAAAGCCAAGGAAAAGTATTCTGTCATGAGGTTTGCATGTCTTTTTTTTTTTTTTTTTTTTTTAAATGATAGTTTTGAATGCTTTAAAAGCTTTTGTTTTGGGGGATGGTTTTTAATTTCAATGTTTTTTTTTTTAATTATTATTTTTTCATTATCTAATATTTTAAGAAATAGTCTTGACCCTAAGATTTGCTCCCTTTTAATTCCTGATTTAATCCCAAATGTCTCAGCTGTTCTGTAAGATCAAGTTCACCTTAGCAAAGGGCAGAGAATAGCTCTTTATTCATTCCATGTATTGAGCAAGAATTTACTGGCAGTTTTTAGTGTTAAATGGGACCAAATTCTTGATGGTTGAAACTTGAAGTGAAAGGTTTTGTGAAGGGCTCACAAAACCTGTTCAAAGGCCTTTATTTGATACCCAAATGGATGGTTGACTTCACTCACAACAAATTCTAGCTTTTATAATTTGGGCAAAAGAAGTTATGTGTACAATTTCATAGAATAGAGACCTAGGTTCAGCTTTTCCTATGAGCTGCGCTTGTTCCACAAATGAGTTTGAAAACCTAAGTAGCAAGAATTACAAAAGTGACAGGAGCATTACAAAACCTGCATGGAGCATGCAGGTGAAAGCGTATGAGAAGTTGCATGTTTCCAAAAATCACTCTGACTTAGTGCTTTCAAAACACAAAAATTGCAGAGTGGCGTTTTTGTGATGAATTGCTCGTAAGTGGAAAGATACAGAGATATTTGTTGTTTTCAGAATGTGTCTCCTGCAATACTTGAATATAAGTCATTATTTTGGCTTTAATAAGTAAAGATATCTACCAGAAAACTCCTAAGCTGTTTTGTCCTCATGTGTTGCTGTTGATAATTTTTGACCTTTAGGAGAATAATAATAATAAAAAAGCCTCCTTTTTTTGTTGGTAGACAGAAATAAGCCAAGTGAGTATGAAATGCTGAATTCCACAAAATTTATGCCGTTTTCTTAATAACATTTGTGAGAAGATTTATTAAATACTTCAAAAAGGCCTTCTTGAAAACAAGGCATGTTCATGAGCTGAATCTGTTTTAAATGCCTTAACCACATTAAACTTTTTTTTTGGAGTTTATTTATTTAAACAAGAATTTTTTACTCTTGTTTTCTGATTGAGAGTTCAGCTGGCCGTGGTGTCCTGCTATCATATCACAGATCGGGTTGAATCGTAATCGCTGTTCTTTATGCGAGATGTGACTCGCTTTTTGTCTGCGTGTTACCTTTGATGCCTCTGCTGCACAGCCACGTTTGAACCGTTTTGTGTCACCAGATCAGTTTAATGCTTCCGATGGAAAGCATGTAACATTTGGAGACGAGGTTTTTTGAAAAGATGACCCAAATACTGTTACTTAACAATATTGTTCTGAACCTCAGAACTCTGAGCTACCTTACGCTTTTAAAAAAGGAATTTTTAATAAGAGCTGGTTGAATATAAATGAATGTTCCAATATAACGTATATGAATGCTTGAATGGTTTTTTTTCTTCACAAACTTAGTTTTAATGATTCCTGCCAGATTATTCTTACTGTGCAGATGCTTTGGAAAGGAACCAAACTTTGAATACACGTTATTGTTTATCAGATTTTGTGAATGAATTGCGTGTAATGGTTTGGTAAGGATAGGTTTTTTGATTAGATTTGTTATTTGAGTGGAATACAATAATCCTCAGATGAATGAGAAGTAAATTATTTTTCATGCATTTTAGTGCTGCTCTGTCAGCTTGTACTTCAAATTCAGTTCCAGAAGTTCCATTAAAAATGCCTGGGGGCATTAGGTTAAACGAGGATTTATCTGGGATTGCAGAGTGTGTCTGGACAGCAAAGCCGTGCAACATGAATTCTTTTCCCCCATCTCCCATTTGTCTTTGTATCCTTGTGATGTGGAATGGGGTGCAGAAAGCAGCGTAGTTCTTCTTGTAGATCAAGGTAAAACCCAAATGTTTGACCAACACTTTTTCTTTAAGATTTCAGTTACACTCCAGGTTTTGTGCAAGGGAAGAAATGTGCTGGCCTGGTCTGTTCTGGTAGCCAGAAAAAAGGGGATGGCCATTCTGATACAAAGTGCGCTGCAGTCGGTCACTGTTGTTACAGTCTCTAGGACTAGAGACTTTAGAGTGCCTTTATACTTTTTTTTTCCCTGAAACTCAGCACATCAGGCACTTTAGTGTCTCAGGGAAGGAGATTTCCTGACCAGTGTCCATCCATTGTTGTTCTCATCTCTGATTTGAGAGACGAGGCCTAGTGCATGTCCACCTGAGCACACATCATGGCAGCCTCCTCATGGCCTGCTGGCGCTGGCACACCAGCCTCACATCACACCTCTGAGACTGTGGAAATGCCCAACTCTGCCTGTGCTCTACGGAGAGACCTCCCGGAAGAAAGTACTGGTACCTGCTGCCACCAGCCTCTGCTGCCCCGGCATGGGTCAGGCCATTTCCAGAGCTACCTACCTGAATGTTGTTTTCCTCGTGGAGGAAGCGTGCTGGATACAGCTAAAATATTTCTATAGCCAAAATTCTTAGCCTTATATCACGTCCATTAGTGACTAAGTCAGAATAGATAGGGTCAGTTTCTGTAACTTTTAATGACACTCAGTGTGGGTTTGTCCCTTTTTCACCCCCTTGGCCAGGCCCAAGGTAAGCCTTCATTCTGCTTCTGAAACTTGCCCACCTACAAAACCCAAGCAGCTCTTTGGATTATCCATTTACAGTTGCTGAGTTACTGATTTTGATTAGGAAAACAAATTTTGGAGAGTTAATGTGTCCCTGGCAATTGTGTACCTAATAGTTTTTTCTTCGAACAGTCTAAAAGTATGTGCATGCCAGTTACTTTGTGTGGCACTGTAGAGCCATTAAAAATTATCTGTTTAGGTAATTTTTTTCTTCTTCAGAACATTGTGAGCTTATGCTTTTGAGGAACATGTGTTCATAGGATGAAACTTGCATGTTTTTTATAAACATCTGACCTTTCCTAAAATTGTGGGTTTGTGACCTTTTTCCAGGTCGCTTCGTAGCTCCCTTCTATCTTAATCTCTTTTTTTTCCTACTGTATAACTACCACGGCCATCTAATTTGTTTTAGGGACTCCCCAAGCAACAGTGGCAAACACAAGATAAATGATTTAGTAGTTTACTCCACTGTGAGCCAGTTTTTGATTGTTATCTAGAACCAAGTCAGAGAGCATGCAATATTAAATTGGTATTGAAGATCTTAACTAGGAAGAACACCAGGTTTTGACAGATACAACTGAAGCAATCCTCCTTGCTAGTACTAAAGACATTTATTTTCCCCTACAAGATAAGGTCTCTAGAGCAACTGATTACCGCTGAAGTAATGAACAAAAGGGTAAAGATTCCTCTTCAATTTTTGTGTTTGCTTAGAAGTCAAAATTTGTTCTGTCCTAAGAGATGCCATAAAAAGAATGTCTTGAAAAGACTGCTTAATGATAAAGCCTGATGAGAGAAAAATTAGTATTGGGCTTTCAGAAATGTACCTTTTGAATGCAATACAAGTGTTTATGAAAATAGTACCGTGAGCTAATTGTTCAAACAATTAATGGAGTTTGTATGACAAATCTAGTCTTTTCAAAGATGGTATCTATCATCTGGCTTCAAACAATACGTCATGGTTAGCTATTTAATGCCTGTGATTCTTGTGGCTAACAGTATGCTTTCATCCTGCATGCAGAAGGCAAACCTTTACTGTAGCTTGTTAGGCATTCTCACTGTATTGAAGCTACATTTTAAGTTTGAAATATGAGGAGAAAATAGTTCTGCTTCTAAAAATGTTGTTAGCCAAAATCAGTTAGAAAATTATTTTTTATGAAAATGTCAAATTTTGTATTCTAACTGCAATATCAATGTCAGAATTATTTAAGGAATGGTATTTTGAAAACTGAGTTAAGAAATACTGAAAAAATCCAAAGAAGCAGCAGATAAATTACACTCAGGGTAGGGACAGGAAATCAAGTTACTCATTACAGATTTGTAAGTTTTAAAAACCTAATACTTAATCTTTTTCTTCTATTTTCAGTTGACAATATTTGTCAGCTGACTAATTTTCATGTTCTAGTGAGTTATTTGTTTTTAAGGTACCACTTTGTTGTTGGACATGCTCCCAAAGAGTTGGTGGCCTGAATTACAGCATTAGGCACCTAAACTAAGCTCTGTGTAGTTTAAAGTTCAAACATAAAAGCCAAATATAGGGTGTTCTTTTTTTTGGGTGGAGGAACAAAAGATTATTTAGAATATTCTGCCTTACAAAATGATAATCTAAAAGCTGTATTTGCCAAAATTTGCAAATAAAATCTAATGTCCTAGTGAATCTCAAGTGCGGCACTGGTGACTTGGCACTGGGAGAGACCCTGAGACCCCTGTGGTACTTGACACTATCAAAGAAGTGCAGGTATTTTGTAACTGTGTTCTTAAGCATTATCTGTGGACCTAGGAGTTAGCACAAGCCATACTGGTTGAGCAGACACCTCTCACCAACCTAATGGGAGCTACTGTTGGTCATTTACTGAGATACAACCTACACAGGGATAAATTGTATCTCAAATGATACTTTAAAACAACAACAACAAACAAGTATATTTGAATGCTGCCTATTTAATTTAAAAGCCTTAGATTTGTCCATTGTTTTGCTCCCTTAAGTACCTATTGAAACAGCCAAAGTCTAATATTTTACATGACACAAAGGAGGCATTACCCTTGTTCCAGGTTTGATGAAGACGAGGGGAGTTATAAAGAAGTTCTTAACACTGCTGTTCTTGTCATTTTATCCCAGATTTGATTTTAATTAGGTCATTTTAGGAGTTTCTCATGCCGTAATCCATATAGAAACTCCTGTGTAGATAAAATGTTAGAGAACCTTGGGAAATAGAAGGAAGTACTACAAAGGGAATGATTATAAGTCTTTATGTAATTTAATCCAAAGGTGCATAAAAATACGATATTGGGAGAGTTTTGTGACATAGTCATTCTGAACATTGTTTCCTTGAGATTTTTTTATTGCTTTTTAGTTTGACAGTATTGACCAATACCTGGAATTAAAGTTTGGACTGGAGGAATATAGAGAACCACAGAATCATAAAGGTTGGAAAAGGCCTCCAAGACCATGTGGTCCAACCACCCCCCTACCATCACTGTCACCCACCAAACCATGTCCCCAAGCACAATGTCCAACCTTTCCTTGAACACCCCCAGGGACGGTGACTCCACCACCTCCCTGGGCAACCCGTCCCAATGCCTGACTGCTCTTTCTGAGAAGAAATGTCTCCTCATTTCCTACCTAAACCTCCCCTGGCACAACTTGAGGCCATTCCCTCTAGTCCTGTCACCGGTTACCTGTGAGAAGAGGCCGACCCTCATCTCCCCACACCTTCCTTTCAGGTACCTGCAGAGAGCAATGAGGTCTCCCCTGAGCCTCCTCTTCCCCAGACCAAACAAGCCCAGTTCCCCCAGCTCCTCACAGGACTTGAGCTCCAGGCCCTTCACCAGCTTTGTAGCCCTGCTCTGGACACGCTTCAGGGCCTCGATGTCCTCCTTGTAGTGAGGGACCCAAAACTGAACACAGCACTAGAGGTGAAGGCTCAGCAAAGATGTGTACAGGGGACAATCACCACCCTGGTCCTGCTGGCTACACTATTCCTGATATAAGCCAGGATGCCGTTGGCCTTCTTGGCCACCTGGGCACGCTACTGGCTCATGTTCAGGTGAGTGTCAAGCAGTGCCCCCCAAATTAAAATACAAATTTATAGTTTCTACTATGGGACAGGAACTTTTATGTACAAAACTCCTTTTTTGAAAGGTTTGTTTTAGTGTCTTTTAGGTTGAAACAGAAGCAACAGAAGGGCAGCTGTGGGCTATTGTTTAACTTAGCATGATGTATCAGTGCTGCAAATGCCTGCTTACGAAGCTGCTTCTTAGAACTAAAATCTCGATTCGTTTTATTTACTGTAATGCTCTCAAAGGTTTTCTTTTTATATTTGCTGGAGAAAGTTGTTCATCAAATGATGAGTCTTTTAAAATAAAAAGTAGTTGATCTTGTATAGCAGTATTTCAATAGCATACAAAAAACCACACTTTTCTTTAATTTTATCCTGAATTGATTTACTAAAATTCACTTCAAGTGGAACAAAACTAGTATTTTGTTTTTAAATGCAGCTGACTTGTGCACACTAATGAAAGCTTGCTGAAGGCAGATTCTCTGATTTTGTAAGAGGGTCTAAAAATCAGGTCTTTACTAAAATAAAAACTTTCCCACACAGAAGTTAATTTGTTAATATTTTTTTTTTAAAAAAAAGTCACAGCTGTGAAACTGAGGGAAAAGTCAGGGCTTCTGCCAAAGCAAGCTCAGCCTGCGGAATACTTGCTGTTGACCCAGACCCTGCCTGGGTTTGGGGACAGTTGAAATACCAGGCCCTGGAGCTGGCCCAGGAGATGACGAGCGGGGAGCACCCCAGCAGAACTGGGGGACGGGTTTTGAGTGTTTTCAAACAGTGCTGCCACAGAGCAGCAAGCCTGAAATATTTGCATGGCTGGGAACACATAGCTCGGAAACACGGGAGCGCTCGAGTGAAAACATATCTGAGGTGTTGTCATGTTTGTGCCTTGGTGGCTTCATCAGCTCTTTCCATTTGCTGAGGTTGGATTTGGGGGAAGGGTGGCTGGAATTTATCAGAAATTAGGATCATGGGTATATGTTTGGGATTCAATGGTTGGCATTTCTCTAAACAAAAACAGCTCCTTTCTCTCCCATTTTATTCAAATCAGACTGGTTACTTTTTGGACTTTTGTCACTAAGATGTTGAAAACAAAAAAAAAAGGCAACCACACACCAAATGTGGTGAAAATTTTGATAAATTTTGTCCTTTAAGTGAGGTTTATGTGGCTTTTCATTGTACTTTCGACAGAAAGAATACTTCTCCACGGAGTACCTCCTCCACAGAAGGATATATTCATGACCCATCTTATTTTCTGTAATTCTACAACGAAGTTGCAGACAGCAAAATACCGTACTCATTTTTTGGTTGAAAGGTCTGCATTTCTTAAACTGTGGGCTATATTTCTTAAACTGTGGGCAATTTGATAATTTAGCATTAGCAAACAGGCTTAAACGAGGTTGCAAGTTGTTAGATAGCTGTGCTAGCTTAACATCTGCAGGCTGGAGGAACAAAGACTGCTTTTAATTGCTGGCCACTGTTTCATTAATTTTTCCCTTGCGCTTCATTTTTTCCTTATCTCTCTGGGTGAGAGACGTCTTTTCCATTTTTTTGTCGTGTTTTGTAACCTGCAGTTGAGACATCCTGCCACGACGTAGTGTTAATGATAAATCGGTAGTATTGATTCTGCACTCAGGGTCAGGTGTGTGCTGCTCTGCTTTGAATTACTCGTGTGTAATTCAGGAATCGTAGTTAGGAAACACTGATAATACGGTGAATGTGTAATCTGGACTCATTCTGAGCAGGGTGAATAGATAGCTGAGGGGGAATTTTCTTCCTGCATGCAGCTAGTCCTGTTAAGCCACGAGTAGGAATTCACTGATTAAGGTGATTTTGGCAAGGGAGAGGAAGTTTCCTCACAAAAATGTCATTTAAAATGTGCCTTAAAATTACCACAGTTGTCAACAACAGTTGAATTAATAGAAATGTCTTGCTGCTTCTCATCTTGCCCTCACGGTGTACTTGACACTACTGGAAAGACCTGGAAATCTGACAGGGCTTTAGCCAGGAGTGATCGGTTTCCTAATTTTTCAGTAGCCTTACCCCAGAGCAAATTGGACGATTCTTGTTCATTTCTATCATTCAGTATGACCTGAAAGTGGTCTTACTTTTGTGTTTAAACCACAAACTGGTGAAGGGAAATTGACACCAATGCTGAAAGCTTTGAGAAACATTCTGTTCCAGTCTTTGATAAGTGAATGTTATCTTCCTCAACAAACATTGTGCATGCCTAAATTCTCCCGCTTACTCGTGCCTTCAGGACACCAGATCGGCCTGAACTAAACAGCAGTGCTGAGTGTTTCCTGCAAAATGAACTGCATCTCTTCCTCCTCTTTGCTCACCTGCAGTAAACAAAACAGCTGAAATTTCAGTATTTCTGCCTCTGCTCACCCCCGTTTCTTTTCTATTTTGAGAATAACTGCTGAAATTAACCTTAAACTGTCCAAAGAAAATGTTTCTCACTAATTGAAGCATTCTTTTTTTAACTGTGTAGGACAGTCTTAAGTTCATGTTTCTGGAGACAGGTGAATGGTGATTTCTAACTGATGGGTTTACCTTCAGATGGGATGAGTATCTGTCAATCTGTGTCTGTCAGGAGAACGTGCTAGCTGACTGCAGGTGTCACAGAGCTCCTTAGGGAGGAGTGTGCTTGTCTCAACAAATGTGCCTAACATCTTTAGAGTAACAATGTTTTCTAAGATATAGAATGTACGGTATTTGGAAGATGCACTTTTATGCAGTGTTTTTTCATTACTCATGCAGAATGCTAAAACATTCTTTTTTGTTTTAAATAAAACCTTTTTTCCCCCCTCTTACCACAGGATAATGAGAAAAGGACCCCTTTACATGCTGCTGCCTATCTGGGAGATGCAGAAATTATTGAACTACTTATTTTATCTGGTATGTTCTGTTCCTGTTAATGGAAAAAAAATTACCTCTATGCACATCCAAAGAAATATTTATGTACATCTTAGTTCATGTAGCTTTTATTGAGATAATTAATGTACTAGAAACTAAAGAAACTTGTATTGAAATTTTGGTTTCCACTCTTATCAGTGTTACAGTACCATGTAGTTGTGCTTTAAAGTATTTTTGGTAGACAGATATCGGTTTTATCTCTTTTTATTTGTAGCTTGATCAGCTTTAGGGAGATCAACGCTAGTTTAAAGAAGTAATAATGTATATGTTATAGGTAGATGTTAGCAGCATTGTTTTGGTCTTAAATTGGCCTTCAGGAAGGCCAAATGCATTAAAGTGAATGCAGAAGATGGAATCCAAAGTTGGTGTCAATGTTATTATTCTTAATAATCTTTTGCTGTTGGCTTAAATGCACAGAATGTAGATAGGATCAGCTGCGATTTTAAAAATCGTTTGTCTTATTTTCTATTTATTTGTACTAAGACAAAGTGCAAATTCTCTAAGGCAGCTCAAGTCTTTAAAAGGGGGAAAGGCGGGGGGAGGAGGGGAAGAGAACCAAGAAACCAAACCAAAACCTGAAAGCAGAAATTTGTTATTAAGGTACTGAACTGATTGTCTTTTATCTTGGACAAACCTACCCATCGGATGGCTAAACCATCAGATGAGGTAAAATTCATGATATGGTACTGCTTTAAGGTTAGATAGTAGGACGAAAGCTTGTCACAGTCGCATGGTGGTACATGATACCTGTGACAAGTTGGCTATTTTTCCACCCTCGCTGCAACCTTTAATAGCAATTTTTTTCCTTTAAGGAAATGTCACTGTAAAGATAGAGCAGTCACTTCCAGATTTTCAATTGAAATTGCCAGGCACAATTTAATTTGTTTATAATTTACCAAAATATAACATTTTCAGTTTATATAAGTGTAATGATATAAACAATAAAGATTAATTATTATCACGTTATGTATCTCTATGTGTATTTACCATGAAAATATTCCATAATGAATTTTCTTTGACCACATGAGAAAAAAAAATGCCCAGAAAATTTCAACTGTGTTTCTGAGAAGGTGGGTCTGAAGAGCATGCTGTTTATCCCTGTCCAGAGGGAAAAAAAAAAGAGGCTCTGGTATATTCTTGAGAATATAGAATGACGCCTTTCTGCTGAAAAGGGATTGGGAATTTGGCAGAGAGATTTCTTTTTGTTTGGGTTTTCACACTAATGGGAAAAAGAAAAAAAAAAAAAGCCATGTTATAAACTTTGTGCAGTTGTAGTCAGCTGCTTCTGGGACTGGAGCTTCTGACTAGTTTGGGTGAACTGAGTCCAGTTCCCAGACCTGTGACTGAAAAGAAAATCCCCCTCTCCTTCTCTCAGGCAAAGGGCTAATGAAAGGAGAGGCATCCTTATTCAGATACTAATTCAGCAAGACCCTGAGTGGATGATGGTAGTAGAAGAAAGGTTACTCATGCTATTTGGGCACATAGCCTGGGAATAAGTGTAAGAAAAATGGGAGAACAAAGGAGGGAAGTGAAGAACTAAGAGTTAGGACTCTGCAACTAGTCCCAAGTTGAATTGTTGTATGGAGGAGAGGATGCAGGGTGCTGCTGTGTCTGGAGATTGTTCAGGAAGACTGGGAGGCATTGATACGTCTCGCATGAACTATAGTTGATTAAAATCACAAGTTACCTAAAGCGACATATTACAAAACCACATCTGAAATAGCTGTAGAGTCACAAGCTTTGAACGCTGTGGAAATGTCTCTGCAGTATCAGCCTAACCTGGCTGAGCAGACGCGTTACGCTGCGGGCTTGAATTATGTGTTTGGGGCTTTCTGTAGACACAGCGCCTCGTGAATTGCACAAGGAGGGGCTGCTCTGGGAATGAGTCAGGGTGGTACAGTGAAGGAGGCACACACACAGGTTATTGCTGCATTTGTAAGTGGATGTAGAGGGGCATTAATTGCAGGATGAGAGAGTGATGTCTGCATGCTAAGGCTGCTCAGTATGAAAGGCACTGTGCTTGGGCATTGATCTATCTATACATTTCCTGCTTGCAGTCTGGGATGTTAGGCAAGCAACTTAAACCAGATTCTTTTTAAAAAGTAGTTGCTGATTTACTCTTCTTCATTTCTGAATGTGGGATTAGAGATCTTGTCGTTTGTGCAGTGTGAGTGTTTACAGCTGTATCTGAAGAACTGCACCAACTACTTCTCTGAGAGATTGGGTCTACGTCCCTCAGTGCACAAGCCAAGATTTTTCTTCTGACTTCCATCTCTTAATTGGAACTTAATTGGAAGCACTTAACAGATCTTATTCTCTCCATTTCCTAAAGATACAGAAAATTAATCTGTTGTGATTCAGCTGGAGATCAAATCCTCCCCTTGGGGACAGATTCCAGTTACATTTTGTTATGATACGTGAATGTTAAGGAGCGAATAAAGTACATCTGTTACCACAGTAAAGTTTGAAGAAAGTTTGCCATGTTGCAAGGCCTCTTTCTGAACAAAGACTGAGTAGTTAAATAATACCTATGAATAGCAATCTCCTTTGTGCAGTAAATTTGGATGTAAACATTGTGTGGCTCTTAATTGACCCGTTGTAATATATTTGCACAGGGGATTGAATTAAGCCTTGTGGACTGCTTTCATACTGGCATTTCTCACCATGCAAGAGCTTGACTTTGCAGCTTGTAATGTCTTCTAATGTAGTTTTACTGGTATGTTTAGGAACCATTTTGAAGTTATACTGCTGAACAAGCAATCCTCATTTTTTTTTAGTCTTCCTTCCAATTGATCATCAAAGTTGCCAAAGTCAGTATTAATCTTTCCACTACTCAGTGGCTCTTATCTGACTCTTTATCATCATCCACTGTTCCTAGTTAAAGCATGCATTGTACATTACCTAGACATAGATTTTTAAAATTTGATTGGAGCTTCCTTTGCATCCCTCTCGGTGGGTCCACATTGCTTTCAAGTACTCATTTTGGATCATTAATTGCTGTTACACTATCTTTATATCACTGTAGACCAAAGCAACCCATATTGTGTATGAAGATGAAACTCACCGAGCCTATTTGCAGACTTCTAGAAAATAAGTCTTCAGTCTCATAAGCATCTTCATTTTGGTTTTGAATTCTTGAGTGAGTTCTTTTCCCACCAACCTTCAGGATTGCTCTTTGACCTCTCCTCTTGTAGGTTTTTGCCTGGGCTTTGTGGATCCTGAAGGTGACAGTTTGTGAACAGCAAAGAACATTGATTTGGTGGCTCCTGTCTGGGGCTTGACATTTAGATTTTTTTGTTTGATTGATTTTTTTTTTTGATTTTTTTTTTTTTTATCTTGAGGCAGCGCTCCAGTGAATTTACTAATAAACTTGTCCCCTAAAGATGAGAATGCTTTACAAGCAAGTTCTCTTAACACTATAGTCTCTTGAAGTCTGGATGTACAAATCATCTCTCTTCTTTAGGTTGCAGCTAGATACATTATTAACATTACCTAAATTTGTTAGGTAAGGAGGTGAACAGTAAGTATGAGGCATAAAGATGCTTGTTTATAGTTTACAGAATGATGGAACAAAAGATCTTATGTTAGACACTTAAAATTTTAGAAGCTTTTTTTTTTCATATTACGCTGTAAAGAGTCGTGACATCCATCAAAGCTGTATTATTACGGTGTATAATGTACCGCTCGATGTCCTGGTACAAAAGTGTATCTGTTTTCTTTGCTTAATTGCACTGAATTTAATTGTGTAAAGACTTGATGACAAACTGCTGAGAAGTAGAAAAGCAACATAATTTAGTCTTGTGTAACTGATTGTCAGGATCCAAATTTTGTTCTTTTAAAGGAGTCCTGATAAAGACTCAAACTCTTGTTTCAGCTAAGTCCTGCGGAGGACTGCTTTGATGGGGCTTATTCTGTTTTAAAAACCTTTTTTTTTCATTTGTCCCAAACTTTTTTTAAATGCTATCCAAGTAGTACCTGCAGGCAAGTGAGATGTGAGGAGCAGGATGGATTAGTATTAGTATGATCCCAGATTCTGTTCCCTTGATTAGTAACTTTTTTTCATGTTTTCTTTAACATAACCTGCAGACTCCTGTTGCTTTCACTGAAATTAGCATGCTTCATGAAAAGAAACTTGAGTTATGTTGTTTACTTTTTGAGTAGGATTAGTTACTGTTATTGCATTGATACTTAAATACTAACACAACACATTTCTGTTTGTATAACCCCAAATTTGCACTGCATGGAGCTCAGCATACATAAATGTGTGGTCTAAATCTCATTAAGGTTTGGAGGCCTGCGAGTATTTGCTGTGCTTTCTTCTGGGTCAGCTCTACCACGTAATAATCATCCTGATTCTGGAAGACTAGCAGTAACGTAACAGCATAGACTTTGTAGGATAGCAAAGACCCTCCAAGATTGCTCCACTCAAGCTGGGTTTCTTTCATCTCATTCTCAAGCCACGCAAGTATTATAAGTCTGTGCAATGGCAATCAAACAGCTGAGCTGTTGAAAGGCTATCACTGAGAAAATATCAGTGGAATGAAGCTTCCTTTGGGTTGCAAATGTCCCCACGTGCAAAGGCCTGTGGTTTCACGGGCACTCCTTTTGCATTGGCCGTATCTTTTGGCAGCTTCCTCTTCCTTCCTTCAACAACATGAGCAACAGTTTTCTTTTTAGAGCTGTCTTCACTGCCCTCTGGCAGCATTTGCTGTGTAGAAGGTAGCTGAAGGAAGCAGCTCTAACTTTTTATGAGAGAGACTAACTCTCCTCACTTAGGAAAAAGTACTGATGTTCATTAGCTCAAGGAGGCTGAGAAACTTGTGCTGCTCTTGGAAGCTCTAGGATTTAATGTCTGAGAGGTGGCAAAAACTATTTAGGCAAAAGAAATTCTGGAGGATAACTGTGACTTGATTGTGCTTGTCTTCCAGCATCTCTCCATGTTTGTTTTTTATTTTTTTAACAATAAAAGTAGATGTTGAAGAATAATTGTGACTGATCAAAAGATTCCAGTCCTCTCTCTCTCAATTTTTTAAACGATTATAGATTGGCTATTATGCATTTAGCTTCTACATACGTAGAAGCTGTCTCTCAAGGTCTAACTCATGATTTTTGCAGCAATAACTTTCCAAGTTTCCAGTTTTTCAATGGGAAGTTAACCTAGATTTCACTAGTTGTTCAAATCATCATCTGAAGTCTTCTTCTACTTTACAACTTATTTTCTTCATCTCCCCTTGAATGTTCACATATTTTTCTAGCTAAGGAAAAGGTTTTTTTCATCTGTTCACTCCACTGTGACAATTTCTGCCTGCTGCTTTTAAGTATTTCCATGGTCCTAGATAAACAGTGGATCAGTCTAAAAGGAAAAAACTTCCAAAACTAACACAAGCCCTTAAGTACATAGTTAAATAGAATCTAATCACAGTGTGGATTTGCACCTGGGAACTTCCTAAAGCTGCAAAGGTGATTCCTGGAAGTATTCCAATATTCTAGATGTTAACCAAGTTTATTGTTAGCTTTTTAAAATGTAGTCTAAAGGTCTTTTTTACATCTCTCACTCTTAAATAAACATGTTTTCAGAGTTTCAAATACTGAACAGTAGGTGTCTATTGTATATGCAAGTGAAAACAGTTTTGCTTTATTTGCTTATGTTATGATATTGTACAATTGCCGACACATCTTGTGCAACAATAAAGGGAAATTTTGTCCTTGACAGCCTAAAAATACAGCCTACGAACAGGCAGAATGGTGGAAGGCAATTCAATACTTAAAGTTAGTACTGTGGGCACAGACAGAAATATCAGTTCCAATGTATTCCTTTTCTGAGTCTATTTCCAGCTAGTGGTACCTAAAATCCATAGTACTTCTTCTAAGGAAATTTACAAATTGGAAGAATTCTGGTGCTGAGTAACAGGCAGGGATTGTCATGGCAAGCTAGCAATATTCCTTACGGAAGGAGAACAGAGGTGACGTGGATGAAATATAGCTGCATATAGTTGTATGGGACTTTATGGATGAAGAGAGAGGCGTGTGACTGTTTCTTGCAGCCCAGTCAACTGTCCATTGCCTGTCCCTTCAAGGGAAGAGGGGTTGAGATGATAGCTTCTACTCAAGGGTAAGGATATTGAAACCAGGGAAGTAGCAACTGCGTCACAGAAACATACGTCTGGGTACTGGGGGACATGAGGATGTGGCCTGATATAATTAAAGTATTCAAAATCATTTGATAAATTGATGCATGTATGGAATTCAATACATGTGTCTTGGAAAATAAATTTGCTAAAAGTAAACACAGGTGGGCTTTTCAGTAGCTACTCTACTAAATATATTAAACAAAACTTGTCAGTCTTGTAAGTGCAACTTTGCAAAATGAGATTTAAGGACGTAAGAAGGAAAGAAGAAATTCACAGAACTGGAGGGGTTGGAAGGGACCTCAAGAGATCATCAGGTCCAACCTCCCGATGTTACCTCGAATTTGTAACACTTCACTCTGCAATTTGACGAGCAAAAATCTTCCTTTCAAATTTGCTTGGATTTGTCAACTTCCTAGGTTGTACTAACAAAGTTGTTGAGGAAGGGAAGACTTTGCTTAGTATTTCAGTTGAGTACGCCAACATGGAAGAACATGTTGGTTTGTTTGAAAAGGTGAGGTTTTAGGTGAGTGTCATTTACACAGTCAGTTTATACGTTCAAGCAAAGATGATGGTTGTTCATGCCCACTATTATATTTGAGATCTCTGGCAAGCCCCAGAATTCTTTTCCTGCAAGCTCTGCAGTATTAAATTTTTTTTTTTTTTTTTTTTAATAAAATTGCATTAGGTAGATATTGAGCAGTTTTAATAAACATGTCAACTGTTAATGCAGGACATAGTCATAGGGCCTTAGAGGAAAATAAAATTATTAAGGGGTTTAAATGCTGAGGGAAGGTACTGTCTTAGTTGCTGAATATAGTTTTCTGAAGTTGAGGCCAGCCCCTGGGGTCTGGAAGACAAACCAGGGATAGAGCTGTGCTGTGCCTCCCTCCCTCTGAAGGAGCAAACCGCTGCACAATGAGCATGAGAAGGTGTTGAGAATGAGAGTGGTGCCCTGCTCGGCACATCAGCAGGTTGAGCTTCACAGAGGTAACACAGCCCAGTAATTTCTATGCGTGCATGCGTTCAAAACATCTTTAACGAAAGACAATTCAGTGAAGGTGTAATGTATTTTCTAGCATTTATTTGCAGTGATCTACAGTAGAGCTTTACCTCAAAGGATAAAGGATGCCAACTACCTCCCTGTGGGTATGGGCACGTTTAGATTTCAGGGAGCTTTCTGTCTTGTGTAGAGCATCTGAAGGGGGACTGAAGCATTTTCTCAAAATCATGCTGTAAGAAGTAAAGGGGGAGCCTACTACTCCCCCAGCCTAGAGGCAAGGTTGTTGGGAGAGTCTGTTTTATGAAATTTAAATCATTCTTGGCAGCACGTGGTCTTGCAGAAATTTAAGGGGGAACATATCTTGATGTTGATTTAAAATATTATTTTGTTTAATGTAGGTAGAGCTACATCTCTCCTGATTCCCATAGTATCCTTATGTTCCACCTGTTCTGGTTATTATTTTAACTTTGCCTTTCAATCCAATGGGTTTGGAACTCTCAGAGTTTTTTATTGTGAAGAAGCAAATTTGGTAGCTTTTTCTTAGATGAGGGCATCAAAGATACACATCTTTTGTCAGAAGTGAGCTTTGTTCTTTTGTTGTCAGAGAATCTACAATTTTTTATGCATTTGAAAAGATAACTTGTTTTAGTGTTCAGTTATTGCATTTCTTGATGAATATGGGATGTCCTGGACTTAGGTTGAGGCTTATTTCTTCAGGTGGAAGATCACTTGCGGGGCAGGGCCATTACTGTTCTGTGTTTGGTTCTTCTGGTTAAAAGTAACATGGGAGACATGTTACTTTTAACCATCACTTCAAATTTCCTTAGATCTTTCTTTACCTCTGGTTTTCTTTCCTACCAGAAACAAACACACCTTTTGGTATTCTTTTCCTTTAGTCCTAGCAAGTTTGGTTAACTTACCACTGATAAAATCTTTTATATGGTATCTTTTTGTATTTATTCCTGCTCTCTTCTGATGGGATTTTTGGACTATGTTAACCTCCCAAAAGTATCAGTGAGTGACTTGGCCAAGCCCATAAACACATCGTGGAGCCTCAGCACGTTCTCATGGAATTTAAGTAATTGCCACTTCCTTGCAGAGGGAACGAGCAGGATTTCCATGCTGCCGGGCGTGGGGCTCCTCCTAGCTCAGGCTTGATCACACGGGTGGATCTGACTTGACCTCAGACCCTGAGAATGCATTTTCCTGAGGAAAATCAGAATGGTGATTAGTAACTCCCTTCATTCTTACTGTGTATTATACTATGCCTTACAACACTTCAAAGACATTTCTATCACAAAGTTAGAAGCAGAAAGCAATTAGACTTTGAAAGTGCTTGTTCCTTGGTTGTTGGCTCTAGGTGTGAAGTTAGGTGGAGCTTGGTGCATTATTTGGGCTCTTGCTTTTGTCTGATGTGCTAAAACCAGGAAGTGGCTAAAAATAACCCGGAAGACGGTCAAAAGAATTAAAGACTTGTGTCTGATACGTCGTACATTGGTTACAGTCTCATTTACTGATTGTTCAGGCAGTTGTCTTTTGGGAAAGATTACCAAAAGTCCTAAGAAAATTCTGCTGACATTTATAACCATCAAATTATTTTTCACTTGGGCTCTGTGCAGAATTAGATACAGTCTACTGTATTTTGCTACATGGTACGATGCACTACAGTAGGTCCTTTTGATTAAAGTAGATGTTTATGCTAAGATTAGGTCTCTTAAACTTTTGTTAGAATATGTTTTTCTCAAATGGAGTTAGACTTTTTTCCCATTCCTTCAAACTTATTTTCCAAAAACTTTAGAACTTGGAGAGACCTAAAGCTTCTGAAATATAGACAAGGAAGGAAAGAAGTCCCTGAAATTGTAGCCAATAATTAGGGAGCTCAGGCTCTGTCACGTACTTGGAGGAAGACCTAGGGTCAAAGTGGGAGTTTGGTTCCAAAATCAGCTGCTTTGTCGTGTTCTTAAGTCAGAAAGGGAAGGATTGACCACAAAAAACAAACTCACAGAACTGACTTCACATCTTTGTTTTGCGTGGTACATGCAGTCATCAGTTTGTACGGACAGCTAAGTTCTTTGGTTGGGTTGTTCAGGTTACTGGGGAGGATTTCATTGTTGGTGCAGGTTTGGCAGACCCAAACATCCAATTTCTTGGCTGAGTATCCTGACCAGCAGCCTGTTCGATGCTTTGTGCCTTGCTGGTCTTTCATCCTTATTTATGGATTTATTATTTGTATAGAAAAAAATCATTTGGTTCTGAAATAGCACGAATATAGTTAGCTTGAGAAATTAATAATCTCTGACCATGTGGCGTTAATGTTACTGTAAGGTATCATCCATTACTCTATGAATTATTTTTAAGAGTATTTCCAAACTATATTTGCAAACATTTAGTTTCAATTCTCATGCCTCTGTAAAATCTCCTGTTTCCAAATACAGATGGCTAAATTTCCATACGAGGTATTGAGAAACATATAAGGCTGTGTGTATGTGTATATGCATACAGAAATATATATGCACATATCATTAAAAAATTAAACCATTAGGCTTCTTGTTTGAAGTTCACTGAAATGTAGGAAGTAGCTAAGTTGCTTCCTCCAGAAAAAAAAATAATAATAATCCTTCTTTCCTTTTGTTATGACAAAAAAATAAAATCCCAACCCAAGCTTGTCTTATAGAACCATTTGTGCAACCTCTTTTCCCATACAGGACAGCTCTTTCTTGGGCGTGCTTCTAGAAGCAGAGAGGTGTGCTTGGTACAGCCTAGGTGAGGCAGGGAGGTCCTGCGGTGGGCCAGGTGCCCTGGTGGAGTAGAGAAGGTGCGTTCCCAAATCCTCAGGAGAGGAGGAAGCATCACTCTACCCACCTTCCGTCATTCTCCATCATTCTGCACCTGGACAGCAGACTGACCAATGACAAGGAAACCGCTGGCTCAGGGAATAGGTGTAGCCTCTCTCTTCTTTAAAGGAGAATTTGATCTACAGTGAGAAACTGAGATTTTTGTTGCTGAATGAAGGCAAGGAATCTGTCTTTCTAACCCAACAGTCTTTTATGTACCTTTAGAAATGCAGAAGATTATAGAGGATTACCTAGTGTAGAAATACGAGCACATTTTGATGGAAAAGTATTATAGATGGAGTGTTAAATAAAATTTTCTCAAATGGTGGACTTCAGCTGGAGCAAAGACTTTTCTTTTTTTGGGTGTTGTGCTGTAAGCCTAGAATAAGTATCTTGCAACAGTTCTCTCCCTGTACTTGAGAATAATTAACTCCTTATTATAAACATATTGTTAATTTCTGTTGTTCTTATATTTTTTGTTACAGGAGCTAGAGTTAATGCCAAAGACAGCAAATGGTTGACTCCCTTACACAGAGCTGTGGCATCTTGTAGTGAGGTATGCTTTTTTTTTTTGACTGTTTTGCGTAAAGATAATACATCTCAAAGTACCTTCTGTTCTTTGTTCAGTTTTTTACAAAGTAAAACTCCTCCAAACGGTTGGAATTGCAGAAGGCTTGAACCAGTTTGTTTAACATACTGACAGTATATATATATATATATATATCATATGTCTGTGTAGGAAGAAAGGAGGAAAACAATAAACTCGCAGATTTCAGCTTTGCTCTTTACTTAAATGCCATCTCCCTAGCAGAGAAGATTCTGCATGCGGTGTTCTGAACTCCAGTGTGCCTTTTTTTTTTTTAAGGTAATCAGAGTGGTTCAGCATGAGGGAGCTAGAGTTGAAGTAGGATTTAATATGGAATCTGCAGCACGATCTGCCTTTCTTCACGTCTTAAGAAACAAACGAAACAAAACCCTACCGTAATGAGTAATGATAGTATTGAAAATCAATTTAAAACTTAAAAATGAAATATTTAGAAGGGTTTTGAAGTCTAGCAGTAACACAGTTATGAGAAAGTCGTGATTTAAGAGTGAATTTGTTATTGTTCCTCTGGTGTTGATGTTCTTATAAAAATTTAAACGTATGTAGAAGATGAAAACAGAGCAATGCTGTGCTTGTTATGTGGAAGAGTTTATGCAAAATGATCTCCTTTGAGATCCTGAGTCAGGCTGATGCTCACTTCAGTACGTCTCATAAGGAAAGGTGTTTTGCTTTGAGGTGTGTGTGTGTCATTAAAATTCTGTGCACGTTATTGTTTGAGAAGATGGAATTGAATAGTTTGGTTTTGGCTAACACCGAGCTTCAAGTATTTGATCCACAAACTATCTAAACAGCCCTTGTTGCAGCTTTTGCTTTAGAATTCCCTGGGTAAATTATATTATTTTGTCACTATCATTAATAGCTAAGTTATATCGAGATTGTGTTATTCAAAACCGTGTTTGAAAATCAAGGGAGCCTTATTCACAAATGCCGTTTGTTCTTTTTGAGTTTTTTTTTAGGCTTCAGTCAGCTCCCAAAGGAGCTGAAGTACCAAATACGACATTCCTCAGGGGGACAACAAAATTCATTAAATCAGTGAAGCTTGTAGAGAGGAGTGGAGTATTTTAACCAAAATACTATCCAAAGGTGCAGACAACGGCAGTAAAGCGATCGGACTATTTAGTCTGATAGCAGTGATAGGCTCTTGTTGGAATTTTCTATTTAAAAACATGGCATGGCATTGGAGACCGCATACATGGAGAGGCGCTTGATAAAGTGTAGGCCTTGCAGCTGACAGTCACACGTGGTTTTAAGGCATGAAATGGAAAAAGCTGTAATGACAAAAACCCTGATAGTGGTTTCAGTAAAACATGCGGTCTTATCCTTGAAGCAAGGGCAGTTGCAGTCAAATAAAGACGCTGAATGATGCAAAATAGCTGGTATTATGGATTTTGCTGTCAGCTGCATGAGTTCAAGCAACTTCATGTCAAGACTGTCAGGCTCCAGACCTTAATATTTGCATACCCAGTCTACTTTGCTGGGGGAATCTGAACAGATTCACTAGTTTTTGAAATATGTTAATATATATCCACAGAGAAGTAGAAGCTGGGTTATTTTTATACAGCTTGCAAGTTTTAGTGTGGTGCTTCCTTCTGCAAAAGAGTTAATAGCTGTTCTGAAGTTTCCTTGTTCTGATGATGTTTTTTCTTAAGATTTGGGTCAAAAAAGCCAGTTCAAAATATTGATTAGATTTTAAAATATTAAATCTGCTTAAGTTTTTCTTAGAGAATAAAAATTGTTGCATTTATCACTTAAATTACGAGGTTATGATGCAGTATTTTAACTTTTATATTTGTTCCTGTTTTTTATTTGAAGTAGAAGAAATTTCAGTTTCTTGAATATAATTTATTGCACTTAATAGAATCCAGTGTTACTTAGCATTCTGCTCATGGGTGAGAATAATACCTAGCTGTTGTACCACAGTGTGATTTGGAATTTCCAGTAACTACTTTTCATAATATATTTTGAGTTCAAAGTGCCAGCCATTTATTTTTGCACTCAGTGTTTGAGTTGGAAGTCACTTAAAGCAATTAGTAAATTGTGGAAACAACATGAAGTTGATGTAAAATGCAGTATTCATCGTCATGTTCATGTCAATAAGCAATTTTTTTTCTGTCTTTCAGTTTTGTGCACAGACTTTAATTGGACTTGTTTATCTTGCCTTATAAAATTTTCATAGCTTTTGCATTTAACAAAAGGAAATGAATGCTGTCTTTGTGAGATGGAATTTAGTGCAGTATTTTGAAACAGTTTTTTCAGGAGTTTTGCAACAGTATATGCTGAAACCCTTTGTGACGTTGCTCTGTCTTATCCGTGGTTCTCTAAATGTGCATTTAATAAGTTCATCTGTCTCTCTGACATTTCTAGACTTTGGCAGCTCAAAAGTTTTGCCTAGCAAATTGATGAAAGCGCATTGTAAGTTCATAGAAACTTACTAATCCTTGGCAATGGAGGAATTCCTGGGGAGATTTATTGAGCTTTGTAAATGAGTTGTGCTGATGAAATAACTTGCCAGCTGGTTCACAGAATTGCAAAAAAAGATCTGGAAATGGTTGATGCAGTTGAACCCTGTAGGGCGTATATTCCTCATGTTCTTGAGAAGATTCACGAAGCTGGATTTATGATAAAGTACAAATCTCAAAGCGTAAGAATATGTTCACAGAACAAATGATGGATAGTTTAATTCCATTATACTTTACACACGGTGTATGTATGCGCAGATATATATTTGAATTTAAAGTATAGCATGTAAAATCTTTACTAAGTGGCTTGTTTCTTATTTCCATGTTTTTGAATGTGTTCAGGATGCTGTTCAGGTGTTGTTAAAGCATTCAGCAGATGTCAATGCTCGTGATAAGAACTGGCAGACACCCCTACATATAGCAGCTGCAAATAAAGCTGTGAAATGTGCTGAGGCTTTGGTGCCTCTTCTAAGTAATGTAAATGTGTCTGATCGAGCAGGCAGAACCGCGTTGCATCATGCAGCCTTCAGTGGACATGTCGAGGTACGAGTTATTTTTCTTAGTTTGTTTCCTACATAGTGTTCTGTCCAACACATTATAATTTTTAGTTTTTCAGGTAAAAACCATGTTTCTCCCCATCCCTTCAAAAAACATCCCTTCAAAAACATTTCACATTTCAGTTTGTCTTTTGCATGGATCTCTGTACAGATTGGTTGTGTTACACCATTTAGTTGGAATATTATTATACCATACCTCTCTAAAGACGTACTAAATTTATCCAAGTTAACTGGAGTTTAAACTAGTAACAGATAAATTTAAAATGGAAAAAAAAAAAGATATTTTTCTGTTCAGTAGATAGTGAATATATAGAATCTGTTGCCACTGAAAGGGGAGAAAGTACATGCAATAAGCTCCAACTTACTGGTTTTCAAACCCTGAAAAGTGATTCTTGAGAAATTCTTACAGTAATTGCGGTAGGTAGTTGGAGACAAATTGGCAGAAGGCATGCTTTTAGCGATTGCCTTTAGTACATCCCTTAGCCTGAAGATCTCAAAGATTCCACAGGTTTGCCATATTTAATTTATAAATCTTTTTGTTGTTGAATTTTCTGTTCCATCCAGTCACTTTGTTATTGCTGCCAAGGTGGATGACCAATTTTTTAAGCATGTGGAATATTCAAAACCACACATATTGAAATTCTTTGAATCACACACATTTTTGTCTTCTCCTATGATTTTCTTTGCCTAAGTTTTAAGTAGAGTTTTCCATTGTAGATAATGGATTTCTTTTCTTTCTGTTTGCCCCAGATGGTCAGCTTACTGTTGTCTAGAGGAGCCAATATTAATGCATTTGACAAGAAAGACAGAAGAGCTATACACTGGGCAGCATATATGGGTATGTACATATTTGCAGTTGATTACTATTGTGGTAGTTAAAAAAAAACACCTTACGTTTAGTGGTTTTGTATATTTCTGGGAAAAATACTTAGATGATAAGTATTAAAGTTATCTGTGAATCTGCCAGAAAACCATTAATAGTACACTTCGAATTGCCATGTAAATATGTTTTTGTGGTAGGAAAATGAATTTGTTTGAAAAAGAAAAATCAATTTTTCTTTCCTAAAAGGAGGAAACAATGTTCCTTACTCAGCAGGAATCTAATCATAGGTGAAACTTTGCAGTAGTGCTGAACAAAAAGCAACCAATGAATTCAAGAGGCACCTCAAACAGAGGATGGTTATGCCAACTTGCTTCTAAGTAATTCACATGCAACTGCTGATTGTATTTGTCATGGCAGAATGTATTGTACCTCTTTAGAAGCCAAAAAACATTTCAAAGCACATGTTCATTTTATGCTTCTAACTTTCAGAAAAAGTCTAAAATTCTTCTTTGACGTGTGCAATGTGCCATATATGAACAGTGAACAGCTACGTTTCAGTACCAATTTCAAGAAGAAAACATCTAATGATTCCGTAGTCTTACTTGCTATTCAGTATGTTAACTTAAAGTTTCATGATCTTATCCAGCCAAGGGAAAAAAGTAAAAGCAGTAGCATCAGTCTTGTATGAATCTATATGCCTGGGAATTTGAAGATGACATACGGAACTAAAACCTGGTCGTAGGTGATTTGTTGTTCCTGTTACGTTTTCATGATCTGCGTTTTTCTTTGCATTTAATCTCATGAAATGTTAGATTTCCCTAGAAAATACGTATTTATATGCATATGTTACCGCCTTATGAAACTTAAAGAGAAGAACATTCAGGAGAACATGGTTGTATTCTTTACAACATATTTTTTTCAGAGGTGATTTAAAGATGTGAACATTGTGGTGTTTTTTTCAGTTAGTCTAATATAAAAATAGGACTTGAAACTACTGTCTCAGAGAAAACCTTGAACTGTGGTTTACAAAGGAGCATCTTGTATTTAAATTAAGGTACAAGGAGAATAATTTCTCTACTGCCCCTTCTCTGAGTAAAATTAACAATTTTATTGCATCTGATACCAAACCAAAAAAATAAATGCATAAACTGGGAGATCATGTAGACATCTGTAAGTCTAGGGTAACTCTGCCTTGGCAGTCTGATCTTGGGCAAAATGTCCCTGAATGTGCAGTTTGATATTCATGTTCATCATTAGAAATTAGACACTCGCTTATAAATAGGCATAATGCTTTGTAATGTGTACGGGAGGGGGGAGGAGCAGTTCTTAACAATGGATTTGAAGTTGCTAATTACACACGTTTCTCATCTGTTGTTCAAAAAGTAGTGACATGGAGTATCTTACAACTGCTTTCCCGGTCTTGCCATGAAAAAGGAAATGGAAGCAATAACTTAAACATGGAAATAAAGTTCTAAAATCAGCTACTGAGCAAAGCAAAAGAGCAGCATGTTTGTGTGTGTTAACTTACCCTACGTAAATACCGTTTGATGAAAAAACTTACCCTGAGTTTCAGGGGATTGACAATGAGTTGTTCATTGTATGAAATATGCCTTGGTCCAAGGACTAAAAATTCTAGTCTTTACAAATTAAAAAGAAGCACTCATTTACAGATTTAGGCTTCACATAAAAGTGATTGTCTCACAGATGCCTGGATTTGTTCAGAAGTGGAATTATTAACTATTGTCTTTGCAGAGTTCTGTGGTTTAGGCCAATTTCAAATTAGTCATGTGTCCCTGCCAGTACAGGTCTGAAATAATCTGATAGCAATGTAAAATAAGGCTGTGAAATGCTAAAAGGAACAATAGGACGGTGCTGAGATGTCTTCAGAACAAAAGATTTGAAGATGCCATTAAATTTTGAAGAGACTGTGACAGCATTAATACTCTTAAGTTATTTTTTGAAAGCGTGTGATATTGCACTTCAAGTACTGATAGCAGTTAAACAGAGAAGTTGGAGAACAGCCTTCATTATTGATCCAACGTTCTTTGGAATATTTTGTATTGGTATTTTGCAATCTACTTATATATGCAGAGAAATTTCTTTGACAAGCCGTTCAACCACTTTGAGGTGATTGTTTGCAAAATTTTGTTGAATGCAAGTAAATGCACGAGGTGACAGAGATCTGACAAACATCAGATAGACATGTTTTCTGGCTTGTGCTCACCAGGATGGAAAAAAAAATCCTCTGTTTTTCAGATGAGCTACATTAATTCCAATTTTAATGAGTGCTATTTCATAGGCTATTAGCAGGAAATTCTCTTGATGAACAGAGTGGGAAAAATGTAATTTATCTGATGTCTGTCATCCTAGAAATACTTGCACACAACAGAGTAGGAAAAAAGAACTTGCAGAGAAGTTCAAACAAGCAAAAGAAATCCTAGTATCCCTCCCTCACAATTTCCATCCATTTTACACAGCTCCAGTTATTAGAAGAAAGCCTTAAAGCTTTTCCTCTGTATAAAACAGACCATGGAGTAAAAACGAAATCAGGCTTTTCGTCATTCTCTTATAAATAACTCTATAGGGTTACATCCATTGTTTCCCTTCCTTCCTGCTTTTCACCCGGCTCCTTTGCTGTCCAGCTGTAGTGCTGCAACCAAAATGGACTTGGCTTTGTGAGTCCTAGCGTTGCCCTTGTCAGCGTGTGGGAATGGCTCCTGAGCGCTTCCTACTTGAAGCGTCTCGCTCTTCTGTGTGAGTGTCTTCCACTGATTACTGCTTGCGTTTAAATGCAGGTCAGGGATTTTTGTTCTGTTTTGTTTTGTTTTTTTCTTCACTTTAAAGTTCTGTGCCACTGCTCTCTTCAGTATTTCTCTTCCTTTCGCCACTTTCATATCTTTCGTCTTCTGTCTGTCAGACAGGGCTTGTTTCCATTCTTGTCCCCGCTCTGTTTGGGTAACAAGATGAGTATCATGTTTAAATTTTTCTTTCTGGGTCTTTTCTACAATTCTAAAGTAATGCAGAAATCACAGAGTGAAGTGCTGCAGCACCTCCCATTGCACTGGTTAGCTCTGTGTGCTTCTGATCCGTATAGCTAGGTTTGTATTCTGGGGGGCACGCAGTACTGCGGTGACTGAGAGTTTATTAAAACAGCTTTGTATTTCTTTGGGTAGATATGTCCTTTTCAAACTTGGGCACATTATTTTAATCATAGAAAAAGCAGTCTCCCTCTGTTTATGAAGCACTTAAACTGAGGGCTGGATTTGATGCATGGTACTTAAATGTCTGACTGGATAACCATAAGTATTCAGTGTTCCCCTCCTTCCCCTCTCCCCCACATATTTTTAAAAGGGTTTATAAGGGCTTCACTTGAAAGGTAAAACAAAAAAATCCTACTTCTTTCTGTCTATGATTCAGATAAGGCACTAAATCTATCAGTCTATTTACATTGAGTGTTCTCCTTTATTCCACAGACTTTGTCAGGATTGTCTACATGGCATAAGTTTTTGTGTTTTCAATTATAGATTTGTTTGGCAATTAAATTAACTGAGCCAGAAGGACAGATTTTTGGCTACCTCCTTTTCATAGCTTCCCTCTTGGAGCACAGTGTCACAGCAGCTTGAAAGCTGAAACTGGAGCCAGCAGACGTGGTCAAGGAAAGAGCTCGACTGTGCCTTGCGATAGTGTGATTACTGGAGGGGGTTATGTTGAAATACCCTCCTCTGCAGATGAATACCGTGTGTGGCTTTTATGGTTCATGAAAGAATTAGAGAACAACTCCTTACTTTCCAGATTGGGTCCAAATGAATAATGTTTAGCTCATATTACAATAATTGTACAATTACTCCATTTGTAAATTTGTTCTAAGTAATATAAAATGCAGTTTCTTTTTCTGTTTTGTCTTTATTCTTTTAGGTCATATTGAAGTTGTGAAATTACTTGTGGCCCATGGAGCTGAAGTAACGTGCAAAGACAAGAAATCATATACACCCTTACATGCTGCAGCATCTAGTGGGATGATCAGTGTAGTCAAATACCTTCTAGACCTTGGAGTTGATGTAAGGAAGAATAAAAGCTATACTTTTTTGTTGTTTGAAATGCTCTTATTAGTACTGTACTACCCTATTTGTGTGTGTGTTTATGAAACGGTGAAAATAGTGAAAGTATTTCTGATGATCTTCATGTGCTTTGTTTTTTTATTGGTGTGCTTTTTTGTTACAAAATTTCATTTCCCCAGGTAGCTTTAGAGCTTTGCAGTTTTTGCAGAATTATTTGGAAATAAATTTGTGTTTAATACTATTTTTGTTCACTTGGCATTTCTGTCAGACTGGAACTCAGGAAATAGGAATTCCGTTCTTAGCCTTGCCACACACATCCCTTTTGAACTGCAGGAAATGGAGCTCTTTTGCCTCAGTTCTTTGTAAAATATAGATGTTACTGAATTTCTTACACCACGTATATTTTGAGAAATGTTACAGATTGTCAGAGACATTAATACTAGATTAAGGAAGGCCATATTAATGTAGAAATGCAAAATAAATTAAAAGACAGTACAGTACCTGCATATAGGAAGTATGTTAACGGAAAACTGTGAAACCTTGTAAGAAAGGTACATTTTGCATCATATTTTACCTTTGGAAGGCTGCAGAATGCTGCCCAAGTTTTATCTTGAGAAGTAGATCAGAATTCAGTATCCCATTGTGCACAACAAATTCGATTTCTCCCCCTTCCCTTCCCCAACTCACAAAAAATACATACTTCAGAGTCTTGTTTGGTTTAGAGATCAAATCTGACGTTTTCTGTCTTGGATACTTCAACAGTGGCATTTATATTATAGTTCATTAGCAAAGCATATGTGTTTGCGTTTTAGAAGTAGTTCATAACCAAAATTCCTGTTACCCTCGGGTCCTGAAATTCATTAAGAAGTCAGCCTGCATTTGTGTGTTTGTGTGTCTGCATCTAGGAGTTCTAGATTTAAATGCCTAAAACTTACTTTGGGGAGACTCTCAGTCCTTTTGACACCTGTTTTTAACAGAAACCTGCACATGCTGTTGAGAAATTATAGAGATCCCTGATGTGCTTAAGCTGCTAGTCTAATGTCTGTGCAAAATGACACTGCAGACATTCTTTGTGTGTATCCAGTTGCAAACTGCATACAGGAAGCTGGTGTGGACACAATTGGAGGAGGTTGGCTCAGTTGAAAAACAGTTATACCCTTCCCCTTCTCAGTCAAAGTAGTACATCCAGACCTTGCTCTTAATTTCTCGCTTTGAAGAATTCAAAACCATAATGAAGTTGTCTCATGACACAAAATTTTCTTTGTGGTAATTAAACGCTGCAGTAATACAGGTTTTTGCTTATTAACTAATCTTTTTTTTTCCTTGACAGATGAATGAACCAAATGCCTACGGAAATACTCCACTCCATGTGGCTTGCTACAACGGACAAGATGTTGTAGTGAATGAACTCATAGACTGCGGTGCTAATGTGAATCAAATGAATGAGAAAGGTTTTACACCTTTGCACTTTGCCGCTGCGTCGACACATGGAGCGTTGTGTTTAGAACTTTTGGTCTGCAACGGAGCAGATGTAAATATGAAGGTAGGTGAATCCAAAGCCATCCATTGACTCTTATAGATGCAGTATAGCTTGATCAAGGGTGACTTCTCAAAACTGTTGTTGGGGCAATGTATTGAAGATCTTACTAATTGTTGGAGTCCTTCTGTGAAAAGTATTATAGAAAAAATAAGATTGCTTCAAAGAAGCTGGTCTAAATCTTAAATCTATGGGATGTAGTAAGTAGCCCAGGAGGAAAAGATGACAATATTATCTGGTCAGACTTGACTATGTCTAAATGTCAGAAGTCCTTGTCATCTTGTTTTCCCGAGTCTGTCTATATGAGTAAGAGCAAGTCATAATGCAAAAGAACGTATTTTTCTTATAAACAAATAGCACAAAAGGAATCCAAGATTTTTCAGAGAAACGTATATGAACCCAGCAATGGCTGCAGCAGTTGTATGAAGGGTAAAATATATATAAAATACAGAGGTAAGTAGATTAGCCCAATGGAAAGTCTTGAATAGGTGAATTTTGAATTACTCCAGTAAAACTTTGCGAATGGTCTCGACATTCTTTTAACATCTCTACTTGGTCACATGTCTTTGGCTGCAGAGTGTTCTGTAGAATCCAGTCTTGGTGTAGAGATAATTTCTAATCCACACAAGTGTAAAAGTAAACTATAACATAAATATTATATTATCTTCTTGTGTGTGTAGGTTAATGTCTCAAGGCATGAGAGAAATGAGATCTCCTTTCTTCTGTGTGAAGCTAATTTTGACTTTAGTAATAAAAGCTTACTTGTGTTCAGAAGTATTCAGTATCAGGTGTCTCAACAGGCTGGGGGAAATGGGAAATAGGTATGTGGAAGGAAGAGTCCAAAAGTTCTTCTTACAAGGTATCTAATTGCCTCTACCTCTGCTCACCTGTGGTAGGAAGAAAAGTATCTATACTTTTGTTTCTTTTTTTTATGTGTGTTGATAGAGTTATATCAATTTCAGCACTATTTGAGTCAGGGGTGAATATTGGAACAGTTAAAAAATTGTTCAAAATCTTTTTTTTTTGTAGTTAACTTTCACATAAGAACTCCACACTAATTTTCTGCTAATTCTAAAATACGTTTATGTGTCTACTACAAAATACATAGTCCACTGAAAATTTGGGAGTAGTTTAAAAATAGTTTATTTGATTTGTAAAAATCTTAGATATATGTTACAGCTTACTTTTACATATATTTAAAAGTGGAGCTCCTTTAATGAAAATGTGCTTAAAATTAGTTGTGGAAAAATGCATCACTAAAGTGCCTTGGAGATGTAAAGAACTACGCTATAGGGTTTACAGCCAATTTGTCATAAAAGCTGCAGGTCACAGTTCATGTATTCTTGTTGCCAGCTTTCTTCACTACTGATGTCCCAGACTGGATATGACTGAGGGTTTAGCATTACAGAGCTGTCTTCTGTCCTCCAGCCTTGAAACCACATTTCTCAATAATGTATGTTTTGTCATGAAAATAATCCCACAATGTTAAATAAATGCTTATGTACGTATGTTGCATGCACAAATAAGAACAGAAAGAGAAGGATCAATATTGCTAAGCAAGGAATTACTGTTTCCCTATACACTGGTTTGCAAGGGCTCATGCCTGTGCATCCGATGTAGAAGAAAAAAGGGGGGAGGAGTTCGTTTCAGAAAGATGTGCAGCAAGCAAAGTTTTTGGTTGTTGGTTTTTTCTTTTTTTTTTTTTTTTTGGCTATTCATTTTCAAATACACCTTAATGATAGGTTGGGAATGAAAATGAAAAATCTCCAACATTCTGTTAGGATAATTAAACACTGCTAAAGATTATAGTAATCTCTATGCTTGAACTTTAAATAAGAATTTTTATTATGGTATACGTTGTAGGTATTGACTACATTCAGTCAGTCGTAATACTAAATAACCTCAAAAATTGTGCAAAGAAAGCTAATGTCTTCAAACTGACTGGCAACATTCCTAATTCTTTGAAGTTTGCAATGTGGGTGAATTGTTGTTTGTAGGTAACAAAAGATGCATTGGTATCAGAAAGATGTATTGTTGCCTTCCTTCCCACTCGATTTCAAGTTATTGGATCCAAAGCATAGTTCCTCTGAATAATAATAAATAAATGATCAGAAGTTTTCACATGGGTGAACCCAGGCTTTCTTTTAAAAACATACTCTGATACGAGAGAATATATGTATATTTTAAACCTGATGGCTGGAAACTGCTGCCTGAAGCATATCAGAGAGCTGAGAGAACTTCAACTGAAGTCTCCTAAGAGCTTGGTTCACATTGGGCTTCTGAAGTTTTGTGTTTCAGAATAAAAGGCCTTTATAATGGAAAGGGTTAGTTGCTATCACAGAATCATCCAGGTTGGAAAAGACGTCTAAGATCACCTAGTCCAACCTTTAACCTAGTACTGAAGTCCACCACTAATCCACCACTAAGCTCTAAATTTACATGTTTCTTGAAGACCTCCAGGGATGGTGACTCAACCACTTCCCTGGGCAGCCTATTCCAATGCTGCACAACTCTGAGAAGAAATTTCTCCTAATACCCAACCTGAACCTCCCCTGGTGCAACTTGAGGCCATTTTCCTTCATCTTATCACTTGGTGCTTGAGAGAAGAGTCCAGTCCCCACCTCACCAGCTTTACGTGTATGTGGCTGTATTTACAACATTTTGATTCATTAAGTAACAGTACTACGAAGTGCAAAATTAAACAAGTAGTGTTGTGTAGATGTATCAAGCAATTATATCTGGAAAATATAATTCTTCCCTTGTTTGTGCACCAACATGTGTCTCCATTACAATTCTGTTAGTAGCATTTCTGTGGATTTCTACCTGTGCGACTGATATTGGCCTGTGAATCTAGGCCTGAAGGTGTGAGCAGCCTTGCTTTGTATACGAAAACTTACCACTTGAAATGCTGAAAAGGGCAAGTACTGAGGCAAAAGAAAATAATTTCCAAGTCAACATCTGCTTCCCCGGAAAGGCCTGTGAAGATAAATCTTGGAGTTAATCAGAAGAATAATCCCTAAAAAAATAGTAGAGGGAAATTAAATCAGAAACAATTCTTTGGCTAATAATAATTTGTATAGTTAAAACATGATGCTTTTAGAGGATTTTATGAAGTATTTATTGAAAACAAAGTTGTTCAGTTTCCAGATACTGAGGATGAAGTTCAAAGTAGTTCATATAGCAGTTCATATAATGGCTTTTTATCAGCTCTGTAGGGGGAGGGCATCATTTCATAACTGTTACTGTACTTTGTCAGTACCCATATCCTCCTGTAGAAGAGTGAATCCTGTTACGTACTGCTCATTGTCGCAGCGCTCTTGCCTCACCATTCAGGATTTCCATGCAAGGAAGAACACATTGAAATGGGATTGTATTAATTATTTTATGGACCCCCTGGGTGCTTGAAAATTCAGTGTCCTAAATAGAAGACGTATTTTATCTCCATTTCTGATACTAGAACATAGGGATTGTTTCTAGAGGGAGATTTCACTTGGAGACCCGCATTCCCCCTGGCCCCCAGTAAAACTCAGTAGCCTAAGTACAGTTAGTATCTGAGTACTTGCTCCACAGAATACCTTGTGCTGTGTGTTCATTGTTTCAGTCTAATAGAAATTACTGCTCTTAGCATTTTTTTATGATCTTAAGCATTTTGTGCATATGTTTTCTCTAGTGATAGAGTGACTTCTTTCCTGTTACCCACACATAACTGAGTTTCAGTGAATACAATAAAGTAATCATTGGCCCATAGCTACTAAGTCATGTGCTGTCCAATCTTGTAAGATCGGGCAGCTATATTTAACTTAATATTTAGATGTAAGACCTTGAGGGCAGGAAAAAAAGGACACTGAAGCAAAAGTTTTGAAGATAACCTCCTGGCATCTCTGGAAACAGTTACAAAGATTTTGCCCAATACAATGAGCCTTACTGTCTCATTACTTAAGAAACTTGATTCCTTGTTCTGATTCTGTCTATACTGCCCTAGCGGCAATGCCCAAGAAGGGAATTCTAAATACCATCTTATACCTAGAAGTTCATACTCAACATGGAAATCATCACCTTAATTTAATTTTATACCTTTTCTATGTTTATATGTTGATAGACGGTTGCATATTGTACTATTTCTGAGTTGCAAAGAAATCTGAGACTGTTAGACTAGAGAAAGACACTATGGATAATGAAATCCATCGTCTTACAAATCTGTTACATTCTTTTTAAAGTAAATTGGAGCAGAGTGAATCTAAAAATCCATTATTGATTGTGCGGTGTTTTTTTCCTTTGAACCGAAAATTACTTTGTTGCTTATTTTGCTGTCCTTATGTTGTCTTTTGACAGCATGCTTGATCACCACACTACTTAGTTTCTGATACTGTCACATTAGATTATATTTAATGTCCCTGTGAGGCACTTTATTAGTGAGACTTGGATCTTATCTTTTTTTTTTTTTTTTTCTGCTCTGTCATCTTACTTTTTATTAGCATTCGAGATGTGGTTTTAGCACCTTCTGTAAAAATTACAGTTTTAGTACCGCCTAAAATTCTTCTGTCTCTTGTTGACTTGACTAATTTGTTTCCTTACTTTCTCAAAGTTCTCTCCTTTCAATTTTAGAATTTTAGTTACCAAAGCAACTTTTGGTCACTCACTCAAACTAGGTTTATTTTATACAGTCATTTTTCTTACATTTATGGTTGGATAGAGGTAGGTAGACATTAAAAGAAAATTATCTTTGCAAAAACAAGTACATACATAAATCAGAGATTAGAGATTGCTTAGGGAAGTTGTTGTTTATGTTGTGTTTATTTGGCCTTTTTTTAAGGCCTTCAGTGATAGAAGCTCTTGAAGTAAAAATGGTTGTCCAGTTCCTCTAGTGGATTTTAATTCTTTTTTCTGTGTTTCTTTGCTGTTACTGTGTATATGTGGATGTGCCTTTTGGGTTATTTGCTGTCAAAGAAGTCTGCTAGCTGAAACATCTGGAGACACCTTGGCTGTTGTCATAAGGTGTTTTTTTTTTTCTTTAAGTCTAGGTCTGAGAAGTTGATGTTTCTCATAATTGTATTGTTCTAGCTGTTATATGCTGCTTTTTTGCGGTGATGTCACTAAAAATTTCATGCCCATCTAAAAGGATCTGTAGCAGATTTTAAGTAATACATCCTTAGAAGCTTGGTCATTTGATTTCAAAGGAAGAGTAAAGATGGGGAGACACCTCTGCGCAGTAGTGATCAATGATATTTCAATACATATGTTCATATCGTATGTTCCCCCTACCCTCTTTCACTTGCAAACAAAAGTGCTTTTATTTTCTGACTGTCGTGTTTACAATTTTTATGTGCATTTGTAAGAACTCTTTTCTGCTGTAAAGCTTTCCATTATGTATGATAAAGTATTGGAAAAAAAGTCATCCTAAAGTAATAATCACAGAAAAAAACTGTTTCTGTAAGTGTGTTTAGATTGGGCTGTTAAAAATTGCAAGTCTCTTATGCATTATTGTTGGCCTACTTGAAGGGCATATTTACTGGGTAAATGGCTAAGTGCATGCTTGGTATGCATTTCAAATGTATAATGCCTATTATGTTTGAATAGCTCTACCCTCGGATTACTGGTGGTTTATGATAAATTACTTTCAAGTATCACTTTACAGAAATATTAGTGGAACATGTGAGCTTCTTAATGTGTCGTCTTCTAATATAATGTGTAAACATACATCGTCAGTACATGGATAATAATGAAAAATAAAGTTGTTTTCTTTTCAAGAAACAAATTACATTTAAAGAAGCATTTTGTTATTTTAGACTTGGATGGGGGGCATAGGCTTGTTGCTGACATTGTGTGCTGTCATCAGCCTCTTGAGAGTGATTATCGGAAAGGCATAATTGTGAGTGAACAGTTGTCTTCGTTGAGTTGTCACCCAGAGCCTGAAGAGTGATTAAGAGCAGCTCTTTTGAAAAGCTTACCAGGAAGGATTTAAAGGAGAGAGTAGAGGGGGGAGAAGTATGTCCTTTTCCTTTGTCAGTTCTGCTGGATTATTCTGGCTATAAGTAAACACTCTTGTTGTTTTCTGTTTCAGAGTAAAGATGGGAAAACACCTTTACACATGACAGCAATCCATGGTAGATTTTCAAGATCTCAAACCATCATTCAAAACGGTAAAAAAAATAAAATAAAAAAAATGGGTAGGAGTAGTTTTGTCATCAGCTTTCCGATATTACAAGTATTTTCCTCTTCTCTATTGATAGCAATGTGCTGAAAGTTTGTTGGTTTTTGTTTATATCCAGTGTCCAGTAGTAGCTCAGTTAATGGTGGAGTCTGGTATCTCTGCCTATAAAGTTTGGAAGAGTTGTTTATTTTTTCAGAATGCGGGGAAAAATAATAATTTGTCTTCCATAGCCAAGTTACAGAAGGTTTGTCCTGTATTGGTAGATAAGAAAATACATTTTGCTTATTGTTAATACCAAACAGCACTGAAAGCATTACAAAATTAAAATCCAGAACAATTCATGGGCAATTATTAATGTTGCTTAAATTATCATCAGTACTGTTTTTTCTAACAGAAGTGTCAGTATGCCTATGTGTTTTCCTAGGTAATAATTACTTTTTTATTACAGGAGCTGAAATAGACTGTGAAGATAAGAATGGAAATACTCCTTTGCACATAGCAGCTAGATATGGCCATGAGCTATTAATCAACACTCTGATTACGAGTGGTGCTGACACTGCAAAGTAGGTAACATTTAGTGACATGAATGCAAGCTGAGACAATTTAGAAATGTATTTATTAGACTAACAAGACTAGTGTGATTTTTTTTATATATTGTATTTAACTTGAAATAAGAAATACTTTGTGAATTGTCGTGTGCTGTGCTTTTAAGTAGCTACACAGTACATCACAACTGATACAAAAAGAAAGAGAATCGGTTTTTCTCTGTAAAGCAATGTATATGAAACAAACTGAAAATTTTAATAAACTATTGCACTGAATTTATGCATCCTGCCTAGATTGTACGAAATTGTCTAAATACGGTTTTCTGTTGTCTCAGTGTTCTAATTAGATTGTTTGGTGAACAAACCATGCATGATCACTTTGGCACAGTCGTGTTTGTTTTATTTCAATTGTAATGAAACTGTGATACCTGATTATGGTGTATCTTAGGCGGGGTATACATGGGATGTTTCCTCTCCATTTGGCAGCATTAAGTGGATTTTCAGACTGCTGCAGAAAGCTCCTCTCATCAGGTAGGATACTCTTTAAAACCTTACGGCTGCTTCGAACTTCATTTTTTATTCCACAGAATAGCTTTTAATTAAATCTTAATTTAATAATACATAGGATTCTTTAGAGTGCTGGGGACAGTGCTTGTTTGTTTGCTTTTTAATGGACAGTACGTAGAAAAAGTGAATGCAAACTTTTACAGAAGTAATTTCTTTACCCCCCCCAAATCATCCACATTGAAAGAATGTTCTATAACTTCTACAATGTTTCAAGTTGGCCAAAGAGGTGGAATGCAGGCCCAGGCCATAATAGACCTTCAAGGACAAAAGGTATTGTACTAATGACTTTATCCAGCATCCTTCATTTCCCTTACTGGAGATTCAGTATGGCAAGGAAATCCATGAAGAAGACTTGCAAGTAATTTCTGTGACTTTTACATGAACTGAGCAAACTTAGATGAAAATCTGGCCTGGAGCAAAGTATCAGTTGCTTGACCATTCATAAAAGTCAAACTGAAAAGACTGGATACTGCTAACATTTCAGTACATGCTCTTGGTGTGGGGATTGATGTCTGTGGACTGGGTACCCTTTTTGGTTTTGTGAGGAAGGGTCTTGTTTATGTGAAGAACCTCTGACTTTTAAAGTAAAGAGTATTCATTTTTGACCTTGGGGGGGAAAAAAAGTGCTTTGTTGCAGTACTGAGAAACATTTAAGTAGTTAGTGGTACTAGACAAGTATCCTTGTCTAGTATGTCTGGGATGTGCAAAGGTATTGAGGACTACTTTTTGATTCAAGTCAGTAAACTATCTTAACTTGCTTGCCATGTACTTCTGTTTACTCAAATGGGAGGAGAAGGTAAGGGCACATGTAAAAACTGTTTTGTGGACATACAGCCTTCAATAGTAGTACTCTTGAACAACACGTCCTATGCTGTTCATTGTTCATGGCTGTTGAACTATTCTTTAAAAAAAAAAAAAGCATTCCCATGCAGAAGTACCAACACTGGAGTTCTGGTGAAGTTCTGCTACATAAAAAGAAGACTCTTAGGAAAATATTGTACTTCCTTCAAATGAAAAAAATGCAGCTTTGAAAACTGATTTAAATAATAATTTTCATGTCACGATACATGATTAGGTGTAGAATTGCAGTTAGAGTATCTTAGATAATTTTAACTCTAATACTTTGCCTATGTTTCAGCTTGCAGGATTGTTGCATTTTATTTCAAGAGTTGAAATAAAATCACAAAGGAGAGCACTGCAGGATAAACACAGCATAATCCTCTTTTGAGAAGTTTCTTTCTAACCTCTAAAATTTTACTTAAGCATAACTTTTTTTAAAAAAAACTCTTCAAGTAAATTTTTATGCTAGTGGATCTTGATGCTTTGGTTATTTATAAGGTGTCTGATATTTTTGAACTAAAGTTTTAGCTGCTGTGACACCTGTGGATGTCATCTGTGTTCAGTGAATTAGTTAGAATCATAGAATATCCCGAGTTGGAAGGGACCCATAATGATCATCGAGTCCAACTCCTGGCACCACACAGGTCTACCCAAAAATTCAGACCAGATGATGAAGTGCATAGTCCAAACACTACTCAAACTCCAACAGACTTGGTGCTGTGACTACTTCCCTGGGGAACCTGTTCCAGTGCATGACAACCTGACAGTTTGATGACATTGCTGGTGTTTTCTCTCTCGTATTTGGAAACAGTGAAATTTAAAAGCCACATATCTTTTTTATTGCATTGTTAGGTTTGTTAAACACCATTCTTTCCTTTCCTCTGTTTACTTACTTGCCAAACCTGAAGAATTGTTCAAATGCTTTCTTGCTCCAAAATAAGTTGAAGGTGAGGGCATGGAATTGTGTCAAGGAAGTTTTATTTACTTGAAACGATTCTCAAGGAGCATAAATTCAGTACAAGTTCTCATTAAGATGAAAGATTTAGTTGCTCTAATATATTATTACTTTAGTCTGCATGGATCTTGTGCCAAGTTTTATGGGCTAAGTTGTAAGAGGAGTCAGTTTTGCATGTTTTCTGTAGCTAAAATTGCCCAGAGGAGAGGATTTGTGCCCTTGTTTTTAAAATGCTTATCACACTACTCTGTGACTTCTAATTCAGGTACTGCCTTTATAATTTACCATTTACAGCACAACAGGCTTAGAATCAATTAGGGAGCAGAGAGATTGTGGGTAGAAGCATGCGTGTGTGCTAATTGCTGTCAAATGATAGAATCCTCCTTTGGAAGAGGGGAGAAGGGATTGTCCTGAACATATTATAATTTGGCTGAGACGCACAGTTTATATGAATAGACTTCACCTTTCCTACTACAGATACAGCTTTTTATTCAGATACCTATCTTACCGACAAAGGTAAGGTTAACCAATCAGACTATTAATTAGTTTTTAGTTGCTTATTTAATAATGCATTAAGGACAGTCCTTCTAGCAGGAATGTTAAGGATCTGCATACTCTCAAATACTTGGCTTTAAATATTTGTGATCTCATTTTTTCATAGTTCAAATATTTTGGGGAGGAAACGACAATGTTCTTTACAGGGCTCTTCTAATTGCTGTGTACAG
This sequence comes from Heteronetta atricapilla, assembly GCA_011075105.1. Lineage (NCBI taxonomy): Eukaryota > Metazoa > Chordata > Aves > Anseriformes > Anatidae > Heteronetta > Heteronetta atricapilla. The sequence goes on along the minus strand of CM021732.1, from coordinate 37,161,057 downwards.
TCTTCACTCCAGCTTAGTGTAGTTCTTCCCATGGGACTAGAGAGCTAAAATAAAGAATGAAATTTAAGTAACTTCTGGATTTAGTAATGCTGACATCCCCCTCTTTATGGAAAAAATAATTTTTAGAAATTCTCTGCAGAACACTTAGAAGTTCTACCTTATCCTTAGATTTTCCTATTATCTTCATGGATTTTATGTCCAGTACTAAATTATACAGAAATATTGGGAGGTAGGCAAGATAAGAAAGAATACAGCTTCTTGCCTCAGCACGGCTAATTGTGTTTTCCCTTAGCCTTTCCAGTTAAAAATGAACATATTTTTCAAAATACTACAAATAGCAAGGATTTGTTTAAAATGAATTATGTTTATGTGCTTCACTGCTTTATGCAAATAGCTGTTAGGTTTGCTTTGCAAGCATTTCTCTTAAGGGTAGATGAGAACAATTTTGTGAAAGCTTCTAGTACATAATGGGTTTTACAAATATTTGATTGGTAGGTTTTGACATAGACACACCAGATGACTTTGGCAGAACTTGTCTACACGCAGCTGCAGCTGGAGGGTATGTAAAAAGCATTCATGCTTTTATTTTTGGTGTCCTTTTTTTCAATTGCTGATTATTCGTGTTTTTTTTTTTTTTTTTTAGTAGTAGTATTTTTTCCTCTCTGTGTTTCTCCTACGCTCTCCCCTTGGAATTATGTAAACATGAAAATAATTTCAAAATGGATCCTATCTACAAGCAATAAAAATAAATAAATAACATATTCAGCTCTATAAGTAATTACTGGAGTACAGTGTCCAGGTATCATCAGCTTTACCTTAGGTTTGTGCTTGGGGATGAACTGGATTTTATTTTAATTTCCCATGGGTGATGATACAGTTTCAAAGATGTTGTGCCCTGCTGTATCACTGTAGGACATGAGGTAGAGATCAGCAACTTTGGTAAATAAATGTTTACCCTATCCATAAACAAAAGCTCAGTCAAGCTAAATTATAAACCATAATTAAATTCCACAGTGTAGGTGGATGAAGTGGTCAGAACAACTTGTTCGTCACTTGAGTTGTGATCTATATTGATTATTGTTATTGTATTGTAGGTTATCTATAGCAGCTACTCAAAATTGCCTGGAAGAATTGGGTAATAAATCTCATGATACACTTTGTGGGACACAAGAACTCCATGATAATGATATTTTCATTTTTCTGTTTCAATGTTATTTAAGTAATACTGCTAAGTAATCATTCTAAGTCAAGAGATATTTGATAGGTACATTCTTGTTACAAATGATTAAGGTTAAAGTGCTATCTCTTCATATAAAAACACATGATTTGTGACTCATTCCCTCATTCATTTCCAACTTAGAAAAGTTATTAAGATTTTGTTTAAGCAAGCAGTATTGTATATATGTTATGATGATCATATTGTATTCAAAATTAATTGCACTTAAAATATTTACATTGCAACTTATATTTGGCCTTAAAATATATACATTAAAAATTTGCTTCTGTGCTGCAATCTTGGTAGCAAAAATGATGTGCTGTGCAAGTGTATTTTTTTTAAAGAACTGAGACTTCTGTTAATTTAGGTTAATGTTCCTGCGCTTTATGCATGCCATTTGATATCAGTACAGTGTCTATATGTGGACTTGAAATAATTAGTGTTCTTTCCTGGTTTGGTTCTGCAGTTGTGAAATATATATTACGTATAAGAAGTCATATAACAAAATGTTAATGTAGTTCAGTTGTAAGAAAAATACCATATAAGGTGTATTTTTAGCAGTTCTGATATTTGTAAAGGCCAATATTAAGGACCCATAATCTGCAATGACAAGCAATATTGCGTTCATTTAACAGGAATTTGGAGTGCCTAAATCTTCTGCTAAATACTGGTGCAGACTTCAACAAAAAGGACAGATTTGGGAGGTAAGAGATTCTAGATTTGTATATTCTAAATGGTTGCTAAAGTATTACAAAAGTAGCATATCATTATATGGGCCAGTCTGTGCATTCCAGTTTCTGTATTTTTAAGAAATGAAGTTCGCTATAAACTATGCTGCAGCGCAGCATGTGTTACTAAAAGTTGTGGTTGTATCTTCTTTATTGTCTTGTGTTTTTTTTAAGTAGGTGCTTAGCCTTGTTTTTAAAGGCTGTGTTACATACTCAACTGCAATTTTTATGAGCCTTTTCTGCTTACAGCTCGGCTCTGAGTTTAGGTTTCTCACACCCAAGGGTATTAGTGATGTTTTTCAAATAATGAATTAGTCAAATCTATAAATCTCTTGCTGTTTCTGAGTTGTGTGGGTTTTTTGTTTGTTTTAGTGGAAAAAATAAATTTTATCATAACTGCTTCACATTTTCCCTTTCCTTATATCCATCAATTTCTGTTCCTTTCCTTGTTTGTGCTCAGAACTCTTTTGGAATGACATTAATTTCTATTTTTAGTATAGTATTATTTAAGTTCAGATGGCACCATCAGGACTGGTGCAAAATCTCACATCACATCCTGGAAAATATAATTCACTCCTGTGAATGGCAGGAGTAGGGCATGAAGGGAACGATATGGCTGTAAAGTTGTATTTTGCTTTAAATTCTTCCATTCTTTCCTGAGAAAGGATCTGTTGCAACTTTTCTCATTGAAAGTTTTGTTAATAGTTAGTTTTAACTTATGTGTTATGCAAAACAATTATTTTGGGGGAGGAAAAAGATAAAAATAGTTAAAAATCTAGAGGGAAAAAAAAGGTAATTTTAAGGGTGTGGTAGAATACTTCAAAGTGCCTGTCTCCTCAAAACTGAGTCATTTATAGTAGCAATCCGTCTTTAAAAACAGAAAATTGAATTCTGCATCATTGTGGTGCTTTTGAAATTTTGTCTACATTTGTTTATTGTGAGAATTGTAGTTTAATTTATAAATTTCCTCTGAGAGTGTTCAGCAATATTATAATCTTCCATGGTTTTGTTAACAAGAAAACAATGTATATTTTTTAAAGTTTTCCTTAACAATACCTCTGGTATGTTATTGTAGTTTAAAAAATGATGCATGTCTGTATTAGACAAAATTCTGATCTTTTTTGCAGAACACATCTACTCGCTAACTGTTGTGTTTTGACCTTGTTTAGTTGCTGTGCACTTCTTGGATTTGTCCACATTTTTTTCATGTTGCTTGAAATTACCGATATGCCTAAAACCAATGTCTAATGTAAACTGTTTTCCTCTGTCTGTTTACACAAGAAAATTCATGTGAAGCTTCTCTTAAGACAGAGTTATGTGTATGTACTGGCTGACAGATACATCACCTAGATAGCGTTCTGCGTTATTAAACGGCCCTATAAAATAATTTATCATATTTATGCATTCTTCACCACGAATGCTTGCTAAAAAGGGAAAGGAGTATTGAAGTTTCATTTTATTTTGCATTTTCTGTCTCTCTAGTATTATTTTGTTGTTATTTACCATTGTACTTTTTATTTAAATGTGTACTAAAGAACTCCACTCCATTATGCTGCTGCCAATTGTAATTACCAGTGCCTGTTTGCCCTTGTGGGATCTGGAGCTAGTGTGAATGACCTTGATGAGAGGGGTTGTACACCTCTGCACTATGCAGCTGCATCAGACACAGATGGAAAGTAAGTGCAAGGCTTTGTGCTACAGATGGTATCCTTAGAAATCTTTGAGCTGTGAATTTTGTGTACGTTTTGCCTTTGGTTTTGCTGAATGCTTGTTTTACGTTTTTAAAGACTAAAATTGGCAGTGGCTTCTTCATTGTGTGTAAAATATTTTGGAAAAAAAAATGACCTGCATTGTAAATAGTAAGATGTATTGTAATTTTTTGGTTATGTCCTGTAATGCAGGTGCTCTAATTGTGAACGGAGTTTTTAATCCCCCCTGCTCTGTAGTGGTTGAGTAAAAATCATCTGCGAGGTTATCATGCAACTTTCTGACGGTCCTAAGCAATAGGATAATGTTAATTTCAGATCAAATTTTGACAAATGATGGTGTGTTTTGAGGAGGGTTCTTAATGTTGCCCTAAAGTCTGTGTAGTCAGTCAGAAACATGCGGTAAAACTAGTGTGTGAGTTACAGTAGATGGACTAGACTTATTTAAATATAAGACTGTTCTATACATTGGCATTTAATTAAACTATTCGTGTTTGGCATTACAACTCTCTCATTAGTGTGAATTTTTGTGAAGTAATTATGCTTTCATTTATCAAATGCATCCAGAAATCTTAAAAAAAAAAAATCCATAAAAGCCTTTTCCGTGTGTTACTTTTTTAGCTCATGTTTGTGTTTTAACGTCATTTTTAATTGTTTCAGTGCATACATTCAAAGCTTATGCAAATAGCACAAAATTGATGCAGACATCGTATGTGTCGAGCAGACCTTAGAAAGGTCCCTCCTGCACGTGTACATGCTCACAAGGGTCAGAACAGGCTGGTGTGCAGCATCACATTTCAAATGGGTACAGTGACACCTTCAGTGGAGAAGAATGCTTTTTAGTGCTATATCATCGTGTTTTAATACAGCACTTTTAAAAAGGTGGGGTAGCCATCAGAATGAGGTGGTGTGTAACTTGCAGATGGCGTTCTGAAGGATAAATAAAGAATACTTCTATTTAACTAATGTTTAAAATAAATGTAGAGAGAAATTTAAAAACAAAATTGATTTTTTTACAAATAGGTTCAATTCCTACTGGAATTTGTTGAAACAGTACTTAGTACTTTAACTACCCTCTTACAATTTGAGCTAGGATTAATTTTAGCATCACAGTTGCTGAGAAAACTTCCAGGCTATAATGGTTTTTCAGATGGCATCGTTTTGCCATCTGCCTTATAAAAGGGACAAGCATGAATGATGATGGCAATATAGCAGATCTTTAGAAGATAACTCAAAGAATTGTCTCCAGCAGCCTCACAATATTACTGTTCTGATGAACAGCTGGCTCTCTACAAGACAGACTGCAAAGCAGAATGGCCTGAGGAGAAGCTTTTTATGTTGGTGCTGCAGCAAGATGATTAGTAACAGCTGGAAAACCAGGACTACTCAGCTCATATTCAAAACAGGAAAGAAGCTAAAAATGATTACTAAGTCGGAGTATAAAGCCTGGGAAAAAAATGTCAGGAAATGATCTATATAGAAATTCCAAGGACATTTTTGTGCGTTTTCATGGTCTTTGTTCAGATATCTTTAAAGGCTGATTTTAGGGACGATGATGTTTTTTTTTGTTGAAAATTATTTTCCTGTTTGTGCCCGTTTGCAAATATTTCTTTGGCATCCTTTAACAAATGCTTCAGATCTGGAAAATACACTAGTACGCCTTATTTTGACAATATTAGAGAGGGAAAGATGATCACAAACTAAAATAAACTAAGCAGCATGTTAGGGGAGAAAAAATGTCATCTTTCTATATTAGAATTATTTAATAGAGAATACACTGCTAAATAAATGGGAAATAAATTTAACTTATTTGGGCTGTCAGAAATTTTGATTGATCTCCTTTTTTAGAGGCCTTTTGAGGACAGTTAAGTATTCAAATTATACAAAATTAATCTCCTTGCTGGATGAGAAGAAAGAGTAAAAAAAATATATATATTCGTCTGTTTTGTGTTGTTAAAAATGCTGCTGGAGAACTTCCAGAAGACTGCTTTCTGTAGAGTACTCAGTGGATTGAGTTTTCTGTGAACACACAAATGTAGAAAGTACACAAATACAGAAATCTAGATAGGTAAAGTCAGTGACCTTCTATGTATTTTTGAGCCATGAATGTTAATATAAAATCACTTATTAAAATGAACAAAGTTAGATTGGCCAAATAAAATGTCAGGATGCTAATTCTGATGCGATGGACCAAATTGACTTGGCCTTTGGATTTTCAGAAATGTAATCCAGTTTGAATTTAAATTCAAAACAAAACAAGTTAGGTGGTTAAAAGCATAGCTTCCTGTAGAGGATAGCTTTGTGTTAAGATATGTTGAACTTATAGTAAAGGTACTTATATCTTGTATGACAAGTTATTTTTTAAAACCGGAGAATTTATACCATTTTCTCTACCTGCTTAAGTACTTTCCTTCTGTATGCTGGACACAAAATGATAAAAGTGAGAGCACACCTTGGCTTCACTCCTCTTCTCAACTTTGTAGAGAGACAGAGTACTATCTAATTAGAGAATTCTGTTGATGATAGTTAGCCTTTTTTCAGCTTTTTACCCCTTCCATTTTCAGCCACATGGATTTTTGCTTTTAGCCTTTGACTTGATTTCCACTGAAGATTTCAGCTTTCACAAAAGAAGGGTGGTTTTCCAGCCACGTGCCTTCAGTGAGGACTTTTTAGATTCACAGACAGCATTTCTTTTGGAATAAATGGTTGTCACTGTCTAGCGTGGTGAGCATACTCCCCTACTTTTCCAAGGTGACAGTAGAAGACCATCAGCAAATAAGATGAAAAAGCAAATGTCAGGTCTCCACTTCAACAAACTGCTGTTGTTGCGTGTGAGGTTAATGGTCCGTGGACCCATTACAGTTGTCTTACACTGAAATGAATTTCCATGTCATCACAGCCACTACTGGCTCTCGTTCTGATGATGATCTTGTGCTTGCACTGTTCCGTCTGTTGACTCCAATCTTTCCTTTAGAAAGATTTCTGATATTTCAGGGTCATGCTGTCATCCCTCAGGAGATGACTCCTCTGGTTGAATTTCTGCCTGTAATTCTCCAAGGTTTGAATGATCAAGTTTCCTCTTTTTAAGAATAGATCAGAGGTCATATTAGGATTCCTGCTTCCCAAATCTAAAACTGCTATATTCTACTGCAAGTTTTTCACAACAGCACAGCATAGCCATATCATACAACTACAAATGTTGTTGATTTTTTTTTTTGGCCTTTCTCTCAATTTCCTTTGAGATAAGTGGGAACTAAAAATCTCACAGCGTCCATCTGACCCCTTTGTAACTACTGGTAATGGTAATCTGTGAAACCTGTAGATAAACTGTGCTAATGAAGGAATATTCCAAGCTGGATTTGACTAGAGTATTTTTTTCGGCTTCACATCCATTTTATTGAACCAATAAAGAAGTATTTCATACCGCCAAAAAAAGGAGAAAGGATGATGAACTTCTGTACACTTCAGAAAACCAAATGGTTTCACCAGCAAGTTCAAATTTATCATAGTGACTTGCTATAAACATCTCTGCATTCCAAGGGCATGTCTTCATGCTTCTTGACCTACAGAATCCATCTTTCCAACTATCATACAAAGTATGTGTTGTGTACAAAGCAGCTTCACTTAAAGGTGTTCCTCATACTAACAGGCAATGTTCTCCTGACCAGATTCACCACAGCACCAACAGTCCTAACCCAAATGTTTTAACAAACCATTTTAGGAAGACTGGAATGTCACTCTCCCTGTCCGGACTTCTGGCCATGAAGGGGCCGTACGGAGGTTGGGTCTCTTCAGACTTTCACTTAACAGATTATGTTCAGTTCTTCTGGAAGCCATTCTATTGCAAGATATGTCCCAAGTTGTAAGAGATATCATTGCATTTAAATGTACGATTGCCCCTTCAGTGATGTCTTCTGTTTCAGTCGCAAAGCAGCATATAGCTTCGCGGTAGACTACTTCACAACACTTAAAAATCTCACTCCGCTTCGGACGCATGTTACCTATGCTGCTTGGCGGTCCTCTTCTGAATAGTTAGCTGGTCCTCTCAGTGGCCTATCCATTTCATTCTTCTTTTTGCTGTGCTGTAACAGGTGATCTTCACAGGCAGAGATCACTTGTGGAAATCATGGAAATCTCAGGGCAAAAGGGCCTGCAGTTTCTTACTTGTGTTCTGGAGCTCAGAGCTGTGTAGAATATGTGCAGAGCTTTCTGGTCTTCTCTTTACTGTGCCCAGATCTCGACAGAAACACTAATCACAATGTGCAACGTCACTAAATGGCACATCACATGTTCCCTCTTTTGCTGCTGGAAGCAAATGATCTAGTCTTTCAGTGTTCCAGCAGGTGGCTTTAATCAACTGAGCTTTGCTGGACGCAAACTGGGAGATCGAGTCCAGTGATCTGAAGTCCAGCTGCTTCTTGTGAAGTACCAGACAGTCTGTTCTCGCATTAATTGGTGTCATGAATTTGACACGTTCTTGGTTCTATTACAGAGTTAAGAAGTGTGTGCCTCTACCCAGATCCTGAAGCTCCTGCGTAAAGTAGGACATGAGGAGACTTTTACAGTCCTAAATGTTTGAGCAAACAGACAAATTTAGTATGAGAATCATCTTCATCTGTCAATAAGAAGTCTGTCATCTCTCATTCTTTCCTACTCTGTTAATTCCAAATTTTCAGAGGCTCTGTAGAATCTTGATCTCGCTTTGTTGCACACCTCGCCACACGGATGTTTGGAAGCCCTCATTATCCTCTCATGAGCAAGTTCCCAAATAACCTCACGTTACTCTAGGACTGTTTTTTTCTCACTGGTCTCTATCTTACCCAGAAGCTCTTGAAGCTGAGATTGGATGCGTACTGTAGTTTGGTTTAAGCCAACTTCCTTCCTCATTCTCTTGCTTCAGTGTTCTCATTCTTGTTTTTAAGCTCTGCAAAATGTTGATTAAAGGGTGGACAACAATTAAATGAAGAATGACTAGGGTTATTGGTTGGAATCATTTAGTGTGCATGTGTGGAGTCTCTCTTAAAAACAGAAAAATAGTAACGGTTCTTTAAGAGAGGGAGCTGACATGGATACCCCGTTTTTCATCCTCCTGGCTTGAGTGTCTGTAGTTGAAACTGGTGATCATGTTCTGCCTTACATCATGTAACAAGAGTAAGGAATGGTTAGGATGTGAGTATGTCAACAACTAAGTGTGTTTACTATATATAAATATATAGATATAAATCAATAAATTATTGTCTGGTAGGGGAGTAGAATCTGATTCTATTGGACTGTGTATCCTGAAGAACTCATCTGTTTTTTCTCTTCCTTCTGTGTTAAATACAGAAAAACATACTGATACGGTGTGGAAAATACAGAAATACTAATCATTTCTATTAACAAAGGTCTCTGCAATCTTATTAGCTAGGAGGAAGAGAGCCATGGAATATTAGTTTTAGCCAAGCCAGCTGATGTAGAGGATTCAGGATGCATACAGAGAAGGGTTCTTTCAGATTTTGGAAGCACTGTAATTGACCTTAACACTTGGTGTACTCAGGTGTTCTTTAGTCAATATTGCATGTTAAATCAGTGTTTTTGTTTGCTGTATTCTATTTTCCAATTTAATTAGAATGATTTATCACTTACTGTAAACTTGAAATTCAACATTTAGATATATGGTTGCATATTTCAATTTAAATAGGTGCCTGGAATACTTGCTAAGAAATGATGCCAATCCAGGGATCCGAGACAAACAAGGATACAATGCAGTTCACTATTCTGCTGCTTATGGTCATCGCTTATGTCTTGAATTGGTAAGAAAACATATTACAGATGAAAGCTGTAACAGCTGTTCTTACAGAGCATGATGCAAAGGTCAGGGCGTTCCTCCTTCTTCGTTCTTCACCTCTTAGCTTAGGTTGATAGTCTTTTTGTCCCTTGTGATAATAAATATTTAAACTCCTGTTCCTCTTAAAATAGAGGCAAGGTGAGGACCTAAGATGGTAGATACCAGCTTAAAAAGATAATAAATTCTGAGATGAAGAGGTAACGCTGTTTGAGGATATGGGATATTCGTTTTGCTTTGTTTTAAATTTAGGATACACCGCTAATTTTTTTCTTGAGGGCTGAAATAGAATAACCACAGGAATCCCATTGAGGAATGTTAAGAAATTTCACAAATGTCATCTGAAGGAGCAAATAAAAATGTAGGGAAAAGATGTAAAGTAAGAGTGTCTTATAAAGTAGTTCACATAATGCTGAGTTCTTACGGTAATTAATGGCCATACAATAGAATTTTAGATAATAATAAGGCCTCAGGGTAGTTTTTGATGGATCCCTTTGCTTTTGTATGGGATCAAATAACATAACGTGCATGTTATTTGATATGAAATGATTTTATATTTTCTGTGTTGTACAACTTAATATTTTAATACAAACTGTACTTTCCTATTCAAGTGTATTAAAATATGACTTCTGAATGTTTTTAATTTCAGATTGCGAGTGAAACGCCTCTGGATGTTGTAAGTGTATATGATTTCTCACTGTTAAAATACAATACAGAAAAAGGGAGCATGTCATTTAAAAAATACTGTTGCTTATTTTTAGACTTACTCAACCCTTTCTTCAATACCTAGGTGTATTACTTAATTACAATTGCAATTTAGATTAAATTGCAGTAGTTGCAACTCAAACTCTTTAAAAGATCAAAACTGATACAGAATTCCTAAAGAAACTGTAGTTCTATATTTTTCTTTCTAATGGTACTTTTTATTTTTCAATATGTGTATACTGGAAATAGTAGCAATTACTGCTGAATGTTTTTAAAGGGGAGGGATTTTTTCACTCACTCAAACTTTCTCTGTTAAGCTAATGGAAACATCAGGTACTGACATGCTGAATGATTCAGACAACAGAGCACCTATAAGCCCGCTGCATTTAGCTGTAAGTATTTCATTCTTCAGTGGTGCTAGCTTATCTAATTGCAGACAGCACAATTTTGATTTGTTCTTGATTTTTTTGTTGTTGTTCTTAAATAACCCAGTAATAATAAATTAAACCTGAAAAATAAATATGTAATATTCCTAAATGATCTATACAGGATGATTTTTGCATTTCACTTGAAAATTGCTACACAGAACAGCCTTCATTTGGGATCTTATAATTAAGATTTATGTTATAAGTTATATTAAATAAACTTTTAGAAAACTTCTTCTATAAGTAATGATGTTGGTTTTTTTACCATTGTTTGTTACGAAGGATGTTTGTCTATAGTACTTCAAGCAAATTTGCAAAAATAGTAGAAGAGGGAAACTGGTGAAACTGTCTGTAGAAATGAGGACTGAAAGACAGAGTAATCAGCTCAATATGTAGCTTTAATCTTTTCACTGGACTTCCAGCAATGGAAAACCCTCAGTGTACTTTCTGAAAATAGCCCAAGTCTCATGCAGTACATATATTGCTATATATATGACAAAGGGAAAAGTAATCTAATACTGGTAAATGAAAGGAGTTAAAGTCTATTGCTGGAAATGAGTTTTGTTTGGGGACAGAGGTTACATATCCCTGAGTAGAAACTTGAAGTTTATTCTGGAAATTATAAAACCATAGCTGCAGATATTTATTTTCATTACTAACTTTGATGCTCTTCTTGACACATACCAGCAGAGTATTGTCTATGTTTTGGTTTGCTTCTGATTCTTATATATCTATTATGGTCTCTTAATGTTTTGTTTGCTAATGCCCTTCTGTTTTTACCAGTTATGGTTACTGTAGCTATTTGTATTGCATTTTTTTATCTTCAAAAAAATAGACTTTTTCTTTTTTAATATTTTGTTTAAAAAATAGTAGGAATTAGTTATGTTTGCATGTGCTTGTCACTTGCAATAATGTAACTAGCATGAACAATGAAACCTGCAGTATTCAAAATACCTGTGGCTGTACAAATAGGAGACAGAGACAATTTTCTGAAAGTACTTTGTTGCTGACTGAAAGCGTGAAATGAAAAAACACCACCTTCCTGCTGAAATTATTTTTGAAAGTAGCTGTTACTATTTTGTAACTACTTACGTGCTGTATCAGGAGCTCTTCTACATGTTAAAACAAAAATACTGTCTTCACAGTTTCATTTATGTCATCCTGGTAAGAAGGGGGGGAAATGTGAAGGACAGGAAACCTAACAAGTTTTTTTTTTATTCTCTTAGGCCTACCATGGCCACCACCAAGCTCTGGAAGTGCTGGTACAGTCACTGCTGGACCTTGATGTGAGGAATAACAATGGAAGGACACCACTGGATCTTGCTGCCTTCAAGGGACACGTGGAATGTGTAGATGTGCTCATTAATCAAGGAGCATCAATCTTGGTGAAAGATTATGTTGTAAAGAGAACCCCAATACATGCTGCAGGTTTGTGCTAACTGATAAACTCTAAAATTTGGGCTTTTGAAATGGATCATCTTCATATTTAGAAGTCTTCATTTTTAATGTTCTAAGAAATAGTGTTTAGGAATGGATTATGTCTTTTTTAAGTTACAGTTAAGGTATATAGACTTAGGTTAATACTTACAGACCTATATGGTTAATTTAAGGTATAGATTTAACCCTGTTGTTAACCCCATAAATCGTTCCAATTTGAGGAATGCTGTTCCACGCTACTTTCTAAACAGGTACATGCAATGGCTTAGGTTGGAAGGGACATCTGAAGATTTAGTTGCAACCCATGGCATTGTCCTTGTCCATTCAACTAGCAAGGCTAGTTGTACTGACAGGTGTCAAAGATGTGTTCTTATTTCTCTCCTCATCTTTCACACAGCCCAAATTTAGATACATGAACTGTGTTGCCTGTCTTGGCAGTAAAATGCTTCTAAAAATGACTGGAGTCTTGGAGAATTCTATCAGTTTGCAAAGAGACATGAAAACTGTGCTTTGTTTTTTCCATGTTTTTAAATCACTCCTTGCTGCATGTTTTCAAATAACAGCAGTCCTTTGCAGTATTTTCTCACTGCCTTTACTAGAAACCATCTATAAATTTACTTTCTCAAAGTCTGGCATTCATGCTTCATTCTCATTTTTTCCTGTCTTTGAAAGTAGGCTTATTTAAATTGACATTATAGTTATGATGTTACAGAAATGTCGCAGTAAAAAGAGCATTATGTTCAAAGCATCATTATTCTAACTGCTTCATTTGTTCAGCTCTGAGCACAAGCTATTTGACTTAGCTCCTCCTAACTTCTGTTACCATTTCTGTCAACTGGAGAGTCATGAATTGCCACCGTTCTTACGTGGACTGAATAGAGCAGCTGTGTGCCAGAGATACTTTCCCTTCCAACAAGCATTCATTTGTCTTTCATGAGTTGCATTTAAATGTGATTCCTCATTTCTCTTTCTCTCTCTTTCTTTCTCTTTCTTTCTCTTTCT
>CM021732.1:36914484-37148004 GCA_011075105.1 Heteronetta atricapilla | reverse complement strand
TCCCTTTCTTTACTACTTGGTTAATCCTTCTGCACACTGTTCCGTTCCCTTTCTTTCTAAATGTGCTTTCAGTTATCATTTCATAACTATGCACATGCTACGCTTGCTAACAAAGCCCACGTATGATTGGCTAGGTATGTGTTTGCTTGTTTTAGGGCACATGTAAAAGTTGTGCTAATGATTATATTTGATTACTGCTTCTTGTGGACATTGCATAAGTATATACACGTGGTTAAATGCGTGCAACCTCATTTATACATGAAAAACAAATGCCTGCTAGGAATTGACAGTTGGAATTGATTCTTTGTAGTACTGTATAATCTAGAGATAATAATAAGATGATTTCTAAAATAATTATTGAATGTTCATATTCGTTGATTTTAATTTAAGTTAAAATAATGATAAAGCTGTACGCTGTGTTCTCAAGTTACTGGGCTTTAGTGTGAGCAAGTTACTGGTCTATTTGAGCTGCATACTCAAAGGCAATTAATGTTAAACTTATTTTAATGATGTTTTACAGCTACAAATGGTCACTCAGAATGTTTGCGACTATTGATAGGAAATGCAGAGCCACAGAATGCAGTGGACATTCAAGATGGAAATGGACAGTAAGTTTAAAAGATACATTCTATTCTTCACAAGTTAATGCATTTTATAACATGCAGTAAACTAAATAAGTATTTTACATTAGTGATTTTTCATGTGTTACTTTCAAAGGAGATGATATATGAACTAGGACAAATGACAGTGCATATTTTGCTATACACAATTTTGGCAGTGAAAAATAGCCTGTTCAGTGTTATTCTAGTAACTTTAGCAAGAATTCTGAATTAGTGGAAATTAATTTATTTTCTTGAATCTAGTGGCATTCTTGGAGTGCAGGTAGTGCTAGAGAAGCTTATAGATGGTCTATATTTTGCAAGTGTTCTTCAGAAGGATAGAAGCTGTTACATATATTTCAGCCAGCCCTTGTCCGTTAAATTTCCATGTAGATTTCACTTCATTTCACTCTCTGTGTAGGACTCCTCTGATGTTGTCAGTTCTCAATGGGCACACCGACTGCGTTTATTCACTCCTTAACAAAGGAGCAAACGTAGATGCCAAAGACAAGTGGGGAAGGACTGCGTTGCACAGAGGGGTAAGAGAATGTACCTTTTCTGTCCTTTCCAGTATTATACGTAGTAATTTCAAATACAGATTTAGTTTGTCATGTTAATAAATTTCTCATCATTTTCATCATGCCAATTTTAGCTTTCAGTTGTCTTTTTAGTTGCTTTCAAGGCTAGCTTTTGCTTGTTTGCCACATACCCTCAGAATTCTGTTGGGTTTCCCAAGTAATCTTACTATATACATAATCTTGCTATAAATAGTTGACTGGTATCAAAGTACCATTTTGTCATGGGGTAGGGTTTGTATTAATGGGAGGAAGCAAATCAGAAAGTCATGATGTATGCTATCGGCCCTATAGATTTGTTTTTCAAATTTGTGCCATATACGATCACTGAATGAGCCCTGAAGATTTGTAGTTTATTCAGTATCATTCCAAGAAATCATCCTGTCATGAATATAATAATACATTGCCATTTTTCCTACAGAATGGCTGTTTCAAGAAATAAAAATAATAACTGCACTTACTTCATTATTACTTAAATTAAGACATTGCCTGTAGTTTGCCTGCTGTGGTTATGCACCTTGGCTCGCTCTCTGTGTGAATATTTGCAAACATACTATTTCGTCTCTCTCTCTCTCTATTTCTCTCCCAGGCAGTTACTGGGCACGAGGAATGTGTGGAAGCATTGCTTCAACATGGTGCTAAGTCCTTATTACGAGACTGTAGGGGGCGAACCCCTATACACTTGTCAGCTGCATGTGGCCATATAGGTGTCCTGGGAGCTCTCTTGCAGTCAGCTACATCTGTGGATGCAGTACCTGCAATAGCAGACAATCACGGCTACACATCGCTGCACTGGGCCTGTTACAATGGTAAACATGTTCTTCGGTTTAGAAGCATCTTGGGGGGAACTGACTTGGCATTTTTGTTGTTTTATTAGTTCCAGAACAGCGTAATCACCACATAGTTATAACTTCCTCTTCAATGAATTAAGCATTGACAGTGTTTTCACTTCAAATCTTATATGGAATATGATGTTAAATGTCAGAATTCTCACAAAATTAATAAAAGCAGCCAAAAGTTTGAGTGAAAAGATACGGAACAAAACAATGCTGTTGGGTACAGGGTGTACCTATGGCAGGTCTTGGAAATCATTTCATAATAAAGATTTGTAATCTACTAACTTTGCTAACTTTTATTCATGGAGGCGCCGGTCATTTAAGGACAACTTTAATGTTGGCTAATACATTTGTATATATTTTATTGTATTCTGCAGTTAGTCATGCAGTTAGTCTCATTAATTATAATTAGTGAAGACAAGTGACAGAGGGAAGTTGCATATACAAATAGTTCTGAAATCCTTATGTAGAAAGCATCTTTTTAACTTAACTAAGCAAAGTTAAATTGTAATCAGAGTGGTGTCAAGAAGTACCCAGGTGGTTTTTGCTTTTGTTTTATATATATATATATATTGCAATGTAACCTGTTCTGTCGTTCATTTTATTATCTTCCCGGAAAGAAAGGTATTCATCAATTAGAGAATTATGAAGTGTACATTTAACTCTTATGGCTTCCTCCATTTTCAAGAGTGACCTCAGTGTCCGAATAAAACAGAACTGAAATATTATTGATTTACAGAATGAAAATTTTTACAGAACTTGTGAAAATGCAAATCTTCAGATGGTGCTGATTGGTGAACTAATCTTCACTGCATATATGCAGCAAAGAGCAAACAAATGTTTATAATTGTTAGCTACCTGTACACTGGTATGCTGTAGAATTTTGAGAATAATACTATGATAGGTTGAATGTGTTATTTTTAAGCTGTTGCTGTGACTTGGCTTTTCTTCAGATTTAGCAAGACAGTGGAAAAAAAATCCTCATATGGTAGAGGCACTTTCATTTACACTTAGTGATGAATGTACAGAAGAGTTTGATAGGTGAAGATGTAAAGAACTAAACTGAATGTTCTCCGTGTTCTTCAGACAGCATGAGATCCCTTTAAATTTCACAAAGTTTATGTTGTTAAATATCACTCTGATTTTCTGGATTCTATAAATGTCCTAGTTTCTGAGCATATGCCTATCAAATATATAGCCTGTGTGTCTTTAAAACTTTCAGATAAATCATTGCTTAATCTAATTTGGATAAATGCTTATGTTCTAATCCATAAGTAGATATTTTCCCTTTTTTATAATGCCTAACTTTACATTTTCTTTAGGTCATGACAGTTGTGTAGAGCTCCTCCTGGAACAGGAAGTTTTCCAGAAAATGGAAGGAAATTCTTTCAGTCCGTTGCATTGTGCTGTGTAAGGAAGAGCAAAATTATTCTTTATAGATTTCATCACAGTATTTAACAAAAGATTTATCATTCTGTAAATAACAGTCTGTTTAATTTTTTATAGGATAAATGACAATGAAGGTGCTGCAGAAATGTTAATTGATACACTAGGTGCTGGCATTGTAAATTCAACAGATTCAAAAGGAAGGTAAGTATGCATCTGTGTAATGAAAAAAAGTGCATAATGGTTCCATCAAATGCTAAATTCTGTCATTATTTTGTTTTTAATGGCTCTTAATTATTCCTTCCCCCTCTTTTTATTCTTGGATGATTTTTTATTCTGTGCTAGAAATTTTAGAATGATTTTTTTTAATCCTGTTCTGATTCAGTAAACTTGAATTCGCTTTTTAATGTGTAGACAAGTTCAGGCACACTTAAAACTGCATCACTTTGTGGGTAGTATTTTATGTGTATTTTTTTCTGAATCAAATTACACCTGTATTATAAACTACACAGATAATAAAGTGACATGTATGAAACTTGAAGGTGATTATCTAAAGGCACCAGCCACAACTCCAGCAGTACTGATACTAAATGTTCAACTGCCCTGTCTTTTGTACCTGCATGATCACAGTCACTATTTCTCTTTGTATGAATTAGAAAGCCAAGCTGAACGTGACCATGTTGTCTTTCGATTTATTGCAGGACTCCTCTTCATGCAGCAGCTTTTACAGATCATGTCGAGTGTCTACAGCTTCTGCTCAGTCACAACGCTCAAGTAAATGCTGTAGATGCTTCGGGGAAAACACCTTTAATGATGGCTGCAGAAAATGGGCAGACAAATACAGTTGGTAAAGGGAAATTTGTATGCATTTCAGCTAAGTCTGTTAGTCTTACTGCAGATAAAGTTGCCTAGTAGTTACGTTATTGTGGTTATATTTTGTCAAAGTAACACTTTCATTTTGCACAAATGTAAGTTCTTAAAACTTTGCAGAATGTGCTTTTAGTTAATGCAAATCTTTATTTCCCCCAGAGGTGCTGGTTAGCAGTGCTAAGGCTGATCTGACTTTGCAAGACAGTTCTAAGAACACAGCCCTCCATTTGGCTTGCAGCAAGGTGCGTGCATAGTCTCACTTCATCAGCACTGAGCTTTGTGTTATCAAGCGTTGTTTGCAGATAATAACTTTGAAAAGGCATTCAAAGCTATTTTTGAAGAGTATTTGTTATATGACAATTGTTTGTTCTGTATTAAGGGTCATGAAACTAGTGCCTTGTTAATACTGGAGAAGATTACGGATAGAAACCTCATCAATGCCACCAATGCAGCCTTGCAAACGTATGTATCAGCAGTGAGTGTTTTGTCAGATTAGTTTTTGGTGTTTCTGCTAAAACCAGTAACTTGCTCATGAAGTGGAATAATTTTCATTTTTTTTCCAAATTGGTTTAATTTTGACCGAATTGCTTAATACAAAGAGTTGAACCAACTTGAATTGAAAAGGTGTTGCATTCAAATTTAAAGTTCAAATTTTAGCTGCGTAAAAATGATAACTCTTATTGTGATTCAGGGAATCCTGTGTGCGCTTACTGCAATCCACTGACATTACCTGTTAACCAGTATTGTTGTTTTCCAAATGATCTAATTTTTCAATTAAAATTCACTTGAGTTAAACTTACTAGAGTCATATTAAGATTTGCTCTTCAAAGCTAGCTATCAAAAAAACCTAGCTGAAGTATGCTTTTATTCTTCTGCATGCTTTCTATGCATGCAGAAAACATCTCTTGTTACTGAGATGGAAGACTTTTTTTTCTATTCAACATTATAGAGAATGTAGTGTTCTCAATGCTTTCTCAAGCTCAAGTAGAATTAAGCCTATTTAGTCCAATTATAGAGAAAGCTTAAAAATGTATAAGCGTGTCATACTGTGTAATATAATTCAGGATGGGCTATTAAAATGTCTCGTCTGCGTTTTTTTCTTTTTTTAAGACTGTATCTGTATTTTAGGCAATATTTGACACCTGATATGTAGCTGAGTTATGCACATGAATTGTTAGACTGCTTTCATAATAGTATCAAATAGGCCATTTAGGAAATAAATTTTCTGTAACGTTTAAGTAACTAGAGTATTTTTCTGGCCTTGCATCCCCTCTGCAATCTGTCATGTTCAAACCCCTACAGTTTCACCAACTATTCAGAGATCTGCTTGAACCTAAGGAGTTAAGATAGTAAGACTTTCCTTCCTGTGCTCTTGCTGCTCACCGTGGTGCACCTCAGGCAGTGGAAATATCCAGAAAGCAGGAAGGGGATTAATTGCCCCATTTCTGGCTTGAACAGGAATATCCAGAGAGAAGGAAAAGCAAAAATGAGATGGGAACACAAGTGGGAAAGTATACTACCACAGGCTCATCTAATTCCACCCACGTGCCTTGGCTCATAGAGTCCGATCAACAGATGTTGTGGGGAAAAATAGGTACATATTCGCACCTCCATATAATGTTTATGTAAATTTCAAGATTTTAATAGTTGTTTAAAATGTTACTGGTTTAGCAAATGTTTTTCAGTACCTAAACTGACTTTGGTCTAAACAGCATTCATTATAAACAGTGTCCTTCCTACTTGGCGGCACGATGAGCATTGCAATTGCTGGCTCCATATGAAAATGTTTTTTTTACATTTTTCATTGTATCAGTGGTGTTCAGTAGTTCTTGAATTTTAATACTTTCACCTAAGCACAATAGATACAGCTTCCCCTGTTTGTGTATTCTGCATTTCTGTTCTCTAAGTGGGACAATTGTTTTCGAATCAAAATACATTTCAGTTAATTCAAACAATTTTAAGAACCTCAAAACGAATGAAGAGCAATATAAAGCAGAGTGGAAGTAAGCTGATTATTCTGTTTCCTGCTGAGTGGTGACAGGATCTATTTAAGCCGGGGGAAGGTGTAATTAGAATAGTTGAGGTAAGGCTATGATTTCCTTGATAGATCAAGTCACCACAAAACATTTATGGTTAATAGTCTGAGGTTTTGAAAAGTAATTTGTTTTTCTTTTTGCCTCATGCATTATAAATTTTTCATCTCCAGTCACAATGGAATATAGTGGTTTCTAAAAGGCAGATAGATTAAATGCTTCTGCATCTCTGAAAAGCATTTGTATGCAATAAAATGTGACTAGCATGCTGCTGTTTGTATTTGAATGATTATTGCTAGTGACACACAGTAACTCTCAGATGAGACACTCACTGTTAAAATAGTGAGGGATTTATTAATAGTAAAGTATATTTTTTCTAACTTTTTGGTGTGATAAAGCACATAAATAGGCACGTCATTTCTAGCAGCTACTTCCCCACAGTGTGTTTCCATAAAAAGAGAATAGAAGTGCACAATTATTATTTTATAGTTTATTGGCAGTGAGGAAAGAGATTTGCAATCTTTTTTCTGATCCTGGTTATTGTATATGCTGTATTTGGGCAATGTGTAAATAACATAGAAATACTTTGATAATCACAGATGCAAGCTACCTGTGTTAGTTATTATCTTGTTCTAAGGTTTATATACCAGTTTGCTTGCCTCCACAGACCTCTGCATGTTGCTGCTCGGAACGGACTAACGGTTGTAGTTCAAGAACTTTTAGGAAAGGGAGCGAGTGTACTTGCTGTAGATGAAAATGGTAAGAACAAATTTAACTTTGGTTCCCCACAAGGAACTGTGGTTTTAACTCAGCTCACTGAAAAGCAACAACCACTTGGAAATTTCATATAATACTTGCAGTCGGTTCCCCCATACAAAAAGAGTTGTGTTGATGATGGATCATTTTAGAAAAGCCGTAGAAGTGTAAGGAGAACGAAAGCTTTCAGAACAATACAGGTCATGGTATAGAAAGGTTTGGTCTGATAATGTATATGCTATAAATACACTTGCTCTGGTGTACTGGAAACAGAAAAACATAATACTCAAAGTAAAATAAAACTTTCAGCTGTTAAGCTGGATTGAATTGCCATCCATTTTGTCAGGTGCTAGTTTTGTACTGGTGCTAGTTTTTAAAAGCAAGTATGAATTACTGGTCTTGGTAACTGGGTCTCAAGTTACCAGCTCATTAGAGTGTTTTGTTACACAGGAGTAAGAAACAGTAGCTGCTTTATCACAAAGAATAAATTCTGTAGCTTATAGGGACAAAAGAAAATTAGATCTACTGACTTCTTATTTGAATATTTTCACATAAGGAATCTGTGGTCCTCCAAAACTGTGCTGTTAAGAGATACTCCTGTTCTTCTGCTATGCTCCAAAATGGCTTTAAAACGAAAGCAGTAGCTGTTTTTTTTTTTTTTTTTTTTTTTTTTTTTTTTTGTCTGTTTTCCTCCCAGAAAGAAGGATGTGTCTGATTAATAGTTCTGATTAGATTTCCGTTTTGGAAAGATTTTCCTTTCTTGATGTCTACTGTGATTTTCCTTTTACAGTGTTTCTCAAATTACGCTGCTTAAAGTGATTTAAAGATCATTCCTCCCCTAAAATAGGGCATGCAGGGGTAACTGCTAAATGAAACTCCCAAAAGCGAAAAGATGGGTTTTTGCTTCTCATCACAAGTGTGCTAATTGGAGACATGATCTGTATTTTTTTGGTGGGCTTTTCATGTGTAGCCAGTCAGCCCAAGGATAGAGCAGACCTTTGGCATAACAGAGAAAAAAGTGGTTTGCAAAGAAGTCCCGTTTCTCTGGCAGCTTGGGGATCCAACTGTAACGTGTTGAACTTCTTTTTAATTCTGCTAATATTTTAAATTTTAAAACAACTCTGAGTGCTACCTACTCTAGTTCCCCTCTGTGGTTCCTAGCATTTCTTTCTAGCAGCACTTTGTTTATAAAATCTTAAGACCCCTTAAGAATATTGCTAATGAATTCTTCGTCTCTCAGGTGAATGTGCCAGCTTAAAGTTCAGTGTACACAAAGTGATGAATGCTTCAAGCTGTGAGAGAGCCAGGGAGATACTTCTGGGATTTATCAGTTTACCTATTTTACCTGCCATTGTACATTTTTATTAATTCTTAGAAGTATTAGTGTGTCAGCACTTTGCTAAACCTGTTGCAAAACTTTTCTTAATTTCCATAGTACACCTTTCATGTTAAATGGAAAAGCTGGCAGCAGCAATAGCCACGCTCTACTTTGGGTCTACTTGTCTTGGATTTTCACTACTGCTCGAGTGTGAGTGTTTCCAAAGCAAAAAGAAAAAAAAAACAGTTGCATTATTTATTTGATCCTAATAAAGCACAAATGTAGACAAACTTAGGGTGCTTTTTAATTATTATTATTAGAAAGCCTTGACAGAGTACGATTCCTTCCTTTTTGAGGGCGGGAGGGTGAAAGCTATCTGCTTAGCAAGACTGAAGAAACAGGTACTGGCATGTTATGCATCAATACTGATATTCTCTAACGTAGCTCAGATAAAAGTAGTGATCTGCCACACAAGCTTAATGTTTCAGATAGAACTAGATGAAATTGGAGGTAAAGTTTCAGTTATTTTCCATGGCAGCGCATCTTGATATACAGAAAATGTATCAAGCAAGATCTTTGCTTGGTATGGTGATCCCCCTTTAGCTTTGAGATTGACCCTTGCTATAAAGGCTGCACTGAGGTGTGGTGTTGTTTTTGTTGTTGCTTGTTTGTTCTTGTTGTTTTTTGTTCTTTTCGGTTTACAAGTGAAATTTATCTACCTTTACAAGCGTATTTATCTATTTGTGTGAAACTGCTTCATAGCTCTCTGCTGCTGTATCTGAGCTACAGAAAATTACTTGACTGAAAAAACAATGAGCTTTTAAAAAGGAAACCAGCTGTACTCCAATTCTCCGCATTGTAAAAGCTCTATATTTCAAATCATACCACTTGTTACAGAGCATCTCTTGATGTGGTGAGAACACTTTTGAGAGGTTTAAGAACAAATGTCTTCGGAAAAAATGTCATCTTCCAGGTTCCCAAAAGATTTCTTGCAACTGAAAGAACAAATTATCTGTGCAGTATGCTTCCGAGACCTAGTCATGCTGAGGGTTCATGCTTATTTCTGTACCAGTTCTCACTGAAGTTTTCCAGTTCTTTACCCATGGTTCCAAGATGGTCTTGATTAAAGTTTGCCATCAACCGCATCTGAAAAAAGTATCTTGAATTTTACATTATTTATGCAAGTTTACCTGTCTTGAAAGAAATTACTACCTTTTTCTTTCATTTGGTACCAGCCAAAGCTTTATTTTTGGTCACTTAGTCAACTTTTCAAGTTTTTTGTTTTGGTTTGGGGTTTTTTGCACTATTTAACTTTCTAGGCTAGCTAGATTTCCTGGGGCTCTGTGTTTTATTAGTGTGCATTAGTCTTACTAGGACTTCTGTGTGTCATATTAGTGCGTGCCACAACAGTGGAAGAACTCCTGGGATTGGCAAAATGAGGAGGTTTATGTCATTTTCTGGATTCATCATTACTGTACTCATTGGCCTATCAATGCTTCAAAAATAAAAAAGTGGAAAAGAGAAAAATGTGGCTAGTTCTTTCCAAGAAAGAAAAGAACTAGCTCTGGAGGGACCTTTTAACAGCCTTACAATACCTAAAGGGGGCTACAGGAAAGCTGGGGAGGGACTCTTTGTCAGGGAGTGTAGTGATAGGACAAGGGGAAAAGGCTTTAAACTAAGAGAGGGTAGGTTTAGATTAGATACAAGGAGGGAGTTATTCACTATTAGGGCAGTGAGACACTGGAAGAACTTGCCCAGAGAAGCTGGCACTGGAAGTGCCCAAGGCCAGGCTGGATGGGGCTTTGGGCAACCTGGTCCTAGGTGTCGCTGCCGCTGGTCGGGGGTTGGAACTATATGGTCTTTAAGGTTCCTTCCAACCCAAACCATTCCATGATTCAAGTTTTCCTTTGCTCATATGCTGGTTTTTACTTGAGGTCTTCTCCTATTTTCTGGAAGATTTTTTTCTTGTAAATGCTTACCAGATGACTCACGTCTCAGATGACTTTCTTCTCTTTCCCAAGTGTAAGACTTCATTCAGTTTATCTCAAGAACTTTCTTTGCACTGACCACATTAATAAACCTCTGATTTTCCTGTAGGCGCCTTCATGGAAACTTTGAAATCCCAGGGGAAGGAGCAGCTCTGCACTTGGGCAGGGAGAGCACTGGTCTTGAGGCCACGTTCAGCACACAAACTCTATTTTCTGTTGTGCTAAAAAGCTGTGTGATAGTGATTTTTTTTTTCCCCAAGAAGTACACAAGTATTCAAGATCTTAGCAAGTAGCAACCTTTACAAAAAACAGCCCACCAACCTCTGGGATGTTTTTGTAACTAAAATCTTTTAAAAAAAAAACAAACTGATAATGCATTTAATTTTAAGTTCTCTTTATTTTAAACAATGCAGAGTTAAGTAATGTAAAATATTTTTGGAGCTGAAAGCTGACATGATCTTGGAGAAATCTGTACGTTGTCTTTTTGTTTGAAGTGACAGTTGTGTTTTTCCTTGCCTTCCAGGTTACACACCAGCTTTGGCCTGTGCACCCAATAAGGACGTTGCTGATTGCCTAGCTCTCATCCTGTCCACAATGATGCCTGTTTCATCGAGCAGCACATTGCCTTCCTTTACGTTCAATACCATCAATCATTACACCAACACCTCAAAAACTGTCACCTTCGATTCCTTGCCAGTCATGAGGAGTGACCATAGCTCTTATTGTACTTTCAACAATATTGGCAGGGAGGACGGCTACCCCTATACAGAAGAAGACGAACTCAATGACTCTGATTCTGAGACCTATTGAACGCTTTATTTTGTAGGTCTGAAGAGTGAACCCTAAAGCTGGAAAGTCAGCAGACTTGGGCTTTTCAAAAAAAAAGCTGTCAGAATTTGAATACAAAAAGAAGACAGACCTTTGAGAAGATGTTTTTTTTTATTGTGGTTGCATATAAAAAAAAATCTGTGAGACTCTAGGGGGATTTTTAAGAGCATATTTTGCAGAAGAAGCATAAATTCTTGAATAAGTACTTGGAATCCATGGCAAAAAAATTCAAATAAAGAATGTCAAAACTGTTTTATTTAACCGTTCTACCATTCTGTTTCTGGTGCCAGGAGTAATTTCTGCAGACTAGGCACCCTTCTTGATGTAAATGATCAACACTATTGTACAACACAAAGGATGCTAGATTTAAATATTGTCAATAAAACTAAAACCATTTTGAAGGCAATAAATGAGTTTGGTACAGTAGGCATTGTTTGTGCTGCAAATTGCCAAAGGACCAAATAACTTAAAGATTTTTTTTTTTTATTAAATACCTTTTTTGTGAAAACTGGAATAGGTTATTTGAGAAGTTGTTTTAACCTTAATCACTTCTGGGAAAGAAGCTTAGATTTGGTTTTAAGTGTTGATTTATTTTTTTTATCATCTAAAAGCCTTCCGACACGATTAAATGTACCATGAAAGAAAGCAGATGTATTTTTAAGTTTTGTTTTTCTTTTAGTTGAAATGAAAATGAACTTGTCATACTTTTATAATACTAAAATTAAACCAGCTAACAAGGTGAAGTCAGGGTGAAAAATGTACAGTGTAATAAACAAGGGAAGGGGAGGGAGCCGTGGGAGGGAAACAGTAATTGTTGCACAGTTTTAGATTTTTTAACTTTTGGGTTTTGGATTGAGATTTTTTTAATTTAAAATACGTGAGTAACTTGGAAACTATGAAACTGCATAAAAAAATTGAAATGAAACGTCTTGACAACCCTGTTGTGACTGAGAGTTCTTTTCAACAATTTGTCCACTTCCTTATATCATAAAATTGTACGTACGATTCAAGCTGTATGTCCCTATCACTTTTTTGTTTTTAAAATCCTGGAGTTACAGGGGAGGGGGAGGGGAAGGTGAATTTAAAAGTATATTTCCCTATTAGCAAAAAGTACAATGTCTGGTCTGTGGGAAGAGCTGTGTATCTTTGTTGTGCTCCATTTAGAAAGTGAACGGCAGAAGCAGGTCCCTGTAATGTAGTTCAGACTTGCCCGAAGATTTTTTCTTTTAATTTATAACAGACTACTGTGGTTTTTTAATTGCCTGAAAAATGAAAAACTGACATCATAAGCTAAAGTTTCATCTGTTAAATATGAGTATTTACTTTATTGGGCTCTGCTTTACCTATAACTGTTACTTTTCAAGTGAAATTGCTTATGTACATGCAAGAAATACTTGCATGTCCTGGTAAAGTACAAATAAATTACTACAAACTGATTCCAATTTCCTTTTTATCCTTTTTGTATTGTGAAACTGGAAATCTTTATGATATTGTAAATTATCAGCTGGTTTTCTGAACATAGTGTGGAAACACGGGACAATATTTTGATCGATTTGATAATTTTGTGGGTTTTTTTGAAGAATTAACGAGCATGTACATAGAAATAGTGACTGCTTGAATACTGTATTTACCTGCACTCTTGCAGTACTTCAAGATTCCTGTATATTTTGCGGAGTATAATAAAACCCAAATGTGAGTTCTGCTAATGAATAATTTATTTGTATCTAGTAAGCAGTAACGGCAAAGTCTCTTTTGTTCAACTGTTAGAATTCATAAAATCTACTTCACAAAGGCTTTGCAATTCTAAAGTGAAGGTGAGCCATTGGAATTTAATTGTAAATGTCTAATTAATTCATTCCTCTACGCTTCCTTTTAAATATTACTTTCTTTCGTTTGTGCTTGATTTGGTTGTTCGTAGATACAGTGTGTTTGTCTTTGAACAGAATTAGATGACTTCAGGGAGATCGTGATTTCTCTTTTCTTCCCTCTGAAGCTCTCAAAGTGCAGGGCTACGTGGGAGTGATCGACACGCCTCAGCCAAGCTCCTCGGAAGATCCGCGTTAGTCTGCCTTGAGATTCACTGCATCTATTTAAATACCAAGGCTGAAACAGCATGGATCCATTTCTCCTCGTATTTTTGTGGAAAATCCGAATCCGAACGCCAAGTTGCACCCGTGTTACTTGAAAGGTAACTAATTGGATGTTTCTGTTAATGAAGCCGTCCAATTTTGTTGTTCCAAACAAACTGTGTGATGATGTTAATAGGCTTTTATTATCCAGGGTTGACTTTTGTTGGACTTCAAGATGTCCTGTGCTCTCAGCGGGTGCTGTCTGCTGCCGTAGGACAGTTTATAGGAAGGACGCTCCTACCTTACTTGAAATATTAGCAAGGAAGCAGAAACAGAACTATTCGTGTCTGCCACATGCCTCGATGACTGAGGGGAAAAACTTGGAAGGTGTTGAATTGAAAGTTAGATTCAAATATGGAATACAAATGGAAAAAATAATGCTGTTAAAAACCTGTATTACAGTCAGAAATTACGCCTCCTATAATTCGTTACTCCTCACATTTTGAGGGAGAAAACTTTTTTCGCCATGTTAAATTGCCTTACTTGTAAGTTAAAAAGAAGTTCAGTGAACTTTCTAGGGTTAAAGATGTCCGACGTGTGTTACAAACCACTAACTCCATTGAGGGATTCAGAGCTGCGTGTATCTCACTAGAATTTATCCAGTGAACGTGTGGATTTCAATTTGCATTTGGATGTTCCGTACTGCTGGTATAGGTTGGACAGTAACTGAGTAACCGTGCCTTGTAAGTGATAACTGGGGCTACTACTAGAACACGGTCTTATTCCAGAAACGGAAAAGTTTGTTTAAAGAACGTGTTACCCTTGTTTGAGGCTACTTCATTAATGAGAGCTCACCAAACAGAAGGTTCCTTGTTGCTGGAAAACAAATAATGCTGTCTGTAGTCGGTATGGCTGCTTTTCTGTTTGTGTTCATACCTGAATGGAGGCCTGTTTCCTTCCAGAAAATGACGTTGGGTCCCGCATTTTTCAAAATAAGTCCTACTTTCTTTTTTCTTTTTTCTTTTTTTTTTTCTTGTACAGATTAATAGGGCACCATTACTGTTACAACCTTCATCCAAACACCCTCTTGGATTTTCACCAAGAGAGAGCAGAGAGGCTTGGCTGGACTGCTGAAGCTCTGGACAACGAGCTCTGGTCAGCTCTTTGTGTTCTCTGACTTCTTTGATGTTTTATGGACTTTTCAGTTCTCAGGATATATGTTCTGCAGGAGAAAATGCCACGTTAGGACAGAACCCACCAGGCTGTGCTGTTACTTTCAGAGTACACTGTGTTCATGTAAATGCTTGATGCTGTTAGAAGAATCGTTCTTCTTATTTATTGATTTATTTTCCTTTCAGGCATGACCCGTTTGTAATCAAAAAGATTTTTCTTATAATACTGTGTGGAGTCTTGTCTCCTACTTCGTGTTTCGTACTTGTTGCTTCTCCAGCACCAAATCTCTCCAAAACAATCATACAAATATATTTGGAACAATCAGAGCTTAGAAATATGCATGTTTTAAAACTTGGATCGTTTTTGGTTTTTCTGGTCATATAGTTTCTACCTTAAAATTCTGACTTGAATTGTCTACCAACCTACAGAATTAAAAAATGTTTGGTTTAAAAAAAAAATTAACGTTTCAAAAAGAAGGACTTCTAAGCTGCTCCACTTAACATCTGAATAATGGGCACTAAGGATCCCAAAGCTGTTACCTGTATGTCAGATGACTAAAACAGAGCAGGAGATAATGTTTATAGATTTTTACCCCATAATTCTGTTTTGAGAGGAATTGTCCTTCCCGTCTTGCTTAGAGATTCTGTCTGTTTGAAAACAACAAATACTGCAATAATCCAAATAAATTATTCTATTTATTTTCTACTTTGAGAGAGCAAGAACAGTCATTAGAACCAGTTGGTTTGATATAACACTAGTGTTGTTCGGGTAGATGAGCTTCTTTAATTAAAAAAAAAAAAAAGTTTGTGGTGAGCTTTCTGTTAAATATGTAGTAACTGGGTGAGCAGATAGGCCCGTAAAAAGATTGCAAGAAGTGAATACCATAACTGTACAAAGGGTTGTTGTCTTTGTTCTCTTAGCTTTGAGAAGTTTTATCACATGGATCATCACAGAACATTTTTAATAGCACCAGATGTCCGTGGCACTTCCACTCCCTAATTCCATCAGTGGGTCAGCGAGGTTCACGTCTTAAAAGCAGAAAGCTAAATCAAAAGGCTAAGCGTTCAGGGAAACAGCAGTTCTGCAGAAGAACTGGAGGACATGCTCTTTGCTCGGAGCAGCACACAGCAGCAGCAAGGGAGGTCCATGGGCTTCCCTGGCTGCAGCAGGAGGAGCTGGGGAACAGCTCTCCTCACTTCCCACCACTGCTCTGTGACTCTGATGGTACTCAGCCACTTCCCAACGGAAAGGCCACGTTGCTTTTGGTTCAAAAGTCTTGATTCAAGATGATGATGATCCCTGATTGATCCTGACTGGATTCAGAATATTAACCTTGCAGAAAAAGGGCCTTTATCGTGTCCTAACAAGTAAAGAGTTTTAACACCACCTCCCTAGGTCCAGATTTAAATTCAGCAAAGCACACATTTTAATATCGGGGCAAAAAGCAAGTATTTAATTTCTTGAAGTTGGTCCAGCAAATTTATATAAATCCTTAAATCAGAGATTGACTGGTAGTTATAGTCTCTTGTGGTAATCTCCCAATGGTTTGGGATAAATTTCTCATAATCCTTTAATATATTGTAAGAGTTGATAGGACTTAGAGAAAATTTCTTTCAGATTAGGGTTAAAAACCTTTATTTATAAATCTGTAGCTGTGACTGTACATAAATTTGACAAGAATTTGTGAAACACGGGTCTGTCTCCTTTACAAATCGAAACCAGAGATGTCAAATGGAAAGAGACATAATGTAGGTCTCTTGGTTTCTATTTGTTCAAGCTGATAGCTTTAGCTTCTTTATTTTTCTGTAGCCATTTTCTCACTATAACATTTCCATATTCTGAAGACTTAAATTCAAGGAACCATGCATTTATTTGAAATGGCAAAACTGGTTATTCTTAAAATGTCATCATCACACTATTATACATGTACGATCCTACACCCAGGCCCCTAGTGTGATCCCTGTATCCTCACCTACCTACTGAAAGAAAACTTTCTGCATTTCTGTCAGTGGTTCAGTCATCCAAAACCCACTGACATGTATTGGTTCCCTTTTCCTGGGGAAGACAAGTTTCAGCCATGAGTAAAATTTTCAAACTACTGTTTTTTTTCCTTGTCTCTCCAACTCATCCCTGACCTGAACATTTCTGATGGGGGAAGAAGATGAATGCCACTGCTTTCAGGACTTGAAGGTTCTTTGAAATTCTTTGCAACCTGGCATCCCGATCTCTTAGCACTGATATTTGTCTTCAGATGAAGCAGTATCTGTACCGGCTATGTTTCCGTAGTGCCTCGTGTCACTGCGCATCATGATACACTGAGCTCCTGTGTTCCATGCGGCATTTTAAAATTTAGCAATTTTCAGGCTGAGATAGGGAAAGGAATCTTGCAGTATTTCATCATTTAACCATAAACATAGTTGAATAATATGGAACCTGAAGAGACTTTCAAGCCGTCTCACCATTATTAGTGTCATTAAATATTTAAAACCATCTTACATTCTCTTATGCATTAAAATTGCAATAGAAACAACCAGAAATTTTGCTATTCAGCTTCACAAGAGAACAAAACAAACCCCCGTTTCCAGCCTTTTCAATGACAGGTGCTCAGGTTTTCTTCTCAGTGTCTCTGGGAATTGATTTGCTTCAGAAAATTTAAGACACAGCTTTTTGTTTTCAGGAATGGTGGTTCTTTTTACTGTTTTTTGTTTGTTTGTTTGTTTTTAATATGCATAAATGGAGGAAGAGGGTAGTTCTTTCTAGCCACTGAACTTGTGTGCCAGGAGTGTTGATTAACCCTTGTTTAGACTCTCTGTAAGAGTTCTGAAAATATTCTTCATTGGGTTCTTTTATTCAGCTTAGCTGCTCTCTCTGAAGCAGCCAAAGAAGGTGGTCGATTTCCTGTGGTGCTCCTCTTGGGATTTCCGAGGTGCCAGGCTGTTAATTAAATACCTGATGCTGCAGGACAGGTCACAGCCAGGGCAAGGCTGTGCCATGCCTCATGAAGGTGGTGGCGTCCTCAGTTCCTCATCGGCTGCATGAGGCTCTTGAAGCTCTCACCCATAAAGATCTGTGTGTGCAAGCTTGTGCCCAGTGTGTTGTAAAGGTGTTTGTTCTCAACAGCTTGTCTCAGTCTGTTCCCAGTTTCCGAGCCTGTTCATGTGCTTCTCAATGACTTAACTCTGAAGTCCTGATTGTCAAATGTTCCTTTGGTGTGTTTCCTGGTGCGTTTCTCTTGCTACGCTCAGTGTCCCCACAGCTACCTGTGTCACTCCCTGGTGATGTGAATCCCCACGCAGCAGGTCCCTTAGGAAGAAGCCCCTGCACCTCTGACTTGCATGCTGATGCCCCTCGCTGCACAGGGCTTTTCTGGTCTTCCCCTTCCCCGTAGGCAGCACCAAGACCCTTTAGAGATAGGGTCCCCTGCTGTTCTCAGACAGGGTGTTCCTTTGGTCTCGGTATGAATTTCTTCCAGACCCTGACTGCATTTACGTCAGCAGGCTGAGTGATTTACAGCTGTTGTCAACTTAAGCAGTGCCTCCTGTACGCCAGAAGATCCTTGTTTTCTGGGTGGGTTGGTTGGTTGCGCTCAGAGACGGAAACTGCTCAGGAAGCTTTAATAAAGCTGTTTATGCCCATTGAAGAGGGCTGATGAAGGTGTGGGGTACGGTGCCTAACAAGTCTGCCTGCGTGAGCTTCAGCCTTGCTTCTCACGCCCTCAGTCAATGGCATTTAGCTTCACTCACACCCTAGGAGCACGGGGGCATTGGAGAACGGAGCTGCGCTGGGATTGCACAGACGTTCAGGACACGTGTACCGGGGGTTATGAGCGTAGTAGGTTATTCTTGCTCAGCCCCCCAGTTATAGAGTGGCTGCATCTGTTGGTACTCGAAGGTCAGCAGGTCAAGGCAATTTGATGGTAGTTTTCATATCGTACTGTCTGGTCCGCTTTTTCCACAGTAAAAGCTGCATTTTTAGGGGTGAAGGGGACAAGGTATGAAAACACACCCTAGAACGTAAGCTGTCCTCTTCAAGGAAGAGACAGAGCAACGTTCCCCATCTAAACTGCTAGGCCAGAACGTCTGTTTTCTAATGGCTCTGATGTACCCGAAGTTAGAATAGCTCCTTAGAACATGCTTTGCAAGTATCTCACAGATAACTGCCTTTTTTTTTCCTTAAGCATAGCAAATATGTAATGCAGTTTACTTGGTTATTTTAACAACTGCTTTGGAACTGAATATGGAAGAGTACTTAGCACAAAAGAATGCGTGGTTTTCAATCCACAGAGTGGGGTGGGGACGCCAGTCCTGGTGGCTGAAATTCTCTGGTCATTCATCCTTTCTTTCCCTTTCTTTCCTTTGAATATTATGACCATGCTACTACAACCAGCAGCTCAATAAACACCACGAATGCTCTTCCGTTCTGTTCTGCGTGTTCTGACATTAGTGCAGCTTTCAGCAGGAACACCACTATGGGTGCAAAACAATTAATGATTTGTAATAACCCTGCGGTTTGTGCAGCAGGGAGCTACTTTTACATGAGCAAATTTATCTCTAATGAGATTTAGGAACTCCCCTCCCCATACTTCTGCCAAACAAATGCTGCAGGATAAACAAACTTGTCTTGCTGTGTCAAAGCAGCGTGACCAGGTCCTGGCTCACAGTAATGTAGTTTGGAGAAGGGAAGTCTGATAGAACAGAAGATTGTAAATATTTATATAATCATTTTGCGTAAATACATGAAATACCTTGAAGTAGAAAATACGCAATTTCATGAATATTTTGGTTTCTGAAATCCGAACATGAATTTGTTCAAAGCAGGAGAATACTGAGTAACTTTCAGCGTATGTACTTGTTGCCAAAGTGGTTTGAGTTTGAAGACATCTCGGAGCTGTCTCAGACCACCCCACCTGAGACTCACAGCTCTCTCCTTCACGCTGTACTCCTCACAGCAACCACAACAGCAGATTTAGTGCCTGGAACACAAGGACTCACCCAAGGAATGACTGTGTTTATTGTTGTTCACTTAACAGCTGTTACACAGATTGTAACAGCCAATGAGAGCACAAGAAGTTGTAATTCTTGAGAAGAAATTATTTTCTCTGAATTTAAACCCAAATTAATACCCTTTGAATATTCTCTTCCTAACGTCTTCACTGCAGTAAAAGAGTTTGTCGCTGCAGTATAATATTTATAGCACCTAATCTCATTATTGCTCTGGAAAGAAGGGTGTGTTTTACTCGTTCAGCAGCAGGAACCTGCCATCTGGCACACAATTTATGCAAAAACCGTACTGTCCCGCAGTTCGTTATGTGCTTTTCACAGCTTATTCAATGAATTTAAGAACAACGTGTAAGATGGCTCAAGTCAAAACAGGCTTGAAATGACCTCTCTTTTATACAGGGCAAGTTACAGTATTGAAGTGGTGCATAACCTGAGCAATGAACAGCAACAAGTGTTTTCCTTAAACACAATTCCTTGCACAGGAGGGTGGAAAGTATGTCTTAATGAAGTCTAGTGTTTCACAATCGGTTGATACACTCTTCCCCAGATGAGTTGTTCCATAGGTGTTTAAAGCAGTACCGTTCAGTTATCCTTTATATAGGAAAAGTTACAGAGGTTGCTAACAGAACTGCAGACAACCAAGTGGCCAGTCAATGGTAATTATTTCAGCCGGGGGAAGGGCTGGGGGTTGATACTAAGAAAAAAAGAAATCCTTGCACCCTAACCAGTAATCAGAACTTCACTATATACAAGTTATATTTTCATGCATGATATTTGTGTCGTCACCTCCATTCCATATTTTTCTTCCTTTTGTAGTGGTTTTCCATTCCATTTATTTCCATAACCCTAGCCAGGACCCAAGAAAAACAAAAGCTTAAATTTAAAGGGGCAAATTCAGTTTAAATGAGAGACTATTTTCCCAGTGTAAAACATCTCAACACATTGTAACAAGCCTTCGTAGTTGCAAGGCAGTTTGTTTACTTCTGGAATGAGACGAGCTTCCAAGGTACAGACTGTGGTTTTATAGCCTCTTAGATTAATTGCTTTGGTTATCATTTCAAATGGGGAACATAAATGGCCGATCGTGTAACAAACATACCTGAAGATCTTGGAAGTACAGATAGTCAACAGTTCATGTTAAGATACACGCTCTGAAAATGTAAGCAGTTTTCTGATTCAGTCAACTATCTGTGCTAGTCCTTTTCGTACCACCTCCCATACAGAGCAGCAGTCAGTAAGCCAGATGATGTTCTATTTTTGCTCATGAAATAGTGGTGGTTTTTCCAGCCCATGTGATCAGCAAAGTCCAAGGTAATGCCAGATGTCAGCAGTAAAGGGAAGATATATGGAGTACTCATATTTCCCCAGAGCTGGAAATCTATCAAGGCAGAGGCATCCGTAACCTCCTGCCCGCAAGTGCTAAAGCTGAGACCACCACACTTCACTAGAGCACAGGCCTGGACATAGTACATGCCATGCACTGTATGGAGCCCATCAAAAACTCCCAAAGCATATAATTCATCCGTTAAACCAGCTCTCCAATAATTTAAGTAACAACAGAGGGTATTTGCACAAACCTGGAGCTTTCCTTTTTCACCCCAGACAGGAACAAAAGTGAAGTTGTCATACATCATTTCTGCATAGAACTGGGGAGGTAACTGTTCGGTTCCTTTTTCTAATACTTTAGCAGGGCTCTCCTGTCCCTCCTTAAAGCAAACTTGATCATCCATTGGGGAACTTGTAAAAGTCTTGCACGAGTGATGTAAGTTCTCTCCGAATCTTTCATTGCTCTCTGAACTGGTTTTGTAATCAGTGGTAATCACAGGAATTTCTGCGACTATGAGCTTGCCGCCATAGCTTTCCATGTTGTGGTAGATGAATGATTTGACTGGAGTGTATATGCCGCTCCCTGTCATGCCCAGGGTAGGGTGGTGCATATTAGCTGCTAAAATGTTGACGTTGAAAGCTGTTGCAAAAGCTTGCTGAAACTCTACGGCAGACAGGAGCGGGAGCTGGTTCATCCAGGCAGTAGGATATACAACTTGTTTTAAGTTGTATTGTCTGATCAGTTTCACTGCAGGCTCAAAGAAGAGGATATCAAAGCAAGTGAACATACCAAACTTGCCAGCAAAAGGGGTCTCAAAAAGCTTATAGTCAGGCTCTGGAGGGGCATCAAAAGCATATTCGAAATACAGATTGTGCTTGCGGTAGGTGGCTACCAGCATACCGGCATCATCGAATGCCACGTTGGTATTGAACTGGTACCTTCCATCTGGTGGGCAGTGAGGATCAGTGTGCCCACAGGGCTGCTTGGTTCCTAAGTTTGCCACGAGGAATATTTTGTTGTTCAATGCCATGCAGCTCAGACGCTGCAGAACCTGGAAAAACAGGATACGGAGGGGTAAGTTTTATTTCAGCAACTACAATGTATTTCACGCTGTTCAAACTGTTCAGTTTCCAGTTGAAATCAATACACTTGAGCTTATCTGTAAAATTTATATACAGCAATAACGTTATGATGAAAACTATTGGAATCCATTACTTTCTAGACCAAAAAGTATTTCAGATATTAATTTCAAAATGGCTTTTTTTAAAAAAAAAAAAATCTGGCTTTTATTTCCTGAGAAGTAAAAAAAATTCTCTTTACTTCAAGGGCTTGCTGGTGCACCAGTGGCCTTAAACCACCATAACAGATCTACATTTACCTTTAGAAAGAACAGCTTCTAATTATGATCATCTGCAGCTGCAATCGTTTGTTACTTCAACTACTTTACTACTTTTAGAGTTTTTGCCCTAAATAAAAAAAATAAAATTGATTACTATCCACAACTTACAAAAGCAAAGAGATAAACAGATTTTACTTAATTATAGAAGAGAAATACTGAAAGTTAGACTGCAGTACTATCAGGATGTTTCTTTCAACCCAGAGAAAGCTGCACATTAACTGCCGTTGATTTTCTGTGTGGGTAGGCCTGCCCAGTATGATGCAGCACGGTACAGATATATCTGAAGCTAAATCTGAGAAAGCACAAATAAGCCAGTAGAACTTAAATCATGTTCCTAGGGCTGACTCCCAAACTGAATAATGCTGCTGAGAAGGCATATGTATTGCTCAGGCAGAACACAGTTAATCGGCTTCTGAGGCACAGGCCTCCTAGAATTTCTCTGCACTGCACCATGCCCACCAGATATATTGGCTACCTTAAATCAGACTATGTAGATATTTTTGGATAGCTTTTTAGGTTATGGTGGGGTATCACTGTAATTTAAAGTTATGCATTAATATAAAACATATCTTCAAAACATTTTCTGTAGTTCTGCTGAAATGAGAAGCTGTGCATTAGCGAGAGTGCTGACTGATGCAAGTAGCAAAATGAGTGGGAATTTAAACATACTGCTTGTTCTGTCTGTTTGGCATATTTCAAGACAGTAGATAAAGGTATATCACCATAAAACACCATTTAAAATTTATTTTTAAAAGTATTTTCTTTCTGTGTCTTCAAATCAAGCTTGCTCTGGCTAAGTGCATAAAACCCAAAATCTTCCAGAACTGCAAACTCCAAATAGGATCTGAATGTCAAACTAAATTTTTTCTTGCTTGCTTGCACATGGTTATTGGTAATAAAGATTATAGGTCAAAGTAGGTCACCATTTATAACTGTGATTCCTGTTTGCACAGGAATTTTGCTGTCTTAGTAGGCACACAAACAATTACAGTATTGATTACTGTAACATTAGAGAAATAAATAGTTTGTATTACTAAGTATAGCATAATTTTTAACATTAGGTCCAGAAGAGTAAATGGAAGCACCATTTTTGTAACTTGCAGGTTACCTCCTCTGTAATCACACTCCATCTGTGTTGTGACTTCTATTACATTTTAGCAGGTCCAGCCCTGTGACTTTTGCAATTTTACAGAGAATCAATGAGTCAGAATATTTTCAAGTCGTTACATCCATGGAAAGCTCAGATTATTAAGATTGAGTAACAAGAACGTATCAGGAGCGATGATGCTGTGATGTTGTTATATTAAAACAATGTCATTCAAAAGAAAATCACAAACCGCTAGCAATGTAAGAGGTATGTAATAAGATATTACCATTCCATAGGCTGGGAAGCAGAAGTTTAGAAGCCCAGAAGGCTCATAAACAAGCTAATCTTTCTTGTATGTATCTAAAATCCTCCTCCGCTAAGAATTAAACCAGCATCAACACAGTTCATGAAAACAGAATCTGATACTGTGAGTTCTTACACTTCTTGCTTACTTCCCTAAGCAAAACTAGAGGTAGTTATGCACTTAGAGGATGAATCTAACATTTAGTTATTCCACTTCTCTACGGAAAACATTCCTACAATTACCTCCGTGTCATTGAACAAATACATCTCTCTGCATGGATTCCATTTCACAGCGTGTGAATGTGGAACAAAATCTAAGTAAGGATAAATGGATCTTCTGGTGAAGTTGAAGCCATGGATTCCATCTTCAGGAAAAACAATGATCTGTGCCCCCTGTATATAAAACAAATGCGTGTTTTGTAGGGATAGCAAAACCAACCTAAATATGAAATATTGAAATACGAAAATATGAAAAAAAGAATATATTGGTGAAGGAGAGCTAAAGAAAGTTAAGGATAATCCAAGTTTGGTTTGATTTGAATGTAGTTTGAAGGTATCTTTCCTTTAACAGCATGGTAGGTGTAACTGTGTATACACACACATATATATAAAACCTCACATAAACAATAACTTATTTAACCTAATCATAACTTTAGCTTGAGAAATATTTTGATGTTATTTTAAGGGTGTGTTAGTAAGAGCAGACTTCTCTAAATTCTTACCAGAAATATTCTCCCTTCACATGAGTCACAAGAACAACATCATTCAGGTTAAACATTAATTATGTTAAAATCTGTCTTAATGTTGTTTTCAGAACTATTCCAGTTGTGGATGAAGTCTATCAATGGTGCAGTGTCTGCATCAAATGTACCGTAACTGTGTCAAAGGAGCAGCATCACTCGAGTCCAGTCCTACTGGAATACTACCTGAAAACAATCCACGTAGGATTGTTTTCAGAAACAGCTTGACTGTGGAAGCAGTGCATGTTCTGGTAGCAATACAGCCATGACAGGGCTAGGCTGGCACTACCTAAAACTTACAGATACTTGTTCTTGAAAACACGGTTGATTCCTCTTACATCAGACCTAGCATCAGTCACTCAAATCCCCATGTCTTTTGATAAGTCAGTTCAAATGCGTTACCTGTGCTATGGCTTTGGGATAATTTATGGTGTTTTGGTTGCAGTACTGCATAAAAATAGCTATCATGCTTCTGGACTGTGTGGACCAGGAACCTGAACTTTTCAAAAAACAAACAAACAACTACAACTTAATTCTGTTCCAAACCAACAGCTTTGTGTAACCTGCAAATCACTTCTCTGCATAGGAACAATAAAGCCTGCTTCCTCTGACTAGAAGCAGCCTTGAGTTTTCTTGGGGAGGAAGGGAAAGGAGTCTGTGCGTAACAACTGCCAGATACACAAGTCTTTCTCCTCTGAATACATTTAGAAAGGACTGTTCCATGAACAGTAGGAGAAAGGAATGGAAAACTTTACTTCAACAAAACTGTTAATGGTGGAACATTCATTTCCAAATCATTAAACTTCTTTGGTGTTTAGAAACATTCAGGAATTTCCATTGAGAGCACTGGAATAAAATCAAAGCCAGAGATGTAAAACAATCTTTCAATAAAAACATTCCATTGAAGAAAACAGAAAGGAGGCAGGTATTCAGACCAAAATAGAAAAATAATTTCCCTACACTAAATAACTATAGGCATGTTTTTCCAAGCTTGGAATAACTCAAGTTAGGCAAGCCGTTAATTGGCCTGACTTTTTCCTGAGCTGCTGGCAGGTCAGAATGTCTGAAAAAACCAGCCCATACTTATGTATATAAATATGGCTGCAGTTGCCAGGGAACACAAATGTGAAAGATTATCCTCAAATAGCACTTACTCTATATATATATACATAGGACACACGCAACCGCTCCTAAGCCATGGCATACCTGCCTTGCAGCAGCCACTACTTGCTGCTCGTAGATGTCCAGGTTTCTGCCCATGAGCTGCAGCGCTGCCCGGCGATCAACGAGGGCGGTGGGGTCGGGGCTCAGTATGGACTCGTGTTCATACACAGCGGCGACGTAACGTGCCTCCTCAACTCTTCCTGAGACAACTTGAGAGCAGAAAAAGCAGATGGACAGCTTCCAGCACAGATTCACCATGTCGCAGGCCATAAATCTGGAGGGGGAAAAAACAGCTGGGTAGGGGGCGTCGAATAACAACACACCAGGAATTTAAGATTAAACATGGACTGTAACTGAGACTCTGAGCAGTGGGTGAACTGAGTGTGGTCTTTTAAATTCCCAAACAAAACACATGTATATTGTTTCTAAAACATCAGTCTAACCACCTTGGTGTTTTAAAGGCCTGTTCTGTTTAAAAGCCTTTTTGCTAGGTACAGAGTTGCACTGATCTCTTGGCTTGATCTCCCCTTACAGTTATCTTCCTCATCCATTTATAGATCTATCGTACCACATAGCAAAACATCTCTGGGCAAAGTTAAAAGCAGATCACAAACATGCAGTTTCTCCCCCATTTGGTGATAACAGTGATTTGTAAGTAGCAATTCTTAAAATTACTTGGACGCTATATTTAGTAGACAAGTAGCAACACAACATTTTATCAGTACCAGCAGACATAATTGCCAAAAAATTTGAAACTTCTGCATTTATTTGTTTTTCTACAATGGAAATGCCTCTCCTGATGGATTCTGAATTTTCACTTAATTCCAACTCTGCATATGTAATAAGTAGACTAATTTGTTTCATACAATGAGGCTTTTTCCAACTTTTATGAAAGTGTTGAAGGCAATTCAGATCCACATTCCTTCTGTGCAGATAGGGTAACAAATACTTTCACAGGAATAACAACAAAGCAAAAATCACAACAAAATGCAAAAAACCTTGCGTTACTGAGCATTGCCTAGATTTACTTCTTTCCTATCTTGTTCAGTCTCCATGACCTCAATAGTAGCATTGAAAGGCGGTGAACGTGTTTACTGTATTTTTTTCAGTGGAGAAGTCCCTTTATGCTCCTACTTTTGAGGCTGTGCAGCAGAAATAAATGAAGAACTGAAGTCTGGAAGGCTGGGGCACCCTCTCTAATGTGGGCTCCCTACATAGCTTTTTCTGACTTCCCAAGTTGGTAACACCCTATACTTACACAGAACATGGTCAGTGACTGTGCAATACTTATGAAATACTACAGAAACACCACGTTCTCCAGAATTTGAGCAATAAACATACAACGTGAGATTTCAGTCTTTGTCACCCGTGTTGCTAGTATTAAGAAATAAATGCTGAATGTCAGTGAAGATGCAACAGCGTGAAGGAGAGATGCGCTGATGCTAGGTGTTGATGGCCCACAGTTTTCAAGTTCAGTTATTGCCTCTGTAAGCTCCAACTCTGTCCTGTGTAGTGATCAGCTTTGCAAAGGAAATCTGATCAGAATTCAGCAATACCAAGGTGCAAATGAAGATATAAAGCAGTAGCAGGGGGATGGAGAAGGGAGAAGAGGTGGGAACCCTCGCACTGTTAAGGAAGCCACTGAAAATAAACACACTGTAGCACTTCACTGACAAAACTCTTTTCTATTTCTGTCATCCCTTCAGAGCCAAAACGCCTATTTAGGACAGGAATGGGTTCTCATCAGCCATTCCCTAACAAAGTTGTCAACAAGGATGTAATTAGAATTCTTCGCTACTAGCAATGGAAAACTTGCAGAGTTTGAGATCACAGGATGAAACCGCTATGATCAGAAAAGCAGCCTTTTTGTCTCATAAGCCAAACATAGGAACATACAAAACGAACAGGGCATCTAAAAGAGGAAGGAATTCACATTACTATCTTGAATGTTTCAGACCAGCAGAAAATAAACCATGGCTAAAAACTGAGAATTTTCCAAGCCTATCAGTAAAATGCATCATTTTGTCGTAGCCCTTCCTCTTTTAGATGCACGAGAGTTTTAGCAGTGAACATCTGAACATACAAGCTCATCCATCTTAACTTGTGACAACTGAAATAATTCAGTAACTGAAATAATTCCCCCGAGGCCTTTCCCCTGGCTGGGATTACCGCTAGTTCCACACACAACGGCTGAGCACTTCTGAGTGCTCCCTAATGCCTTTTGACAGCTTCGACAACAGAAACCTGGTAGCTAATGCAGTGCTTCTAAGAAGGAGAGCTGTGACGAGCTCCAAGGCTGGGCTTAGGGACAGTAACCTTTTCAGCCAAAAGTAGGACACTGTCAGGGTTTACTCATTCCTTAGCCCATGAGGCTCCAAATAAGTCTCAGCTACGTTCTCTCTTTTTTTTTTTTTTCCTCTCCTCCTACCCCTAATGGCAAGTGCAATCAAATAAGTACTTTCCCTGAAAAGAAGGCAACATGTTTGGGGTCTACAGAGCTGTCAGCTCACCTAAGTCCCAACTTCAAAGGAAATTTTCATAAACTGAAACACTTTATAACTTAACCTCTTGTCTTGTCCTTTTCCTGTGATTTACGTGATCTCTTGCCTGGCAGCTATGCTTCAGTGTGATCACCTCACAAACCCGGAGGTGTTTCACAGCAGTGAAACGCAGCACACAGAGAGAAACGCGATGTGAATGCTGCTTCTTAGCACCAGTATATTAGCAGAATCCAATAAACTGTACAAAACAGAAGCTCCAGGTCCTCTTAAATGACTGTTAAGCTCTACCAGCAGCATAGCTGCTAGGCAGAAGTAATTATGTCTTTTCCACATGGCGTTTCACCCACAACTTACGCGACGCCGCTGCCGCTCACTCGATACCCAACCAACGCGGATCTGCAAACACAACCAAACTCCAATTACGTTTTATTTTTCCCCCGGTGACCCCTCCCACCTACCGACTTCGCGGGCAGCACCGCCTCCCACCGTGTCCCCCCCGGGACCCCGCCGACCACACCGCCTCCGCCCTGCTCCCCTCACGGCCCCCCGGCCCCTCACTGCCTCCCACCGGCCGCCTCCTCACGCGCCGCCCCGGCCGTTTAACGGCCGCCCCCTAGCGGCCCAACGGCCGCCGCCTCCCGCCCTCTGACTGAGCGCCCGCTCTGGCCAATGGGAGCCCTTCCTCATCGCCCAGCGGCGGGTTAGGCCCGCCTCCTCTGCTCTCTCATTGGCCAGGCGGCGTATCGCTCATCCGCCTCAAGAGCCACCGCTGCGCCGAGGCGCTGTCATGGCGGCGGGGGAGGCGGTGAGCGGGGCCCGGCTGGTGGCCGAGGCCCTCCGAGCTCAAGTAAGGGCCCGGCCGTGTGGGGCGAGGCGAGGCCGGGGAGGAGCGGCCGTGCGTGACCGGCCTTCCCCCGTTGCCTGGGCTGGGCACGGTTTGCCCTGAGGGGGGGGTCCCATAGAGGCCGGGGAGGGTCAGGTAACACGTGGAGGTGAGGGAGCAGTGGGGCTGGAGGTCTGTGGGGCCGCTGCCCAGAGGCCTTCGTTAGGCTCTTCCCCTTGTGGAGCCTGCTGGGCCCCTGCAAACTCACCGCAGGCTGCTGTCACGCAATGCCCATCAGCCCTTCCACTGGTACACAGCACCTGCAGCACTTCAGCAGTTATCACTAGTCCCTATTGTTTCTAAACTCGAAATGGTGCAGAATTGGCACTAGTCTCACCAAAAGCCTTTCTGTTTGGACTAATGCAAGCAAAAAGGTAGCTCGGTTGATATAAAAATTCGCATCATCTTTTCATTTGTCAGTTTGTCCTCACAAAGTATAATCGCACTTGTTTCTTGGGGCTTTTGTTAACATTAATTCTCACTGAAAGCTTAACAAGAGGAAACCATACTAGGTGTTCTCAGAATCAGTACAGCTGGCATACTGAGTAACGGGAAAATAATGGAGGAGAGACATTACAAGTAAGGAGTGGTCAGCAGAAAGAGCTGAACGTGGTGAGGGCTGAGCTGTGCAGAGCCATTGTGAGCAGTGGGTTTTGGAGGTCTGCAAGCTGTGGAACAATTACAGAGGACTGTGCTGCAAATGCCAGTGTTGTACACATTCTTACGATAGCCCATGAAGTTTTAAGTGAATATATGTGGTGATATAGTGTTGTTTTTTTTCACTGTCTTTTGGAAACCATTCTGATGGCTTCTAACATTTTCTTTTTAGAATATTGAATACATGTTTGGCATTGTTGGTATTCCAGTCACTGAAATTGCAGTTGCAGCCCAAGCAGTTGGAATCAAATACATAGGAATGAGAAATGAACAAGCTGTAAGTATATACCTGGTAGGACCAATCCTTTCTGTAAGCATTTTACACCAAAATGAAATCCATCTTCTTACTAGAAAGAATGTAGCCTCTGAAAATTCTTTTAAGGAGACAGTAGAGAAACAGTTACTGCACTAGTTTGCACTTCAATAGTCTTTATATGTTTCAGGTTAGT
This sequence comes from Heteronetta atricapilla, assembly GCA_011075105.1. Lineage (NCBI taxonomy): Eukaryota > Metazoa > Chordata > Aves > Anseriformes > Anatidae > Heteronetta > Heteronetta atricapilla. The sequence continues at coordinate 37,118,063 of CM021732.1, read as the reverse complement.
TGCGTAGGTATCAGAAATTAGACTTGAGGTCGTTAGCATGTTGATTGTGTTGCCACAATTGTGATTGCCACTGTTCTGGGTTTGTTTTTTCCCAGTAGCAAGATTTCCAGAATTCAGTGGTCTCCTGGATGTCCCAAGGTCGAATATGAATACCTCAAATTCAGTAAAGAATGATACAAAAAGCTCTTCTGAAGCAGGAGGTCATGAGCTGTGTGGTTTTGCTGTCTAATCCTGACACGCTTATAGGAGTGTGAGAGCGCAGAGGAATGCACGTCTCTGCATGGAAAATCTCTATCTACCATGTGAGAGAGGCAAACATGCGCTAATGTATTTAAAAGGTATATTTAATACAGGATGTCAACACGGTCTTCATATTCCTGTACATCACATAGCAAGTATTCTAATTTTAGTTGTGGTTATTAACGTGACTGAAATTAATTTTGTCATGTGTCTGTAATTAACAGGGAAGATTGCTTTGCACTGCAAAATGAGATGCTATTTATCACTCTTTACTAGTCTCTTTTCTGTTAGAGCAAGGAAGACAAGAAGCACGTTGTAAACAGTGAGATAGTTTTGCTTAGGAGAACAGCAATAGCTTGAAGACTTGTTTTAGCATCAAAATGTCAGGGTTTCTCTTCTTGGGGAATGGGCAAGGATGAGCAAGGACATCTTGTGGCAGTTTTGCTTTGATGTTTGTCCTCAATGAAAACAGAGTATCTGCTTGGCAGAGGAGAGGGTAAAATATTTGTATGTACAGTGTTCAAGATACAATTAATATTTACATGTGATGGTTTTAATTGTCCAAGTTCATTAGTTGTGCCGTGTGGTTGCAGAGGACATGTATGCAGCTACTTCCTTTATTCAGTTTCATGTATGTGATTGGAAATGTATGGAAGACAAAGTTTTCTCCAGGGGTTGAGTGTACGCCTTATTTCTGAGCCAGATGTAGCAAAAGCACGTTTGTATAAGAACTTGTTAGAGCAGGAAGGTCAGATTAAAGCATGAAGTTAAAGGTTTATCCTCCAGCTAATCCCTGCGGCCTGTAACACGGTACAGATTTGCTGGTGGCAGTTTAACCCTTGTCCCACTTGAACACTGGGGAGTTATGTTGCAACTCCTCAGGGGCATGTCTTTTGTGCGCTTGTCCCTGGGTAGAGATCGCTCTGATAGATTTAGGAGATCGATAGGTTAGCTTTAAACTTTATAAAAATAAAAATACTATTTGATTTTTAGTCATCAGCAGCACATATTGCTAATGTTTAGTTCTTAATCTTAAACAGTAATTACCGCTGTGTATCCAGAGCAATCCACTTTTGATAACTGTGTCCTGTGTTTGTGATGAACATCCAGTGTACTGGAGCTGTTGTAGTAAGGTTGGTGCTGATGCTCATAGCTGCCAAGGGAATTGAATTGCTTGGAATTGGGCTCCCTTTCAGTAAGGGCAGCTGGAACCAAAACGGGCATCTGTTTTTTTCCACCCCCCATCCAAGATCTCATTTTCTAAGATGTTGCAGTCTGTGAACAGCTTGTAGCCCTTGGCCTCTGTGCCTGGACTGCGGACTGTGCGATGTGGGATTGGTGCTGATGTCCCAAGGCAGGTGCCTTGCCCTGTCACACATTAGGGTTGTTCTGTTATGTTTTGTTGGTTTCTTTTTTGTTGTTTTGTTTTGTTTTGTGTTGTTTTTCTTCCCTGCTTGGCTTCCTAAAACAAAAGCACCATTTTCACAGCTTTCAAAGTTGCATTTTTTCAGTGGCCAGTAATAGTCCAAGAGCAAGTTGTTTATTCTGGGCCTGCTGCTTTCAACCTGTGGTCACACCTGCAAGGAAAGGCTTTTCAAGGCCTGCGCGTAAGCTGTAAATCATAACAAAAGACACTATGTAGCAAGCAGCAAGCTCACATTCCTACAGCAAGTTCTCCTAGTAAGTTGGTCACAAGCCCTACTGCCAGTCCCAGAACACATAGGGTAAGGTACCTTTAGGCACAAGTAGCATAAGGACCTCAGGCCTGCTCCTTGACATGGTTGTACTGTTTTTACCAAATCACTGCATACAAAAATGTTTAAACATTGTTTACTAGTTATGTTGTATTTATTTGCATGTATTTGACTCGAAAACAGGCTAAGATTTAGTTAAACCCTGCTTAATGTTTCCGCTTGTCTAGGAGCAACAGGCCTCTTGTAGCTACAGTTCAAAAGCCAGTGTTCACAGGAGTACAAAATTTTGACTTCAGTGCCAGCACCTGGACTTATTATGTTTCTTGCTAATGCTGATTGCAGTTTGAAAGGTTAGTGACATTTTATATGCCCAGGTCCTTCTGGACTGCGTGAGGAGCATAAGGATCTGCTTTCAGCTGAGCCACTGTGTTGTGACCTTGACAGATAACATGCATGCTGGTGCTCACGTGTTAGTGGGCTGGGCCATGAGGTTCAGAAGTAACAGTAAGAATAAAAAAAAAGCCTTTTACAAAAAATCTTTCAAGTATAGCTTCAGAGAGCTGTTTACAGTATCCTAATCTCTAAATAGGGATAGTTTTAGTCATGTTGCTTCCTTGCAGAAAGAAGCAGTAAAAACCTTATTGGCAATGACTGTACGCAAACTTAAATTCTGTGTGCTGTTTATTTCGCCACTCAGTTCTCAAACAACGTTGCCATGGAAACTCAACACCATGCTTTGAGCTTCATTAGCAGGATTTTAGTAACACCTACTCCAAATATTATTTCTAAACTTTTGCACACCAATGTCATCAAATAGTTACCTAACTCCTATAGCAGTGACATTTTTATTCTCTCTGACAGAGATTTATGAAAAATAGAGATTTTTCTTGTCAGTGTGCTTTTTTGTCAACGATTCCCTATCCTAGTGCTGCAAGGAAAATAAGGTGTGCTTATTATTTCCTCTAAGCCCCACATTTTTGCTGTGACAGTTAGTCTGTATCTGTAGGAGCCTGAGGATATTCAAGACAGTTTCTCCTTCCATGTAACAGCTTATTATAAATCTGTTTTCACTCATTTAAGCTGAGATTGCTAACATGCTGTGTTACCTAGAATTATTCATAGGTTTGAGGAAAATGTTTAGCAGCTCACTAAACTTTTAGAAGGATCTTTGGTGTTACTTACTCTTCTAAATACAATAGTATTTAAAATATAATAATAATAAATAAAAAAATTTTAAAATTCCAAATGCATTTCAAAATAAAAGAGGTAGACTACAAGGCCAGAATTTTACTTTAAAAATAAAAATAAGATAAGTTGAAAAATTATTTTTTTTGGCTTAGGTGTTGGAACCTGATGATTTCAAGATAAAAGTATGATTTCAAACTTTCACTTAACTTGTGAAATACAATGAGTCATTGTGTTGGGTCATTCCAGTCATTCTAGTGATGGTTGGATTTCTGTTTGTTGCCTGTCTACACAAAACCTTCTTCCATGTTATATGTGAAGAGAAGTTTTGAGATTTTTCATATAAATCTTCACAAGCACAACTGTGTAATGGGGAAAGTGGAGAGGTTCTTCTATATAAGCTGTATTTATCGGGAAAAAATCTGTACCTGTTTAATTTCAGTATTGCTATTGAACGTTATTTACATAACATGAAATACGTTTATAGTAATAATTGTATAATTAATTCCACAATCTTTTCAACAGGCCTGTTACGCTGCATCTGCTATTGGATATTTGACTGGCAGGTACATTCCTTACTTACCAATATTTACTGTAACATATATTAACTCAACAGAAGCTAGGAACATTTTTCTGTTTTGGAGCTTTTTTTTAGCATGTGCAGATATAGGGCAGTTAAAATGGGACATCAATTTTAAATTAATTGCCAGTACAGTTGTCAGTATTTCTATTGGTATGATTTGGGGCAGGAGCTAAAACTCATATAATACTGTCAGTCTTATAACTGTCTTTAATTCTTCCCTTCTGATTTCTGATTATTTGTTTAACACCATTAGTATGAGGGGCAGAAATGACACTACCATGGTTTGCTGCAACGTGGTGGGCCTTCTATACCTTAATCTTGTCATTATTTTACTCAACAAATATCTTGCTAATACAGAGACTAATCACGTGCCTGCCAGTCTCCCCTTCTCCTGAGGTGAAATGCTGGCTTTTCCTCATGTACCACGTTTGGGTCTTAGCGTTGGGAAGCATTCTGTGGCTTGTGATTTAAAGGGTATCACAGGGATCCTTCTTGGGTATCCCAGGGATCCTTTCCTAAATTAAATCGGGTGTCTGCTTGCTCAAAAATGCAGACGTGGTGATGCAGATGATCGATCCTTATTCTATCTGCAAGTATTATGCCTGTGATACACAGTTGTTTGGATTTTCCTCCTTTCAATAATCCTCTAGAAAGAGTATTTTTTTTCCTCCTATTTGCAGAGTCTGTACAGCCACAAAGGAATGCTCACTAGTTAAAATGGAGGATTTTCATCTCACTCAAATAAGAAGTGTCTCTGCCTGAATTCGACTATAATAGAGTCATAAATAAGTTTGCATTGAGTCAGTGCACTTTTCTCTTTGTGAGATTTCTTCATTGACACCTAGTGCTAAAGTGGAGTTGAGAAAACTGAAAATGGGGGCATACAAAATCCACATCAACACTAAATGGTGGAGCAGATGTGGTAAAAGAAACACAGAGTTGTGTAACCATGATGCAAAACATGATGAACCTGTGTATACTGCAGACAGACATTGCGTGAGAGGGTGGCATGTAACAACAGTTCACGTGCTTTTTTTTAATTGGATTGATGACGTTAATTTCTGATTGCAATATCTGTATTTAGTCCTTCATATAAATCCCATGTTGTCGATGCATTTTGAAAACATGAGTACGAGTTTAATACCTTGTATTTCAGCATCTTCTTTTTCTTCCCTCTAGGCCAGGTGTATGTCTTGTAGTGTCTGGTCCGGGTTTTTTACATGCTCTTGGTGGGATGGCAAATGCAACCGTGAACTGCTGGTAATTTAAGTGCATTTTCTCTTTAAAATTCTAATAATTATTTGCTATTGTTTGTTGCAGATATTGAGCTCTGCAGTATTTAGCATGGGACCTTTTTTTCTTCTTGCAATCAGAAGTAAATTCTTCATTTGTCTTCCTACGAGGAATCTAGTTCATTTTTTTGTACTCTCCTGGATAAAATTCTTCTTTTTTCTTACCCAATATGGATTATTAAAAAATCTATCGACATAGCTGATGGCATAGATACATTTTCAAATATAGATGATATTCAGCCTATAATGCTTTACAGATTTTTTGAAGATTTTGATCTTTTTCTAAATTGAAAAGCCACGTTACCTTTGAATTCCTGTATTTGCCATATTTCATACATGCACAAATTGACAATTGCGTTGTTAAAATCTGTGTTTGCATGGGGATGCAGACATTTTGAGGGGTAATTAAAATTGAATTAAATGATGCTACAGTGATAGCATTTACTCCCACAAGCCTGCACTGAAACATTATGTGACTTTAGATAAAAACAGATCACATGAAAACATTATGTTTGAACAGCCATGAATTTGGCCGTAATTTAAAAAAAAAAAAAAAAAAAAAAGGTCCTGGTGCTTGCTGGCTTGCTGTTGGGCTTGCAGGAGCCGTTTCTCTTTTTCTCAAAGTTGATTTTTGTCTGAGATAAGCTCTGTTTACCTGACTTTATCTTGTGTAAACCTGTGCACCTGGCAAAAGATAAAGAAGTGACTTGTCTAGTTTAGCAGAATATTTGACAATGGAGTATGCAGCTGGGAGCAAAAGCTAGAGAGAGGGCTTCTCACTTCTGTGGCAACAAGGTGTTACGTCTCCTGCTCTATACCATCCTGTGCAAGGAAGAGGCATAAGGAGACCAAATTTGTAGGGCAAGGTTAGCACCCAGCATTAAGTCTTATGATTCCATGACATTATACCTGGCTTTTAACATGCTACAGTGGATGAGCATTGGCTTACTTCTCACAGGGGGAGGCCAGTAGCTGAACTGACCCCGCAGGTATACTGACTTTGAATAATTCTAAGGGATAGTCCTTAGAGCTCAGAGTAATCCTCCTTGAGCCTGGAGACCTGTTCTTCTGATTACTCTGTTTCAGTCCCATCCAGGTAAAAAACAAACAAACAAACAAAAAAACAACTCTTCTGTATCAACTGGAAGAAAGTCAAGCAGTCTGATGGCACAGTTTCCTAGGGGTGTGTTTTTAGATTTCATCCTGAGCACAGATTGGCTGAGTGGAAGAGCCTTTAGTTTGCCCTGGAAACTTGTCACAGTGAGCTGTTGGACGTGTAAATCTAGTCAACTAGGAAGCTAGTGAGGCCTTGGTAAACTGTGTTTCCAAGGATATAATGTGTTACTTAATGTTAAAAATTACCTACAACACTGCTGCTTCCTCTCCTGCCTCATTCTGAGCAAAAGTTTTTGTTATTTAAGTTAGGCTTTGAAAATAAACTCCAAAGAAGAGTTTGCATTAGTTTTAAGATTTCTGTATACAGTAGCATGGTCCAGTACTGTTCTTTACCAGAGATTGCAGTTGAATTTTTTTTTTTCAGTTTACTGAAGTTCTTCTCTTCCAAGTCCATAATGCTTGATACTCTTATTAGTTTCATTGTAGTCAGTGTAGTCAATGTTCTTCCTGCTTCACTGTTGTTTTGGACTTAATTTAATCGAACTACTTGCAGTAATAAGCACTGCTCTTAAAAATGTCTACAGTATAGTGCCAGTATTACAGTATGATGATTACACAGGGGAAAAACTTATTTCTGGTTACAGTTATATAAGATTTAAAAGCAAAAGCAAATATTTTGAAGGTATAGCTGTTGGGCGTGGCTATATTAAGAATAGAGTACTCTCCTTATTTCAATGTTGGGAAGTAGTGTTTATTTTTTTATTAAAACTTTTAAATAAAAAAAGTGAAAAAGAAACATAGGGTTTATCACTGTTAAACAGATTGGTTTTACATGGATAGTAATAACCATTTTGCTGAAGAGGGAGAAAAAAGAAAACAGTGCATACCATCAGTGGAGTAAAATTTTCCATAAGGATTTTCCACAGAGGTGAGATACAGCCTCAAGTTCTAATCTCACTGTGTCAAGGGATCAGAACTGGGGTTTTGATTTGTGGCAGAGAAAAGGTCTGGTTATGAATCTCAGACCTAGATAAACATATCCCAAAATCTTACAGGTGATTAAATTTAGGATTATGCTTTGCACATGCTGTTAAAGTTTCAGTTTAACACATTATATAGATAAATGCTGTCAAAAGAAAGGCTTTATTTATCTGAAGAGAAATTGTTTTAAGAGCAAAAGCCTGGAAAGCTTGAAGCATCGTCTGTTGTCATTTCCCTCAAACTACCATGCCATCCATGCTATCAAATATTAATATTTGTTATCAATATTAAAATTAAATATGCTATCAATATTAAAATTGCTAGTAATACAGCTGTTACAGAATTTTTATGCTTAGATGGAGATCATTTAATGTGGCCAGACTGTCCTACAACTAGACACCTAAAAGCTGCTAGGAAGTCAACCACCTGATATTGATATTCAGAGTCCACCCCTGGAATGTGCTGGCCACTTTCTATTCACATTGATGTCTCAACAGTAGTAAGATTTGGCATCAAGTTGAGCTTACAGATGTGATTGCAAATGCAAAAATATGTGTATGCATATATCTTTTAATACTTTTCTAGGCCTTTGATTGTTATTGGAGGATCCTCTGACAGAAATCAGGAAACCATGGGAGCTTTCCAAGAATTTCCCCAGGTACACAAACATATAACTTTCTACAAAATAGTTTCCAATAGTTACCAATGGTATTTCTTCTTTAGCATAGGGATAACAATCTCAGACACTAACATTTCCTAGCAGATTGTGTAATGCTGTTGATTTGCTCCATCTACTGGTTTAAAATTGGCACTGTGTAATCCACCAGATTACTTGTGTTGTCTTTGTCCATCCATCATGCTGCAATTCATGCTCTGTTTTAGGTCTCAGCTGGTATTTATTGTCCTTGCCTGTCTGTTCTGAGATGGAAGAGAAAAAAAAATAAACTTTACAAGAACAGAAGCACCACTTTCTGGAAAAAATATGTAAGCACTCAGCAAATGAGTGTGGCTTGACAATTTACACCAGCTGAGGAACGTCGATTTTCTGTGTGGAAATTTTCCCCTTGTTGCTTTCAATTTGTCATTTTTTTCATTTCACTCATGTTGAAGTGAGTTGGAAATGACCAAATCACTTTGATAAATGCATATAATCATAATATTGATTTATTTAGGTTGAAGCTGGTAGGCTGTACAACAAACTGTCCGTCCGCCCCAGCAGCCTGGAAGTTATTCCTGCTGTTATTGAAAAGGTATGGGAAAGTACTAAATTAGCAACAGAACGTCTTGTAAATGTCTCCTACTGCTTGAGGTCTGGTTTGTTTTAGAAGTCACCCCTGACACCCAGGGCTTTTTTATTTTTTTCTATGAATAGTGCTGTGGAAAAGATTAGAAATAAATACTGTTCCAATCTGATGTTTACTGATGCCTGCAGCATTTTTTGTTAGCTTCAGTCAGAGCTGCAAGGATTTTGATGAAAAAATGCTTTTAGGGAGATGTGCAAGAACTAGAGATGCAATATTGCAAACTTCATCTCTTTCAGCTCTGAAGTTCTGTTACTACATGCTTTCTTTAAGTGAAGAAGATTTGGAGGGGGGAGGTGGAGAGGGGTTGTATTTAGTTTTGGGGTGTGCAGGTTGTTTTGTTTGTTTTGCATATGTTTGTCTGAGAAAGAACACATCCTTATCTCCATGCTTCAGGAGGGGTTTTAAAAGACTCCTGCTGTAGCAACACTTCAGCCATGTCAGCCTAAATTCTGCATACAATAATACTGTTTTCAGAAGTGCAAAATCTGAAATGCAGAATATCTACCTGTAAGAGAAGAACTAAGAGCATAATAGAAGATGGACGAGTTGGTTGTCTTTTTTCTCTGTTTATGCTACCTTAAATAAAATGTTTATTCTAGTATTTCCAAATACAATTGCTTGTAATACAGTTGTCTCATTCCAAATTAAATAAAGAATTTACAGCCTAATACTGTGCATAGGCAGAAATGTAAATAACTGTTAAACCTTAAATCTATTGGTATAAATCAGTCCTTGGGATTCTTCTTGTGAAGGTTCAGCTATCTGAAACACCTCACTACATACTGAAGCATGTTCTTTGTTGTGTTTTTGTTTTTTAAATTTAAAGCTCTTTAACATCCTTTCAAACGGGTTAAAACTGATCATCTGTTTTCTAGGCTGTAAGAACCAGCATTTACGGGCGTCCAGGTTCCTGCTATATTGACATACCTGGGGATTTTGTGAATCTCGAGGTGAATAAGAGCTCTGTCAAGTATGTACAGATTATATTCATTATTTTTCAAGGCACTGAATAAATTTTAGTTTAAGTTTCTGTAGTATTTTCTTAAACCAAGAAAAAGATAAAAAGAACAAGAGATAAATAATTTGCTATGAGGCTAAATAATGATACTAAAAATTGACTTTCCATTATAATGTTATTCGGATTATAGTTTATCATTAATTGTGCAAAAAATGAACGAATTACCGTGATGGTAGAACACCAACGTTACTTCATCTCTGGAATAATATTACCTATAAGATTAAAGAAACGTGCAAGAAAAATTTTGGAGTCTATTTAAAAAATATATGTATCCTGTTCTGATAAATTCTGCGGGTAACATGGTGTGCAGCAGCTGTGGCTCTGTGCTAAACAATGGGTCTTCTGACATCTCTTGTTTTGTTGTATTTTTTTTAAAGACCCTCTTCTGTTCTGCTTGATTTCTAGGTACGTAGAATGCTGCCCACCGCCTCCCATCAGCATGGCTGAACACTCTGCTGTATCCAAGGCAGTATCGCTGATCACTCATGCCAAGCAGCCTCTATTAATCATTGGCAAAGGTAGCATGTTTTGACTGTACACGTGTAGGAAAAGACCAATGACCAGAAGGATTTCTTTTCCACATCAGTGTTAGCCATCTATTTTTCACATTCTATAAAAAAAAACAAACTTGAAATTTGATGTTAAAATCTGTTTTGTTTTTACATTTTTTATGTAACCTCTTTTTCATCTAGGTTAAAAGAGAAGTCAGTTGGTGAAATAGGAGTTTAAGCAGAAAAAAATCAGACAGCCGTTTTCTTAACTGTAGAGATACTACCAGGAATTCTAAAATTCCTGACAAATTTTCTGTGCCATAATACAGAACTTAGCCCATCCAAAATGACATTTGAACCCAAGTACCTATTGTTCGGTGTGTTGTATTTGAGTTATCCAGAATAAAAAATAACAGGCAGCTTTCATAATGGGAAATAGTGCTCTTTCTGCCACTATCGTAGTCAGGCTAATTGAAATGCAGGTGGATGCATTAGGTTTCAATAGTATTAAGCAGTCTCTTTCCTTTCATTCAGGTGCTGCTTATTCACATGCTGAAAACAACATCAGAAAGTTGGTGAACCTTTGTGGGCTGCCTTTTTTGCCTACACCAATGGCAAAAGGAGTAGTTCCTGATAACCATCCAAATTGTGTAGCTGCAGCAAGATCCACGTAAATATAAAGCAAGGCTTCTAATCCTAACATCTGGGAAACAATTGGGAATTGTGTTGTTTTACAAATTCCAGGGAAGACCAAACGTATACATCAAAAAGTGTTTTCAGCTATGTTTTGCAGCTCATAGAGTGTTGAAGATCTTGCTTGGAAAGAAACAACAAATTTAGGTGGATTGCTTCTGACAGCGCTTAGAATGCGGACCGGGAAGATACTTGTCTGAGAGCTAGTATTTTGTAGCTATGAAACCTACGGCAAGTAGACGTATCAATGTTGTTAGTGTGCTTTGCATAACAAAGTGAAACTAGTGAACAGTTTATCTTAAGTATTTAATTTAGTGCACTTGAAAAACTATTAGCTTTCTATTTTCACACCAGAGAAGCAAAAGATGCACACAAGATGCACACATAGCAGACAGCAAACCTTGAACTGCTGTATTTGTGTGGTGTTTCCAGCACACCATCACTGAATTGCACTTTATTGAAAAAGAAAGGTATTTCAAAATCTTTTGAATGAATATATATAAAATTATTTATAAGAGTATTTTGCAAAATAAATGTGAGCAAACTGTAAGAATCCTGGTAGGTATGAGTACGCACAGAGTTAGCTTGCAGGTGGGACATTCACATACTCAAAAACTAAAACATTTGCCTTTTGTCAGGCATCGTAGCTTTGTCATTGGTAAACACACTCATAAGAAAAATGGAGAATAAAAGAAAATACCATGTATTGTGTATGCAGCTGGAAGGTAAATTAACAGGAGCCTAAACTGAGAGGGCCACAACAATCTTAATTTTGGCAATTACTGTTGTCAGTATCAGAGTAGTGAGAGGTTTGCTTTAACCTTAGCATCATGATAGCATTTTGTTAGTCTTCCAGTGTTACAATTTCTTTCTTAACACAGTGTATTAGGAAAAGAGTAATTTTTTTCCTTGAGTTCCTAAACTCAAAAATGGCTTAATGATTGACTATGTAAAAGGTCAGGGGTTTATGGAGCTAAACAAGCAGCTTAGAGGAAGAAAGGATTATACATATATTCTTGTGTTTGCTTTGATGGTTAGTATTACTTCTAATTTTGAAAAAAAAAATTAAGTTTAACAGTAATTCCTCCTCATCTAATTCTCATTTGCCTTTATAGGGCATTACAGCATGCTGATGTAGTCATCTTGCTTGGTGCAAGGTTAAACTGGATTTTGCATTTTGGTCTTCCGCCAAGGTTTCGACAAGATGTAAAGGTTATTCAGGTAAGCACAAAAAATGCAAGTTGAAGGAAGTCCTCTGTGTTCCAGCATTGTCTAGAGCAGTTTTTGCAATTTATTTTGGTAGCATAGTTTGTTAGAAATACTGCCATACAGACAGTGCAATAGAGTTGATTTAATTACGGTGGTTTTCTAGAAATAGTTGTGATTTCTTTAATTTTTATTTATTACTTCCTTATATGTTCTAAAAATGGTTAAAAAACTTTTCCAGCTATAAAGGACTTGGTGCTGATGTTGTGAGGAGGGCAGACACTTTTGCATAGTTGTTTAATACAAGGCTGGACTCATGATATGCATGTGATCTTCGGAGCTCTGGAATTTCAGTGGTTGAAAACAAATTGTCCTTAAATTGCAAAACCTTTCGTACTGTTCAACTGCGCTCTCAGTTGGATATTTTCAAAATACAATTACCTTCAGATCCAGAGTCAGTCAGTCATTATAAGAGCTCAGTCACTCGGAGATGTTCATGGGAAAAAAAAGAAAAAGGCTATTTAACTAATTAGTGTATTTGGTAATCTGCCATCTCCTAGAAAGACAAGTTGTTAAATTGATTATGCCCCAAAAATATTCTTCCTTAGAGGCTGTGATCAAAGAGTAATAGTTGACTTAGTGTGGTGTGGCTGGCCCACTTTCAGTGATCTGAAACATTATCTCAGTTTCCAAACTTCATCTTTTGTAGAGGAATAACTTTTTTTTAAACTGGTATTCTTTTTTACTTTTGAAATCAATATTTTTTCTGTTTCTTTTATCAAAAAAAATGCAAGAATACTTTTTAATTTCATTTATAGTCACTTTTTTCACTGTCAAGGGTTAATTTTACTTTGAATAAAGCATTTCCTGATGTCATTTCAGTAAAAGGCAGAGGAATTTATTTGTACAGCCAAAACAGTGTATAAAGACAGTCAGATAATGTTCCTCACTTGAACTGGAAAAAAAATCCCTATAATATCTCTGAGTTAACAGTGGTCTTTCTTTTTGAAATACAGATTGATATTTGTGCAGAAGAGCTGGGGAATAATGTGAGACCAGCTGCAGTTTTACTAGGTGACATAAATGCTGTGACTAAGCAGGTAATGTCAGGTGTTCTCTTTTTTTTTTGACCTTAATTTCTTCTGATTTATATAGTTACCAGTTTAAAACAAAAAAAAAAACAAAAACAAGGAAAGGCATGTTCCCTGCAACGTATCCATGCTGTGCATCCCAAGTTAAATGTTAAAGATCTTGGTTTGTGCAGGGATCCTTCTTGATAACATTCTTGATGCTTGTGGAATTTCTATATATACTGAAAGAAGTTTGCAACATTTCAAATGTTGTTCCAGCTTTTAGAAGAATTCAGCAAAAGGCCATTGAAATATCCTTCTAATTCAGAGTGGTGGAAGAAACTAAGAGAGAAAATAAAGAACAACGAGGAAAGATCAAAGGTATGGTTAAATTAAAGAAATCAGGAGTTTTCTTGCCTTAACAGGTACTGATACATAATTTTATCACTGCTCTACATTCAAACTTCTCAGTTACTTTGGACATTCATGTCCAAAGCAAGGCTGGCGGAAACAATCTATATTAACAGTAAGTAGCTTTTCAAGCCAAAATAGCACAGACAATTAACGTATGCTTAACATTATACAACCCATATTCTGCAAGTTCAGGTGCTTTTTTCCAAGGTGGGATTTAAACTAGATCAATCATAGCAGTTCACCCTTTTGAACTTCCTCCTACCATACAGATGGCAACTCATTTAGAGTTATCAACAGTGAAACCTGTGTGTGAAAAAATTCATGTGTCACTCAGGTTAAACCAGGTTTAATAGGTTGCTGTTAATGACGAGCCAGCCAAAGGAGCAGGTTGCTGACCAGAATGCGCCTCTGATAAATGTTGTCACCAGAATAAAGCATAAGTGACCTTGAAATATAGCATGGAATGCCAAATACTTCATCTGTACCTAGCATAGTACCATAGTATTATTTACATGTCTCAATTCTGCACCTTTCTCTATCTTTTGTTGTTTTTAAGGCATTAGCATTACAGAAATCCCTGCCTATGAATTACTACACAGCCTTTCTTCACATCAGAGAACTGATACCCAAGGACAGCATTTTAGTAAGTGAGGGAGCAAACACCATGGACATCGGACGAACTATGCTTCCTAATTATTATCCCCGGCAAAGGTGTGGTGTTTTCTTTGTTGTGCTGGTGCAACAGACTAGATTTTTATATAAATGTTTTCATTTAACTGAGAAATATGATGGTCCAGAATTTTTATAATTCTTTTTGAAGTCTCTAAACAAAATAAACTTATGTTGGCTAAAGGGAAATTATCCACTCATATACTGATGTCCTGTCAGAGATTTTAGGTTCCCTGTGACCTGTGTGCTCTGCAGCAGAGGGATGATAGTTTCTCACTCTCTTTTGTGGAAAGTGAGTGAGGAGCATCATACTAGATACTTATTTCTGTGCTCAAAGGGCATGGTAAATACTGATTTAAAATAAGAATAGTAGTTTGGAATCTCATGTTAAAAAGAATTCATGCAAAACAAGTATTTCTTTGAAACACAACACTTAAAGAACAGGGAATATTTATGAAGAATAAGCTTGTTTTGAAAATTGAATTATATATTGAACATATTTTCATGCACACCTGTGTGCATAAAATGCAGGCACCGAAATTCAAAGTGTGTGTGTGTATTTATTAAAGGTATACCACACAGAATGATTGTAGGTAAGAATTAAGTGCCGTTTCTTGAAGACGGGGAGGAAAAGTTCTCCCTGGGTGAGATGAACCTTCTGATCTGACTGGAAAGCTTAGAGCCTTTTTGTGAAAGTAACTGTCCTAGATGAACCTAAATACTTCTTTGTAAACAGAACAAAACCCCAAAGGTTCCAGTAAAGTTGGGGGAAGAGTTTGCATTTTTTCCCCTTTTTAAAATAAGGGCACAGTAAATTGGGTTCATATTGAATTGCACGTGGCTGAAAGCAAATATGAGAAGTTAACCCTAGAGTAATCTAGTTCTTCATGTACTTTTTTTCCATTATGTGCTTCTGACTGAAATGATCTAACTTAATTACAGCTTGCAATTTGATTTCAAAAGTTGAACAGAAGACTAAAGTTTGAATTGCATTATTTAACTGATGGCTTTCAGACTTCTAGTTACATTTTCAAGGAATTAAATACAGAGAGATTTCATGTAGTCTGCCTATCTCTAGAGTAATTGAATGTTTTTGAAATACTGTTACTATTGCAAGCTAAAAGCATATAAGAATAGTCTTTCTGTATTGTAATACCACTAGTATATGAGAGTTCTCAATTTTAATTAGTTCTAGTTCTTTCAGTCTTATTTGATGTTTAAATTAATAATCTATACATCCGGTATCCAAACAAACTAATTGTTTATGAAATGATATTGGAATAGTATATGAGTAATTATTAAAGATAAATTGTGGATTAATTGAAAAGTTTAAGTGAACTTAGGGATAGTAATTCCATGTTCTCACCTTTAGGCTTGATGCAGGTACTTTTGGAACAATGGGAGTTGGACTGGGTTTTGCCATAGCAGCTGCACTGGTAGCTAAGGACCGAACACCTGAAAAGCGAGTCATCTGCATAGAAGGAGATAGTGCTTTTGGATTTTCTGGGATGGAAGTGGAAACAATTTGCAGGTAACTGTTTTTTGCTCAAGAAGATCCTCTTCATATGCTGCCTGGATCAATTAAACTGGAAGGCCAAGAACACTGCTGTTATAGGATACTCTTAAGTTAAGACACATGAAAACAAGCAAGACAGTACCCATAGTCATTTTTTACTATGTGTTGTTACCAGTGGTGAGTAGGTCGTGTTTCAGGTGAAAGTGATTTTTTTAATTCTTCATTTTATCTATAATGAAAAGTAACACTTTCAACACCTTGCAGAAAGGTACAGATATTGCAAAGATCTTCCAAATATCTCTCTGTAGATACAACTTGCCAATTCTGATTATCGTGGTGAACAACAACGGGATTTACACTGGTTTGAATGCGGATAACTGGAAAGAGATGTTACAATATGGAGATCCTGCTACATGGTGAGCATCTTCAATGCCTTGTTAATTAAGGAAGAGATTACCAAAATAGTCACTCTGTTCACTTTTAATGCTTATAATTCAGATTGAAATTTTTCATGAAGTGAACATAAGTCCTAGAGTTAGTTTGTGGAAAAAAAAAAAAAGAGTTATCAAAGGCAAGGAATCAACCTAATTACAGACTATTATTTACACAACTGTCTAGCAGAGAAATGACACTCCATTAGTCATCTCAGGGTCCAGTCGCAGCTCAGGCCCCACAAGATATAGAGTACATAATGGGATAACCTCCAGAATGACAGTGGTCTTCCAAACTACCCAAGGCCTGTGTTGTAAGTATACTCTGGGCTTCTGCTTCTGGAGCTGAGATCCCTGTGCCCTGAACTAGGCTACAAGCCTACTCAAGAGTTTCTCCAGATGAAAATGTGACTCTGTAAGCATAGCTTAAGTGGTATAGGAAACAGTTCCTCCAGCCCAGAAGAATTCATCAGGCCAGAACAATAATAATCTGTACTTTAGAATTGGTGTGCTGAAGTAATTAAATTGGTCAATCTGGCAGTTCTTCCCTGCTATTTCTCAGAGTTTTCTATTTCACTGCAGTGTACCTCCAGTTTCTCTCCTGCCAAATTCACACTATGAGGAAATTATGTCTGCATTTGGTGGTAAAGGATATTTTGTTAAAACACCAGAAGAATTGCAGAAAGCTCTGAAAGCAAGTGTGACTGACAAGCAAACACCTTCTCTTATAAATGTAATGATTGATCCACAGTCTGACAGGAAGAAACAGGTATTTATATGTTTTCCTTTCTTAAGTAGTCAGAAGCATCACCAAAACTGCAGAGAAGGCAGATGGCTGAAAGGCAGAAAGATTCTCTTCAGAGCTGGGAGATGGCAGAATCAGTGCCTTCGCACTGCATTATCTTCTTTCCTTGTTTTTTCTTCATTGGCTCTTACTGATGCTGAGTGTCTTTAATGACTCTTCCCAGACATGACAGTTGTTTCTTCCCATTCCTGACAAAAAGAGACAAAACATTTTTCTGAGCAGTCTTTATTTATGTCTTGTAGATTCCATCTGGTAGTACATATTTGTATCATGATCCTCTTACTGTTTGCCCATTCTGATAAGTATTTTATTCTCTCTTTGGCTTCCAGGAATTTCCCTGGCTTACTCGATCGAACCTGTAAAAGAAGATGAAGTTAATTGTGGTGCAAGGCGATGCATTAAGGAAAACTAAATTGGTTTCCAGAAGTGAAACCAGTACGATTCTTTTACATAAACAGTGGAATGATGGGATTTTTTTTTTAAAAATGATATTAAAGTAATCTTTAAGTGCTGAAATTAGGTAACTGTACAATGAACAAGAGATGTTTTAATGCATACTAGGCTTTCTAAGCTGATTGCACAGAACCACTGATGATAAAACTGTAATTTTTCTTTTACTCATATCCACCAAGATTTGTGAATTAATATCTAAATTATCTTAGCTCTGGAAGAAGGGAATAAGCTGATGATTTTTACTGTTAGAAACACCAAGTGTGCAATTACAGTAACTTCATTTTTAACTGACCATCATGCTACTTGTTTGAGACATGATCTTGTAATGAGCAAAATCAAGTATCTTATTATGAAAGTGCTCATTGGCCTTGTTGTGCACTGAAGCCCACGGGGGAGATGGTTGCTTCATAATTTTACATGATGCGTTTTTCAGCTTCTACTCCAGGTAGAAGTAGTTTATCAAAAATGTGAGCCTACTCAAGGACTGAGTTTGTCTGCTGCACTTGGGTTTTGATGCCCTGTTAATTGGGGCTTCTGGTGCCTGCAGAAAAAAGAAAGAAAGAAAGAAAGAAAGAAAGAAAGAAAGAAAGAAAGAAAAACAACACTAAATTTTTGTTTGTTCTTTGCAAAAGCACTATCATCCCTGTAGGCAGAAAATGGGACTGAACTTACTAATGAGCTTTCCAGGATTCACAGGCTGTGTATCTTTATAAGCATTTAAAAATAAGGAAAGAAAATGAATGTTAACTGGAGCTTAATGTTTAGTTTGGCTGGCATCACGAAGTAACTGCCCTGTGCCTGTTCAATTGTGCAACAAAGGATCTTCCCTACAGTGTATTGGCTATATAGAAACTTAGCGTCCAGCTCCCACTGACTGTGATACAGAGCTGAGATTTTAAAGAGCAGAGATTGGCCTATCCCAGGCTGTATCTACTGTGTTTTCACCTTGCATCTGACAAATCTGACTTAGAGCTTGGACTTTAAAAGTAGCTCTTTCTCTGTGCTTCTGTCACGGTAGCCTACAGTAACTACATTCAGTATTCAGTAAGTGAGTCACTTTGTATGTTCTTAAATACACTGGCAGGTTCTTTGTTTTTCTGTGTGTATGACAAAATTCTGGCTTTGATTGGGTTTTGGTTGCTTTATGGTCAGTTATTCCAGTAACATTCAATATTAATTAACTAATGAAAGGCATTTGGATGACTGAAGGAAGAGAAGGATGGGGCTGGCAGGAGATCCTGGGCTACAGTTAGATTTGCTGCAAAAAACTTAGCTTGTTCTTCCACTTCAGACTGGGTCTGGCTGTGGGTTACTGTGAGGCAGAGTATTAGCTCTGCACACTTCTCTCTGACATGAGCGAGTACTGCAGGCTCCTGGAGATAACACTACCTGCCGTGTGTTTGGCAGTAACCACGTGGCATGTGGAAAATCAAGTGTAGGACTGCTGAGATGGCAAAGTTGCTGTGTTGGTGGGGTCTCTTGTACGGAGCGTGGAACGACATTGGATCTTGGCACAGGTTTTGTTCCATTCTTCCTTATAACTTTCCACAAACTGATTTTAATATGATAACTGATGTTAATGTGTTTAACTGATTAAACACACTGCACTATGATAATGTAAAATGTTTGTAAGAGATAATGTTGGGACTGACCAGAGGGGAGGTCATTTTGTACTGGAGAAGCAAATGCAGAAATACTTGATTTATATTTTAAAATTAATAAATATTTTCATGGTGTTTCTCCTTTAACAAGAGTACTTGAATTATATTAACATTTTGTGTCAGCTGCAGGAAATCAGTTTAACTTGGATTGTAGAAAACTTGATGATTAACCACAACAGTACGCATAGTTCATTTTAATAAGGCAGCTGGAAAATGGAAAGTAGAGAATTTGAAACTGTGGAGAGGTGATAACATAATTGATAACATTAGTTGGGATGCCACTGAGCTTTTGAGAAGCTCAGAAAAGAATTAGCACTGCATTTCTGATAGCTTTAAACTAGACTAATGCCTTGATAAAATAGAAACTCTCAGGTTGTAATAATTATAAAGGGTTTGAGTGTTTTTTCAGAAGGGCAAACATAGTTTCTATTTATAGAAAGGAAAAGGAAATTTTGTCAAGGAAAGTGAAATTCATGCTACTTTGTTTATATAGCTTACCTGCTTTATACTTTTATACTATGTCTTACGCCATGGAGTTGCATCTAAGGGGGGTGTTAGGTGGCTGAAACTATATGAAAGCCAAACGTTTTTTCAGAGACAGGAAGAAAAGATCCCTGAAGTGTTCCTGTTTTATAAAAGGAGCAAGAGCTACAGATCTCATAGGTCTAGGGGGTGCTGGCCCATATGGCTTTACCCAGTGTGAAATTTTTCTTCAAGGCCAGAAGCACAGAATGAAAGGAACTGAATAATCACAAGGCACCGAACTCGAGGAATAAAATGCCAGGGCATCAGCTGAGGGAAGATGCTGTGGAAGAGGTACTGAGTGTAATGTACTTTATTTAAATTGTGTTCAAATAAGGCACGGTTCTGAGTCTTTTTTTTTCAGGTAAATAAAAAGTATTTGAAGTTTTGGTATACCTGTTATGGGTGACCTCCATCAATCACTAGTTTAGTTCCCATGAAAGCTTTTCTTACAGCAACCTGCTCAGGTTGGTAAACTCAGCAATTCAGGCCGGCGGCAATTGTCCTGTACAAAGAGAAGACACAGGCATGCACAAAAGGGGCCTCTCACAAACCTATGACCAACAAGCGGAATAAGAAAAGCATTACAGGGGTGTCTGAGACCCACCAGCTAGTCTAACTATGCAACCACAGTCAAAACAATTGGCAGCCAAAACAAAAACACAATTGACAGGTAATTGGAAATGAAGAACAAGAAATAAAGTTTGTTACTGTCTCAGCGCCTCACAAGATAGTCTGATGTCTTGAGTATGTGTTCCTGCAGTCTCATGGTATGCTCATCTTGCTAACACATTTAGTTTGCAGTAATTATTAACTTTTTAATGGTTTTAGTTTTAGTCTGATAGTGAGTCCTGTAGGCTGTCCGCCCCATGAACATTTTGCTGTGTAACAAATGCTTGCCATCAACTATTACAGCCTTATGGCATATACCCATCTTGATGAGGATTCAGATGTATGCTTGGTCTGACCAGGTTTGTTTTTAAACACCAGTGCAAAATCCCAAGTACACCTGAAACAAGCTGCAATGAATCTTCAGGCCTGCCACTGTACCCGGGAGACTAGCACACTGGCTGTAAGCTGTATGAATACTGTTAATAAACGTGACTTACTTCAGCCCTGGCCACATCATGGCTGTGTATGTTGGGCTGAAGGTCCCTGTTGCAGCTTTTTATGCTATTTAAAGATCTTGGTTGCTGTGTTTAGTGTAGAGAAGTGTGCTTGTCACCCTGCTACTTAGTGATGTTCTGAGACCAGACCAGATATCAGAGCTGATCACTGTAACAATGTAGAGGCAATGTAACTTCTGATTTATTTACTTATAACTGGGTACCATAATGAGCAAGAAACAGCTATTCTGAAGGGGACATTTGCTGTTTCTTTTTGGTGATTTGATTGAAACCAGATGGATGAGGTTTAAAGAGGCCCTCAGTAAAGCAGACCCTTTGAGCTAATTATGGCACACACTAATATAAATGAAAATGATTTCAGTGTCTGTTCTTTCCAGGAATCTCTAGGCTGCCTGAAATAGTGCAGAAATAAGTAAGATAAATTAATAGAATGACAATTTTCTTGCTTCAGTTAATGGTCCGCAGAATTTTTGGTTTTCATTGGTGTTTACAAGGCAGAGAGAAAACATAAGGAAATACGCCACTGAATATGTTGCATAGAATAGTTTATTTCAGACTTTTTGACTTGTCAGCTTCAGCAGTCTGAGCGATTGTGTAATATCCTGGGTAAAACTCTAAGTTGGATGCAACGAAGTTGGATTCTTTTAAGATTAAGCTTGATTTGGTGTGTTTTGGAGTTGACAGAATGCATTAGGTGTCAATCTAGAGTTGTATAAATGACCATGAACATACGATAGTCAGCAACTTAGAACATCTTTGCACAGAGCTGATGGGAGACTTGCCTGTATTCTCTAGTGTTGGCAATGCTACCAAATGAGGAAACAGTGGAAGACCCACGTTGAGCCTTTTTACACCCAAAATGTACACAGCAACATCAGTTTGTGTGCCTCTTGCTTCCAGAAAGCAATCACTGCATTCCTGGGCATGGTTTCTGTGCAATGACTGACTGTAGCTGTCGCAGCATGAAGAAGCATAACCTGCAAGCCTACCTAGGAGCTGAATTGTCAGGCGCAGAGGCCCTTCTGCCCCCTGTGTGGTGGCTGCAGCAGGTTTGTGTACTTCCACACCACCTTGCAGCTGCAGTGACAACGTGCCTTCAGGCATGCACCCAAGCTAGAGCTCTGCGGTGTCTGGATAAAAGTCTCTCTCTAATGAAATCAACACATTAGAAGAAAAAAAAAAAAGTTGGCACTCTTTAAGAGTGCTTGAAGAACTTGTCATCTGTATCCTTGACGCTGTCATTAAGATAACGTGCACGTGTGGCATTTTATAGACCTTGGCCCTGGGAGGTGCTGATACAATACCCGTGGAGTTGAAGGCACGCCTCGAGTTGCAGGCAGTGCATCCTTGTTACAGCAAGGTGACACGGCTGGGTTAGACGGGCCACAAACCTGCTGACTGCAAAGCCTGGGATAACATTCAGGTGCTCAGAAAAGCAGTAGAAATTCTGTTGGGAAGAATGAACATTTCAACCCTACCAGGTATTTTATACCACCACAGGTAGGTAGCTCACCCTCGGCCTCATCCTAGGTAGTTGAAAGCAGTGAGACCTTGATTGCTGAGCTTAGTGTTAGAGCTGAAAGTTCTCATCCCTGTGTGCCAAGTCGCCACTTGGCAAGGATGTCTTTAATACAAATGAGTGAACCTTCAAAAGTAGGACTTTAACATGGAAATGCTAGCACAGCCTTAATTATAGTTCCCTAATTCTGCAAAGGGAGCTTGGAAAATGCATTTGTCTGCTTTAATTAGGCTCAGCTGCATCCTGTATTTAGGAGACGACAACCCTGGTGTACCAGAATGACTGGGCAGTGCGCAGTGCCCAACCGTCTTGTGTGCTGCCACAATAAGAGTACTGCCTGGGCTTCGAAATTTAAAGCACTGTTAAAAGGCAAAGCCTCTCTACCTGACCCAGCAGCCTTTGAAATCTGCCATCACCTTACAGAAACACAGCAGATTTAAAGTGGGGGTGTGCGCTGCCTGACAAGTGCAGTTCCAGAGAAGTCTCGTTTATTCTGCATGGGAGTTCTGCTTGCCATAGTGTCATGGCCAGCACTTGAAGCCATCCATTCGATTTTTACCTTTAAAAAAATAAAAAATAGCCAAGCATATTGGGAAACATGCTTCTAATTCTTCCTAGGGTTCTACTGAGATCCGTTTCTTTATAACTGCTCAGTTTTACGATGTTAGTTTTTTGGTCAAGACTTTCAATAAAGCAATGAGTTTTATTCTCCACCACTGAGCAGAGTCCCAAGCGCACTCACCAGCTCTACTGCTGGTTTGGCGTTCTGGAGGGCACAGGATCCCTCAGTGTTTAGTGTTCAGAGGAGTCTGCGAGAGGAGAAGAACACCACCCATCAGAAAATTAGGCATCAGTATTTTAAAAAGAAGGGATCTGTTGTTTTTGGTTTTTGTTTTTCAGGCCCTAATTTGGGAAGGCACCCAGGCACATGCTTGATTTCAGGAGCAGCTTCATTGGCTTCACTTGGATGCCTGAGGTTACATTCGTTATCAACTCTTTTCCTGAATGGGGGTGCTCTGGCCACTCACCTAGCAGGGATCCTCTGCAGAAAGCTGCAGTGCCAATGTTGAGGGGCATTTTCCAAGGAGTTCAGCCCTGTTTGCTTACATCTTAATGATGCGATGGTGCAGTACGGATAGCAGGCGCAGGTGCTGCGCTGCCAGCATCCACATAGCACTCTGCCATGGAGAGTCTGGAGACCAGAGTGAATGTTAAAGCAAGAATATTCACAGAGGAAAAAAGAAAATTGTGCTTTCTGGTGTTTAATTGATTGGGCTTCTTGGCAGGCGGGATGATAAATCACTCAAGTAGGAGTCATGAGAGCCAATTACTGCCAGATCCTCTTCTGCTCTATGCCTCCAGCAGCACTGCAGTGATACAAGTACAGGCAGCAACTCCTGCAGACCTTCACTAATAGAAGTAAAAACCAGCAAATAGGCAACCCAAATTAAAGTAAGATGAAAGAATTACCCGGAGAACTATTTCAATTTCCTCTAGATGCATGTGTGGTGAGTGCATCACGTCTAAGAAGCATCGAGTATTGAGTTTGTCCTGCATGGTCAAACTGCTCCTTTATCTGCTCCTGTGCAGCAGATAAAGCACAAAGAGAACACACTGGACATGCTACACAGGCACCAAATAACCATCTAGTAGCTCCCGTTCTGCATCTGCATGGGATTTCTGACTGTATGATCCTTTACAGTGAACACTTGCATTGTAGACATGCACAGGCTTTCTGCAAGAACAAAAACTGCTTTATGTGTGGACACATTTCTGCCTCGAACAGCCCCGCTGTTGTACAGAATTTTATACGACCCCACAGCAAATGCTAAATGAGTTGCAATTTGAAAAACAAGGTCTAAAAGAGCAATGTTATAAAGGTCAGCAGCTGAATTATTTTTTCGAAGTTGTTTTGTTTTGTTCTGCCTTCCAACATTAGAAGGCCACAGTGTAGTTCTTCTGATAGCTTTGATGGAAGTCACTTGGCACTATCCCATAATGTTTAATCATCTTCATAACTCTTCTATGCTGTAGCTTGTTCTGTTATCAATCAATGGGAGGAAAAAAATAAATAAAAATAAAAAAAAGCATGAAAAAGCATGCATGGGAATTAATCATGGGAGAAAAAAAGTGAAATATTGAGCCTTTGAAACAGGTCCAACGGTACAAAGTTAGAGTTTGGATCTGAGAACTCTAAAAATGTGGTGAGAGCTGGCCTGCTCTGAAGACAAATAATCTCTGAAAGTTGTAAAAATAAGTGAAAGCTTATAATAAGCTTAGGGATATGGTTTAGTGGGGACTGTTAGTGTTAGGTCAGAGGTTGGACTCGATGATCTTGAGGTCTCTTCCAACCTAGAAATTCTGTGATTCTGTGAAATTCTCTAACCAGTTTTGTATCTCTGCAAGTGGAGATATATGGAGAAGTGGAGGACAGAAGGCCACTGCTTGCTGTGCGATGTATAAAACATCTATTAAGTGACGAAAGGGTTGTTGTTGGAAGTTGCTAGGCATCAACGTGCTGCCCTTAGGATGTGCTCATCCATCCGAAGACTTACTAGCACCAGCTTGCATTTAGCTGGCCAGCTGCACAGTGACCTGGTACCCTGCTGGGTGACCAGCACAAGAGAAGCTGTGAAGTCAGAACTTATCGACCTGGCTGACTTTACTTCATTACTCAGTCTGTGGGTCTGGTCCTATATGGACTTTAGAATTAAATAAATCTAAACTCATCAGCAAGGAAATGATGAAGCCATTCTTTGTATTTCAGCATTTACAATTTTTGTTTTCGCTTTAGCAGTTGCCTCTGTTCTTGTAGATAATAATATCTTCCAAAGTAATGTTAGCTATGTTGTCCAAGTACTAAATCTAAATGTTAGGCATGAATGATGCAAGTGTGTGAACTTGACCAGATATTTTTATTGTGAAAACCAATCATTGCTAAATAACTAACAAGTTTTGCAAGGAAGACGTAATTATAAAAAATCTTCTCTATCTCCCACACTAATTGAATGAGCAGAATTCTTCTGCACTACTTTGCAGACAGCATCTGTTATTGAATTATGGCATTAACACTGGGTTGCTGTTTTACCTTTGGCCCACTCAGCAGAAGAGCATTCAGCCTTTTGAACTAGAAAATCTCAATTATCTTTATCCTTTTAATTAGAACTGTGTTCATACTGGACACTGAGATTGATGATATTTTATTTGAACTACATTCATTTTCCATTGGATTGTTGATGAAGGATCTGCCAGCAGAAAATGGATAGGACTGAGAAAAAAAAAGTATTCTTTTTAACAAGTATTCATTAATTCTTACATAGGAAAGATAGGTCCATAAAGTTTGTTTATATGCTAGGAATGATCAGCAGATTCTTCCATCCACTTCTAAGGTCATCTCTGTGGTGAAGAGAACAAGCAACAGCAGGTAAACTCGTAAACTGCTCAGGCTTTTTCTTCCCCCTCAATGTGCTAGTTGGTTTTGATATTTTATTAGCTGTTACAGTATCTATTCAAACTAGGATTTTTAAAACTGTAGTTGATTGCTTGTAATAACACTGTGGTATTCATTGTTTCTGAGCATTAGATGTCAGATGACATTGTGGTTTCTGGAGTTCACATTATAGAAGGACTTTTAAAGTCAAGTCCTTCAGACTTTGTTCTCACTTTATGTGATGGTGGTATCTGATGAGACTTGGAAACTGCAGAGTGTCAATACTTTACTGTGTTTCTTTCTTAAGCTATTGGCATCCGAAATAAAAATACCTCTGAACCCACTGTATTTCCATTCAGTATGTAGCACTGCTGGTATTAGAGTACCAGTTCTAGGTGAGACACGAGTAAGAATCATGCAGTATACAGTTCCTTTGTTTTTAGCAGCTGCATAATTTCAGAGCAAAATAAAATAAAATAAATGTTTATTCCCATATTTTTATAGGTTATTGGTGGTTGCAGAATTAAGTCATTTTTATGTGGATTTTCACTACACCACCCATAACAGCTGCAGTGAATATAGAAGGAAGAAAATAATCCAGGTTTGTTATTAATTACTATTTATAAGATACAAACAAGGACTTACGTTCTCAGAGCATTGGCCTTAACTATCTGATGCTGCTCTCTCTGAAGGAAGCAGAAGCTTTCCATTGACTTTGTGGGGAAATGAACCGCTTGGCTGAACAAGTTCACAGCTGATCGATAGCTCAGGGGACTGGAAAGCACGTCTGTCGAGTTTCTCACACCATGTAAGACTCACTCTGCTACGTGACACTTCCCCTCCTCGGGATCATCTCCATCACGTGAGCCAATGCCACAGAGGTCAGGGACAAGCCCTGTGGCCAGGTGTGCATCCTTGTCATCTGGCGTTGAGTGCCACTTAGCACCGAGTGTCAGTCATGTACACGGCCACTTGACTAAGTCAAAAGCAAAAAGCCCACAGCATATTGTCCATTTTATTTCCAAGGGACTTCATTCCTCTCCCACTGAAACAATCAGCAACCTTGCCAGCACTTTCAGCTAGTAAGGCCAATGTCTTAAAAGTAGAGCAAACAAAACCAGTTCTGGCATGGCCTGCCTTACTGACTTGTGATGAGAGCACTCCTGTTGACCTGAACGTGGTTCCACTGAAAACTAACGATGTGATGCACTGCAGCTCCATCATAATGAGAGGTCTGTTCAGATAAAAATCTGAGCATCTCCTTTGAAGTTTTAGTGTGGAATATGCCATGTTTTCCTCAGCACAGTGTGTGCCTACAGAGCTTTCCTTTGCGTTGGCTGAGAGCCATTTCAAGTCAAGCAGGCTCAGACTTTGGAGTGGTGAGGATGTCAAGTCAAAAGGGAGGAGAAGGTTGACAAAACATCCATGTTTAATCAGGGTTTTCCACGGGGAAAAAGGTGGACCAACAGTTTCTACTGAAAAATTGACTGCAAACTGTATTGGGTTTACATAGTAAGGTTTTGGTAGTAGGGGAGCTACAGGGGTGGCCTCTGTGAGCAGAGCCCAGCAGCTGCCCCATGTCAGATCAGAGCCAGCTCCAGCCGGCTCCAAAAGGGACCCGCTGCTGGCCAGATCCAAGCCATGAGCAACACTGGTTGGGCCTCTGGGAGAGGCAGACTGAAGAAAGAGAACTGCTGCACAACAGCAGCTGGGAGAGAGGGGTGAGAAGCAGCCCTGCAGCCCCCAAGACGAGTGCAGCAGGAGGGCAGGAGGTGCTCCAGGCACGCAGAAGCAGTTCCCCTGTGGCCTGTGGAGAGGCCCCTGGTGGAGCAGGCTGTCCCCCTGCAGCCCATGGGTCCCACACGGAGCAGATCTCCACGCTGCAGCCTGTGGAGGAGCCCCCAGGGGAGCAGGTGGATGTGGCCTGGAGGAGGCTGCGGCCCATGGAGAGCCCCTGCAGGAGCAGGCCCCGGACCAGAGCTGCAGCCCCTGGAGAGGAGCCCACGCAGGAGCTGGGCTGGGGGGAGCTGCCGCCTGTGGGGTACCCATGCTGGAGCAGTTTGCTCCTGGGGGATGGACCCCATGGTACGGAGCCGTGTGGGAACAGTTCCTGAAGAACTGCTGCCTGTGGGCAGCCCCCTCGGGCTCAGTTCAGGAAGGACGGCATCCCGTGGGAGGGACCCCACGGGGAGCAGGGACACAGAGGGACCATGAGGGATGGTGGAGATAAGCACTGGGGACTGACCGCAGGCCCCATTTCCCATTCCCTTGCACCCCTCAGTGGGAGGAGGTGGAAAACAGTGGATGGAGGGAAGGTGGTTTTAGTTTGCTTTTATTTTCTCACTGCTTTAATCTGTTAAGGAATAAAATATATTAATTTCCATATTCTGAGTCTGTTTTGCCCTTGATGATAATTGCTGAGCCATCTGCCTGTCCTTACCTCAACCCTTGCGACTTTTTCATTGTATTTTCTCATCCTTTTCCTTTGAGGAGGGAGAGTGAGAGAGCAGTTGTGGTAGAGTTCAGCAGGGTAAAACTACCACACAAAGCTAACTATATTTCCTAGGAACCTAGGAAGCAGCCCTGGCTTTCTGTATCCCTCCTGGCCACCTCCAGTAAAGCACTTGCCCTTGCAAGGAAGAGGTATATTCCTTGTTCCTACCTCATTTTTAGCAGTTACAATGGATGTGGTTTGTGATAGGATTCCTTGCACTATTCTTCAAGTAAGAGGTTGTTACCCGATCTTGCATTTCTGTTGTAGTCTGGAGAAACAAGAATTCAAGTGTTCATGCAGGTTTCTAGGGTGGGGATTGTCCACTACTTGTCCTTATAATCAGGCAACTGAATATTTGTCTTATATACTTAGGGCTTGTCATGATAAATGCTACAGGGACTATTAAAAGTCAGGACAGTTTAACTAGAATTGTGCAGATACATCTCTTTGCCCTTTAGTAGTGTGCAGTAAGAGTTGTCACCCAAGGGAATACATCACTGTCCCTGTCAGTGAGTAATTTTTCTCAAGTGAAAACAAAAAATCAATTCTGTAATTAACCCAAAAGATTCCCCTGTTTATCTCAGGAGACAAATAAGCAGTGGGCAACGAACATCTCCATCTGGGAGGGCAGGAATAATGATGGTTTGCACACCAATGAGAACCTCTGCTTTTAATGGAAACAGCTGTCAGATCCCAAGCAGAAGGGGAACGTGTGAAGGACCCTTCTCGTGACAGAAACTTATTGCCAGTTGGAACAAAGCAAAGAAACGCGAAGCTTTTGTGCAGGTAACAAAGGCGCACACTGCTTTTCAGAAACAAGAGGTTTGTTTTCCTCCCACGGCACTGTGTGTTGCACCGGCTGCCACCACCCCCAGAGCCGATTGCGTTTCAGTCACCTCCTAATGGCACACTTATTGTTTCTTCCACCTGTTGCACCCCGTCACTAAACTCTTTGCAGTCACACAGCGTCTGATCAACTACTGGTGATGCTTTCGTTTTCTCTTAAATGCTAAATAATGATCAGGTCCGTGGCTGTGGAGCCTCGGTGGCATCCCTCAGCCGAAGGCGTACAGTGCAAGCGTATGCAAAGCACCCCCAGTTATAAGCAGATGTTAGGTCACTGCTCATCTCTCTCATTAAGGCATTTAGTGACCTGTAGAAGATGATCAATCGGGGATTTTATTCATCTCGACATTGGTGTCTGGTTGCCTGCACTGAGGGATGCTGTTTATAGTCCAGTTTCTAATCTCTCCCTTTCCTGCTCATTATTATTATCAACCAAAGTGCCTTTTTGCTTCTGTTACCAAAACAGAATCCCCCCCGCCACCGTTTTAGCAGCGAACATCCACAATGGGGGCAACTGATCCAGCACAGGAGTTAAATATAACCGTGCCTAGTGTAAGGAGAAGATTTAATGGGAAATGGTTGGCATTCTTTCTTCCTAAAGGCACGGCGAGGGAGCGAGCGGGCGAGAGCCGTACACACACACGCAGACACACAGACACACACGCATCCCGCAGCGAGCGAGGAAAGAGGAAGCGAGCAGCAAGCCGGAGAGGCAGAGTAGAGAGCGAGCAAGCCCCAAAGCAGAGCTGCGCCTCCAGGCTGCAGTTGCCCAGGGCGCAGGCAGCATGTTTGCCCTCAGCCTTGTTGCCTGGGGATTTTACCTGCAGCTTGTCTCCTGCTTTGCTTTCTCTCAGACTTCGTACGTTGACAATGCCTTCTCAGTTTCCTCAGGTAAATCGCTTTAAGTCTTGTTACTTTGCCTTGTCTGGACGTCTCCTCTGCACGCTGGTTCTTGCACTTTTCCAGTGACTGGGAGCACAGGAGGAAGAAATACTTCACTTTGCAGATCTGGGTGAAGGAATTTTGCATTGCAGAGCTGCTCTGCCACAGGCTGGGACATTTTTGTTGCTTTGTGGCTTTTGCTTTTTGCTTTATTATTTCTCTTTTTTAAACCCCTCCCTTCCCATCCCTGTGAGAAATCATAGACAAGAGCCTCAGCTGTGCTAAAATGCTGTTGTTTTCTTTTTGTTGTTGTTGTTCATTTGTTTTTGTTTTTTTTTTTTTCCATTGGCTTGGTGTTGTGCTAATTCATGCCACTGGAGGATCTGGCCCAATTAGTATATTACTTGCATGTCTGCATGTTTCTTTCTATTTTGGATGAGCTTAGGTAGATTACAGCAAGGGGAAGAAAATGAATCTCAATGTATATCTGCTTCTATAAATAAAGCCCTGACCTCAATGAGTGCTGCTGGAGCCCAACTGGATGTTAGCAGAATAAACATCATCTGGCTCTGGCTATGACACTAACAAATACTCAGATGACTTTCATAGCAAACAAGAGTCCACTGCATGGAAAATCCCTGCTAGGCAAAGGCAAAACAAATTAGTTGTCAGCTGAGCCGGGGCACTGGAAATCCCACTTAACAGGTTTTAGTTTGGTCAGCAAGACTCCTTTACCCATGTGCTGTGCAAAGGAAGGGGAAAGTTGACGAGAACTCTGACTCCATCTTCTCCTGGAGGAACTCTCACCATTTTATGGCAGATTACTTCTAACCAAAAGATGCTTCTAACTAGAATCCTGGATTCCTTCAGTGTCAAATTTGGGATGGTTCAGGTGAGATGTCTAGGTTGAGGTCAGCTCTACCTTCAGGTCCTCCCTGTGTTTCTGACAGCAAGACGGTGTCCCAAAGGGCGCACATTTTAAGACTACATCAGATCAGATAATTCCATTCCAAAAATGAAAATACATCAGATTAGACATGGAATTAAAGACACACAGTCTTTTCTCTCCCTCTCATGTCTCTGGTGTGACCGCAGAGCCAGATGATTCACATTTGAGGCATTTAAGAGAGAACAGCAATCAGAAGGGTAGCCTGTGCAAGGTGATGGATTCCTGGACTCAATAACAGAATGATTTCACCCATGGTTTGTTTTTTTTTTTTTTTTTTTTTTTTTTTTTTTTTTTTTAAAAAAAATCTTTTGAAATGTGCAGAACTACCACACTGTATGTCACGTCTGGTGGTTTGAGCAGTCCATTCATTTAAGAATATTCTTATTCAAATAATAAGTTTCTGAGGTCCAAAGAGTAGTGCAGATACCCTTTGTGGAAAAACCCTATGACATTTAATAAAGCAGCCATTAGAGTTCTGCAGTCATTTCAGACAGCTTTTAAGATAACATCTAAAGAAGCTTAATGGTTGAAGAAATACATCATATGGAAAACAATTTAATCCAGTCTTTTGAACCTCTGAGAACTAATACATGTTTTTCTGCTAAGTTCTTTGGGATGCTAAAAAAGCATTTCCATTTGTTATCATTTCTGTTCAGTTGGGTGTCCTTTTTCCCTGAGGTTGATATTAGTTAATGCTGAGGTACAGAAACATCAAAACTTATTTTTTCTGATATGTTCCCAATTGCGCTGCAATAGTATGAGAGTTATTAGACCTCAAAATTGTTTTGAAGAGGTTTACATTGCCTTGAATCTAGTAGATTCCTGCCAAACCCTAAATTCACTTTTCCATTGCTTACTTGGCCAGGCCTAAGCAGTGATTTTCTACTACGGAGCACACTTGTGTTTCTAGAGAAGACATTTAAATTGCTATCATCTTAAAAAAAATAGTGGTTCAGGAAATAATCCTTTCTTCCTCCATGGAAGAATTCTCTACCTAAATGTCGTGCCATACAGCAAATGTTTATGCCTCCAGGCCTTGATGCTGGCTGTGGCCAGGCTCTGCTCTTTGCAGCAGACCAGATCCCACAGCGCGGCCCCCAGGTCTGCCAGGGGCAGAGGCTACAGCTGGCCCCGTCCCCTCCTCCCCTGTCCCCATCTGTTTTGTCTGCGGGCTTAAGGCTCTACCACAAACATGTTGCAAATTTCTACTTGCTAATACGTGTCAGAATAATGTCTAGTGGGTAATTCAATTGTCATGCCGCAGCCAGAGGGCTGGATTATGAGCTGTATTTTGGTGAACTGTTACATACCTGAGTGCCAATTATTTATATATAATCAGGGCAAGGAATTCTCTATTTGGTATGAAAAATCATGCAAAGAAAAAGAAAACTCCTTCAGTGCTTTGATTGCACCTGCAGCTGACGAAACACCTCCTGAGGAAGGAGCAAAGTTCTCCGTTATCCAGTAGAAATCTCACAGTGTGTGCAGAAGGTGAATTAATTCCATTTAAATTCTATTATTTTAATGGTTTCTCAGATGTTCTGCGACTGTCGTCTGAGTTAATTATTTGTATCTGGCACCAGGATGTAATTTCACATTTAAAGAATGAATTTTGGCACTGTACTTGCAATGTCTGAAAGTAATCGCATTTAACAGCAGCTATGTTCTTCAGTGACCGCTTGTCTTTCCTACAGCTGGAGGAACACATATGGCTGATTCTCAGATATACCTGAAACCCTCTGTGCTAAAAGTACTTTTATTTCTGTTCTCACACATCTTTCGGTAGCAATACGTTACAGATAAAAGTGTTCACAGGTCACAAGGCCGTAACCATAAAGCAGAGGTAAACAACTCATGGGGGGAAAAGTGTTTGTAGAATAAATGGGGGAAGAATAATAATCTGGATTCATTTCTGTTTTGCTGCCAACTCCGCATCGTAGTCCCATCAGCCTCAAGCAGCAGCGCATCACTTCTCCTGGAAGTATTCTGAATGTCATGTCAGCGCCAGACAGTGATTCTTGTGGTGCTGAAGCATCATTTCTGGAGGAAATGCTTTGGGATTAGCGTTACAACACGCTCAAGCACGTGGCTGCAGCTCCACGTGGCAGCAGAGCCCCCCGGGGGTGGGTAACTCAACTCTCCCCGAGGCAGGGGGGTTCCTTCCAGGGTAACCTGTTGTGTCCCTTCCCCGAGACACTGTGTTTACAACGTCTTTCGTTATCATTTTTCAGAGCTCTGCTCTGCTGAGGTTCCTGCACTGTGACCAGGACACCCGGGTGCCTCCACTGTCGCAGTCACATAACGAAAGCTAGGTGTGAGTTTTATTCTCCCTTTTAGCAGGGCTAAGCGGACCGTGTAAGAACCAGGCTGAAGGAAGCCATCTTCCAAATTCAGGTGGCAGAAAGACTCTTCCTTTCCCTCTCCTGCTCATCCAGGTTGAAGTTTTCTGGGGCTTTACAGGGAGGGGGGGAAAGCACTTCAGAAACCACCTGGAGCTGGAGAAGAGCAGGATCTTGATGCTTCTTCTGACCAGAACTTCCTTTAATGCATCACACCAACCTGTCACTTGATAGATTTTTCTCCTGTGATCAATATTCATACACAGCCCTGTGAAAAGAGTATGGCTGATTAATTTAAAGGACTGAAATGGGGCTGCAACAGCTGAGTTACTGGCAGTATTCCTCATGCTTTCTCTGCCTTTTTCCTGTAACACTTGCTTTCCCAAAGAAAGGGAGCTCCCAATTCACTGGGCATGGCCTCTTTGAATCTGCATTACTGAATGAATAGATATGCAGATTGGCAAAGGAAATTAATTGACTGTAATGTAAGTGAAAGGAAGGGGTTCAGTTGTATGCTGGTTAGGGTCAGTGTCATGAACTTCCATTTGCTGAAGGAGATGCAGATGTCCAGGTCAAAGGACCAAGTGTTCTCCGTGTTCCTCTGCTCCCCCCAATTTAATATGAAGATCGGCTCCGTTGGCTTCAAGTGGTGAGCTGGTGGGCATCCTGATATACAGAACCTGGACTCCTGAAGTACAGCAGGATGGGACAAGCCAGTTCTGATTTTTTTTTTTTTTTTTTTTTTTTTTTTTTTTTTTTTGTTCTTTTATTTTCCTGGGACAGGGTTTGTGTTATAAGTAAGGCAGGGTGTCTATCTTCGGGCTGTGGAAGCTCCTCTGGAGACACCACCCAAGCCTCATTTGCGGTGAACAAGTTCTCCTGCCACCAGGGATGGAGGTGGGTGCAGGAGCTGGCACAGCATTGGACACGCTGCTGATTTTTACTGTGATCAGACTGGGTGGTGGAGGCTTAAATTCTAGCACAGCCAAGCGAGCTGCTTCAAAATCAGGTGGTTTTAGTGAGAGGAACTCCACAGACAGTCAATGCAAAGTGCTGTGAAATGATCTTATTCCCTGTGTGCTCGTAGAAAGGTAGTGCTTGCAGGCCTCTGCTCCCATTGCAGGCAGTTTATTTCAATATTAGCGAACCTCTGCAGTGGGAACAGTCTGACTTGGCATTTTAGCCTCCCTGTCTTTCAAAGCCCATTTTGTATCAGACACAGAGGCTGCCCGTGGCTGGGCTGTTCTTGGCAGGGCAGCACCAGCAGCAAGTAACAGCAGCTACAGCTGCTGAAGGGGAACTGTCAGCCCTAGTTACATTTACAGAGAAATACCATCTGTGTTTGTCCAGGAGGGAGTCTGTGGTCAGGACAGGCCATGCACCCCTCCAGGCTTTAACTCCTGGTGTTAGGATAGCGTGTGGCTGCCAAATGAGGCAGCCCGGGAACCTTAGGGGGGGATACTTGCACAAAGAAGGTAAATTTATAAGGTAATGGTTAAAATGGGAGGGGTGTTGAATGTATTATGGATTCAGGATTAAATGGAATTTTTAGCATGGGAAGCTTTACCATGCTATTTACCATGCTATTTACCATGCTATTCCATGCTGCAGCTTCTTAAGTAAAAGGAAAATGGGAAAAGCCCTTCAGTTGCAGGGGGAACTCTTTGGGGGAGATCAGAAATAGGAGAGAGAGAAAAATCCCACAGTAATTCACAGAAACCTGCCTGAGTGTTGTGTTTCTTCCCCTCTCATCTCCAAGGAATCATCTCTTTACTGGAAAAGACATTAGGGGAATGCTCTTTGTATGCAGGAAAATGTAACGGTGAAAGGGGATTTGGGATGAGAAGATGGACATAGGAGGAATGCAGAAGATGACTGGTAGATTGGGGGAAAAGAGAAAAGCAGTTGATAGACATTTTTTTCCAGTGTGTCTGCATAAATGCATGCACCTGGGCAGGCATGTAAGTGAAGGGAGATGCCTTGCCTGGAGAAGCCAGGGCTGCAGTTTCAGTTTTCTTCTGCCCAGAAAGAAGTGTAAATGGACTTTTTTAGCTTCTAAAACCTGCAAACTTATGGTCTTGTACAATACCAAGTCAATACAGAGCTATTTCTTTGTGAAAGGCCAGAGTAAAGTCAGCTGGGCTGTGAGTCTGTTGCCACAAGGGAGTCACACAGAATTAATTTAGTCCCTGGTATCAAAGTCTCTGGCAGGAATATGAAGGCATTTCTCCGGTGCCTTTCGGAGCATACAGCAACACCCACGTTCTCAGATGGGTTGTCTGGGGCTGACTGAGCACGTGGTGGACCAACATCAAAGTCGAGTGCACTTCTGAACCATGCCAGCCCTGACAGATTGTGATCTTGCAGTTGGAGAGGGATGGCTTTGGTGTCTCTGCTCTGGTACTACTCATCTCACAGGTAAGTGGAGAGGACCGTGTGGCAGTGAACTGCATGCAGGAGTCATTTGGGGCTGACAGAGCACCCACCTTGCACTAAGCTTTAGGGTTTCAGGCTCTTCTAGGGGTGGCAGTAAGCTCTTAGGCTTTAATACTCAACATATTCACAGCATCATTCTGGTGTGACAAGAAATGGAGTGATGTAATCTGGTTTATAAAATGACTGGGATGAAGTAGATGAAGTAGATGAAGAAGAGGAGGCTGAGGGGAGACCTCATCGCAGTCTACAACTTCCTCGTAAGAGGGTGTCGAGAGGCACGAGACCTTTTCTCCATTAACACCAGCGACAGGACCCGCGGGAACGGGGTTAAGCTGAGGCAGGGGAAGTTTAGGCTTGACATCAGGAGGGGGTTCTTCACAGAGAGAGTGGTTGCACACTGGAACAGGCTCCCCAGGGAAGTGGTCACTGCACCGAGCCTGACTGAGTTTAAGAAGCGATTGGACTGTGCACTTAGTCACATGGTCTGAACTTCTGGGTAGACCTGTGCGGTGTCAAGAGTTGGACTTGATGATCCTTAAGGGTCCCTTCCAACTCAGGATATTCTATGATTCTATGATTCTAAGTACTGTGATTTACAGGAATGAAACCCTCATTGAGGTTTTGTAATCGAGTCATCCATGGCTTTGGGACTGCTGTTTAACTTTTCTGTGCCACAGTTCCTCATGACTCAAAGGGGAGCAGACATTGCTTTCAGCATCACTGAGCAGTATCTAGAGCTCTGGACCTCTGCAAATAGAAGCCAACAGAAACAAAACTGTACTTAATAGCCTTGCAGTGGTTACTGGGATTTATAAACCACAGGTTTGTTTTAGAAACCCATTTTATAACCCACTGAAGAGTTCCACCCTGCAGATTTTATTGGGATTTTTATACTCTTGTGACACTGGAGCACAGGGCCA
Source organism: Heteronetta atricapilla (assembly GCA_011075105.1). Lineage (NCBI taxonomy): Eukaryota > Metazoa > Chordata > Aves > Anseriformes > Anatidae > Heteronetta > Heteronetta atricapilla. The sequence goes on along the minus strand of CM021732.1, from coordinate 37,081,777 downwards.
ACCCAAGCAAATATTCATCTCTCCTTCTGTGCTAACCTCAGAAGTTTCCTTCTGTAATCCTCTGAGGGAGCAGCATGTAACCTTCAGGCACATGCATTGCCCTCACAGAAGCACATAGGCACACAAGAAACATATGAAATATGTGCCTTTGGGGAATAAAATGTCTTTTCTGAGGAAATCTCACGTGCTCCTTTGCCTTCCTGAGCCTTGTGTCTCCTGGCATGGGCCTGCTCCAGCAGGGCTTTGAGGGGCTCCACTGGGGCTGGCTGCAGGGGAACACAAGCCAAGGGGATGCGCTGGAAGATGCTGGGGGCTGTGAGCACACTATCTGTGCTGTTGACAAGGTTTCTTTAACACCAGCTCATTTTAAACACCTTTATTTATTTACTTATTGGGACAGCTTCTGACTGCGCCAGCTGGTGAAGCATGCATAACTTCTGCCACAACTGGTAGCCACTTCAGGGATTAGAAATAGGGTTTCTGTCACAGAGTATTTTCATATTTCTATCAGTTATTCTTGGCTGAAAATAAACTTGAAAGATTTTGGCTGGAGCTTTTCATTTTCCACAAAAAGGATGGAGAAAAGTCTTCATCCTGTGGCTCCCATGGGATCTGCCTGGGTCACTGCTTTCCCCAGCATGGGCCCTGGGACATAAGCTATAGGAGTTGCTGTATTTCCTGGCTGTATTTATATCACCTGCTACACAGGAGATGGTATATTCAGGTCGTAAGGCCTAAACTGATAAGGACGTGGAGAGATGCAGCCTGGTCGTGAACCTGACGGCCTTATCCAGCTCGAGCGTGAGCCGTACCCCAGCTCGACCTGCCCACCCTCACCCATTCCTGCTGGTGCTGCCCTCTCCCCTGGGACTTTGGCACCTTTCACAAGCTCTTAAAGTTTCCTAATTTGTGAGGGAAGACGTGCCTTAGCCACTTTGTGATAGACACACCTGATGGCCACTGCCTGCGGCAAGCTGCTGTCCTTGCCAGGAGGGCAAGAGGAGCCTGAATGAACGACAACAAAGCAGATGAAAGTCTCAGTTTCAGCCGGACAAGCCTACATTCATTAACTAACCCATCTGCCCAGCTTGTTTATTATTAATTCTGACGGCTGTCCAAGTGGGAGAAGCACCTGTGATGGGGTGTCAGCGATCGGAGGTCTCCATCTAGCAGGCCCTGCCAGTCAGAATCTGGGCAGGCCACCAGCACTGCTGTCGGGGTGATGCGGCTTTGGAAAGCAGCTCGGTGTCCAGCCAGGGCTTGCTGGGTGAGTGTGGTTGCACATAGGAAGGGAAACACATGCTGCACATCTTTTTCATGTCATGCCCTTTTCTCCTGCCAGCGTCATCGATCCAGCTAGCCTACACCTTTGTGATTTTAGGGCAGAAGTCATTTTCATGGCTTGCATACAGTTTTTGCAATGAAATCTTGCAAATCTAACTTGGACCCGCTTCCCTCTGGTACCTCCACTGCAGCCAGGAGGGTTCACAGTGTTGAAAGGATCAGCCCTAGGATGGCCTAGAGACCTCGTCCAAGCTCTGCTCCAGGGCGCTCTGCCTGGGCAAAGGCTTCTCTCTGGCTCTGCATTGGACCATCTCAGATCAGTTTTTGGCTTCCAGACAACACCAGAAGCAAGCAGTCTACAAGAACAAAATGAAACGGTGCAAAGCCTATCTAAAATATGTTATTTCTTGAAGCAACCCTTTTACTCACAGATTGATAAAGTCACTTTCCTGAATGTAATCTGCACCATAAAAAATAATTTGAGTTTGAAAAGAGTAAAGATTTTCTATTTTAAAGCTGACTATTTTAACTTTTATGCTCTCTGGAAACAACTGCCACTTAGACAAGACCTATATGGAGTTTTTCATTTTGCCTTCCGTCTCTTAACAATACTTTCTTTGATATGGAAGATGTTGAAAGAGCAGTTTACACACAAGAAGTGTAAGTGAGCTTGCTGGACATTAGGGTCTTCACATTTCACAGAAAAACATGACAGTCCTATTCTTGGGCTGAGATTTTTTCCACTGATGGGGACTAAAGTGTTATGAAGCTGTGTTTAGCAATCAAAGCTAACGTGGATCCTAACGATATATATTGCATTTGCTGACAGCCTGTAAGCCTACCAAAATAATATTTTTGTGTTGCAAAACAGGCCAACACTGAACTGGATTTGCATCCTGGACCTATCACAGATACAAAATCCATACCAATGAAATGCAGTGTTTACTGGAAGATCATATTATAATATTATACCTGTGGTCTGGGATTCTCATTTTGTGCTCCCTCTTCTGCTGTATCCACACGTCATTCCTGAGTGGGGAGGGTCCTTGGGTCTAGGATCAGCCATTTCTTAAAAATTTGCTTTACAAATCCACCTTCCAGAGCATGGCCATGGCTGATGATGGAGCCCCTGAAATACAAACTACCCACATCATTATATAACCGGTATCTAGCCCATGTAGTAGTAATAATAATTGCATGCTTTTTGAATAGTTTTTGCATATGAGATCAGTACATGCTATCACTGTTTATACCAGCAAACCTAAACTGATCTTCAACCTAACTTGCGGGTATAGTAAAATTAAAATAAGACTATAAAGACTGCAGCCAATGTCTATTTTGCTCCAAGCTTTGTTAGCTATAGTGGTTTTCACAATAGAAAATCTTCCAAAGAATTTCAGACTTTGCTTCCATAAAAGGAAAATGCCAGTATTTTATAACCCAGGACTTGACTTTGCTTATGAGGGCATGAAGAGTATATTATGATTTTATGATTCTATGATCTGTATTTAATTTTATTTTTGCCAAATATTTAAAGAACAATATTTTAATTGTTTTATTTTATTAAGTAGCAGTACAACTGCAGCAATGCAAAACTTTCTCTGCAGTGGCTATTAGTGACTGAATTCAGGGCAAGCCAATACAGAGTTTAACTCTACATGTTTCTGTATGTTATCATTTGTGTGAACTGGAGATATGAGAACTCAAACCTTTGCTGCTTTTTAAAGGGCATTGGCATTGTCAGTATGCATTTATGGCTTTAAACAAATAAATAATATCTCTATTTTTTAATTGTAAATCTTTTGACTTTCTCTAAATTGGAATTTTCTGTTGAGTTCAAACTTGGTAGGAAAAGCTCACATGGAGTCTTTACTATGGACCCTTTCAGACTTCAACAGACTTACCTCTCAACTATATCATCTCAAATAATGTTTTGGTAGAGAAAAAAAATCTGCATAACACATACTACTTCTGATTTCTGCTGTCAATTTATTGTTATTATTTTGTCTGGAGAAAGGAAAGAATGCCACTTTACAAAAATATTCAAGTTCAGAAAGGTAACTGAAATGGCATTTGTGGAATGCTTTTCCCTGGACCCTGTGCCTAGACTGTCTTTTCAGACAAGGTGTGATGTAACCTGCCATCAGTGGAACCAACTGCAGCTGGTTTCTGTTTTCAGGTAGCTACACATCAGGAGCGATTCCCTGACCTAGCCAATAAGTCTGATATTGACACAAAATGAGATGGTGAAACGCCTGCTGAGCTGCTCCCTGGGCAGCCACTTTGGTGCTTTAACAACCACACTCATCAGGGCAGCTATTTGCAGTGCAGGAGGACTGGGAGAAATGCTGTTCCCATGAATGTGGGGTGGTGGAATGGGTTGTAATATATTTTCTGAGACATTTGAAAAATTAGAAGTTTCTTTGTCCTTTAGAGAAATATGCCTTGCTTTGAGATGTGATTAAAAACCAGCCTTCAACTGATTTGCACACAAATCTAGCAATTTTGCCAGGTTTGTCTTCCTAGAAACTTAATTTGGAGATTTTCTATTAATACCAGGTACTTTACCATAGGCTCTTCTTCCTACTGTATCTGGCTCCCTGCCACCTTTCACTTCACAGACACCCATCCCTGGCTGCCAGTAGCCAGAGGAAGAAACCAACAGAGACAAATAAATATGTCCTGCACTTGGCAAAACCTTTGCAGAAGGCCTTCGTCCTGATTACAGAGAGATTTCCAGGGGAGTAAATAGATTCAGAAAAGACAAGACAGTATAAATGCATTATATTCATATCATTTCTCTGTGGTTCTTTGGTCACAGCTGCTTATTTTGTCGATGGAAGTTTTCCTCTCAGAAAAAGGCGAATATGTTGCTGAAAACAACAGACGGCCTGCCTTGCTCAGCGCTTGGTGGCCAAGCTGTCAGCTACGTTTGGGTTGCAGAGTCTTGATTCGCAGTGACGATGAACAAATCAGAAATGAGGCAATGTGATTTCAGGCCCATGGGAAATATCATCAGACGTGCAGTGGAACAACTGCCCGCACTGTTATTAGAAAAGAGCCTGAAGTATTTTGGTCCATGGGAAAGGCTGGTGGGCAGCAGCATGCAGTGCTCCCTGGTCACAGGCGGGCTGTGATGGTAACCAGAAGATGCCATTTCTAATACACTTTTGGAACAGGGCAGAGAGAGAGAGAGATAAATATACATTTAAATCTATTTCCTAACATTGGGTATCTTATACTTCCCAAAATCAGCCCATGTCATAGCCATATTTAGAGCTTAAAACTGCATAGCCTTCAGCACATGAAGACCTTATAAACTTGAGTGACCACACGGTTTCTTAAGTTCCTGCTTGAATCCAGTGCTACAATGGACACGGTGTGTACAACAGTCCTTTGGAATGGAAACTCACCTTATTCTGTAAGAAATATTTGTGGTGTTCAAGACAATGGATGATGTTTGTATTGAACAGATCTCCCCTGTTTGGAACAGAAGAAACAGCTTCACCACAGACCGTGCTGTCTCCTCGGCCCTCCTCCACCGCCCCTGTTTCCACCGCCGTACTTCAGGCACAGCTGGAGCACTGTAAGTGTGACCCAGGAGCCTTTCTCTTCTATTTATTTGACTTTTTATGTGTGACAAAGATGGAAGTATCCTCTGTGAGCACTGCTTCATGGAGTCACTCAGCAAACCCATCTGTCTATGTTGGAAGGGCTCTGCTACTTTCCTAGAGCAAGGCAATCCTGAACTAAGGGAAATATAAATGAAATATACCAAGGAAGGTCAGAAAGGCAATTTCTCATTCTACACAATTATTTCAAAGTGTATACTATATATGTCCTACTTCATATCACATTTGCTTTGGTCTGTGAAATGAAGGTCCTAAAATACTCCCAAGGAATCTATTCCCACCATTTCATTTTGCAGAAAGAAGGATGGGTTTGAGTTGCTGGTATGGACTTTACACTCTCATACCTATGCACATACCTGCTCTGGATGATATGTATCCATAAACATATGTTAACATATACAACATGCAGTGGGTATATGACATAGCAGTTTCCCAATTGCACTTGTTGCCAAGGTCTGTTACCTTCAGTATGTTTTCCCTTCCAACATAAAGAATTTTTCCACCTACTTTGTAATGCCCATTTCTTAATTCTACTACTCATTTGCCATATGCAAATACTGCAATTAGTGCAAATATTATATAAATAGTAATTAGAAAGTTATCTGACAAGAACTAACCCAAGAAAAAATACAGCGTAAAATCCCCTACTGTCTTCAGAGATCAGGATTGAGCTCAGGGAATTATTCCCCCAAAACCAAAATCTAGTTGCCTCCCTCTTTCCCATCTTCTCCTCTTCTTCCATTTCACTTGGAAAATGAAGAGCAGCTTTGCTAACCCAGTGTTTCTGCTGCAGTGTTTATCTGTATTTCTGGGGGAGATTTCTTTTGTCACAGGACATAGACCAGCCAGTTTACTCATGCAAGCTTAATTGTGAAGTCAAAACGTTAGGAAAACTTTTAGGGAATCCGCTCTGATCAGTAGTGAATGAACGCCTCCTGGTTGGTATCTACTGGAGTGAAGTTCACGCTGCCCATACCCATGCAGAGTGCAGTCAGTATTATTAGACCAAAGACGCTATTTTTGGAGAGGAGCTGCTACTTGTAAAGCATGATGAGGAGAGCAGGGTCAAGTCTAAGAATAGCCCTGGGTCCCACACTGGCTTGGTGGGGATGCGATAGCCTGGCTGCGGCATGCCTGGGAAAGGAGGAGGAAATGTGGGGCAGGACACTATGCCGAAGTGATAATGTTGAAGCATCCATGAAGATAACCTTGTGACAAACTGTAGGCTTCTCCCTGAGGCAGTAATTAAGTGCTGTTTGGACTGTAGTGGCTGTTTATTTGTGCTTTTCTCCATGCTCTCCAAGAGTGGTCATTCATACCTTTTACCTTACGTAGAAGCTGCTTACTCTGGACATGAAGGACTTGTGCCAGGAGCTCCAGATAACAATGCCCGAATTGCATTGCCCCACAGGGCCTCCAGGCCCCCAGGTGAGTGATGCCTTTGTGACCAAACCACAGCACTCTTTCGCTTGCTCCAAGGTCCTTACAAAGCTGTTACACATTTTCTGTAAATGCCGTTTATGCCTTAATAAGCATATCAAACTCTGGCTTAACTTCATTTTGGTATGACTATGCATAAATCATGTAGGCTTTTTACCCTGCGTTCTCATTCCTGCCTTGCAAATTTCAAGTTCACCCTTCGTTTTCATGCTGGCACCCATGAAAAATCCCAGAGGTGCCATCACCTCCTTCAGAGGCACTTTGTTGGTTTATTTCCTCGCTTTACGCTCTTTTTACATGAGGAGAAAGAGCCCATGGAGTTGATGCAGAAGAGGTGCAATGAACCTGAGTGTTAGTGGAGTACAGCCCTGAGAAGGCCAATACCTACAGTGCAGACCAGAGACCAGAAGGGGCTTTGGGGAGAACATTGGGATGGGGTTCAGGAGATGTGGGATCTTCCAGCTTAACCTGCGAGGTCTGTGCTTGCTGGGTAGCCTTGGGACAGCCCCTTTCGGCTCCTATTTCATCTACAATTTGTACATGTGAAGCATAGGGCAGGAGCTCAGAAATCTTCCACTTCTGGGAAGAGGGTTTTGTGCATGTCTCACTCTTGTGGAGAATATCACCCATTTGTCCTTCTGTTCCAGTTTGTTCCCTCCAAAGGAAAATAAAACTGAAGGGGAAAGTCTTAGCATGTGAATTTAGCATGTGAATTAGAAGGCACATGGAGAAGTGATGGTAAAACAATTGTTTATCCCATCCTGTGTTGAGAAAAGTCCTCTGTGCATTATGGAGCAGTCCTGTGGGCACCATCTAGAGCTTCAGTATATGTGGAAGAAGCGTTGTAATTTTAGTCTTTGCGGACTGTCTTTTGAAACAATCCTCTTAATGCTATGCTGACTTAAACTGGAAAAACAGTAAGGTCAGTTCTATTGTTCTGCAAGGTTCACTGCTATAAATAATAATTAACCTTGCAACTGAATGATCTATGATCCCTCCAAGAACATTTTTAAATAGAGTAGGCAAACAGATTTTATCACAACCACTAACAGTAGGATGGGTATGACATGGCTTTGGAATTTTTAATTATAAATCGTGGGACAGTCTTTTATAGAGGGACAATGTCAGAGCCGGCAATCCTCCGAACAATACCTTTATGAAAATGGTCACGGGAAAAGAAGTGCTACTGTTTCTAAAAAATATCACAGAAGTATTTCTGAATTGCTTTTTGTTCTAAATGCATGACTTTCATATGAGTTGTAAAAGCTCAGTTTTAACACTTTGTCAAAAGAAGGAGAATTAGATTTGTAATGATGTGACTCAGCATATAATTCCTCCTATGTGTAACCCAAGGGAAAGGGAAAGAAAGAAGATGAAATTGGGCTCTGATTAATACAGTACATTCTGATTTACACTATTGAAAGTCTAAAATTACTGACTTCTATAGTTGGAATATTTTGCATTTGAGGGTGTCGTTTGCTCCTGTTCATGTTCAATTTGTGTCATGTTTTGGATCATATAAGATAACCAGGAGCCTAACCTGGAGTGATTTATATGGTCAACCTAATGCTTCTTGTATGACAGCTCATGGGATTCTCCTTAGTCATTCAGAAACAAAAGGTGTTCTCTCTAGAAACAACACTGTGTTTCTGATTTTTACTTTTATTTTTATTTTCTGACCATCTCCCTCGATTAAGAAGCTTCCTGAAAGGGGAATAAGCCTCACTTGAAAGAGAGGAATGGAATATATTCATGTACTGGGGCTTAAACAGATTTGTGAGCCTTGATCACTCTCTACTTCAAATCTGAATTAGTCTTTTCTAATCATGTCTGTCAGATTATGTCACCCTTGCCTATTATTTATGTCCAGCTTTCCAAAGCTGCATTACTTCATTCAGTTGCAATTTTAGGAAAGTAGGAAAAGCTTTTTGAAAATGTGTTGTTGGTTATCTTTGAAAGGCAGCTTCACTCTAACTGGGAGATGTATATTGAAATATTTTGGGGGTGTTTTCAAACCACAGGAAACAAATCTCTGCTTAACAGCTTACATCTGGACTAGCCCCTAAGCAGTAGGAGGGTAATATTGACTGTAGAGAATGCCAGACTTAAAGCTATATTTGCAGTTTAACTAAAAATTTGAGATTTGTTTAAGCATAAGGAAGTCTCCTTATGCTTATTTTTAAATTTACCATAAGTTATGTGATGTTATTTGTTTTTAAAGTACTTCAATCACAACAATGGTAATGCTAATTGTATTTCAAAGAAGAGCATTTCAATTTCCTATTACTCTGTAGAAAATGCCATTCCATGAACACAGGAAAATGCACAAAGCAAGAAACATTGAGGACCTCTTGTTATTTTTATGAAAAGTTGAGCAAAAAGTGTTTCAGAAGAAGAAATTGAATAATTTTGGAAGGTGGATTTTACCATTGCAAGTTTTTTTTTTTTGTTTTGTTTTGTTTTTTGATTAGAATGCCCGTGGTATTAAGAAGTTCTTAAAACGGCTACAAAATACTCAGCAGAGGCATGAACAGCCCCTGAAGTTGACAGCCCCTGTCTCCTTCCCACGAGGTTGCATGGAAGCTGTGTTCCAACTGAGCAGGCAGGCAGGAAACAGGGTTGAGGACGAGAAGCCCCATGAGGAAATCTTTGCAAAGTTGTGCCCAGGATGCCAAAAATTCAAATCAGTGTCTTCAAGCTGGTGAAAGATTCAGAAGCAGTGACAATCCTCCATGCCTACAGCACCCTGCAGAGCCCATCCCACATGATTTATGCCATTTCCCTTACCCACTTGGTCTGACCTCCTTCGCCAGCTGATGCAGTGTCTCTGTGTCCTTGCAGGTGATAATTCTTCAAGGCTCCAGCAACTTCCCTTCTTTCATGTGCCCCAAGCCCTTTTTCGTGCTAGTTTTCTTCACCTAGGAGATGCCCCTCTACTTCTCATGTTAGTGCAACCCCGGCCTGCCTTCAGCAGCAACTCAGACCTGGCATTCAGAGGAAACATTCAAACACCACATCCAACACCCTGACCTTGTGGGCTCACACTGATCCCAGGAGGCACCGGCAGGGCCATGGGCTGGGGGAATGTCACTACCAGTGCCTTCTTACTAATACAGCTCAATAACAGCATGCATTTTTGTCCCTAGGGTCCACAAGGAATTCCTGGTATAATGGGACCAAAAGGGGAGAAAGTAAGTGTTGTTATGTGTTGTTATGTGTTGTTATGTGCCTGTGTTTGGTGTGTTTTTGAGGAGTCAAGGAAAGAGATGGTGGTGGTGGTGGTGGCATGTTCACTTTTTTTCTTGTCTGTTTAGTCAATGAAGGGCTTTATGGACATGTGGGGATTTGCTTTAACTTGAATGTAGAGCTGTGGATAAATTTGAAGCTGTAATTCAAAGCATCATCTTCCAGGTTTCATTTTTAATCCTGAGATATTTTTATGGCTTCTCATGATAATCACCTGTGTCCACATTATGGACAAGAGAGTAGCTTGGGTGCCCCAGTCAGTGCTCTTGCTGATCCCACAGTGTTTGAACACCCTGTTCTCTGGGAGGATGTGAGAAGCAAAGGTCTCCTATCCACCATTAGTTGTATGGGTCAGATCAGATAGAAAAAGCGGTCTGTATGTGAAGTTACGGCTTCAGACCTGCAAAGCATTTGCTCCATGATGATGCTTAAAGAACCTTGTACCTGAAGCTGGGCATAATTACATGCTTTACTTTACAAAAAGGTGACTGTAGATTTAGGGCTGAGAACACAGGAAAGGTCCAGGACCTTTGTTAAAAATTCTTCCCATTTTACCTCTCGAAAGAAAGTCCTAAACGTAAAGATATTGCCAATGTCGTTTATAAATGCATTAACTAATGAGCCACTGCGGTCTGCGTGGTATCTCTGAGACTAACATGTTCCTTTCTCTGGCAGGGGGAGATCGGCAGGCCGGGAAGAAAGGTATGAACAAAAGGTGCTGCCTCAGACACCAGCCTAACAGTTGACACATAGCAGCTGTCAGAGAGGAGCACAGGCAATTGATAAATACATATCAGCTAATGTTGAAGTGTTGAGCCTGTTTGTGTTGCTCCCATGCATAGCCAGGAAGAGTGGTAGGGGGCTGTGGGCGCAGGGCTGGAGAGCTGTCATAGCTGGTTTGAATTTGGTAAATTCCCTCGGTAAGAACATCCATCTCCAGCCAGATGATTAAAAGAGTGGGAAATTACCTGAATTATACCTCTGTGGGCAGGGGAAGCAAAGTATGGGACCTACCATACAAGGTCTATTTAAAAACAACAACAACAAAGCCAAATCAACCTTTTTACTGCTCCAAAGCTGAAGCCAGAAGGAGGAATGGCCATTAATGATTACACTTCCAAAGCGTTGGCACCAAAGCAATATGCTGACTACAATCTTATGCTTGGTGACACATGAGCCATGATATATTGTCAAAAATATGTGCCCCTACGTGTGATGAAACAGAATATGTTATCTCAGTCGTTAAGTGCTTCCATTTAATGTAATTAATTTTAAAAGAAGACAGAAATGCAGGATGAAATCAGAGATATGTGGGGGGTAGTCACTAACCAGGAAAAGAAATACCATTCTAATAATAAGCAAAGGATTTTGACACTAGCTACTTATCAGTAATTCAACTGGATATGAAACATATAAACAAAGAGTTCTTTAATAAAGATTGCAAATGCCATATAATAAACAAAAATACTACTTATATGTATTCAAGTGTTCAAAACTAATGTATGAGACAGAGTCACCCATCAACCACGAGAGTGCAAAACTTAAACTTAATTCGTGTTTACTCTTCTGACAAAACCTAGTATGTCCCAGAGGAGAAGTTGCCCATAAAACAGTATAATTCCTGTTAAAAGCTGTCTGGCTGATGGAAGGTCACTGCTAGCTCCAAAGTCATGATCAGATTTCTAGGCCCATGTTGTCTAGTGGCATAAAGCAGTGGAATAGCACTAATCTGCAGCATTTTAGCAGCTATCCAAGGAGTGATTTACAGGCAGAAGTTAAAATAGATAAGTAACTGTACGTATGTAGTTAATGCTAGTCACACGATAGCAGACAAAGAGCAATTACAGCTAGTAATATGAGTGCTCATAATAATGGTAAATAAACCAGGAATGTCTTAGTTAAAGGTTTGTTTCTGTTCTTACTGTAAATTGCATTTGTACAGATAGAATTACATGCAGGTCTTTTTGATTTACTTTGTGTTATTAAGTGAGAGGAAGAATTAAGTTATTGATCCTGGGTTTTTGGATGATTATTTTGACTACATGTAGATTTCCTCTGTAGCTGAGCTACTTATTTGAATCAGAATCACCTGGTATTTCTGTGAGTCTACACTTCTTCCAGTAGCATCAACATAAGCAGTATTATGTATATAACATAGTATTTTATTTTATTTTATTTTTTTGTATTAAAAACAAGGTGAAGAAGAATTTGAAGTTCTTTTCTTGAAAATACTATGTTTCTCCACATCTCCTGTCTGCAGTGGTGACCTGTGTGTAGGAATGATGTTACATGAATCATAATCGATGTTTTCCGTTCAAGGGTAGACCAGGTCCCCCGGGTGTCCCTGGGATGCCAGGACCAGTAGGATGGCCTGGACCTGTGGGACCAAAGGTAAGACTAAAATTCACACTGGATGATTACTAAACATAATGATCTGAACACATGAGTTGCTTAGGAAGTCTCTAAACCACTGTCTGCTGGAGGCTGGGGAGCTACAGCGGTGTGGGGACACTTGGTGCTTGCCCTGTTTCTTACACTGCTCTGCCAAGACCTGCCCAGTCTAGGGTTAGGACACCACACCTTCTGCATAGCCCTACATAGTCAATCTGATCTTGATTAAAATATGCCACAGGTAAATTGAAAGTCAAGTCTAATGAAGACTCATTGGTAACCACTGGTGTCTCACAGCCACACGAATCAGTGTTTCAAAACTGGTCATCATCCCCATGGCTGTTCTTGATGATCTCTTTACCTGAGTGTGTACTTCTTGACATCATAAAGGGGAATACCAGGCTGCATTCAGGGGAAAGGGATTACAAACCATGTGGATTGCTGCCCTGTTCTACGAAGCTCACTCCCATACAGACAAACACTCATTATTGTGAATTATCGTAGCCAACAGCAGAAGCAATGGCAGGACATGCTTTCCTACTGCAGAGTGGTAGCTCCATCTGCGTTTATTATAAAAAAGCTGCATGACAGTTCTTTTCTGACGATTATCTTACACGAAAGGTACACAGCTCTTCCAGGAGCTATGGAATATGATTTTTCTACTGGGGCATTTGAGATTGAAAACCTGTTTTTATTCAATCCAGTATGTATCAGGCAAAAGGATGATATATTATGTTTAATTTGAAACTGTGTTTTCTAGTGAATCTTTTTACTCTTCTTTCACTCCATAAGGGTTGCTGCCCTATCTCAGAGGACATTATGCCATAGGCTTTGCTACTGCAAGAATAAGAGTGGATTACTTCTGAATTCAAGCCATATGTGGGAAGCAAACCCTTAAGCTCTTTACAGCTGTGTCAGATGAGGAACATAATATTATGTGGGAATGCAGGCTAAGAACTGTGTGCTTTTTTGTCCATTAACTAAAAAGGAGCCCAGGTTCACTGTGAAATGGGAGATGGGAAAGGGTGTCTCCCCAGAAGCACCGTGTGCTAGCAGGAGCAGTGAGAGCAGAGAGAAGATCCAGCTACCTTGTTCCCTCACATTTCAAGTACTGAGAGCAGAGCAGAGCAGAGCAGAGCAGTCAGAAAACTCATTCACTTCACCTTTTCTTTATATACGCCCTAGCTTTATTGATGAAAACTTTCTAATTTCAACCTTGTCATTTACTGTTCTTCCTTGTTCTTTTCACTGCACTCCTAGAAGTATACCTCACATTCAGTAATCATATTTTTTCAATATACTTCTACTGCATGTCCTGCTTCCTGTTAATGTCCATTCTCCTGCTTTTATTGTGTCCTCTGATAAATCTCTCCTCTGTTCGTCTGGTGTGTTCCTATTTTCAGTCCTTCTAGTTGCCATAAATTTGTTTCCTGCCTGAAGGCTCCAGCTGAATAGAGGACGGTAGATGTCTATGCTCACTTCCATAAGTTATGTCTCTCTTTCCTTTCTCTTCTGATCTCTGATCTTCCCAGACTCCTGTTTGTCATCTTCATTATAGTCATTCATAGAATCTTCTTTTTGCTGTAGATCTCCAGTAAGATGTTGTTCGTTTTTGTTTGTTTGTTTTTTTGTTTTAATTCTCATTCCCTTCTATGTGCCTTCTATTTCTTCAGCTGGGTCTCCTTTCTGGTCTTCTTTCTCAGACACAATCTTGGTCCAACCCTTATTTCTCCTACTTAGTTTCTTCAAGTCTTTTCTGAACTTCTGCTGAGGCAGCAGCCAATGTGAAAATTCTCTCCAATACTTGGACAGTGAAAGCCAAAGGAGAATGAGAGCCAAATGTCTTTTGCTGGTAGGGCTGCTGCATATCTTCAGGGACTACTCTGTATTTCCCCTTAGATATAATTAGCTGACAGCAGACAGAGAGGATATTGTAAAGTCTTTACATGATTTATTGTCTCCAAACGACTGTAAAGCCCATAATATCTCAGAACAATGATAAAAGTAATCAGTATGTCTCTCCAAGCCATAAAGGCTTGCAGCAAAATACCCTTCTTTTCTGCATCTCAGTGGAAGCAATGTTTGGAAGAGACAATGCAACTTCAGGTAGAAAAAGGATGTACTTCAGCTGCTAATTGCTTGCGTGTCCTTTAATGACATCTGCCAAAACTGAAGCACAAATTACACACCCAAGGAAATGCAAATAGAAGAATAACATCATATATGACGATTCAGATAGAACACAATTGCAATACAGACCTCTGACTACAATGCTACAGCAAGGTCAGGCTTGTCTCGTGTATTTGACACAAAACCGCAACTATCAGACATTCAGATATGACCTCATCAGAGAGCCACAATCAATAACTCTCTTTATTGACCCCTTTAGGGTGAAAAGGGAGATTTGGGTGTGATGGGATTGCCAGGTACAAGAGGACCAATGGGCTCCAAGGTTTGTTAACCAAACACTGCATTTTTCAGACATTGGTTTCTAACGCTCTGCTGACAGCTGCTTCCCTCATGAGTTTGCCAGAAAGCATTTTTCAAGATATATGTTTTCTAATATAGCTGAAGAAATATGTTCTCCTTCAGAAAAGGCTATGGCGCTTGGTTGGGCTTGGCTGTGTTTTTGGCTTTTCATAAAATGCTTTGGTGTAAATTACTGTAATGCAAAAAAAAAAAAATCTTAAGAGCAAAGATCATATCTAATTGTATCCCACTAGAAAATCAGAGTTCTTAAATGTACACTCAGCATTAACTCAGATTCGCAGTGCTTTCCACCCACTACATAAGACTGGAGATCATTTATGTCCTCACCTTATACTATGCATACATATTAATAGTTGGATAGTCAGACCAATTTGGTCTGGATGGCCTATTATCTGCATATCATTTTCTATAGCACAGCTTCTGCATTTAAAAAACTTACGCCACAACCTTTTAAAGATCTCAGTACAAATTAGGTAATTAGGTTACTCAAAGTGCTGCAAAGAAGAGCTGAACAGTTATTTACTATATTTTTTCTTAAAGAGAAACTCAGCTTTAGAGGAATTTTCCCTTAGAAGATGACTTAAATATAATCTAAGGATAGTCCACAGGGGGAAATAAGAGACTGATTATTGTTAAAATTATTTTAGATTATTAATTGTTGGAGTCTAAAACTTTATTTACTTTCAGTTACTTTTAATTTACCTTGCTTTAAGTTTGAAAACAATATCAAACTTGCTGGCTTTACCTGGCTTTTTCACATTGGCTTTTGGGCTGATTGGTCTTGCCTTTAATTCTTATTTCATAATTCTGTTTCAGTGCATTTTAGAAGCTATAAACATTAATTTGTATTTACAAGTCAATGAAATTAATTACTTGTGCTTCATTCTTTTTCTTTACTTAAAAGTCTGCAAGATATGAACTTGTTTCTTTGGTCATCTTGAAAGTGGGAAGCATTAAAATATCTGTCATTCCCTTTAGGGTTTTCCAGGAACTAGAGGAGAAAAGGTCAGTGTAACAATAGAATAATACATGATTTAGCAATTGGAAATAGTAATGTAAAAATAGTAACTGTAAAAATGAGGTCAAATTTTGATGAACTTAAGTCTGAAGATCCCATTACAACATTAAAACATGCACTGAGAAGGAGTACTGTCCTTTGGCTGGGACTGGGTTGCTGAAGAAGTGAGTTTTATACCTCATTTTCTTGTGAACAAGTTACTACAGTGAAACCCACTACTGTTTCCCCATCTGTAGCATAACAATCTATAATTGTTGGTCAGGTTTATTTAGGCTATATATCCTTTGTCACAGAGACAGTTTTTACAGTAAGACCATACAGTGGAGCCTGAATTTGGATGAAGCCAACTGGGGAGAAAGACAAGTCTGGGAGTATACAACCAAGAAAGCCCATATTTAAAGTAATTATCTGGGAATAATAAGTGCCTTTTTCTACAAGCCTTACTCTTAATTCTATTATAATATTAATGAGAGTAGTAAGGCAACATTTTAGGGTATCTACCATAGACCTTACCCCAAAGCTATATTCTGTGCCACTACAAAGAATGTCTTGTGTAGGATAAATATTTTTTACTTCCTCATGAAATTGTAGTAATTAAGCTTTTGCCACCCTGTTATCTCTCCCCAGGGATCCAGAGGTGACAGAGGTGACAAAGGAGTTAAAGGAGACCAGGTACTTTTCCAGATGGCTGTGAGTTTTTGTTGAATGAGCACATAAAGACTGATGTATTTCTGATAGTTGAAAAAAAGGGTGGTACAGAGAAAGGGAGCATGGAGGCATGATCCTGGGGAGGCAAGGAGGCAGTGGCCCAATATGATGTGGACCTCTGGGTCCATGTGCCCCACCAGCCCTGGTGTGTACCCGGGTGATGAGACACTCTTGACTTATGCAGGGTGGCCTGTGGACAAAAGCACAACTGGTATGTTTCTGCCTGAGAGGAAGCAGGCTGCAGAGGATCAGACAGCGGAATAGTGCTACAGTACCAGGGCCTTTACAGAACAGCCTGGCTTGTAATTCTCCACTTACTGTGTCTCCTGCAGTGCTGAATCACAGTATTTTTTTTTCTGATATCACTACATGCCACTGTCCTTTCTTCCTTAAAGGCTTAAATTGTTGCTGCTTTCTCCAAGATCACTCCAATTATTTTGACACTTTTTCTCCTTTTACTTTTCAGGGAGAAGTAGGCTCCCCTGGGATGCTGGGACAGAAAGTAAGTGGGCATGACCCATTGGGGAATTGCAATAAGTGCTGGCATAGGGTCAACGAATCAGGGATGTCCTGGAAAGCATAAGGCATTGAAAGTTATACTTGATTCAATGACCAACATTTTTGGAGGTGATCAAATTCCTTTTTTTTTTTTTTTTTTTTTTTTCCTGTTATTGTTGTTGTTTTCTTTTACCTTAGGAGAAAATCCTGAACTTTAGCTGCTTTTCTTTTCTTTTCTTTTCTTTTCTTTTCTTTTCTTTTCTTTTCTTCCCCAGAACATAGGTGTAGTCATAATCTTTCTTATATTAACATTTCCATAACTCTTGATTATATATTCATGACTGGCCTTATTGTTTGTTTAGGCTTTACTTTTCACTTGGAGCTAATAAACATTTCCTTCCTGACACTCTAAATCAAAATAGCACTGCTACAAACAGCAGTGGAAATCCTGACCAGTGTTGATATCATCATTCTGAACTTGAAAAATAAGCACAATTAAAATGTTATTTTATTGACAGAAGTCCTGAAGGAGGAAAATTTTATGACATAATTGCATCTTATCTCTAAAATTAGGATAAATAATGGTTGAATGAATCCACCATTTTTTCTCTTGGTGGAGACTTTATTATGTGGGCATCTTAACAGCAAAGCACAATATTGTCAAAATGGTCAGAGAGTTTTGCTAGCCTCTCCATTTAGCTTCCTCTTTAGGGAAGGATTTTTCAGGGAAAAATGGGTGAATTATAAGAGGAGGTATTTTTGGCTTTACCCTTGTTTTAAAATATTTAATTGAAATTGTGAATTTTCAAGCAACATACAATGCCAGCATTATCTAGAGGAATTGTATAAGGCGTGTATAACCATTGCTCTGCCTATGTCCTGTTTCCTTCCCTCCACACCCACCAAGGGAGAGATGGGCCCCAAGGGACAATCTGGAGCACCGGGACACCGAGGACCTATAGGAAGACCTGGAAAACGAGGCAAACAAGTAGGACCATGGTGCTTCCTCTTCCTGTGACTCCTGGCATCTGTGTGGTCATGGCGTATGGCTGCGGGGTCTGTTCTGTGGTGGTGCCTTGTGCTTGGTCCCACTGGCAGGGGGCAGAAGCACTGCAGCACCTCACGTGCATGCGTGGGCCTTATCTACAGCACTCAAATCCCTTGCTGTGCAGCATGGTTAAAGTAACATTTTCCCTGGCTTGATAACCCATTGAGTATAACCTCAGCAGATCCTAAACCTTGCCTTTGAATCCTAAACAACACCAAGGCATGTTGCAAATCCCACCTGATGACTGGAAAGTTGGTGGGAGGCTGGGAGAAACACTGTGTGTATACCGGCATGTGGCTGGTGTGTGGTATGTGACAATGAAAATCACTGGTCTACACATACACACCCCGGTCCTGTAGTACGTCCCTGGCTTCTAGCACAAGCAGTAGGGTGCACCCAGTGTCTGGCCAGGTCCTGAGCCTGCGGCTGGGCCTGCCTGGAGGATGCTTTGGCCATGAAGTACCTGTTTGGTTCAGTCAGGCTTTGACCAGGCCCGAGTGTGGTGATACAGAGTCAGAGTAATAAAACACCCTCTTGCTTTCTCCCTTTCCCTCTGTTAATACTTACACAAGATTGATTTGTTAGACTAAGATATTTATATGACACTTCTCACCATAGTACAGCATGCCAGGGACAGATTCTTCGTCTCTAAGAAAGGTCCGGAAGACACATAGTAACCTCAAGGGTGGTAATCTTCTGTGGAAGCCGCTCAGGAATGGGGTGGTGGCAAACACTCCTTATTCTGTGCTCAAAATAATTATGTTGACAGAACTGATTTTTTTCAGACTTTCAGATGACTTGTAAGGACCGGAAATTTTGTGTAAATGTGATCCTGATTCCTCCAATACAGCATTTTCCAAAGAGGCAGCAATGTTAATGTAGTTACCTATTCAAGTGACCAAATGAATCGCTTTAATTGCATCTTTCCTTGTGCGTTTATTTTAAGCAATGCTATTGTGAGGGCAAGTGGACAGTAGACACCAAGTCAGCCCGATAAGAACAGTCCCTTTGGTTTGCTACCTGCAATGCTTATTTCTCTCCTCTGACAGGGAAAGGAACAAGCTCTTGCTACATCAGTGTTTGTTTTAACATACATCTGCTCAGATACAGGAGCCTGTAGATGCAGTGGTTAATGGGATCAGCTGAAAGCATTTAATTTGCAGTCTGGTTATGCCCAGCATGACAAACAGAGGCACAAGCCTGCTTCACTGTCGCTCTAATGCTGTCAGCTAATATCTGACGTGAAAGAATACCCAGTGTCGTTAAAAATTCAAAATCGGGTGTTGGGTGGGAATAATCAGCCACCAAACAAGGAATATATGTGCAATGTAAGTCTGATAGATGACCCAGAAGCAATGTCTTTTTTGTCCTTGATTTGATAGATTTTAAGAGCTGATGTGGGCTGTGCTCTCTTGCTGTTTCTTTTTTTCTTTCTTTCTTTTTTTTTTTTTTTTATAAACTCTGCTCATGTCCTGCCAAAGGGGATGTACACAGAGTATCTTTCTGTAGTATAAGGTGAAGAGCAGACACAGCGCCTGCAAATCAACAGGGACACAGCGCAGTGTCCCTTTTTTTTCTGAAAGGACTTCACACTTGATCTTAAACATTTTGGTACATTACGTAGTGTCTGGATCAAAAAGTGGTCACATAAGATGTCATAGTTTAGGGCATCAATCAGTGGGACTAAAAGAACTATAGTCTGGCCCTAAATTAGGGTTTCCTGGCCCAAGGCTTGGTACACAAATGCTTTTCTATTGCCCTGAAAGCAATTTCAGCATTGATCTTCTGCACCAAAAAAAAAAAAAAAAAAAAAAAAAAGGTTTCTCTTTCTGAAATTAGTGAACTATCTATTTCTTTTCTCCTTTTTTAATCATTTGAAAAGAAAACCTTAGCAAGTGGCATTTTAAAGCTGTGTGGGTCTGGCTGCTGCCTTTAAGTGCTGTAATTACCTTGATGTTTGTTCAGCTGAGAGGGTAGTTTCCATCAGCATGGAGCCATTTCCTGTCCCTTGATCCAGCTGACATCCCCGATGAAAGCAGCTAAATTAGGAAGGTGTCATTTCCACTTCCATTTTGAGATACGTCTTGATTATCCCCTTGACTTCTTCAACTCTGCTTTGCCTCTGGGGCAAGCTTTTCCTAAAAGGTGGCCAGGAGGTGGGAGTCACAAGTCATACCCTCACCATCCCCAACCCCAGACACAACTTCCAAAGCTTTGTGACTGGGGAATTGACCCCCAGGGAGCAAGTTTTGGGTTTCAGTCGTGGAGAAGGAATGACTTAAGGGATGTTACTTGGAAAAGAAGGAGATGACTAAAAATATCATCCCTGCGAAAAGCTCTTCTGAATGCTGTAGGCACACATGTAAGGAAACAAGGCAAAGATATTTAAATATCACCTCTGCAATTAATTAATCTACCTGTGCTAAGCAAGAGAGCATTAAGCAGGCATTCCTCCAAGCAGGAGACACAAGTCAGCTAGTTTTCAGGCAGTACATGTCAGATGGGCACTGGATTTCCTCTGCCAGATCCTTATTGTGTGGGGAATGAGATTTGCCACAGACTTCTTCAGGGGTCACAGAATCTTGGTCTGCTGGTTTTGTGCATTCATGTTGTGTAACATAAGAAGTAATTAGTGATCAGCATCGCTGACATTCACATAAATCCTGGAATATTTTGATGGCACAGAGCTTATCTAATAGGATTAAACAAAGTAAATATTCCATTAGTTCTTTATGGGCCATAAAAACAAACAGACAAACAAAAAACTTCATTTGTTGAAATGGTGCAAAGTGACATTCAAACATATTCATGGGGTATGGCATATTATATGACAACAAATTATTTTATCATATATGACTATGTATGCTTCATTAATCTGAAATTAGACATGCAATTGCCCATCATCTGCCCATGGAATTAAACCATCTTGAAGGAATTCATCTCATTGGCATTAAAAGAATGATAATGCGGCACACATCATTTCTGTTTTGCTAAATAATGTGTGTTGTTACCTAAAAATCGAATGAGATATTTCAACTTTAAGCTATGCAGTATGCTTCTGAACTATAAATCTGAGAAATACAAGCCTCAGAGTATATGAGCAGGAAGATAAATATAGTTATTTTTAATAAGTGTCACCATATTAAATTCAGGCCCCAAAATAGGAAGGTGCTGAACAGTTCTAGGGTAAAACTTTCAACCCCCTAAAGGTATGTCTCCACAAACAAGCTCCCCTGAGGCAAATTAGGGCTAATTTTACAGAAAAATAGTTATGGTATGGTAACTGTATGTAAACTCATCTTCCGCAGGCAATTGTACAGCATTTTGACTGAGCGATAAGGCACCAGAAGAATATCACCTGTCAGCATACAGCAGCGCAGTTGGCTGCACACTAGTTTGCCTTCTGTAAAACCAAGCCCTTGCTTGCCTTGCAATGCTTTGTTAACACAGGTATATCCACGGTGCAAGTCAATGTGATACAAGAGTTGAGGCTCTAAATTACTTGTAGAAATAGTGTGTGTCTCAAAGTAATTAGTGTTCTTCTGAAAATCTGCACCTCAGCCCGGAGAAATGTCAACGTGGAAACCCTTGATGACTCCTTATTGAATTTTTTCTTTCTGGAGACAAAATGAATCAATTTCTTTCTGTCAGCCCTGCAAACTCAGGCTAAGATCCAAAAGTCAGAGCTGCTTTCTAAGGATTTCCAGGATCACTCATTTCAGCGCCACCAGCTATTTCCTTCTGAGCTGTACTGACTCCTAGGGAACTACTAGGGATAAAAAGTCATCCTTGGAGGATAGCCCCTGAGTGACTGAAGTCAGAACAGGGTGATTCCCAACTCCACACAGAGCAATCTGCTGGTTGTGTTCAGTCTCAGCAGCAGAAGTCCTGCCTGGCCCCACTTTTCTGTCTGCACCCAGAAAGGGACAGCCCCCCCTTTCCCAGGGAAGTGGCTATGGAGATCATGCTGCATGCTCCTACTGGCCAATGTCCTGGCTTTCTTGAAAGGCTGACTGGGGGATCTTGTGTATTATTAACAGCTTAGCAAATAAATATCTCAATCTCCTCTTTCCTAGGGACAAAAGGGAGACATTGGACCTGTGGGTGTCATGGGCCCACCTGGAAGGCCTGGTCCTTCTGGCCAGCCAGGCCCCCCTGGACCTTCAGGATCAGGTAAGCAGGGATCAGGTCATCTGAAGCAGTGTGTATCTTCCCCAGCACCTCCTGACTCAGCACATATGCCTATATAGCTCCATTACAAAGAAAGGTGCAGAGCTTTGTTTGCTTCTCCATCAAAAGTAAGGAGAGGATTTCTCCTGAAGTCATGTCAAACCTTCTTTATCCATTACAAGGACTTTACATCTTACTTTAAAGCCTACATAATAACTTTTGATATCTCAAATAAAAGCAAAAACATGGCTCATGTGGTTCCTCTGGGACTCTGGCAGATGGGGGTGATGAAAAGCTATCTGGCAGCCTTGGAAGGACTAGTTAATCTCCATCATCAAAGGTCTGCTGCTTCCCCAGATGTCCTGGCTTACAGTGAAGGATTGTGATCGCTAATCAGCCAGGACACTGTGCAGCTCTGCAAAAGGAAAACAGATGAGACTTAAAAGAAGGATGAGGATACGAGTTAGAGGGGGAAAAGGGTGATAAAAAAAATCTCTCTTTTTAATAAGTGCTGTAGATCTATGCTGTCTGCATTTGAGTGTGTTGTGGAAATTATGAGAAAAGCTGGTAACCGACTGTTGTACAGCTTCAAAACTCTGTGTTCACAAGATCTCTGGGCAGCTTGCTTTCTCTTGTGAGACCAAGTGTAGACATGAAGGACTGATACATGACCTGTGATGTTCAGTGAGAATGTTTCAAGTATGGTTTTCCCAACCTGTATACATGCTGAAAAGAAAAGCAAACTCAGTTGAAAACTGCTGCTGGGTCAAATGGACAACAGGTGTTTGTACTGCAGCCCTTCAATGTCCTTTCTTTTTCTTTTTCCTTTTTCTTTCCTTGCTCACACCAATGGGCAGGAAGTCTTTTCCTAGGGGTAGTATGGAAATGGTACATCTGTGAAGCTGGGGGCTGCTTCAAAATCTACCCATATCTCATGTCTCCCGTTATGAAACATCTTTATCCTGAGTAAATTAGCTGGAAGAGGGCAGAATTTTCACCATGCCAATGGGAAGGCAGCCAGGATCCTGAGATTACTTTTTAAAGGATTTATTCCATCCACAGACATTTTATGTATCAGGCTTGCTCATCTTTTTCCTCCAGAATATAAATTCTTATCCTAAGTGACCTTCCTGTAATGATGTCACTGCTTGCAGTATGAACACATTGGCTCAGAGTCTAATTGTGCAGAGTACTGCATCCTTGCCAAAGTTTGAAAGTCAAAAAGCACTAGGTTTTAAAGTATTTATTTGTAGCACTCCTGTCTTTATAGTAGGGTTTTCCTGTACAGAAACCTCTGAAACAGCAATGCGCAAGTGGTTGTACAAATGCACAATTCCCATGTGTTCTGGATGTCTGCAGAGACTGGCTCTATGTAGGTCTTACTAAAGCCACTGCAGAGGTGTTCTGGCCATGGTTAAAAAGTGATCTGAAAGAAAATGATTGTGGAACAAACTCAGGTCTTTTTCCTGAAGTGTTGGAAATGGTGGTTCTGGTAAACACGTCCCTCAGTTCCCAGTGGAGTTGGTGGGACGTGTGTGTATCTCTAAATTTATGTAAATAAATATATATATATATATATATTCACCCAACCCATACTTTTTCCACTGAGGCTGTGTTTGTGTTCTGTATGTTAACTTAATAACAGGGCAATCAGGTATTTTACTTTCTAGGGCAATTCGCAATAGGACCAAAAGGGGAAAGAGGACTTCCCGGACCTCCAGGGAGATGTCTCTGCAGATCCCCACAGAATGTGAATAATCCACCATATGAGGAATCTGTGTTTGGACACAGTTATCCAAAAGTCCCTGCGGTAAGCAGATTTTCTGGGAGAGGGTATGAACGATTCTTACGTACTTTTATTACAAGTGTTCTATTCATTACTAATTTGTATTTAACAGGAAATATTGCTTATGTGGGCAATGTGTTATCTCTGGTATCCAAAACCTCTGAGATCCAGTCTGTGCAAAAGTATTTGGTCTCTGAAGGTTGTGTGATTGAGGTGCTGAAATGCAGCTGCTACAAACCACCACCGATGAAAGTGCAACTGCATTTCAATGCCACCAATGCCACCAATGCGGCACATTTTTAGAAACCTTTCTCTGATCCTGAGGAAGCTCTCTTCCACCTTACTTTTACACACATAATGTGTTATTTTTATTTCAGTCAGTTGAAATATATTTCATATTGGTTGGTGAAGGAAACACCGATTTCCTGTTTATTTTTTTATCTTCTTCTGCAAAGATGGTGATTTCAGAGCTGAATATTGGAGTCAAACATTTCACACATACAACAGAGCATTCTCCCAAAACACAAACACTCTACACTGAGCCAAAAACGGAGTCAGACTTCTGAGCTGCTGGCTGTAAACGCACACTTTTCATAGCTAATTTCGATTGCTAGCTTTCTTGGAAGCATTTTTATGAGCAAATTGGACAAAGTACTTTAAAGAGCAAGACCTAGCAGTTTTTCATCTTTGATTTCTTGGGTCTTTGTAAATACCATCTTTGCACTTCTTCTTCAGCTGGGCCCTGCCTTACTGTTCTGTGCAGTGTATCACTTACTTAATCGGCAATGAAAACGCTTTTGCTGCCGCTGTGTACTCGCTCAGCCCTGCCACTCAGGGGACTGGGTATTGTCTGGTGCCTGGTGGTCTCTGAATGACAACACGTGGTGATTAGCTTTGTTAACTTTCCCATCTGTCACATTTTCAGAAAGCTGTTAATGTGTGAGAAAGGGACATGTTCACCACACTGCTCATTAAACTGGGTCATTGAGCTCAATCTTCTGCATGAGTGTGCTCCAAGTCTTCTCAGCTGCTTGCACATCCCTGGTGCATTACAAAAAAGGCCTGTTGCTTTTAAAACTCAATGGTGGCAGAAGAAAGTGCATGAAATAAAGGTGTATATGCATCATGCTGCGCGCTGTTGCAAAAAACTTATCACGTGTTTCATGGAGAACTCATAAGATAAAGTGTAAGGCTCACAATATTCTGCGTAGGTCTTACCACCCTCCTTCTCCCCCAGGCACTGTTTAATATTAGATCTTAAAAGATCGCAGTGAGAGTGTAATTACACCAAATATACGTAACCTACAATATCTATATGAATCCTCATTTGATGATGATCAAGTGCCATTTCTGTTCTCAGAAATGAGGGATGGCAAAGAGGCAAGCCTCCTCCTGCTGAGGAATGCTCCCCGCTTGCCTGCCCCATTTGTTTTACTCCCTGGAGTGGGAGTAAAGTGGCAGGGAGCTTAACATTGCAATTATTTATTCTGTTTGAATCCCCATGGGGCAGCTTAGAAATCCGCCTTGTGCCACTTGAAGGCTGTTGTCAGGGTTGCTATAGCTGCACTTGGCTGGGAGAGACCCAGAGAAGGTGCTCCAGGGCTCCAGCCCTGCTCCATCCCCTGCGGCGTGTCCCCAGCACAGCCACCCGCTCGCCCATCAGCGGGGACCATGCCAGCGCCGCCAGAGGAGGGGGGGAAACAACGTGCTGCTTTTCTGTCCCTGGCTGTGATTCATCCCGGTTTTTAAATCCTTTGCAATTTCAAAGGCCCGTATCTGTAAGAGGGATTTTCAGAGGGCACAGATCTGCTATTGATTTTGAGAGAAATTACAGCCCTGGCGCTGGGACTTCAGCTCCCGAGCAGCCACAGAACCAGCGCTTTGCTGGCTTTCTGTTTCTTTGCCTTCTTTCATTCTGGCTGAAGGCGTTTTTATTCCGTGATTCTTTAATGAAATTGGCCTTTGTCAGGGGCTATGGGAATATGCTGCTATGTAAAAATTTCAGGGTAATTTGTTTTAAAAAGAGCCAGTTCCGATTATGCTGGTGGGAATCAGGCTCTGACCTAAATCCATTTTGCTCAAAAGCATTCCATTTGCTTTTTCTTAATTTAAAAAATGTTTGAATCTTACTAAAATTAATTTGATTAAGCTGCCGAAGGAAGAGATTATTTCGCAATGCCCCGTACAATTTTGGTGAATGACACATTACAAAAAAACTGGGAGAAGCTCGTTCTAATTCTCTCCATTTTGTACTGATTTTTTTTCTGTTTAACTGAAGACTTTGAATTTAGACTAAAGTATATGCATGTGAAGAAACATGAATTTCAATGCCAATTAAGTCTAAACGAAGTACAAAGTAGCAAAAGATAAGTGAAGGCTGCATTGAGCACTGAATTATTTATTTTATAACCACAAACATGCCTCAAAAAATAGACAAACCCGCAAAGACCACTTATGCCCATATGGATTTTGCAGTTGTTCCAGCATCTAACCATTGGGAAATTGTTCTCAGCAGTGATTGTGTGCAAGTGTTAGCATGGTCCTTATCTGTGGGTGTGCATTTTGAAATAGGGATCACTGGAGCCTTAGCTGGGTACTCAGGAGAGACCATTAGCTTTTGAAGATTAGCATTTCTTACCAATTGCAAACCAATATTTTTATGTGTGTAAATTCTCACCCAAGGCTTACATGACATTCTGTTTCAGAAAACAAACAAAATTTCTGGCAATTCTTTATATATTTGCAGATACATAACTCAGTTAGCAGCACTGGATTCCATGACAATTCAAAATACTTCTTGAGAGAGTTACCAATCACCTCTTTTTCTGTACCCCAGATTTTTGTGGTGAATAATCAAGAAGAATTGGACCGGTTAAACACCGAAAATGCCTTAGCTTTTAGAAGAGATCAGAGATCTTTGTACTTCAAGGATACCTTTGGATGGCTCCCAATCCAGGTGAAAATATGACTGTGGTTTTGGAAAACTTGTGAACATATGTTTCACTTTTAAATACAGCAGATAAATTCTGAACTTAAGGTATCATACAAAATCAATCTGTCACAGCACTGTCACAACTGTACCTAATTCTATGGGTTTTGTTCACAGCAGTCTTAGTTACTGAGATGTTAACTCGTCGGTGGTGCAGGTTTTGCAAACATCTCTGTGAACCAACTGGTGAACTGAGTTTGGGGAATTTCATTAGTAAAGAGTAGTTTTGGTTTAACACAAAATGACACAAAACTCAGCAGGGAACAGAGTTGAGGGAAAACACAAGCCGTGCAAATCAAACTATACTGCTTCAGGTAGCTAAACTAAGTCCCACCGAAATCTGCAGTGGGATCCTTACTGTTTCAACTGGATTTGGAATCAGATTCTGTATAAACCGTGTGACCCATCAAAGAGTGGGATATGGAAACCCAGGACCCGCCTCCCACAGTCTGTCACCCCAGTTTGTGAGCCAGCCTGCTGGTAGTTCTTCATGGTAATTGTGGTGTGTTTTTTTGACCAGCTCAGCCCTTTCTACCCTGTGGATTACCACTTCGGGGACGGCGGTACCTGTGGAGATGGGATCATCCAGGATGGGGAAGAGTGTGACGATGGCAATGCGGTTGTGACAGATGACTGCATAAGTAAGTCACGGCACGTCGAGAGCAGCCTCTTCCTGCCATGGAAGGTGTGGTAGTCATTTCCGCGTGATGACAGGAACAATGGCCATAGCACCAAAATCAAGGTCTTTCATGCATGCAGATGCCACACACAAGCACAAGACAGAAGTTACCCCAAGTGCTTCTCATCAAGACCCGGTCTAATGGGAGGTGTCCCTGCCCATGGCAGGGGGGTGGAATTAAGTGATCTTTAAGGGCCCTTCCAACCCAAACCATTCTGTGATTCTGTGATTGTATGGCAATGTCCCTGACTGAGCAGAGGTATCTGCAGTCAGAGCAAACCCCCTGCATTCCAGGGGCCAGATCCAGCCATCGTTTCATTTCTGAACATTCCAGGGGGAAGCTGGCTTTCTGAATAAGAAGTGTAGTGTACCTTTCCAGTGAACCTTGAAACCACTTCAGACAGGCACTAGAGATGTCTTCTTCCATCAGTTTGAAACCCTAAGGGATGAGTTTTGGTTCAAGTGCTTGGTGTGCTATTTGCCTTTCTATGTCATTTTTAGGACAGACGTTCTGTTTTCTATGTATGCTAGATTAATAACAGGCCATATCCCGGTTCCTATAAAACCACTTTGGGTTTTATTATTTGCCTGCATAGGGAAGGTTTCAGCCCACTGCCTTCACTGTTAGCTTTACAAAACATTTGATTCCTGTCTACTTAATCTTCCTCTTGCTTTGCTCATTGTGGATAGTAACAGCAAAGAGCCCAGAAGAGCACACGGTTTAAGCCTGGCATGCAAGCAGCTATCTATCACAACCTTCACATCCACCTTTCAGTTACCTCGTTTTCACCACTTTGCTCCTTCCCCACAGCATAGATGTGTAAATAAATGTCCCTCTAAGCTTACCTGACTACAGAGCAATCCAGTGAGAGTGAGCTCTCCAGGCTCCAGGCATGAGAAAATTATCCAATTAGAATTTGCAATCAACCATGGGGTACAAACATGCATGAAAAATAGTGCTCATTAGTTCTAGTGCCTGTGAGATTGCATGTTGTGCATCTGGAAGTCCATCATAATGCTTTGTGCTGTACAATGGGCAGAGCTCCAGGTCCACAGGCCTTGCAGTATGTGAACTTCAGACACTGATGTGACCTGAAGAGTTTTAATTTAACTATAGCATCATAGAATCCTTAAGGCTCGAAAAGAGATCATCGAACCCAACCATCAACACGACCTGCTGAGTCCCACCGCTAAATCATGTCCCTTAGTGCCACAAGTAACTTGAATATGACCATATTGTCATCCTTACGATCTTGTGATCTTGTGACTGTATCAAAAGAGGTCAACCAAATGGTAAGTGGATTTAATTGTAAATAGGCTTGTTGTTCTTAGAAGCATTAATCTCTAACAAACAGGTCTTCATTGCAATCAATTAATCATTTCAATTTGTAAATGACCCACTTTAAATTGTGTAAACTCCCTGTTTTTGAATGTCCCTTTGATCTATTGCTTAATAGTGTCTCTGAGGAGATATCAAAGGGATTTTAGCTAACTGAATTTGTTCCCAATTTATACTCAGAAAGTTGAAGACATCAAAAGCAAAGTCCAATTGTTAAAATACAGCCCACAGATCACTGCAGCCTACATTCCAGTGAAGCGCTCCACAAAATGCCTTGGTATATACTTTACCCTTAAAAATCTAGTTCCACTTGCCTGTCCAAGATCCTTTATATATTAAGTTTTATGAAGATATTTCTTTCTCAATTTTTCACTAGGATGTCGCCGTGCTTACTGTGGAGACGGCTACAGACACGAGGGGGTTGAAGACTGTGACGGGAAGGATTTTGGATATTTGACATGTAAAACATATCTCCCTGGGTATGTACGAATGGTCTGCACTTTGGTTTGTTATTTTTGCTTCACCTTCAACATTAAAGGAGAAAAGGACTACCCACATAAACCTTGTTCCACGGGGACAGTGGTGGAGAGAAAGTGGTGGAGAAAGACCTTAACAGATTTTTTTTCTGTACATTATTGATTTTAAGGGCTGACTCTCATTTCTCAGTTATAAGCACATGCTTCCTATGGTACAAAGTGAATGATTATATGGGCATATGTTTACCCCTTGCTTGCAAAGATTTCCTCACTTGCTGACATTCTCATTGCATTAATACCCAGAACATACCTAGAGTAGGGTAGACCATGATGAAGAGATGATTGCACTGAAGGGAAGAAACAAAGAAAACAAATCAACAAACCACATCCTCTGAACAAACTCCTGGACTTTTAGCGAGTGCTCTAGGGCTATCTTGGTTTCTGAATCTATCATTCATATATCAGCCTTTCCAAAGACCAGAAAATTCATTGACTTTGCAGCAGATGCAAAGACATACATCTGCTTAGCAATGTCCTTCATTTCAAACATCTGCTTATTGTTGACTTGCATTCTCTGCCTTTATTTAAACAGCTTCCTCTGGTCAGCATTTCGCCTCCTATTTAACTGTCAGGTATTGTTACTGGAGAACAGGAAACATTTAATTTGCAAATGAAATTATGTGCAGAGCCCTCATCATTCATGGAAGAATAATGTGCTAATTGACAGGAATAAGAACCCACAGGACATCTTTGTAAGTCAAGTGCTGTGCTAATCCTTCCACTGCAATTGTTGGAACACTCCTGGTGTAAGAGATTACTAGAACCGAGACTAGCAAACCTGACAGCCTGAAACATTTTAAAGAGCTCCCATCTGCAGAGAGTGTGAAGCTACTCTCCCATGAAAACTATTCCATCTTAAGGGTCTTAAATTTGCTGCCAAAAATAGAGTCCCGCAGAAGCTTGAGAAATTTTTATAAATTCTATTTTCCATGTATAATCAAGTTGTGAAGAGCAGCTGAGATCCTTATTCTTTGTGCGTGCAGCCTGCAGATTATCTGCTAAATCAAAGAAAAAGCTGTGACTCATCAGGAAAGTGGGACGAGTAAGTGAGCTTGGCACTGCAGCGGGAGTTTCTCCCTACAGCACCCTCTTCTCCAAGAGCTCTGCTGCAACTGATTTTCCCATTTTCTACTTTTTCCAGCTTTCAAATTTCTCCTCATATTTCACACACATTCAATTCAGATTTTTTTGGATGTTTTTCTGAGAATGTGGGTTATCCAAGGACATATTTTTAAGGACCTGTTCTACAGCTTGTAGATTATCTGATGGGTGGGTTATTCACCTGGACGTATGATAGCAATAACAAGTCATCAAAATTATTATTATTATTATTGTTGTTGTTAATTATCAACACCTCTGGTCAGGTCTTCAGTTGGCAGAATCATTGATCATTGCAGCTCAGTATAAGTCAGTAGAAAAAAAAAAATGTTTTCCCTTATTTTGCAAGGGCCCTTTTTAAAGGCCTGTTTTTAGCTTGAAGGAGGGCATCTGTCACTATCATTATTTCAAGTGCATGAAAAATAAATTAAAGGAAAGATGGGCACAGTCATGCCTGCTGGAACTAATGGAAGTAACTAGAAAAACACTTAACTCAGATCCTCTGGTTACACAGTTCTCATGGGTGAGTGCCAAGGCCTACTGCACCTACTCCCGTGCAGAGATGTCTTTTGTATTTGTATTTTTAATTGACATTATGGGCAATTAAAGCTTCACTCATAGTTTCTCCTGGGCTCTTATTTTGCTGACAAGGGAAAGCACAGCAGAGCACTGCTGGAAATTATCCTCCTATTTTGGTTGCCGTATGTCACTTCACTTGGCATTTTCTGATGTTCTTGATTCCTACAGAGTTGCATCCAGAATCTATGTAACGTGAGCTATGGTGTGTATTGGAACTGAGAGGATCTCTTTTATTTCAGGTCTTACGGAAAACTGCGATGCACTTCTTACTGCTACATCGACTCCACACAGTGCCGATACTTCACATGAGGGGAGCAGAGGTGGGCAGCACCCCACATGTCACGGGGTGCTAGGTGCTACACTATCATCTATCCAGGAAGGACTGGAACAAGGAGAAAAGGAAAAAAAAAAAAGAAGAAAAAGCCCCACCTCTGTGTGAAAACAAACAAACAGATGTCATGCTGCTGATGGCCATTTTGAGATGTTAGTCTTTTTTTTTTTAAGTGGAATTGGGAAAAAATAGGACCACTGCATCCTGTCTTAATAGCGAAATGTCAAACAGTGTTTGCCAGTGAGACTTTTGAGTGGCTGTGTGTGGGAACTTGCTCTATCACAAATGCTACTGGAAACTGAATGTCACTAACCAGGAATATCATGTAACAAGACAACATTACCTCGACTTAGCACTGTTCAGCCTAAGTTCTTCAGGGTTTTTGTTTTTCAACCTTCTCAGCATAAACACAAAGTGTATCTTGGACATGGTGTTTATAGAGACTTTCTCTTTTATTACAATGTGAACTTCCCAAGTGTCGTATCCATGTGAGTGATGATGACTTCAGCGGTATTAAGGTTAGCTGCACGCCTTTGTGGATTGAATGAGCAGGGGTCTTTCAGTAAGTGCTTTAAAGATCAGCAGATGGGACAAAAAGCCTCCAGTCAAAGAAATTGGGCTGCATCTGTCTGCACAGATCCACAGAAATGCAAGCTGTCTCACCGGGTCTGAACCTGCAGACCACAAAGGCCGGAGTAGCCAAACAGTGTGACACAGGATGAGCCTATTTCCTTTTTACACCTTTGCCAAGCCAGCTGCGTTCTGTGTGAGCCCAAAGGGACTGGAGCAGTGCTGGTTGCCCTCCTGAAAGCTCAACACAACCATGTACGTGTGGTCTTCACTCCGGTTTCTGTGCTGCAAGGTCTTGTCGTTCTCCTCCCCTTGTCCAGCCGACCTTCGTCCTCTGCCAGCTGCACTCCATCGTCTCTCCCCGTGTGCCGACCCCTCTCGACCGCTCTCAGTTCCCACCGTCGTGTCTGGAGTACCCCTGCGTGCCTCCTCACTTTTGTATCCCCGTGAAACAAATCCTGGCCTAGAGTGTTTGTGGGTGCTCATTCGTGCTGTATAATGTACAAGCATATTTGTTTTTCACAGGTTTGGTCAACTCTGTTAGCTCTGATAGGAGTCAGGGTAATTATATACTTATTTATTAGCAAGCATTAAAGAGCAAATTTTACATAGTAAATACGTTATGTGCAAAAGAATTCATAACAGAAGAAAATGGTGCAGAGATACGTGGAATTCAGGACTAAAAGCCTCAAATCAAGGTGCCATTTTCATACAGGCCACTCTTTTCTGCTTCGCCTTAAATGCTGCACTTGAACGCTTGAAATACGTGAGTTGTTTGTAACAATGCCAGCTGCACTTACACAGTTACTTCTGTAAAGGTTAAATAAAGGTGATATTATTTTGTGATGAGAACGCATTAAAGCAACTGAGAAATATGTACAACTTTTACCACCTGTATAGGAGATTTTAACTCTGCATGTCCAACGTGATACTGGAAATCATCAATTAAATGAAAAATAAACAAAATTAGTGTACTCTGTGGCTATTGCTTACCTGGGCTGCTTGTGCTGCTGTGAAGCTGAGCCACCAACATTTGTAGCCCAGTTCACTAGTTCACAACACTTCTTGTGGCTTTTTAAAATTTAATCAGAGGTCTTAGTAAAAGGCCAAGAAACCAATGGGGCAAGGAACGTGCCATAAGCTCTGGAAGTCTGTGCACTGGAAGAGCTGCCTTTGAGTCTCCTGCCCTGGTGCAAGCCGTGGATTTCAGCAGCACCACAACATCCTGGTGGGATCCGGTGCCTCCTCCAATGAGTTCATCTCCACTTCCAGCCCCCAAAAGGCTGGAGCCCTGGAGAAATTTGGTAGTTCCAGTGAACAAAGCTGAAGGTGAAAAAGTCCTGTTGTTTTTAAAAGCTCCTACCTCCAAAAGAGGTTGTAAAGCTGAGCACACCAAGGGCAGGAAACATAAAAAAGAATTGTGATTTATGTAGAATTGTCATGTGCTGCACATATCCAGGAAGGTGTGTATCAGTCTGGTCAGAAAACATTCACAAAGTGTGGATTTTAAATGGACTTTATGAATACAGCACAAACAATTCAGCATCTTAACAAAAAGAGAGAAGATATTAGGAAAAAAAATAAAAGGACATGGAACAAGATTCTTACTACAAATAATGCATTGTTCGCCTCAGATGATAAAGCATTAAAAACATATCTGGGAAGGTGTTAAGTATCTGTGACATAAAAGACTGTAAAAAAAACCCTTCCTCTTTTTTCGGATGTACCTGCTTTATTGCTACCTGGGATTCTTCAGCTGGACGGTGCCTGGTCTGCTCTGAGTTATCTTCTCTCCTCGTCTGAGTTTCTTAATGCATTGTGCCAAACATGGTTCAAAAGTTGATTGAGGTATTTCAGTTCCTTGGCCTTTTGTAGCAGCGAATGCCTGTGGGAAGGTTTTCTAATCATTAGTATGGAGCTGTAGGCGAATACAGAAACGGTATGAGCTTGCATTGTGCGCTGTATTAAATGTATACTAAAAAGCCAGCTTGCATTTAGTATGTGATTAAATATATGTAGTTACCTACTGCATGTATTACAGGCTCATGTCAATAAATCATGCCACCTTAATTCTGGCATTTCCTTACTTTCACTTATTTCCTCTTGTGTTTTACAACTATTGTTTTTTTTAAATATAATTGTCCTGTTTAAGACGCTGGGGAGGAAAAAAAAAACAGTATTAGCTTCCAGTTGGGCTTGTGCAGCTTCTGAGAGCTGCCAGCCCTCACCTAAAGGGGAAAAAGGAAGAAAGCCCTCCTTTGGGTGTGCGGCATGGGGGGTACATGGTGGGGACACACCCGCACCAGCCCGGCAGAGCAAAGGCTGCAGCCAGAAGGGAAGCCATGCCAAACTGCATTAGAGGAGCATACTACTGCTGGAAATTGCATTAGTGCCTGCTTCCCTGTCTCCTGCAACCCAAATCCTGGAGCTGAAAAAGCCCGGAGTTACAGCCCCATCCTTCCAGTGCCCTTAATTCTCCCTGACAGCTTCCTCTGTATCTGATGGAGGATCCCATTTGGATGTGTGCATTTCAGCCGCTGTGCCGTGGGCAAACACAACCTTCTTCTTCTGGAGAAAATGGGGTTTAAAGAGACGTCTTTTGCCACAGCCTTCCTGCCCAGTGCTGAACGAGGAGCCCTCCGTGCACCCCCTTTGTTGGAGGCACAGAAAGTGGCAAATGTGTGGTGGAGCAAGGAGAGAACAACCTTGTAGTTTGTTCCCTCCAGGGAACATAAAGCCGCATAAAGTGGCCCTGGTGCTTTATGGCAATAGTATTTCTTTTGTAAACTTCCCTTGGCTTAGCTGGCAGCTCTCACACCTACCTGCTGCTCCTGCTCTGAGGGCCGGGAAAGCTCAGGCTGAGGACTGCTTGGATTTTGAGCTGCTTCTGGGTTTAAAGGGAACGGTGAGCAATTTGGGGTAAGAAACAGATCAGGTGACAGGAGCTGAGTGTATTACGGGCCAAAAAGCACAGGGAAGGCAAACGTGAGGTACAACAAAAAGCGGGATTTAAGCTATGGTGCTCTAGTGCACTTGGATAAAGGATACAAACCACCCTGTGGTCATGGTGGCGAGTTGGTATTTCACTGCTTCTTGCCCAGAGAGCAGCTTCAAACCCCAGCAGTAAGCGCAGAGCAGCGGCCTGGGACCACTGGGGTGAACCCAAGGTCAGTGACAGGACTTTCTGAGCAGACAACATCTGGTGTGAAATGCTGTGGGATTACGGCGGCTAAATAAAGCCAGGGAGCTGTACCTGTTGCTGCCTGGGGACAAGCAGGCTCTGCTTTAGGCTGCCTGGACGAACTAAAGGTGTCTGGTCACCCTGCTGGAGAAGCCCCGAATAAGGAGCAGTCAGCAGCAAGCCCAGCAGTGGCGGCTGGCCCTGCCTCATGGCAGGCCGATTGCTTCGCCTAACGCCGCAGCCCAGAGCCTGTTGCAGCCTCATCGGGCTCCTGAGGCACTAAAGGAGGAAGGTGCCATGTGGTGAGTGCCACAGAGAAGAAACTTTGGGTAAATGGTAAAATGCCCCTGCATTTTGCAGCCGTACCATGTCAAACTGGAGCCCCTGAGCACCCATCCATGGGGCAGCAGCCCAGAGAGGCCGAGGGGCCCTGGGCACAGAGAAAAGAGGCAAAGCCTCCCCACATTCACAAACCCACCCCGTTTTAGAGCCGGGCTGAAGGCTTGGCAGAATAAAGCACAAAGCTCCCCACGGAAAAGGTCAGCCCGCCCCAGGTGTCAAGAAGCTGTCAGCAATTTATCAGCGGTGGGGTTTCTGCCGTGCCAGCGTGGGTGGCACAAAGTGGCTTGGGTTTTAGTCCTTGCCTGGCACATTCGTGGCCAGGTTTCACAGCGGGGCGGTCTGTTTTGCTTAGCACATCGATACGTGGGGGCTGGAGGCTTCATAATTTCTGTCATATGAAGGGGCCGATGCGTGGCTTTGGCATTTCGGAGTGGAAGGAATTCCCACTGCCTACGGCTCAACGGGACGTGGGTGCTGAAGCTGAAGGACATACACCTGACACCTTTGATTTATGGCGATGATCAGTTCTGTCTGACATTTATTTAGGGATATAAACCATGGCAGGTCTCCAGACGCGCTCTTGGTTTCACCAAACTTCGAAGCCCCCAGCAAAAGCCCGTTAACGCAGGCCTGTGCTGGCAGGACACCGCAGCCACGTTCCCACCAAAGAAATGGTTATTTTTGAAAAGCTATGTTCGTGCAGGAACGTCCTGCTTGGGCATGTTTCTAAGTGGCAAAAATTTACTCCTCTCATAGCTGAAAGCAGCGCTCCCTTTGAGGTGTTGTGTGCACAGAGGAATATGAAGGCGGACAGAGGAATGATCCCCGTCCTGAGAGCAACTCCAAACTCACCAGCTGCTCAGGGCACGTAAGAAAATGTCTTGATTGCCTGATAATAATAAAGGCTGAAGAAATTGTAAATTAGTAATTTACTTTGTCTGGGTAAAACTATCCCCGACACCATGCCGTAAATTAAAGGTGAGAGAACATGAATCCTTCTAACAGTGGGCAGGACGTTTATTGAATTGAATTGAAGAAAATCAATAGTGAAATGTCCCTGCAGGAGTCAATGGGTGACCGGGAAGCTCAGTGTTCCCCTAGGAAGGGGACAACTCCTTAAGGCCAAGTGCCTGCCCCTCCCTAGCACCGTGATGGGCACAGGGCAGGATTTGCAGACAGCCACGACACCCCATTGTGTACGCACAGCATTTTCTTGTGGCTTTTGGGAAATGCGCCTGCCACCCGATGTGCAGGACGTGGTGTGCCAGCCAGCGTTGAACACCTGAGTGCATGGCCCAAGTGTCAGGCCGCGGGGCCGCAGGCGGTGCTGGACGGCACAGGCGGCATGGGTCTTCCTCGCGCCCGCGGGAAGGAGGCCGGGTACCAGCTGCCAGGCAAGGAAGCGAGTGGAAAACCGTGACCTATAGGAAACTATGCGAGGCACGTCTGGTCTCTGGAGACTACAGATGAGCTGACAACACCAGCACTGGAAACAGATGCTAAATTAATTGAAGAATATTTTGGAGGAAAGCCATAGCTGGAGCAGGAGCCTCAGTATAAGGACAAATTGACACAAAAGGTGCTTTTAAGTCTCAAACCTGCTTGTTTTGAGACAAGTGACCCATCCACTTTGTGGCATGGCTGCAGGAACTTGCACAGGCCACATGAAAGCAGTGAAGTTCGTGCTCGCAGGCTGCTGGGTGGTACCGGGGTCTGTTGGGGGCCCTGGCAGGAAAGCAGCATCCCCGTGGCTCCTCGACTGCCAGCTCTGGAAGGACGAGAGGGACACCAACTGTAGTTCCTCCGGCTGCAGGCAGAACTCTGCCACTAACGGAGACTCCCTGCTCCAGCAGTGGGTCAACAGCGAAAGATCCTTAAGAATTTTTACCAAACCTTGTAACCAGAACAGCAGCAAAGTAATATAGGCTGGTAGAAGGTGAAGGTCAAGGGGACTGCAAGAACACGACAAAACTTGGAAAAGCATTTTTCCCTGATTTCACTAAATTCAAAAGTCAGAGATTGAGCCTGCACTGCTGTCTGAACTCCTTCACCCTCACCACGATGTCACCTACCCACCAGCTCAGCCCCAGCAAGTGAGACACAGAGAGATGTGGAGGGTGGGGCTCCTGCCAGAGCTCTTGCTGAAGCTTCGGCAGCTCTCAGCCTTTGCTGAGCTGATGTCCCAGAGCCTATTGCTATTAAAAGTTAAGCGAGCGAAGGTGGGTTCAGTCTCCTGCCAGCTGTAGCTGAGCAGTTCTGCTGGTGCTGCTGCAGGATGCATGCATCCTCCCTCCCGCTGGCCCCAGTGCTGGCCAGAGCTGGGCTGTGACTCAGGCTCATCTGCTCTTCCCCAGCTGAGAAAACACCTGACCGGTCGCAGCTCTCCCACTGGATGCTGCCATCTAACACAGGGACTTGCCAGGGCTATGGAGAGACAAGCAGCTATCATAGATGTATGACTGGTCTGCTCTTAGGTCCTTGCTCTGTTAACACAGAGAAAAGAGGAAGGAAAAAAAAAAAGATGTTATTCCCACATTAAGTAACAGGCATTGGTCTTCATCAGCATCTCAAGTTGACCACAGAGATTTCAAAGACTTCAGCTATTCCTGAAGAGACTGGAGTGCAGGCAGAATAAGGACATATATTACATGTAATCGTTAAATACGAATTCCTGACAGAGCCAGGTTGGGTTTTTTAACTACAGCCTTCATCTATTTGCATTGGCCAAGGAACGACAACTTGATTGCAGATGCAGCTTTTATTCTTGTAATCAAAACAGGCTCCATGTGTTAACATTCTTCATACAAAGATACATACAGGTAGTTTCTATGAACCAGAAACATACTGTTTTTGACTGTTCACACAGTACCTAGAACAGATGCAGTCCTGAAGAGCACTTTAGGCCCTCTGTTGTAATAAAAAACCAAAATCCATGCAAGGAGAAAATGAGATTTTAAAACATGCTTATTTAAAATAAGTTTATTATCATGAAATAATATAAAAGTCTGTCAAAGGTCTTAACAATACTCTGAAAGAAAAAACAGACAGATGCTGTGTGATCTGAGAAATGATGCAGACTGGAAACTCCAAAGTACTTCAACACTGAGCTGCTTACAACAGCATGATTTGTGCAATGCTTACACCGGGGGAGGTGATTTTGGGGGCATGAACAAGCCCTTACAATTAAATTCAATGGGTGAGGCAATATACCTTCTTTTCATCTTACGATGTATTCATCTAAGTAAGGCTCACTGTAAGCTCAGCTTGACATTAATAAAATGAATGCCCAAAACTGGATTGAAAAGTGAAAGAAATTAGGAATGGAAACCACAAAAGCAAGTTGCTTTGGTTTTCAGTTTAGTCACCATCTTCTGGAATGCAATTTACTTGTTTAGTTTCAAGAAGACAAAAATCACAAACTGTGAAGGTAACATTAAATAAAGGAATCAAGGAATAAATTTTGGACCCCTGAATGCTGCAAAATAAACAAATATGAAACTTCCTTCTTTCCTGATTTCTGTTTAACACTAAGTTTGTTTGTTTGTTTGTTTTTAAAAAAGCTCTTTAGCACATCCATAGTACTGGGGGTGGATGGAATACTATACCAAGAAAGGGAAATTTAAAAATGCCAGTCAAGGGCCACGTTTTGAGGAAACAGATGCCAGTGCAACAGAGTGTGTGTTTAAATGAAACATCTGCCTATGCTCTAACTTCAAAACAAGTGCTGAAATCCTTGTGTGAACTGGGAGTAGTTATGTGGGCTTACTCTGAGCCAGCAAGTGTGCTCTGATACCCCCTCTGCTCATGGGTGATTTTATATTACTTGGAGCAGTTTGCAATGCTTGTTCACTAAGGTAGCAAAAAGGCATGAATTCAGATTTGACAACCCCTCCTCCTTTTTGTTTTCAGTACTATGCACACAAGAGAAATAAACCCATTTAAAATATAAAGTGTTTTCACTTGTAAAAGTTAGAATGACCAATTCTGAAGTGTCCTGATTTAAATTTCATCAGTGAAATTAAAAGTGGTATGGTTTTCCTGGCAGAATGTGTCAAACCAGAGCAAAGCTTCAAAGACAGAGCAGCAAATTCTCCACCCGAGTCTGTTTGGTTGCCTGCCACTGAATTCAGATCTGCTTTTCAAAGCTTACATTTTTATGACTTACAAAACCTCCTGCTTCACACTTTTATAGAGGTGCTTCAGCTGGACAGCAACACATCTGGCATCAAACAAACTGATGAACAGAAGAAAAGGAAAGGGTGGGGAACAGGTAGAAAGAGGGAAAGACAGCCAGACAGGAATGTGCTAATGATCTTTTTCTGGTGGCTTAAAGGCATTTCAGGGTTCTCTAAAGCTTTTCACAAAAGCTGAATTGATAATAAAAAGAAAGGGTTAGAGGGTCCAACATGTGCATGTAGATAACACTGTTTTCTATAATGGTCTATGTCCCTTTGTCAAAGCAAGTTGCAAACAACTAGAGCATATTTTGGGCACGCTTTTTATACTGCCAGCCAAGCAAGTGACAATATTCAAACTATGAAACATTTTTAAAGCAAACAATTGTAACCTAAATCATGATGATGCTTTACAAAAAGTTTGTAAATGAAGGTATATGGCCCTTAACTGTAAGTGCATTTGTTGAAGGGAGACCCATAGTACAACAGCATCAAGACAGGATGTTTCAATGACTCCTGAATACTAAAACACTTGAGTGTCCAGGTCATACTCTACAATTGTAATGTCGCAGACCTTCACTATGCAACTGAGTATGGTGTCTTAAAATAGCAGAGGGGGCTCCAGAACATCGTTTGTTTTAAAAAGAAATACAAAATAAATAAAATAAATAGAAGCCTCACATTGCTACGCAGAACTCTGCTGAAATTATTTGGGAGCTCTGCTGTAAACGCCAATAGCACTACACTACAAAGATGGTGTATGATCTCTATTAAAATCTGCTGACAGCCATTATTCAGCACTAGGTAGCACTTTGATCAGATTGCTTTGGGATTTACCATGTCTCAGCAAGGACATGCACTGGATACTTTGTCCATGTCATATGCTGGAGAGAGTTCTATACCCTGCCACACTAATTTCACAAAAACACTCTTACTCCCCTAGGGTAAGGCTGTGATTACTCTTATTTTGCCATGGCTAAGTAAAATCCCTGAGAATTCGCAACTGTTGGACACTGAAGGAAACAGCCGAAAGCATTTCTAACAGAAAGGGATGCAAAAACTTCAGACTAGTGCAGTTTAAGAAAATAAAGCAGTTCACGTCAAGTATGCAGAGCAAGGGTGCTGTTATCTGAGTCACATGGACCAAGATCAGTATGCAGATCGGTTGTTTATAAATGTCAGCCATTAAATAAAACAAAAACACTCCCCCCCCCCCAAATCCATGAACCAAACAAATCAAAAACCACCCATCTCTTTCCCAATTCTGAATTTGAAGGCCAGAAGTTAGCTGTATGTCCTTTACAATCATGAAAAGCAAGAACTACCGTCTGTGCTTGCCAAACTGGCGTCGCAAGAAGTTAATTGCCTAGCAGTGTTATTTGTTTATGCTTGGTAAACTGGTCTAACGCATCCCTAGAGGTGTAACGTGGAGTTCAGCTCTGCAACATGCTGCATGGATTTCTTTCTCAGTGGTG
This sequence comes from Heteronetta atricapilla, assembly GCA_011075105.1. Lineage (NCBI taxonomy): Eukaryota > Metazoa > Chordata > Aves > Anseriformes > Anatidae > Heteronetta > Heteronetta atricapilla. Next base: position 37,040,772 of record CM021732.1, on the reverse strand, counting down.
GCAGGACTGGAAAGACAGCATCTCTAAGCCTTCAAAGCGCCCACCATCCTGTAAGGACAGTGTGTGGTGAAGCACAGGATATGAAGGCAAGGTGACCTTGTTTGGTTCCATCTCTACAAGTCCCTTATTAAACGACAAGGACACAGGGGTCTCCTGAAGCCATTGAGATCGTTCTCAAGCACCAATTCCACAGCTCAGAAAGACCAGCTTTACCCAGCAGAGCCAGATGAGAAAGCCTGCTCCCAGGCAGGATGGTTAGAGAACATGCCATGTGGACTACTATCTGCTTGTTAGAAGAAAAGAGAACTGTACAAGTGAGTAACTGCTGAAGCCAGTGGCCCAATGAAGCTGTTAAGTTTTTTGCTTAAGAAATAAAGCTTCTTTACTTTTTGCATCAAACTGGGTCTGATGCGCTACTAATAAACTAGTGGTTCTCCTGCTAGGTAAAAAATATAAAAATAAAACCAAAAAAACTTCAAGCCCTTAAGTGCTAGATTTATTTTCCTACTACTGGAAAAAGATTACAGCAAAAACATGATCCTGCAATTCATTTTTGAGAGAAGAGTGATCTCTTCCTGCTGCCCCCATATGCCAACTGAGTTTGTGGCAATGTGGTCTCTCTTGCTTTCTCAGAGCAATCAGCTAAGAGCTATTATAGCAGTTTCCCTCATACTAGCTGAAAACCCCAAGGAAACCACACGGGGTGGAGAGCTGGTTGTTCTGCTGTAGGTGTGGGTGTTTTTTTTCTTTTTTCTTCCTTTTTTTTTCTTTTTTTTTTTTTTTTTGTACATTCATGCTTTCAAAAAGCAAACAGCCAAATTCCCAAGGCTCTCTGCTTCATTTTTAGCACTGCAAGTAGAGAAATAACTGAATGGAGGAATGGAGCTTTGGTCAAGAGTTCTTACTTTATATGCTAACATAAATATACACTACTTAAATTAAGAAAACTCCAAAAATTAAAAACCCTACATCCTTTTGTTTCTTCCTTGGTGCATGTAGCAACTACAGACAGGCACAACTTAGAGGAGATGACAGGAAGAAGAAAGTGACACAGTTTAAATACCTAATTACACTCCTAACATCTTGCTTTACGCACCTACTGTGACGCTTGGTCTTTTCTTCAAGCATCATATGCTTTTCTTAAAGCTTGCAATGCTGGGCTCCTTAGAAAGGATCAAGTATAAGACGTGAAGAGAGGCTCCCGTCCTAGAACAACGCAGGGCAGCAGGCCTGCAGTACATTCATTTTAGATAGAATTTTTTAGCCTAGCAAAAGCTAGTATTTCTCCCATGAGTATGGCAACAATAAAAGCTCTCCTGTATTTATGAAGTCATTACTAAGTTTAAGTACCTCATTAGCACAACCTTATCTCCTCCTCTACATGGGCTAAACTCATCTCTTTGGACAAAGCTATCCAAATCCCTATCTCATTAGTGAGAGACCCACTTACACCTTGAACTGGCAGTAAATAATTCACAGACTGTGTTCTAGTCTTCAACACAAGTAGGAATTTTGTCTGTAATGATATCACTAACTAAAAGGACTTCTTTATTATTTCTAATAACAGCAGTGCTAAGGAGCACTTTTTAAACATTTTTAATTGGTATTAGCAGAAGGAGAAAACCACCAAATCTTACTTTCTCAATTTCAATCACTTCTGCATAATTTCAGGTTTTAAGGTTTGGAATTCGCCCATGTGACACATACTAGCTTCCCCTAGGTGTCACTATTTCACGTCCACTTCCATGAAGTCCTGCCTATAACGGCAGCCTAAGAGGGACTTTAATGAAATCTGCTTTTTAAACTGCTAGCTGCATTCACTTTAAAAGCAAATATTATATTTGCATGAATTTAATTTAAAAAATCCTAAGCCCAAAATATAGAAAAAACACAGAACTTTAATAAACCAGGATGATAGACATGATTTTCAATTGCTTGTGTAAAGCACTACTGAAACCAGCTGGGCTCTGCCAGTCTATGCCAGCTAAGGCTCTGTCTCACCAGCCACAGCACTGGGACATGGGGGACAGAGGGCATAGTGGTGGTACCAGTGCAGAAGAAACGTCACCTCGTGCTTATAGCCTTCCCTCCACTCGTCATGTGTACACTTCTCCTTCCTGCACCGTGGTATATGGTGCAGCAGGCTGCCCTGAACCACAGCTCGAGCACTACGGGCAGGAGCATCCTCTTTGTGTGGAGGGCACTAGGGGAAATTTCCTGTACATTTGGCCCACTGGCAGGAGCTGAAAGGAAAACCACAGCACCTACTGGTAGCTGGGAGGGAATGCCCACACAATGCCCAGTTTCAAAGGCTGGTTCCTAGTGGAAGCTCGTCATCACCAGCCATGTGTGCTTGTGATGAAGATCACCCCTTTCTGTGAAGGCTAAAACAACAACAACAACAAAGCTTCAACCCAAATTAAGGGAAACTCACAGCATACACAATGAACTGGCATTTAACTGCCCTTCTCTTCTGCTACCAGGGTAAGAGTAATGCTCACTACAGTGAGCAAGCAGCACAGGGCACGGGAGAATCCAAGCCAGCAGCTCCTGCTCAGGCTCCATGTTGACATCGTGACCGATCTGCTGCATGTGGGGCTCCCGTGTAAAGTGAGGGAGCAAAGGACAAATTCTGCTCTGCTACTTTTAAGAGGTGAGGGGAACAGGGGGTGAGGCAGGAGAGGAAAGAGTCAAAAACATTCATCACCGACATAGTTACGACCCAAAGAGAAACAGTACCTCTGCATTTAAACACAAAATGTGCACATCAAAAAAGTAAAAATCATACATACCTTTCCCCCAAAACACTCACACCCTTCCCACCTGGAAAGCTACAATGAACAGAAACGATGTTAAAAAAATCTTTGTTAACAGACACAGTCCCTGAAGTTTTAAGATGTTGGCTTGCTGTAGTCATACCACCTCATCCGACTCCAAACCATGTACTTCATAGAGAGTGTCCAAGATATTTAGCTGCTTTTCCATGGCTGGTAAGTAAATGTTGAGGTCCCTCTGCATTCCTTTGTAAAATGTTTCGTCCTGAGGATCACAGTCCTCTACGGACAGAGCTGCTACAAAGTCTTCGTATGTTGGAGCTGCCCTTAGAGCTAACTGGGAGAGGAAACAAAGATTTTAAACTGAAGGTCTACATGGAGATTAAGACATCTTCAGAGGTGCCTGATTTTTAGGAGGTATCAGTACATCACATTTTGTACAAATAAAGAGTAAATATTAGAAATTAAATATAAAGCTTGAATGACTGTTAGGAGAGCTCCTAAGCCAGTGTCACACACTTCTGCATTGAAGTCCCACACTCAAAATACTCTTTAGGAAACTCTCCTGCTCAACATTCCTGCTTCTCTATGCCAGTCTCTGTCTAATTAATTCACCGAGGCTTTCATTTTTCCTTTTATAGTTTCAGTAATAGTTTCCAGGGACAGACACAAGGGGGAGCTGCTACACCGGACAAAAAATAAAGCATCTCCTCTAGCCTGTAAATTCTACTTCAACTCCCTGACACAACCTGCATCAGCCCTTCTTGAATGGTAATGCCCCAAAGAGAGATCAATCCTCCAATAAGCAACCTCAGAATCTCACTTCTTTTAAGAGCCCCTCCAAGGATGCAAAACACATAATGAAAACAATACACATGCAAAAAGTAATCCTTCTGTTTTGGCTCCAGAAAACGAGCTCTACCCCAAAAGCTCAATACTAAACATAGTGATAGCTACAATCCTCGCCCTGAGGATAAGATCTGACAAAGGAACCTACTAATTTTAATCCTTCTAATTTTAATACCATTTGTTAACTAAAACCAACAGAAGATCGGAGTAACAAGACCCCCAGCTCTACCAGTGAGCACTTACCGCAAAGACTCCACGGACAACCCAACCATGGTGCTGCCGCAATGTCTTTCCATAAGCATTGTCTTAAAGAAAAGGGAAAAAAATATAGATACATGTATGGAGTTTGCATTTGCATCACCATATTATTACTGTTTGATGCACTGAATTGCCCTTTCTGAGCACCAAAGTTATAACTGAAAGGCAGGAGAAAAGGATTGGCAGATTAGGGATTTCTGCAGCAGGGTCTCAGCTCTGCTCTCATATTCTCCTACAAGTCATCAATAGCAAGTAAGTATTCTAGTAGACATGAAGGCAAATTTATTTTTTATTTGACTGGCTGCACCTCATTTCATGACTAACTTTTCTTTTCCTTTCTAGTCCTCAGTTCAGTGCAAGTCTGAAAAAATGTTACACGGGTGAAACTATTCTGCTCAGTGTGGATATAACTAGCTCAGACATTGAACAAGAACCTTCTCCTTCCATTTGAGAGTCAACTTTTAACCCCTCAAAACAGAAAGCATGGGGCCTGTATATAAAAAACAAAACAAAACACAAACTGCATTCTTCTGAGTGCCTAAGTGTAGCCTTTGATGAAGGTCCTTGTTACGTTCCTAGACAGCTCCACTTTCATACAGAAATTTTGCTATATAAAAAAATAACACCTTTGAATCTTATTTTCTCCAGTCTTATTATTGTCCTTGTTTCATATCCTTTGCTTTCAGTTGAATTTTTTAAATATTGGACGTGGTGTTATAGTTTCCCTGAGCTGAAGCAAGAAAATATGTTCTGCAGTGTTCGGATATTTGCTCAGAAATCTGCGGACAGCTATTCCTGAAGAGTCTTAAGTGCGTAAAGTCAGCAAAAGCCAGGTACAATTTTTACTGTAATGTGAAGTACTCCCCCTATCTACCAGTCTAATGACTGGGGAAGGTGTCTTTTTCTTTACATTAAGACAGAGAATGTATAAGAAAGGTATTCAGCAATAAAAAAAAAGGAATAAGGAGGAAAAAAAGGTATTTTGTAGCAAATAGGATTGACAAGTCTATTCCCTGCCTTAATAGACAACATAGGGGACATTAAATACATCAGAAATTGAGAAGTTTGATGATAAGATTGTATGCACACAGAAAGGGTTTTACTCAGGAAGAACCAAGTCTACAACATTTTTGTATTTTGCACTGTACTTGCTGTGGTCACTAGCCTGAGTCAGTAAGTGACAAAAATTGTGTACTTGGAAAAATTTACTTTCCTGTTATGATCTTCCTTCTAATTGACAGAGACAAGTCACAGCCATACTGACAATTTCAGAGTGCTTGTGAGATTACAAGGAACTGAAGAAATAAAACATCAACAGTAAATTTGGGAATGTTCTTGCTGCATATGAGTGGAGAAAATGAAATGAGACAAAACACTTTTTTCCACCAAAGATGTGACCGTCTCCCCTGACAGAAGTACACCAATTAAGTGAATCTTTATCTGGCATTAAATCAAGATTGACCATTAAATCAAGATTTACTTAATCTGGCTAAAGACCGTTATTTTCAATAAAACCCTACAACTGTCAAAAAAAGTTGTGTCTTGGATATTGCATGCATCGAAAACACATGTTCTAAACAAAAAGGAAAGTAGCCAAGTATGCAAGTTCAGAAGCACATGAAGAATAAAGCAACCAGAACTTACTCAGAGCTGTTTGGATATTCTTTTCTCCATTCTTCACTTCTGTCAAAAACCCTTTCAAGAACTTCAAGCCTCTGTCAGGATGAGCCCACAAAATAAAGAGAAACCACGTTTATAACAAAGTAAATCCCCATATTTTGCAGTACTGCTTTAACTTCAATATATAGTCAACCTCTTATTTCTGTATCTCAGAAGGATATTCTGGAACCAACCTAGCTTAATCTCCACTGCTTTTAACACTCAGAATTAAGAAGCCATTTTCCATCTGAACCAGGATATGCAGCCACATTCTCCAGCTTCTTTGCCAGCCCAAAGAAAAAACACTTTGCTAAAACAATTGTGCTGAAGCCTGAAATTATCTGCCTGATGTACTGGCCCAGCAGGAAGAGTCATTCCCTGTAACTTGTTCTTTTCTTTTATAGGAAAAAGGGTTGTCTGCAACCACTTTTTTAGGTCTTTTGGTAAAGTTGCAGTGACATGACTACAGATAATACAGTGATGTTGAACCTAGCAAATTTGGACTGATGGAATCTGTGAAAGTAACTAGTTTGCTCCTGATATATAAGTTTACATTGCTGAAAGGTCCTCTGTTGCACTTTGATTGTGTATAGTTGAACCTGATAGGAAGCTGTTACCTTTTCAGCCACAGGAGAGCCTCTGTAGCAGAGTTTCTAACTTGTGCTACACCTGCATTGACTTCATGGAGCACTATCTTCTGCAGGGTATCAAACTCTTCTTTGTCGGTTATAAATTTCTGGTTAATTTTCTGGAGGAATAAACAAAGAGGAAAGGTTTTATGATTTTAAGTTAAAACAGCATCCCGTCCCATACACAGCACCTATTTAACATGATTCTTCCCTTCAAAAAGCTGTTACAGCTCTCCCCTAATCAGTTCCTCTGTCTGTCTCATTACGCGTGATGCACCGAGCAGCTGACAGGCTCACATCATGCATTCCCCATGGCTGTGCACTGGGAAAGCGTGCACAGCCCCAGAAACACCTGGCTACCCTGGAGTGGGCACACAGCTCAAGCAGGATCACATTGCTGCTAGAGCAACCTCACACCACAGCACTGCCTGGTTCTGCCTGCACCAGGACTTAGCTGCTGTGAGCCCACCACACCGACATCATATAATGCGAACAAAAGCAAGTGGCTTAGTTTGCATTTTCTTTCTTAAATAGCATTCTTCCCTTATCATACACACAGGAGATGTTCTGCTTTTTTTCCCTCTTGAAAGAAAAGCTATGAAGATGTATTTGTAGTAAGACTAGTATCTCACAAATGGCACTTCAAACCTTTCCAGACTTGGAGCAAGAAGAACTTTCAGGAGAAGCTAATCTACAGGATCTGCTCTGATTTGCAGCTTCTGAGAAGCTGGTTCTTAATGAGCTAATTTGCTGCTACTTTGCTGAGGAAAGGTTTTTTTCCCCATTTGTCTTACAGTCTAAAGATAATATTGATACCGCCACATCATAACTTACAATCCTTTCAGTTCAGAATCCAAGCTACATTCATTACGTGTAACAGACTTTTTGCTTGGCAGTCAATCAAGTATTTTCTAAGTTTGGGTGTGCACAACAGTTGGATTTATTAAACACAGCATGTATTGTAAGGACAGAATTAGGATCATTTCAGCATTCTGATCTGACAGCAACGTTATCAAACATTAAAAAGCTTTCTAGTATTGACTTCGATGAAAAAAAATTCTTGAGGCCTGGTAGCAAAGATATGTACTTTGTTCAAAAAGTCAGTGTTAGAAATCAGCTCTTACCTTGATGTTACCTACAAAATCCATTTTAACAGGAGCAAAGACAGTTGGTCCCAGCTTGTCTAGGAAAAAAAAAGGACACATTTTAAGATTATGTCTTTTTCCAATCCTCGTCTTAGTAACAGTTTTATTTTACCATCTAAGCAATCCATCTAACTGGTAGGAAAATACTAGAGGAACAACATAAACCTAAGTCTTTCTTTGGAGTAGAAAAATTCTGCCCCAGTTGGTACAAGTATTGAAGTACACTGACTTTCAAATTATAAGTCCTGAAAAAGGTGTATACCTACAAGGACCTCACATCCACTGTTAAATTTGGGGGAAAGGAGGTGGGGTCTGCACTAGATAGAGACAGAAGTATTTAGAAAAAAATAATAATTAAAAAACCCCTGAAGAGTGACAAGAGGTAGGATAGCTGATAATATGCTGTCAGCTGTACTGGATGCATAAGGCACTCCATGCAGCTCTGTTACAGGGAAAAAATATTGTTCCAAATATACCCATAGATTCTCAGACACGTTATACATGGGTTCCATCTAAATGAGATTGGATCCTCTATAATGGCAAATGTCTAGTACCAGTTACACTCATTCTGCCAATAGAAACAAATTCTATTATATCACTTCAGAGAAGTAATGAATTCTCCAAACTAACCACTCCACTTGTTTGTAGCTGGTGTCAGTCAAAAGGACTCAGAGGCACCTCAGGATGAAAAGGAGCTGCTTACCCAGAACTGGCACAATCGCGTAACATGACTCCAGAAACTCTTCTGTTGGTATGCCTTCTTCCTCCCTAAGTTCAATATCACTGAACCTGGTATCCAGGACAAGCAAGAGAGATTGTTACTTTAATAATGTCTTTTCTGCAACTTCTAAAGACAAAAATTACATTTCATGAGCACTTCATTTGAACATGGATAAAATTTATAGACATTGAACCGCCAATGTGGCTTTTGTTTTACTCATTTAAGGTACATGACTGCAGAAAATGTGTATCTGCTGGCATGCAAGGCATGTAATTACAAACAAGGAAAAAGCCCTCCCACTCTTCTGTACAACCGATTCTACAAAGAGTATCTTCTTCCATTTTTGTGCTGTCTGCATGCTTGTTAAATAACCTCAAACACAACTTTGCAGCCAGAACAAACATGAAAATGAGTCAAAGATTTAACCATTTAATTATTCTTATATTGTAAATCTACAACATGTACTACCTATTGCTCATGACACTGAAGAAAGTAGGAAAGCCATTTTCATTTTCATCTTCCTCACACAGAGTCAATCCACTTAAAGAATTTGTTTCTGATTGCAGCAATGTGTGGGCACCAAAGCCTTCTACAGCTTGCAGCTTGTTCTTTCCATCTTCTTTAAAGCCTTACATTCATGGGAAACAGAAAAAAAAAAGATAAAACAGCCACACAACCCATATTGTTATTATTGTTTCTCAATATTATTCTATTTGAAGGAAGGCATTGGGATATCTGGATCATGCAAATTTAATTACACCATACTTCTGCTGTCAACTGCTAAGACAAAATCCACACCAGTCCCCTCCCCACTACTTCTAATTGGTCAGACCAATTGTGTGCAAGGCAGTAGCAGACATATCAGAGAAAGCTCCTGTTAAAGAACAACATAGTCCATTCAACAGAAGGAGGAGACATAAAATTAAGTCTATATAAGAAACATTTAAAGTTCAGCAGCCTTTAACAATATGGCTACAATGGATGGAATTTTATACAGAATTGGTTCAACTGTTTTACCAAAGTCATACACAACTCCAAGTTTCATACTACTGATGAAGTAAAGGAAGAAATAAGGTGCTCACTAATAAACTTTCAATTGGAGGAGAAAAAAAAGGGGTTATTTTCCATACAGATTTGCCAGAACAATTGTTAGCAACTACAAGGTCAACGCCTCTGACAGAGGCACATAAAACTTCAATGCACCCTTCTGACAGCGCAGCCCTACATAATAGGGGAAGTGCTGGTTTTCCCGGAGGAGGGCCTCTGGGCATGAAATGCTTGTCCACAGAACAAGAGCAGCTGAAGCTCTGCCACAGCGTATTGTTCTTCATGTCAATCAACATCAACAGGAACCTGCACCTGTCCTAAAAAAACTTTTAATTTCCTTCCCCATTCAGTCCCAAGTTAGCTGTCAAAGGCAGGAGCTATACTGAGAAGGCTTGACAACAGGCAGATATCAGACTAAATTACACTGGCATTCCCTCTCCTGGGAAGCAAAGTATTAGTAGCACTCTTACAGGCAGCCTAAACCTCCCTCCACTTACGGAACAATGATTCTGGATAAAAGGTGGTACATATATTTACCTGCCAGATTCTCTTCTATGTGATCCTCAACAGAAACATCACTGCACTCCTCATTTGTTTCCAGGTTTAAACATGCCAGACTTTTAATAAGGGTTTGTTCTTGCTGGTTAATTTCTGGTTTTACAGAGCCATTTTCACAGGAATTCAATTCCATCTGCCTGAAGAAAGCGAAGGAGTAACAGTTAGTACAAAACACTGCTTGGTAAGCTTCTTCCTGTGAAGGCACACAAATAAAAATACAAGAAAAATAGTTGCCAGAAATTACATGTTGTCACAGGCTTCTCTCAGGAAAAATGACTTGTCTACAATAATAAAAGGAATCATTACCATATATCCTACTGTCTGCGGCAAGTAGGATATGTTTTAATGATTCAACCTCAGCTTACAAAATATATAGAGTATATTTTTAATAAAGACCATTGCCAAGAGACATAATCAAAAAAAAGTTTAATTGATAACAAAAAAAAGGAAATTACAGGCATATATTGTAGGTAAAACAACATCCCTTCATTACTGCTTTTAAATACATAATATACACTCTTGCCATCTCATCCACAAATAATAAGCTACCCTTCATCAATGATTTTACAAGCATATGGAGGGGAACCTAAGGTGCAGGAAAGAGCACTGGAGTGGAGAGAGATGTTTGGTGACTGGCCAGGAATTCACTGGCCAGGGGAGAGAAAAATAAAAAGGAAAGGGCTCAGAAAGAAGAGGGATGAAGTGAAGCGAGACAGTTCTCTTTTATTGCATCTGTTTCCAAGTATGGAGCTCAGAGCAATACAGTTCTGCCTGTATCCACTACTCGTAGTATCGGAGTAAAAATATGGAAAGAGCAGACACTCCCCAAAACACATCAGAAGGACTGACAGTAATCCTTATTATACCTTTCTGTTGAGGTGTGGCTGGGCAAGACTGAGTGTTTTATCTGTAAGACAAGAGAGGGTGGGTGGGTAGAGAGACACTTTATAGCAAGAAGACTGCATTGTGTTTCTTGAACTTTTAATAAACCCAAACTGCAGTCAGCAGAAAAGCTGAAAAGCATAAGCTCACTACTTTTGACCCAAAGGCAATGTAGAGAGAAACATGAAAAGGTGCTACAAAATCATAACATTAATATATTGAAGAAAAAAAACCTCAACTTCTTTCAGAAACTAGTTAGCAAGTGCCGAGTGAGATGCCATACAGCACATGAACAAAACTAGGGCAAGGTGTTCTTTGTAATGACATTTTCTTTACTTAAAAAAGAAATCCGAAAAACTAGGCTAAGTAATGTGAAGCCAGATACCAGGTACAGTGAAGTGAATTCACTTCCCAGAGGCAGCGAAGCATCTACCTTCCTACATACACCTTAATCTGCTGTTTGCCAGAGATGCTCCAATTTTACATATATAGCTGTGGATTCAAATTTCAAGAAAATGTCCTTGTCATTGAAAAGATAAGCTCATTAGCCCCTGCTGGCATGTTAACACAGATGTGATACTGCAGTAACTTAAATGAGTTGTAATTGCTGCAAACTCCCACAACAGACCAGCTTGCCACATAGTCAGGATGTTTTAAACACCACTGTCTGCAGCTGGATCAGGCCCTGAAAGTCAGCAATTAACAGCTTTCACCTATCATTAAAAGTCAAGGGATTGGCCAGTGCGTATTTAAAAAAATTGCCCTACCTAACTTGCAAGCCACAGGAAATACCAGAATAGGTCTAGCAGAGGACCCATCTAGCTACAGTAGGAGTAAAAATTAATTCCCTGCTTCCACAAATGCTACTTTACAAAATGGTACCTTCCATGCCAAGACTGGTAGAAGGGGGTACTCATCATTACCTTGTTTGTTCTGAGAACTGCTAAATGTGGGGATCCAGGTGGAGTCTGATGCAATAACTCAGAAGTAAAGGCAGTATTTGCAATCTGCATACATTCTTCAAGAGTCTTCAGGAAAGTGTCACAGGTTGATTTCAACAGAGCTCCCATATCAATCCCGCTCTGTGGGAAGAAACCAATTGGAATAGAGACTTAACACAAAAGATCAACTTGGAGCAGCTAATGTCTACAAAGACCATGACTGCTACAGTCATGATTCTTGTTTCACACAAATTAAAATGCAAAGGGTCAGTTGATGAGAGAACTGGCACCACAAATTACTGGGGCTGTGCCCTCTCACAACATTGCAGCTTCTGTGAGCCTCTTTCTGCAACAAGCAGAGGAGACTTGGGTTTTAACAGCTGCATCTTACATTACTCATCTCTGGCACTAAATACGTTAAATACAAGTCTTGATGTATTCAATAGTTGCATTCCAGTAGACATCACTGACGAGGGAAATGAAAGCAAACAAATGAAATAGATATAGATTAATTTGAAGATAACAGTAACTTCAAAAAATCCCATGAACAACAAAAAAATACTGCAACTGAAAAACATGTAGAATGAAGTATCACATTACCAACAACAATACAGTGTTAACTTCATTTAAACAAGAACTATTGCGAGGATACTCTATTTTCCACAGGTCCTCAGCAGAAACAGGGTGAGTAACACAGACAGTAAATAACCATAAATGAATACTGCACTGACTACCCAGAAGGGGTCAGAATGCTCAAGACTTTACTGAATTGGTCTACACCGAAAACATAAACATACCTCTGGTTCTGATACACCAGAAATGCTGGCTTCTTTAGTTTTATGCACTTGCTGAACAAGGAGGTTACAGTACAGTCTAAGTTCAGACATTTTAGTCTTCAAGGCTTCTGTGTTTTCAGTGAACTCTAAACACGAAACAAAAGATAAGTTAAATTTGTTGTATCCATCTGGGAGTGTGTGATTTTAGAAAGCTGCTGCAACAATACTATACAATCTAATTCAATCAATACTTATTTCAAAACATTTTACAATCAACCCCCAAAAATTAGTTATGCTGCCAAAAGTTATGCTCATGACAGGTAAAAACGTTTAACTGCTTGCTGTGGTAGGCAGGAACAGTGTGTTACTAGGCCTAGAACCCAGAGGAAAAAGCAAGTACATGACATTTGACCTCAACTGGCTTTTTAAATAGAACAAAAGCCCTTCACATCTTCTTGTTTTCATTAAGTAGTTTAAGGGGCAAACAATTACACTGTTAGTTAAAGGATCAAGGTTCTGAGTAGAAGAATACTGGAGGGAAAAGACACATACTTTTAAACACAAATGGATTCACTTAATATACATCCTTGAATCACAGAGTGGTTGAGACAGGAAGGGACTGCTGGAGACCAGCTAGTCTGATTCCCCTTATTAAAGCAGGGTCATCTAGAGTAGCTTGCTCAGGGCCAAGTCCAGTGAGGTCTGGAATACTGCCAAGGATGGACTCAGCTTCTTTGTGCAACCTGTTCAGTGCTCTATCATCCTTACAGTAAAAACATTTTTTTCTTCATGTCCCATTTGAGCTTTTAGTATTTAAATTTGTGCCAATTTCCTCTTGTCTATTCACTGAGAAGAGTCTGGCTCCTTCTTGTTTGTGCTCTCCCATCAGATATTTCCTTAAAATATCTCAGTGGTTCTTTGCTGGACCAGTATGTCCATGCGTTTCTTGTATTGGTGAACCCAGATCTAGACAGAATACTTCAGCTACTTTATGGTTACTAGTCCATTTGAGATTTTTCAGAAATATTTTTTTTTAACATTAGAGTCCCAGAATTATGAAGGAAATTAATTTGTCTGTGATTAGTGAGGGTCTTGCCTTTATACACATCCAAACAATGAACAGTCTGCAACCCAGCAACCCAGAGCCAGGAGCTAGTCACTCCTTGTACTTACAGAAGCTATCAACAGGCAGTTTTCAAATGATTAATACACAGTATATCTTAAGGAAAAGTGAAGTTTTCAGATTCCTAGACTAATGTCAGAGCTATTGCCTGAGATTTCCAGCTAGGGTTCCCCCATACGGCTTGATGTTTAGTAGCTCCAAAGACCAGAAGCACAGGTTGGACACAGAGTTCAAGTACTGATTTTCTCATTTTTGTGTGTCCATCTACTAAGGTAAGGATGGGGAAATAAAAAGTAAAAAGTATGTGCCAGAAAAGGGAGTTCTTGCCTTTTTCCTTTTGTGTCCTGCTGTCTGTCAGACAGGCTTTGGCAGTTCCTAGTGCAACCAGCCACTTTTGCCTCTCGACTGCATTTCTTGCCTTCAGATAGAAGTATTGCTCCCCTGGGATGATCAGGTCCATTCGTGTGTTATCTGCAGGATGAACTGGAAGCAACAGAGGTTTCAGGCCAGTTCTTCAGCCCTTCACAGCCCAAATGAATATCCCAAGAGATATTAGGTGGCAGGTCAAACAGTAATGGGAGAGTACGAATCTGTAGCCCCAAACGTCCTCCATTGGCATTTTGTTACTTCTCTTCTAAGTAAGGGAATGGACAGCACGTGTGTACAGCTGTGGGACAAAAGGCTATGAAAGACAGCTTTGTGATCAATACAATCCAGGAGTCACACCTCAAAGGCATGGCAAGTAACCCAATACAGGTGAGCAGATCTAGTGCTGAAATCACTCATATTCCTAGCTTTAGCTTTGTGCCTATGAAGAATTGTTTGAAGATGTGCACATAATGATGAGCCACTACAGCTCACATAAAACAGTGACATACCTCCACACAGAATATTTATTATTGTAGAGCTTTGCAGCTTTTGTAACATTTTCAAAATACTACGGAATACAAACCTGCATATAGATTAAGTTACTGATTTGCTACAAAAGCATAACGTAGAAATAAAAACAAATAGCTCGTGTCCTGAAAACTCATCTCAAATGCTGCCTGTGCTTATCAGACAAACTTTGTACAATTGTGTCATGTATCTTACTTACCTTGAATTTCACACACAGCCATTTGGATGCTTCCCTTACAACCCTTCCAGGCATCTTCCTGAGAGTCATAGTAGGACAAGATGCCGCCACAGAGAAGAAACCACCGAGGCTGCCAGCCTGAAAAACAAAACTAAATCTCTCAGTTACTTCTCTCCTTGCAGTGCCACCACCTCTAATTCAAGACTTGCTGCAAATAAAGCCCCAAAGATTCTTGGTTCCCCCAGGAAAAATAGACCATTTGAATAGGTAAGATTTATGACAGGCCTGGATGTTGTACACCACAACCACTGCTTGCTAACAATTACATCCTGCGGGCAGCCCTGCCTGCAGACAGCTGGGCCCGAAGGCTTTCAGCTACACCACAGCAATATGTTCCTGAGATGCCATATGTCATTTCCAGTACCTTTGCTAACATAGTATTACTGACTCTTTCTGTGCCCAAACCACCTTTTCAGACCACTATCCCTCAATTCCTTCACTCCTCAATCCTCCCCTTTGCTCTTTCCAAAAGCCACCGCTGCAGTCTTGCCTTACATATAGAATCATACAATCATTAAAGTTGGAAAGGACCTCCAAGATCACCTGGTCCAACCACCCCCCTACCACCAATGTCACCCACTGAACCATGTCCCCAAGCATCACATCCAACCTTTCCTTGAACACCCCCAGGGACGGTGACTCCACCACCTCCCTGGGCAACCCGTCCCAATGCCTGACTGTTCTTTCTGAGGAGAAATGTCTCCATTTCCAACCTAAACCGCCCCTGGCACAACTTGAGGCCATTCCCTCTAGTCCTGTCACTGGTTACCTGTGAGAAGAGGCCGACCCCCAGCTCCCCACACCTTTCTTTCAGGTACCTGCAGAGAGCAATGAGGTCTCCCCTGAGCCTCCTCTTCCCCAGACCAAACAAGCCCAGTTCCCCCAGCTCCTCACAGGACTTGTGTTCCTGGCCCTTCACTAGCTTCATAGCCCTGCTCTGGACACGCTTCAGGGCCTCGATGTCCTTCTTGCAGTGAGGGGCCCAAAGCTATGTTCCCTTACAGAAAAGCCTAATCAAACTAGCTTCAAAAACAAGGGCAAGAAAATCCTAAATCAAGGTAAAGAGGATACAGAGGAGGAAACAGCTTCTGAAAGCCATCTTTCAACAATAGCTCTTGGAACTCCTGTGCTGCCCGTATAAAAAGCAGTCTTAATTAATAACTTGTGCTTCTGGATCCGTTCCAAGAGGGTGATGAAAACATCAGGCTAGACCAAAACCAATAGCTTTGGCCACCACTTTCCCCCACCCTGCTGCCCACCCTCAGAACTAAATCACCCCTTTTGGAAGTACTTCTTCGGTATTAAAAGATATAAACAAACCAGCCATCATTTTACTTCTAATTAAAAGCTGAAGCTCATTAACATAAGAAGCAAGACCACAACGTTGTCACTGGAGGAGATCAGCTTTCATTCCTGAGCAGCACCAAGCAGCTCCCCGGGCCAGGGTCAGAGCCGGGACACCCAGGCTCCCACGCTGCGTCAAACTACCTCTGGATTTACAGCCTGTGGATTACTGATCCTTCGGGACTGTGGGAAAACAAATTAACTTATATCCTTCTTCACACTCTTTCTAGAGTTCCTCCATTGTTTTCTAGAAGAACATAAAAGCATTCTAAATGCCAAAATATTCTCCATACTTCTTTGTTTTGTTTGAAAGGAACAAATTACAAGAATGAAAATTTAAAAAGTGCTGAAAGAAAACAACAAGACTGGTTTTTATTTGTCTTGCCACTAAACTAAAGAAACTGTCCTAAAAGTCACTATTGATACAGGGGACCTTGCAAAAAAAAGGAGGCGATTGTTGAGCAGAGACAAGCAGTTAATTGCTTCAGACACTCGGTGGCACAGATCCAACCCTTTAAATAACACACAGCGCCACAGTCGATACAAGCCTCTAATTCAGTCTGGGGATCCTGCTGGTGCACACAAACAGCTTCAGCCATGGTCCTGCAGCTTACAATTGCAGCTGATGCTCAACCAAATTGCATACCATCAATCAAGGGCCATGCAATCAATTAGCCAACATGCACAGCGCTCTGCCTCCGTTCCCTTTGGATGCTGGTTAAAAATGTTACGAGTCAATATATTTGGAGGGTTATTTATGGTTGGGTTTTATCTGCAACATCAGCAGTTACTTGTCTTGCTCTGCAGAACCTAACTCTTCTTTATGAGATGGGTATTAAAAGTGCAATGATATGCTGTTCATCACACACACACATATATATACAACAATTGCCTGTATTTTCTGAACACAATTGTTTTCCTAATAAAAGCCCATTTTTATAAAAGGAAACCAATAATAATAGCAAAAATACCACAGCAGGACTGTGTCAGAAGATGCACTAAGCACCTGGTGCTCAATGACACTGAGTCAGCAGCCATGGGAAGGTTATCCTAAACAACCAGCTAAAAATAACGTGTGGCTGACAAATCCTGGACAGTACAACAGGGAGACAATCTTCAATTAGAGTAGCTTCACATTCACAGTCAGGCAAAGAACAGGTTTTAAAAAATACAAAAAACAAAGCAGCAAAAAGACATTTCCATGAACACAAATCCTGTTTTTATTCGGTTTTATTCCCTCCCCATAAACTCTAGTAAGAATATTGCAGTTTCTGGAACAAAACATTCAGACTTTACCCGAGATAAAAAGTTAAGGCTGAAGCTCTCCAGCTCTTACTGACGATAGCACTAACACAACTCCGAAGAATTTATTAAGCCCATTCATACTGCTGGTGTACGGGCAGGACAAAACATAGCTCATACTTCCACAGCTTGTCTTAGAGGCACAGAACCTTTAACAATAAAAACCGACCTTGCTGGAGGGAGAAAGGAAAAACAAACAAACAAAAAAACCAGACAGACAATAAAATTCAAGGCACATAAAAAGGAAGCAATACCTTGAGGGCTCAGTCACAGAAGCCAGCAAAGAGATTCCAGACAACTCAGCTGCACTGGTTCAGGTCCTAATACACATTGCACTCCTTTGTGAAACTTAAAGTTAGCACCTGCACGACCTGTAAGACCTAATACTGTCCAGGACAGATATTTAAGCAGTCTGTGCCTGCTGAGGATTCCATATTTCTCCAGAAGTTTCCCCAGTCTGAAAGATCTGCCTACTTCAGTTATTATACTTCAGGAAATCTGGATGCAGCTCTCACTGAGCAAACGTGACATTTCTTGATAAAGTTGAAATTTGGATATAATTAAAACTTTAATGCTACACAACACAGGCTCCAGAAAGCACTGGTTCCAAAGTGCCAAGCCTGAAGAAAAAAATATCTGAATACACATAGATCACGTCAGACATCCACAAAGCCAAACCATCTGGGAGAATTACATACTCAGGAAGTCAAACTGATGACCTGGAAAACAAGCTGCAATTAAGAGATGCCAGTTTCAGTTGCATTTCTAAAAGGCACAAAGGCAAAACACTCAGGCTTTTCATTGCTGCTCACTTCCTACTAGAATTTTGCAATAATTTATGCTTAGTAATTTCTTGGGCTTCAACGTTAAGTCTTTAGAAAAACTTATGCAATAAATAGTCCTTGGATTTCTTTGACCTTAATTCATATTTTTAGTGTGGATAGGAGATAACTGTTTACTTCCACTTTACAGCAGCATCCACCTAACAGAAGGAATTAAAGCCTTCCTCACATCCCCACTGCTCACATCCTGGGCTGGCAGCAGGACTTCGTGGCAGCCCCCAGCACAGCTGCAGAGCAGGGGGCAGCTCCCTGCTCTTCTTTGTCAAGTCACAAGAGAACCCAGATAGTCAGAGACATCTCACAGCAAGTGCCAGAGCCATCCATCTCTTCACCACACGCTGGGCAAAGTTACTTTATCTCCCACTACCCAGGGACAGACAAACTGTAGCTTCAAAGACAGACAGATGAGAACTGCTGAAAAAGCTCAAACAAGCCCAAAGCAGTGCTGCTGGCTTGCAAAAAGCAAGTGAAAAGCCACAACAGGTCCTTCTCCAATTGCTAGTGCTGACAGAAGTCTACAAACATCCTAAATTTTGGACCTTTGCTGAAACGCAGCCTGCTCCAGGTAGCGGCTGTTGCCCAGAGCATACCATCATCCCAAGACGTAACTGCTAAAATATCTGCCTTCCAGTTATGAAGGAAGTCAAATTTTCCAGCTAGAGGATGTGCCTCCACCAGCCAAAACACAGGACTGAGTCAAGAGCTCTTATTTCCAGCCTCTCGTTACCTTGCTGAGCTGTCACAGGCAGTGTTGAAAAACTTCTGTGCTTCCTCATCTGCACAACACAAGTATTTCACACACCAGCCCAAAAGCTACACTGTTAATGCACTCACATCTGACGGACAAGGCTATCCCTGTGGAACGAAGGCAATAAAAATCTTCACGTTGCAAATGCACAGAACAGTTTTCAAAATCCCACCTTTGTGCCGAACAATCTGAGGCACTGCATGCATTTTGCAGCTTTAATTCCGTGGTGAAGCGGCTTGGCAGCACAAAGCCCCACCCATGAGGGCAGCAGAAACACGGACAGATGAGGCACAACTCATGTGCCTCCTCAGTGCTGTTGCTAGCAGCACTGGAAGAGCAGCCTGCCTTCACAAGGGAACTGATGGCATGTTTGCAAATGAGTTTTATGCCCAAGGCCAGCTATCTGTGCTCGTGAGGAATGGAGAACACCGTGCCAGTAACGAGGCATTATTAATACAGTGGAAGTGGAAGGCAGTGGAAGGACGAAGGGCAGAGAAGCGACTGCTGAGAGCGAGGGAGCCAAAAGTGCAGTAAACCAGGTCACTGCCCAGACACACTAATTCGAGTTATTATCAGCAACAAAACAATCACCTACTGAAAGCTCCTGGGGATTTCCCTCCTCTGGTCACACTTCCTCAGCTTCTGCCTGACCGTGGGTACCCACGACCTGTGGTGTGGTTATCCCGCTCGCCTGAGCCAACACGACAGATTTACCCAAACACACAAGGTGCTATCTTTTTGCCACCATTCTGCCACACCTTTTGATTCTGCCTGACCCAGCTACTCCAGTGCAGATGGGCAGAATGCCGAGGCACAGGTACCGCAGCATACCTGGTGGGAAACGCAGCGCTGCTGGGCAGGCTCTGCAGCGTCACTCCTGCACCTTCCCCTGCAGAGGACAGAGGGGACACGGCTCTCTGTTCCTGCAGCCTCAAACTTCTCTGCTGCGAGGCACGTTACTTAACTCCAAAAAGGTGTGACAAAAGCAGGAAGAAATAGCAGGGGGTGGGGTAGGCATGCTCATGGGGAATTGATAAGCCAGGTCAAACCACACAAAGAATTATGCAGAATCCTAAGAGAATGACCTGAGCAGTCCCTGAAGCATCCTGGGTGAGACTCTGTCACCCATCTATACCAACACCTGGTCTCTGGCAGCAGCTGTGGACAGTAATGCTGGTCAGACCACTGCCCTTAAGATAGCAGGCATCTCTGCTGCTCAGTTCCACCTCCACAACAGCCAGACTTCTCATTTTATGCAATCAGAAACTGGACTATACCCAGAGAGCTACAACAAGGAAAGAGAATTATAAACAAAAGCTTTTTGGAACCAAATGTTTATGTAAGTGCTAAGTTTTCAATTACTTCCTCCATCTCTACAAACAGAGGACCTTATTTCCAGAGCTTGGTATCCAATAGATGTGATGTGGCTCCCATCCTAAAAGGTTGGATTTCTTAAACTCCCAAAGCAAAGACTCACTCTAAGCAGGATCATGCAGATATCCGTGGATCTATGCATCCACCTGCATCCAGAATCAAGCTACAAAAACTTAGGCTCTTTCACATTTTCTTTAGTGTTCCCCTCAAGTTCAGGGAGTCTGAAACATTAGAGACAAGAGTAACTTCAGACTTTACACGAAGCCCCAGAACTACTGCTTGGTGTTGGTATCTTGGAAATAAACAGGAAAGAATTCAGAGCGCAACAATAAAATGATGGTGACGGATCCACAGAGGCGGATGGGAGGAGCCAGCCGCGGTACGTGGCGCGATGCAGCGTCACTAGTGATGGCATGAGGGTGAGCGTGCCTCAGGGAAGATGAATTAAGAATTAGTCAGCACGATTAAGGAAGGGAATATTTAAATGCAGGGAAAGGTGAGCTTTCTGAACAACGTGATCAAAGCCACTTGTCTGAGTGTATGAAGAACACCAGGCGAATCAGTGGAGGCCGTCAGCAGTTTTCTTTCTAATGACTAGGCTGCCTGTGATCCACAGGCCAGCTCCTGATACACACCATCCCCTCCAGAGTCAGCCTCAATCCTTCCTGTGGCCAATTACCCCGGGTAAAGCGTCCCAGGTAAATGCTGGAGATCCAAACTTAACCAAACTTCAGAAGAAAAATCAGCTGAAAGTGCCAAGCTGTTACACAACTGAAAGTAGGCATTCCTCAACTCCACTGCTCCCTACAGGTAAATAATAATTCGCTCATTCTGCAAGCCTTGGGATAAATAAAAATCTCAGATTATTGTTAGTAGGTCATCCCCAAAGACTAAAGAAGCTTCTTCTATTAACGAGAAGTATGATTAACAAGAAGCGTGACTCACAGCTAGAGTTCAGGAGGAGTCACACAGGAGACCGTTTCCAAATGGAAGTGAGCGAGTGAGTATGGGCAACATAAAGAGGAGCATATGATCCAAAGCTGGCAAAGCTAGCTTGGCCTTACAAGAACAGCAATCATCAGACTGAGAAGTCACCGTACTGGGTCTCTAGCACCACTAAGTTCTGAAAGCTGAGCTCTCTCAGACTAAAACCAAATTCAGCCTTCAGGGGCAGCCTGGAACACCTGCATGTACAAATCACAACACAAACAAAGGATCAATGCCAGCGAAAAACTTATCTCCAAGCAGAAATCAAGCAACACGAACTCAGGTTTATCCTAATCTACATAAAGCAAACAAGTACACATCTTACAAATGGAGATAACTTGTTTGAGCAGTGAGGCAGGCTGACCTGCCTTTTGGCAAGCAAACCCTGCATTCCAACCTTTGCCCACAGAAAGCCCAACGCGTTTCCTACTTGTGAAAGGTTCTTGCTGTCAATAACTGGGTAGGTTGTAACACAGATCTCACTGCCCAAGGGCTGTGGGGAAACACCTCAGTGTGGACTTCACCTCTCACGGTGGTGCTGACAGAATGCACTATAAAACCAAAATTCCCAGAGAAGACTCAATGACCAACCAACTCCATCAGCTCCTCTCCCACTGCAAGAAGAGCAAGCAGTTCTCCTTCTTCATAGGTTTGAGCTTGTTCTTTCAGTGAATGTCTTACCTGCTCTCTGACTGTGGAAACCAGAGGCGTGTCCCTTATTATTAGGAGGAAAGGGCACGGGATAACTCCTGTGTATGTTTACATCAGCACTGTATTCCTGTCATACACATACACTGACATACAAAGACAGCACAAGTTTTCCCCCACTTTTTGCATACACCGTTAGCCCTGCACAAGCAGAAGAGCAGACTGGTGTCAGAACACTGACAGAAGCACTGCTCTGGATGACCCACTGAGCCCTTGTTCAACCTCACGCTTCCTTTAATCTCTGAAATTAGGTTTTCCCGGCTCTCAATCCCTCATTACCACTTTGAAGATCGACACCATATTCCAGCAGCAAATTTCTTTCTGCATCGCTGCATAAATTTATAACCTAATGCCTTCGGGGAAGGAAGTCTTCATTATATGCCAAAAGAAAGCAGATGTAGGCATGGTTAGCTTGCAGAACAGCCGATCTGCTGTTCCCAAACACGTAACAGACAGGCTTTTGACGACCGAAGGAAAAACATGGAGTAACCCTATCCCTAAAGACACAGGGTAAAAGACACAGAGTAACCCTGACCAGCACGTTTGGTACCAGAATGGAGTTTCAGCAATGGAATAGAAAGATGCTCCAATCCTCCATCACAGATTTCCTGTCGAGAACAAAAGCTGTTCCCAGCTTCGGCACACCTCCGGCACCCCAGGAAAAGCCGCCTTCGCCCTGCACTGAGAAACACACACACCGAACGCCCCAAACTTCCCCGGGGCTGGACCCTGGACTACCTGAACCACCACACCGCCGTGGGGGAGGGCCGGTAACACCCCCAGAGCCCTGCGGTCCCAAGGGGAAAGCCGAGCGGGGCTGCCCGAACCCCGACACCCCAACCCAGCAGCGTTTCCCCACTGATCCCGTTAACCCCCCCCACGCCCGGGACAGCCATTTAGTGCCCCCAGCGCCCCGGTGCGGGTCCCCCCCGCCCCCCCTGGCTCTCCCCGTCCCCCCCAGACCCTGCCCGGCCCTGCCGGGGGCTCACCGCTCAGGTAGTTGGTCCACTTGTACAGCACCCCCTCCATGGCGGCCGCCCCCCCGGCCCCCCCGCCCCCGCCGGGGCCCAGCGCCATAGCGCGGCGCCGCCCGCCCTGCGCGGCGCCGCCCCCCCCCCCCCCGCCCCCTACGCCGGGCCCGCAGCGCTACGCTAGCGCAGGCGGGGCTAGGAATCGCGAGCTGCGCGAGCGGGAGGCGAAAAGGGGAGGGAGGGGAGCGCGGAACGCCCGGGGCAGGGGGCCTGCCGCAGCCAATAGGAACGCGCCCCCCGTGTTGTGCGGACGCCAACGTTCGCTTCCTGGAGAGCGGAGGCTCCGCCGCAATCCGTTTAGCGTCTGCTCCCTCCGATTGGACAAACTGCGCGATAGACGGCGAGCCTTCCCAATGGGCGGCTGCACTTGCTTGTCCTCACCAATCAGAAGGCGTTCCCCGCCCACTCCGGGCCAGCACGAAGCCGGGGGGCTGCCAGTCCCAGGCCCGCTGCCACGTCTGCGGGCCGGGCTGCGGGTAACGGCGATAACGGCGATAACGGTCCCGAGGCGCTGAGGGGGGCGGCGGGGCGGCCATGGCGGCCGTGCTGCGGGCCGTGCTGCTGGGCGCCGCCGTGCTGCGCTGCGCGGCCGCCGCGCTCATCCCCCCGGCCGAGGTGGAGGTGGAGGTGCTGCAGAAGCCGTTCCTGTGCCGGCGGCGGAGCAAGTGGGGGGACCTGCTGCTGGTGCACTACGAGGGCTTCCTACAGAGCGACGGCGCCATGTTCCACTCCACGTAAGGCTGCCCGGGGTTCTGCGTGTGTATGTGTGTGTGGGGGTTGTGTATACATTTATTTATTCTTAGCTGGTTAAAACAGCGCTGCTCGGACTCGTGGGGGGACCCTTTCCACCGTGATCCTTACGGAAAGGATGATGCTGCCTCAGCAGCTCAGGAAGGTCTGGCTTGGAAAGGGTGATGTCAGCTATAAAGCTCCTCTCCTTTCCTTTCTGTAGATCAATGTGCCAAAACAAATAATAAATAAAGGCTGCTTGGCTTCCGCTTGCTGTTTGGGCTCTAGAAAGCAGCATCGGATAGTGGCTGGCAAAAGATAAGGATGATGGGCGGCCTCTTGGACTTACTTGGGGACAAGTTTTGGTATAAACCAACAAGTTTTGATATAAAGCCATCTGCTGTGCACAAATTGCTCTTTGCTTTCTGAAGCAGACCTGTCGGGGAGAAGCCTGTCTATAGTTTTTTTTTTTTTTTAGAAAAAAAAAAATACAGCAACATCCCACCAAAACCACCTTCCAGCCCTGGCAGCCACTGATGCCTTCTAGTTACTCAAATGACCTAAATGACATCTGGGTTCGGTCCTGTTCAACGTCTTCATCAATGACCTTGATGAGGGAATAGGGTCTGCCCTCAGCAAGTATGCCGATGATATAAAGCTGGCAGAAGTGGCTGGCACGCCAGAAGGCTGCGCTGCTATTCAGCAAGACCTGGACCGGCTGGAGAGGTGGGCAGGAAGAAACCAGATGCGGTTTAACAAGAGCAAGTGTAGATTCCTGCACCTGGGAAGGAACAATTGTATGTGTCAGTACAGGCTGGGAGACAACCTGCTGGAGAGGAGCTCTGAGGAGAAGGACCTGGGGGTCCTGGTGGGCGACAGGTTGACCATGAGCCAGCAGTGTGCCCTGGTGGCCAAGACGGCTAATGGGATGCTGGCGTGGCCAGCAGGTCAAGGGAGGTGATCCTCCCCCTCTACTCTGCCCTGGTCAGGCCTCACCTGGAGTACTGTGTCCAGTTCTGGGCTCCCCAGAACAAAAAAGACAGGGATCTCCTGGAAAGAGTCCAGCAGAGGGTCACAAAGATGATACGGGGCCTGGAGTATCTTCCCTATGAGGAAAGACTGAGAGACCTAGGTCTGTTCAGCCTGGAGAAAAGAAGACTGAGAGGGTATCTCATCAATGTGTATAAATGCCTGAAGTGTGGGAGACAATGTGATATGGCCAACCTCTTTTCAGTGGTTTGTGGGGACAGGACAAGGGGCAATGGCCACAAAATGGAGCACAGGAAGTTCTGTGCCAACATGCGAAAGAACTTCTTCCCAGTGAGGGTGATGGAGCACCGGAACAGGCTGCTCAGGGAGGTTGTGGAGTCTCCTCTGGAGATACTCAAGGCCCATCTGGACGCCTACCTGGGCAGCCTGCTCTGGGGAACCTGCTTTGGCAGGGAAGTTGGACCCAATGATCTCTGGATCATCAGGTCCCTTCCAACCCCTATAATTCTGTGATTCTTTGACGTTCCTCACCTGCCCCAGAGCAGTCAAATCCACATATCAGATCAGCAGTGGTGTATGGAGGAGGAAGAGCCAGGAACTCAGGGAGCCTGCTGAGAGCCTGCGAAGACTTGCTAATGTTGCTTTTCCTGTAAAACAACAGAGTGTCAATAGTGCGGGAAGTGGGGAAATGAACAAGTACCTGCAGGCTTTGTCTGAAATGTGCTTTTGTGGAACACATTTAAATAAAAAATGTTTTGCATGTTCACGGATATAAACTAAAATCTCACTAATTTTCTCTTGTAGTTAACCTGCCTCTCTAAATGGAGTTCTAGTGACACTTTAAGTTTTTGATGCTGACTAACTTCTGTAAGTGCTCGTATTTCTTGTTAAGCACCCTTCCTGCATGGCTGTCAATTGAGCTTTTGACTGTAGTTAGAATTCTGTGCCTGTCAATAGAGTGAAGGCAGCCCTGGTGTACCACCTGGTTAAATTGGAAAAGGGGATTGTCTGCCTATTTAAACTTAAATGTTTTGCATGCACTTGTTTCTCTTTTTCTAAACTATCTGCTGTGTAGTCATTTTTTCCACAATAGCTTTTTCAGAAGAGACGTGTCTGACTCTTCTAAGCATGCTATAAGATAGATTGCAATCATGACCTAGCTGGTTTTTGATTTGCAGCTTACCAAAAATGTGCAATAGCCTCAAATGTAGATTTTTTTTAAAGTAGGAATGCCTTTCTGATCAGTTTCAAAGTGGTAAAGGTGATCAAGGAAGTGAAGGTGGGGATCCAGGCTGTTCAGCATTGTCAGAAGCACACCATGTAAATGCTGTTTTACTTCATTCCAGTTCTTAAGAAACCTTGTCGTGCAAGGCATAACTTCTAAGAATTTTAAAAGTCTAGGTCTTTCATTTAAGAAGCACCAAGGTGCCAAATAAGATTCTTCTTTTTTATTGTATAACTATGCTGTGAACCTCTTCCACCTGTTCCACGTGCCTTTTAGGGAACTTGCTGTTTAAAGACTAAGTGTTTTATTCCATTCTTTTCCAGCCACAAGCATAACAACGGTCAACCTATGTGGTTTACGCTTGGCATAAGGGAAGCTATCAAAGGCTGGGACAAAGGCTTGAAGGACATGTGTGTGGGAGAGAAGCGGAAGCTAACTATTCCACCAGCCCTTGCTTATGGAAAAGAAGGGAAAGGTAAAACAACCAAAGTCCTTCCCTCGCTTTATTTATTTTTTGTCTTTGTTGATTTACTCTTGGCCTAAGAGGTTAGCAAGCTTTCAAGCTTCTGTTAGTGCCATGCTCAGCTTTATTTTATTTTTATTCAGTAACTTGAAGTGCTTACTTAGGTATCTCTTTCGCTGTTGCATCTGTGTTTGTGTTAACACTTCATGAATGTGCATGTGCAAGCCTCATTCTTGTTTGTGGGTTTCTTTTGAACCCAGAAGAACTCGCAGTACTGCTACCTATCCTCTCGTGTTCTCAGCTGATACAGTGAAAACTCACCGTTTATTTCTCCATAAAGGGATGCTTTATTCTTTCCCTCTTATAGACATTTTTCGTCATGCCTGTTACCTAAAATGAGATATGCAGGAACATCGGCAGCCATGCTGACATCTACTGAAAATGTACTGAATGCTGTACAGACAGATAAAAACATGGCTTGAAATGTTTTCTGTCAGTAGCACACAGGCTGAGAGTGGTGAGGATTTTTTCCATTCCAGCGTTTCCAGACCCCTCTTTTAATGGGAAGGTCAGGTCTGGGATCTGCAGTTAAATGAGTGTCAGTTTGAATGATGCAGGAAGGTTACTTTTTCTGTTTTATGCAGGGCACTACTGTAAATTTTTCCACAAAAAGCTACTAAATGCTGCAGAGCTCACCTAGTAATTACAGCCCTAATTGCCTTGATTAATATGTACAGCGCTACAAGCCTTCAAAGACTTCTAAGCCTCACCTATGGCTTTAATATAGGAAGGCTGAATGAGTAAACACTGCTAGCTGCTGTAAGGAATGATGTATTTTAGGAAAAAAAATGAAGTATTTGAACATAATGATGGTGCTATTTTCAAACGATGACAGAAATACTCCATTTTTTTCATACTTTGCTCTGAACACACATGATTTTACTAGCCTCCCACCTGGTGCCTTGCCTGTCGTCTGCCCTGAAGGATGAGTCAGATGCCTTATTCTGTAACGCTCAGAAAAAATTACCTGAGTTCCAAACCCTGCGCAAGCCACTGTGGTCTGCAGTTCCAGAAGTTTCTGCATATTTATTCTTCCCAGAAATCTATAATCATGTTTGGTGCTGCAGCTCAGGGTATGTTTAACACCACATCTCCAAAACAGGAAGGATTAGTTTTCTGCCTGTCATCTCAGGTTATGTGGATATTGTTGGGGGGGTGCTTCCATCCAGTGTAGGAATACAGAGAGCTTAAATAGGACTAAATGTGAGAGGAGCAAAGTTGTGTGCATCTAAAGTTGCATGTGCACTGCAGGGGCTGCTCAAGGTCTGGGCTACAGTCTGAAATATTTGCACTTACCATTGTCACAGGTGCTTACCCATTTCAGTTCAAAATGCAGGATGCTTTGGAAGCGGTAGGATTAGCAGAATGTTTCTCTGAGGCATATGGCTTCTGTGTGGCACTGAATGTGTAATTGTTTTTAACTTTTCTGTATATTTACCATTCTGGGCAGGAAAAATTCCACCTGAGAGCACGCTGATATTCAACATCGACCTTCTAGAAATTAGGAATGGACCAAGGTCTCATGAGTCATTCCAAGAAATGGATCTTAATGATGACTGGAAACTATCCAAGCAAGAGGTGAGTGGATAACTCTTGCAAGGAAACCTATTGGGATCATGTAAGGGAAAGGAAAAGATAAGCCAAAGCTTGTAAGCTTAACTTTCAGTAAAACTAAAGATGCACAGCTGTGCTGCACAAGCTGATACTTGGATTCCAGCTGCACTGCTGGATCGAGGGATTTAAAAGGGGTGCATCAGTATTAATATTCTGATAGAAGGCTTTGCAATGTAGAACGCATGAGCTCTCAATAGTTAAACTCAGTAAAAATCACCTGACGTTGTTAAAAACATTGCTCACTATTAGTAACTAGCTTGGTGTAAATAACTGTTCCAGCAGTCTTTAAAAGCTGCCTCAAATCTATTTGCCCTTCAAAGCTTTGAGATTTGCAGAAATAAGTCCTTATTAATGTAGTTCCCCTTAGAGCAGCAATTGGCGAGTTTGTGGACAGATTTCTGTATCTGTTTGGGGTGGCTGTTTACACCTGCTGGTTTCTCAATGTGCTGAGGTGTGAAAAAGCTGTTTTGGTCTTTGACCAATTGGTATTTGCTAATTTCTGCCTAGCTACTCATACTTCATTGAATATACAACAGATGACAGGCTTTCTTGGCACACTTCTCAGTCAGATACCGTAAAGCTATGGCAACTGGTTTGCTAGTTTTATTTTCTCTGAGAGTATTTCATCACTGAAAGTGGCTGCAGAACCAGTCAGACAAGATTATTCTGTCAGTGGCATAGGAAGCAAGGTATCTGTTAATAGTCTAATGCTATCATCCCAAACATAATGGCACTCTGTAATGCACCAGTAATAAACTTTCTTGTAAACTTAAATAGTTTAACTCCCACCCTTTACCTTACAGGTGAAAATTTACTTGAAGAAAGAATTTGAAAAACATGGAGCGGTGGTAAATGACACGCAGCACGACGCTTTGGTTGAAGACATATTTGATAAAGAGGATGAAGACAGTGATGGGTTTATATCTGCAAGGGAATTCACGTACAAGCATGATGAGCTGTAGGAAAGGATGATATAATTTTTTTGACACAAATGGCAGTGACTTAGACTGTCTGGATCTCTTGTCTTGATTCTGTGTTTTGGAATTGACAGCTGCCATTGGCAAAAAAAACAACACAAAACAACACTGTGTATCAAAAGAGAATTTCTGTTGTTTATGTAAAAATGATTTAAAGTATTTGTAAGTATGAAAATGTACTTTTGTGCAGCAAAGATTTGCACATTCCATGTTTTTTTTTAAATTTTGTATTAACTTATTTTTTAGAAATGAAACCAGGTTTCCACTTTGCAAAAATCTTGAAAATCAAAATCCAGTTCAGTGCCTTTCTGTGATTTGTTTGTGCATTGAGATCACTTTCAGTGACTTCTATGTACAAATTCTACTCTGTGGCTTAATTACTTTTAACCTTCCTTCTCGTGTGTCAGTGCTTGCAAAGCAGTATGCTGATCTTGCTTTTTTCTGCGGATTTTGGAAAGTTATACTAGAAAGCATCAGCATCTCCTAACACAGCTGAGAAACTGACACAAAGCTGAATGAGAAGAATGGCTGTCCTGTGCTGCTTCTGCTTTTCTCAAGGGAGAGAGTTATCAACCATGTCAATAATTGCTTGTTTTTTTCATTATGTGAACACATTAGGAGTTAAATGTCACTTTTTTTTTTTTGGAATTTTCAATATCGGGAACATTCTAGGAAATAACTGCAGTTTGGAAAACAGCAAGTTATGATGCACTGCAGGGGTGGTGTCCTTTATGTACATACATATATGTGTTAATTTTGAAACTCAGTGCTTGTGTTCACAAAGAAAGATAATCCTTGTCCTCAAGTTTTGAGGGAGATCCTAATCAAAGTGTTTCAATGCTGAAGTTTTTCCCCATTTTCAGAAGAGAAAGAGCATGCAAAATTGAGGGTTGGTATGCCCTGAAGAAAACTGCATTGCTTGCCTGCTTTGCTACTGACTGAATTACAGAACTTGTCTCATCTTTGCACCTTTGCTGTATTGTCACAAGTAGCACAGAAATTATTTGTATTTTAAGTAATAAAGTGAAATACTGAGGCATGAGGTAAACACTACAGTGCTGCATCTTCATATGGCTGGAGACAAAGAGGATTTCAACTATGTCTGCTTTTGTTGAACCCTCTCTGGTGAGGAAGAAGCTTAGCCATCATCCAAGGGTTCCTAAATGCGAGGGTGAGGTATCTCTTGGAAGGAATTAGACTGTATTCTCACACCTCTAAATGTGGGATTATAGACATGGTACATTGTTTAAAAAAATTGCCCAAGGTTAAAGAGGGACAAAGGCAAATCCAGTTACATAAAATCAACACTGATGGATTGCGCTAGTGCCAAGTGGGGCTCTGCCTTCCAGGTTCTCAATGCACTAGATGTGCCAGTTGTTCTCCCCGCCACCTAGTGTTGCAAGTAAGCATTAGAAGACTGCTTTATTAGACAATGTTGAGCTGTATATGGACATCAAGGATTGCTGTAAACAGTCATTGTTCTGGGGAAAAAACCTGTAAGTGAAGGTATGCAGGAGTGAAATTTTTGTGTTCTTCCAACATCTGGCATTTCTTGGCCAATAACCTACATGATGTGGAGTTATGGTCACATATTTTGGTTTCAAGACCTCATATGTGTTTTTTCCTCCAATGTGCCATCTAGTCCTAAATCCATTTATAATTTTTCTTTCACAGTGTTCTATAGCCGTGTGTTTCACAGTAGAACGATGTAGGATAGTGCTTCCTTTTTTTTTATGCTTATTGCTTGTCCTGGTTCCTGTGAGGAAATGAGTAAGCGTTCTTTATTTATGTCTTCTTACCAGTCATATCATTGCAAATAATGTTTTTTTCTTTTTTTTTCTCCTCATCACTCTGGAAAATTCAGCTTGCCTAACATTGTATGTGAGCTGGGTGTCTTGATTTCTTCTAAAGTCGCTAGAGCACTAGGCACTTGGGAACAACTCATCACGCTTCAGATTGTTCATGTTGTGTCAGGATAGATGCCTTATCAAGCAGAGGTACCTGTCTTTCTCCATTAGCTACGTGGGGAGCCTAGACAATTACTGCATCTGAGGCCAAGGATGGCTAATGGGATATGAAGGTGGCCCTTAAGGCAGTCTTGCTTAGATCACAGGAACGGCTGGTAACAGCCCACCAAATTGCAAATGCTGTGTATGCTCTGCTGGGGAGAGCAGAACTGAGACTTGGATTGGGTCTGCAATATTTAGCATGTTCTCTGAACATCTGGCTGGGGAATTAAAGCATACAAACATGAAATAAAACTTGCCCCTGATCACCAGCCAAATACTTAAAAGTCAAGCATTTTTTAATGGGTGCTAATGTGCCTCTTCAGTGAGGACCAAGTGTTTCCTTGGTATTAAGTAGGAGTTGGGAGGCAGAGAATACTGTGAAATGTACACACTTGTTATCTTAGATTTTTAAAGTATTTCATAAAAATGGCTTTCAGTAAACACGTACCATAGGCAGTTTGTTAATACCAGCAGGCTATTAATGCTGCAAGCTGAAATGTCCTGTTTGGTGGTGTTTGCAGATTTTTGGCAGAGTGGATGGGGTTTGATCTTACTGCTTATTGTGGTGGCTGTGGTACATTTTCTGAAATTGAGCTAAAACAAACTTTCAAAACTGCAGAATCAGCAGCAGATTTGAGAAGCCACTGCAACTTTATTACCATTTGCTATCATTCAAGTCCTTCTGTGAAGATGATGGGTTTTTTTTAGGTGGAAATATCACTGCCTGTCTTACTCTCAGCTGCATCTGCTTGTTAATCCACAGGGCACATTGCTGCAGTACCAGCAGGAGCCAGCTAGCTACCTGCAGGAGAGCAGAAGCAGGCAGCTGCCTGCCCTATAAGGGAGGAGGAATATTGGAGCTTCAGTGGCACTCAGCAACACTTAGACCGGCTTGCTTGTGAAATGCAAGGTATATTTCCATGAAGAAACAAACCCTCGCTGCTTGTCTGTAAAATGCAGCACTTTAAAAAGTGGAGATGGCTCAAAACAGCGTTGTGAGCATGTACTGGATTGTTTCTCCTTCTAAAGTTTATAGCCTCCTTCACACATTTCTTGTTTTATGATTACCTAGGAAAATACACACTGATGATTTTTAGAACGGCAGCCTGTCATTCAGAGCTACTACCTAGCAATTACAGGAGTTGCTGCCTTCTGTAGGTACAGAAGCAGCCGAAGCAGCCTTCAGAGCTCATTTTATTTGAAAATCCTCGCCATGCAGTGGCACAAGAAGGCTTTTGGCAAAGCTTCAGGAACGCTGTTTACAGTTTGAGAGGTTTTCTAAAGCTTTCTTCTTTGAGATCAACTGACAAGGCAAACAGTGCTGAAGCTATAGGAATTGCTTTATTCAGTTCTAACTCTGCTTTTCAGTACCTCGTGTCCTTGTGCTGTCAGCAACATTCCCAGTATCGAGGTGTTCTGGTTTATAACGAGGTCATAAAATTGCAGTGTGAAGTACACGCTAAACACACTGCTATCGTAGCTTCTCGTCCATGACACTTAGAACTGAAATGATCCATGGCATGTTTTTTGAGTATTTCAAAGCAAAAATAGATGGTACAGGTCAGCCTTTAAATTACAATTGTCTTCATAATACTTGCTTCCCCAAACCACAAAATCTCTGCCATTAGATAGGAGGATGTCTACTCCTCCAGAAATCCCAGTTTCAGGTGGCAGGTGAATATCAGCAGGATGGAGAGAGCTCACTGCTTTGGGACGTTTCTAGGGAAAGCAGCAAAATTAGGGGAAATGTGCTAAAAGATGGTGGAAGTATGCAGAGCGATGCGAGAAATGCAGAAGGTTTTGTTTCCTCAGTCCTTTTGGCATCTGCTCCCTTGGCAGAAAGAATACTAGCAGCCACTGATGCAGGTACTGGAAATTATAACGCTGGTTCCTGATCTGGCTTTGCTTAGAAATCACTGCTTCAGACAATTTCTGTGCAGATTCTACTGTTATAACAAAGCTAAATTCACACTTCCAAGGACCATTAAAGAATATTCAGAACAGTTACGCTGAGTTTGATGTCTTCTTAAAAATACATCAGCCTCATCATAGAGCTTTTGAAAAATAATAATAATAATAATAATAATAATAATAATAATAATAATAATAAAAGCAATCAACCTTCCACCCCCCAAAAAAACCACCAACAACAACAAAAATCCAGCTCTGAATCCTTAATCCTTAACACTGAATCATTTTTGGTAACAGGAAATAAACACGCAACAACCAGAACCTACTTAGTTTTGTGTAATCCTGGATAATTTTAGCCTCTCCTGAAAGTTAATCATAATGCTTACATTCTGCGTCCTAGTTTTCTTCTGGCATGTAGGAAAAACAACTGTGACAAAATAATGATCTTCCTTTAGCTGTCCTGCATCTGTTTTTTATGTTTGTGCTTGATTACGTCAACCGTTTAACTCCATAAATGTAACTGGGAAGCTCAGCAGGAAGCTCTGTATCTGTTACAGGGACAAGAACCTTCACCGTCAGCTTTCCCGACCTGCAGGGGATTCAGATGGGAGTTGCCTCTGGCATCACATTTTTTCCTTCCAGGAGTTTGAGTTCCAGAAGCAGGCTCGTTTAGCTTTTCCCCAGTTGGAAGCCCTGTGGTATTTCTGCTATCTTGACAGATATAAAAAAAAATGTAGGAGGTTGGTTTAGCTGAGAAATTTGCCGCTAAAAGGTATGATCATTTGAAGGTTAAGCATGTCAGGTAAATAACTTTGTGCCCAGTTTCTGAACACCATGGCTCTGAAGGCTTACTTTTAAGACTTTCTGTCTTGCTATTTACTAAATGAAATCCCTTTCAAAATGTTATTAGGAACACATTATGGACGTGAGAGCAATTTTTAGTATGTGTATTCCTTAGCTCTGTCTGTCTCATTTCCCACAGAGGGGCTACAAGGGCTGGACTGAGCCAGCAGGGGAAAATCATGTTCTGGAGCTTTTACTATTTGTGTGCACTGCTGGCAGGATTGTATGTGTTGAACACAGGTTTGTTGTGCTTGTTTTTTTTTTTTTTTTTTTTTTTTTTTTTTTTTTTTTCCCTTATAACTACTCAGCATCTCCACTAGGTAAACAATGAACAAAGCCACTTTTAAAATAGTAGGCTCTGCCTGCTGAAATCTGGTGTATCAAGCTCTTCAGAGCTTCCCAAATCCCAGTTATGCTTTCCTCTAATTTAAAAATTCTGAGCTGGATGCTAACTACCACTAAGAGCTGCTCTTTGTGTTAGATGCAATGCTTCTAATTTCTAGTTTGTCGTGACCTGCTTAAGGAGATTAAATGACGCAGGATAATTGATTCCTCATCTGAGAGTCTGACTGAAAGCATTAAGTCAGTCTTGTCCTCTTACATTTTATTGCCACTGAAATTTCTTTAAAGCAGCCAATGCTTTCTCCTCTGCTTCTTTCCCTGACTAATAAATGAGGTAATACCCATTTTTTTGCATGTTTAGCCTGCCAGCTCTCTGGAAGTAAATAGCACGGCTTAGCTTTGGTCTCTAATCTGTTGGGATGTTTTTAGAGAACAGGTTTTCATCCCATAAATGCAAAGTAAAATGTTATTAGTGACTCTGTGCCCACATCCTGCTATAGCTGACCTGGGCTCACCATGACACCCTTTTACAGCCCCAAGGGCTGTGTGAAGGCAACCCTAACCTTGCACCTTGCTTTTTGAGCAGGCAGCTGTGGGAGAGCAGCACGGAGATGTGTCGATGTCTCTGGACAACCGGAGTGCCATCAGCCAGCCCCCGCTATCACACCGCTGCCCCTGGTGAAGTGAAGTGCAG
The DNA here is from genome assembly GCA_011075105.1 of Heteronetta atricapilla. Classification (NCBI taxonomy): domain Eukaryota; kingdom Metazoa; phylum Chordata; class Aves; order Anseriformes; family Anatidae; genus Heteronetta; species Heteronetta atricapilla. The sequence continues at coordinate 37,006,082 of CM021732.1, read as the reverse complement.
GCTTGGAGAAAACAGCAGGGGCTATTGCACTTGGGAGAAATGGGAGAGAAGTTAAGAAAGGGAGGGGAACGGCTCTCTGCACCATCCCATCTTTCTTGGCTGAGAGCCACAGCCAGTGTAGGGAAGTTTAAAAACTCCTGGGTAAATCTCCTGTTACCTACCATTTTCCAGTCACACACTGTGGGCCAGGCCACTTGTATAACTGGGAGCTCTTTCCTCAGAAACAAACACTCAGTCACGGATATTTTTAAACTACATTTTTTTCCCATCCTTTTGCAAGTGCTCCAACCAAAAGAATGTCTTTGGCTTCCTCTGTTTTCACTTGAATTTGAAGCGTTTCTGTTACCAGAGGTCCCTTCCTACCTGCAGCTACTGACTGGTATGAGCTGCAGAAACCCGTCCCGAGCCTCCCAGACACGACGTGCCCTGTTTGCAGCCCCCAGCATCTGAGGTGCACGTGATGGTGAACAGAGGCTCCTGCCACACGCTTCGCTCCTAAGTGTGCTCAGCAGACCTGTTGCTGTGGTAACTCCTGGAAGCCTGTAACCTCCTCTGAATGAGCGCTCTTTGCATTGCACCAGATGGCTGATACATCACCGAGTGGCATCTTCTGTCCCTTTTATTACTGTCCGATCTTTCCGCCAAGTGCTGCGATTTAATTTGAAGCAATTTACGCAGAGATTATTCGGACACGACACACTAATACACAATATAAAGCTGTTTCGGATAACATGCAGTCGCTTCAGCAAATTCCTCCATCACCTGCATAACACCAGAACTGTTTTTATCTTATGCCTTGATGTTTAAGCTGTTGCAGTTTTATGAATAATGCTAAACTTGGAAAAACGATGTGCTTGAATTTTAATACAATTTTAATAAGGGTAACTATCTAGCACATGCTTATAACTATATAGCACATTTCTTGCAGAGGGAAGTGAGACCACTTTTCCAGTTCATTGCTCTGCTACAAGCATTTCTGCACAGGCAGCACAGTAACAATGAAAGCATATATCAGGATTAAGCAGGATCATTTCATAAAAAATGCTGTTGTATCTCCATTTTCTTTTATTTATTTATTTATTTTTATAACTGGCTTCTTTTCTCAGGATGACAGATTTCCTTCCACCTACCTCAACTATTTACTTAGTCAAGAGTTCGTTGTTACAGATGCTGTTGTAACACACTAAAAAAAAAAAACAAACCTACAGGTCCATACCACAGACTTTATAAGCCAATGACAATAAATATGTCCTGTGATACCTTTTCGAGTTATGAAAATAAGTTCACAGTCACAGGTTATTATACATTAAAACAAGGAAAATTACAACATTTACAAAAATCAAGCAACAGACTGATTTTTTTATTTTTTATTTTTGGTAAATCCAACCATCCAGAAAAGAAGCAACCTTTCTGAATGGGTGCTAAGTTGCGTGGTTAAGTGCTAAGTCCAATAGGTTTCTAGACCCTGAGGATTACTGCAACGTGCCCAGAATCCTGGTGGCACACTGGCTTCCTCTGTCCCCACGACACCGGCTAGGCAGTTGCGATCACTTATGTCACTTCTGCAATGGAAAAATGATTTACTTTCTGTGGTGCATGAGTAAGCTCAGCATCTAAGCCTGCCTTTGTGCCTACAATGACATCGTACACACAGCTGCAGCCATTTACATAGATTTATCTTCAGTGGCATAACTGGATAAAGGGGCTGCACCCAGGATTTCTCCTATCTATAACATTTGAACGTTTGCTGAGCCCAGCAGGTGGGATCTTTACTTCATATCAGAATACTCCACTTGCCACCCTCTGTCCTTGTTATGGATGAAACTACCTTTAGTGTGGGAGAAGTATTCTCATCTCTCCACTCCAATCTGCTGACCATATAAAAAGAAATCCCAGTATCATTGATACTTTTTGCTCTTTATATCTGCATAATGTCATTTGAATTATGGTGGCCGATGGTGTAACTCTGATCCTAGCTGCTTGCAGGGTTTTCCAATGTTACTCAGGGTTGGCTTTTCTCTATTTGAGAAGATTTTTGCCCTGTAACTAACTCCAAGTGGAATCCTTTAAGTTCCGTGGAATGCCTTTACAGCTAGAGGTTTAGAGTTCTGACTTAGCAGCAGGCAGGTCATTTTTTTTTTTTTTCCTGTATAACCTAAATACATCTGATTTTTATGTGCTCTGAATCAGTGCTCCACCAGAGCGAATAAGACTAAGATGGTGGCTTGAAATGTCAGAAAGGAATACCAACAAAAGGGATTTCTTGGCTGTTAGTAGTCTTTCACAAAAATCTATCATGGTACATTTTCATATAGAATTGAAACACTTGGATGATCTTTTTTGTTGTCTGCATTAAGCCAACTTCTCTCCTTCCAACCTGCTGAGAAAACTAGTTCCCCAGTTGCATGCCCACGTGTCTGCTCTCTGGCTTGCAGAGGAAAGTATTTTAGAAATCAGGAATCAAATAGATTTGTGCTGAGGATTTGGGGTACTAGTTCTGCTGAACAGGCTTTGTTCTCCAACTGAGGAGGTACTTAAAGAAGAACAAAAATAAACTGTAACAAGCTATACATTGCTCTGTTTGGGTTTTGGTCTCTCTCTCTTCACAGATAAAACAGAACAAATGTTCTTTGAATTTCTCTTCTTTAAAGATTGTAAAGATGTGTTCTGAACTCCTTCAATATTGTACCCCATTTAATCTTTTACAAGAGAATAAACATTTGTTTTGTATATCCATTAATTCTGCTGTCGTGTTATTAAAGATGATGAGCAAATAATCAATAAATAATCATTATGGCTTTGTCCAAATTATGATAATTTTGTATTTTCTGTTTGCACAGCAGTTCCACTCAAAGGTTTCCAAGATGCAGCTGTAACTAAATGCTTTCTGCATTTCATTTATGAGGTAATTGAATCTCCATGAGGTTACAAGTTTTATCCAAAGCCAAGCCGCAAGCTCATAGCAGAACGACACACATGGCACCACATAATCTCCTGCCTGCCCAGGCCATGCTCTAACCACTCATCCTCGGTGCTTTACATAGTTCATGACAGCTTACACAGAAAGGAAGCATCAAGAATTTCTACGTAGCCAGTATTTAATCATTCAGTAGACAGTCTAATAATTCTTAGGTAGATTATACTCAGCCATAATCATCTCTAGTGTAATTAGGAGAATAGACTTAGTCATCTAAGTGAGCATAATACGGGTAATGGAAGTGGTGTGTCGCAGGATATAATTTTAAACTCCTTTTAAACTGCACCTGTTCTTTTCATCAGCTATCTTTCTGATTCTGAGAAGCAAGCTATGACACAGTTCATCCTTCATGTAATTCCAGAGCAAGAAATCTGGGTCGTTATGTTAAATTGAAGTTGTTACAATTAAATTGGTATAAACTCCTCAGTTTTTCAGTATTGATTAAAGTGATTCAAACCACCCCTCAGTCAGATATTTTAAGGAGGAGATAACCAGACTTTTTTTCTATTGCACAACACATTGAACTGTAATTGTGATGGCAGAAAACTGATGGCACAGGAAATCAAAGGTCTTGTCTAAAATACATAGTGGAAGATCTTGGAGTACCACGGGCTCCATGAGGCTACTGATCAGCCCTTTTTTAAATAAAAAGCATCGAGCCTAAGTAATTACTTCTAAGTTAGTGCCTATTCAGGTTACTGATATAGCCCCCAAAAGGTGTAGATGTCGGAGTATTTTACGTTCACTGAGATTTAAACTAGGAAAGGCAAATTAATTTCTTTTGTTACCTAATGAAGTTACAACTTCTGGTCTGCAATTATGTTTGACAGCAACGGTGTCCGAAGATGACCCATCCTTTCTGAACCCACGCAGACCCATGGATCCATCTGTTTCCTGAAGTGATGAAATTCTTTTCTCTGTACATAGTTCCAGGATTCTTCCTTCTAGATTCTCTTTTCATGTAAGGTCCCATGTGTAGTTTCTGCCTGCCCTTTTGTCTTTCCTTTGTTAGATTACTAAACTATATCTACTGATCCGCTAAGCAAAGTGATATTCAAGTGTCTTGATTCCTAGCTGGTAGGAGCAAATGACTTGTACTAACTGAAATTCAGAGTGACCATTGCTCCTGTGTTGTTTTTTTGTGGTGATTGATTCTGCAGACGTGTTGCTTGGCTTGGACCATGTTAACGAATCAGGCTGCTGAAGAGAAACAGGAAGACAAGCAAATGTCCTGAGGAGTCCAAGCTGACCACAAAGTTGTGCAGCAGTAGGTAGCCCATGGCGACAGGGAACTTACAGGTAATTAGTTCTGCTGGCTACAAGCACGAAAACCTGTGACAGGAGGCAACAGTGTGGAGAACAAAACTCTTGAACACGGACATAAAGCTCGTTTATAGATTCCTGTATTTTATGTGCCTTCACCAAGTTCCACACTGCTACACCAACCTATTTGCTTCTTCCTGCTCTTATGCTGAAAAGCTATAGTCCTTAATGCTTACTATTTTGCCTACAGGCTCATCTTTGCCTTTCAGTCCTGCTCTCCAGCGTCCCTCAACTCTTCCATCTTCCCACCAAACACGGCAGCCCCCTTCCCTGTGCTGAGCAGGGCTAGAGATGACATCTGTGCTGCAAGCACCGATCTCCTTTGAGGACAGAGACAAAAACGTGAAGCTAAATGTGAAGGTGCTCCCTCACACCCTGGGGCCAGCAGAGACCCCCTGGCCCTCGACGCCACCCCCTCGGCTCCTCAAAACTCGGGAGCGGTGCGCGGGGTCCGCTCCCTCTCCCGGGCGCCATCTTCCCGGCGCCGCTCGGAGCCCCCCGGCCCGCCCGGGGCCGGCTCTGAGGGGACAGCCGGCGGGGCGGCGGCGCCGTGCCCGCTGCGGGACCGGGCGGAGCGGCTCGGGCGGCGGCTGCGCACACAGCGGGAGCGGGGAGGGTCGCGCCTGCTCCCACCGGCAGGGGCCGCCGCCGCCGCCGCCAGGCTGAGGGGAGCGGAGCTCGAGGTGCGTAACGGGGCCGCTACCGCCGCGGGCAGGGCGGCGGCTTCCAGCTCCCCGCGCCGCTACCGCACCGCTCGGTGAGGTGGGGGGGGGGTGGAGGATGCGGGCGGGCACCTGCCCGACGGCGCGGGAGGGAAGGGAGGGATGGAGGGGAAGGTGTCCGCCGCTTCTCCTCAGCCCGACGGCCGCGGATGGCGGAGGAGGGCGGCGCGGAGCCGCTCTCCCGGCGGCGATGGCCCCCGGCGGCTCCGCGCACCTGCAGCGGCGGGGCGGGGGCTGCGCAACATGGCTGCCCCGGCGGGCAGCGGCCGGCATCTCCGGCGTCCCTCGGTGTCCCTCGCCCTCCGGTGCCCGTCTTCCCTCCGCTAGCTGCTTTCCCTTCGGGTTTTTAAGCTCTCTGCCCCCCTCCCCTCCCCCTTTATTTTTTTTTGAAGGTGCCTTTTGATGTAGTCACCTTGAAATCTTGATGCCAGTCGCGTGTGTGTGCGCTGTTCTGTCAGGTAGGTGTGTGGTGGGATCGTGCACCTGAGCAGGCGTGCTTCCAGGGAAGAGTCGGCAAAACTCAGCTCTTTATTTACGTCACCGTAGTAAAACCAGAGGCTATCGTTAACCTGCTTTAAAAAATAGATGTTTTCTCCACTACTGATAACTGGGGAGGGGGAAAAAAGATCTCGTTACCCCAGCATCTCAAGCAGAGGACAGCGTTATTAGGGCCCTGAGCTGATGAGTGCACGTATGTATAGATATATCAGTATGTATAAATTCTTTAAACTGTGAGTGAAGCCATCCATACCTGTAAAACGTGAAACTTTCATTGTAACAGTCTTGGAGAAGAGGCTGTGTTGCAGTGGACTTGGTAACTTCTGTGGTGCAAGTGAGCTGGGTATGTTAAATTTACTCAATAGTTCAGAAAACAAATGTATGAGCTTATGGGAAGTGGGCTCAGTTATAGACTATTACCGTGTAGACTATTGGTCTAAAAGCTGGTTTAGATTTATGGATTTAAAGCACCTCTAAGCATGCTGTTTCATTCATAACATGCACCCCAAACCCTCCAACCAAACAAGCAGAAACCTCAAAACAAACTCTTAATCACATGTATTTGTCTGATCACTGTGAACACAGGACTTCCTCTGATTTGGGATGAATCAAGGCTGAAGTTAAGCCATTCGTAGTGCTATAAACTTCTTCAAGGAGTTTAGTTTCCAGAATTCATGTAGACAGTCAGCAAACACAGATGTAATACGGAGGCAAGCGTGGTAGATGAAAATCCTCCTTGTTATGAGTAGGTTTTGTGCTACCCAAAAGAGTATTTCTGATGCTTGGAGTTTGAGATTTTTGTGATGGTTTCCTTTTTATTTTTTTTTTTCGGGATGACATTTGTCACTTTTTTTCCCTGGTAAAGTAGGATATGACTTAAGCTCCGTTTGCTTACTCTTGCTGAGTTTGGTGTTTTTGTAAAAGGTAAAATTTGGCTATCTGCCCTCCCCTTCAGAAGTCATCAACTGTGCATGCATTACACAGCTTGCATGTGGGAAACTTGTACTAGTTCATGCTTGAAGCTTCCAATAAGAATTTATTTGTCTGTTATGGACTTGAAAATTTGTGAAATATCATCCCTGTAGTGTAGTGGCCTTCTCTTTCTGTAAACTCAGTAGACAGGGAAATTGCATGGAATTGGCATCAGTAAGGTACCCAGGTAGCTGCTTTCTGCTGCAATGTATTTTATTACATGGTACATTTACAAACTCTGTTGCTAGTCTTGCAACATTTACTGTTGTTTTGGGATATATTTTAAACAGTGAAGATACTTCCAAAGAGGTACTTTGGTGCTTTGTATTTTACCCCTTGCTACTACACCAATGTTGCTAATTTGAAAGGACTAGCAGTCAGTGCACATAGCCAGTTATGTGCGTAGGTGGACAGTCTTCCTGTGAAGGGATCAGGACCTCACTGAACAGCAAAACTGGCTTGGCCTGGCTCTTTACAGAAAGGGAAAACCACCTCGCTAAATACTGTGCAGCAGCAAAGGATGTCTCATTAAGAAGCTGTGTGCTGTACAGAGATACTCGCGATGCCAGCAGGTCCTAACCAGGGTCTCAGCCTCAGTGGCAGAAGCAAAGAGCTTGTGCAGAAAAACAGGTTCTTCTCTACAAAATTAAGAATGTTACAAATAAGACCTTAGGTTGCAGGCTGAATAGCAGCTACAAAAGGGATATAGTTCTGATGCTGCTTGGAGACTTAATTAAGTGCATTGACATCCGCTCAGTGAAAAGTTTGTATAAATAATGAATTTTCCCTGTATGTACAGCCTATGATGGAAATGAGGTTGAAATCTGTTGTCTTCTAGATGAATGACCCTCATTTCTTTTCAAATAGAATGAGTTTTCATCAACATAATTTGAATTATTAGAGGCAAAAACTAAGATCCTATCTTCTTTTGAAAGATGTCTATGTTGAAAGGATGGGTGAGGGTATATTAGACAATGAAAATAGAATCGGTCAGGGGACTGTAAACTTTCCTAACAGCTGAAATCTTGTCATTTGTGGATCTAGATGCTGAAGAGTTTTTGCCAGTATCTAATTTGCTAGGCAGATTTAAGAAATCTGACAGCTGTTGCCAGGACCATCTCAAATTTTCCCCCCACACAGCAAGATAAATGTTTTCAGTTCCTTCCAGGCCTATTATGCATTTGTTCAGTAAAATGACCGAAGGGGGTGTACTGTTTGGGAAAGCTTTGAATTGCAACTGGATTTTATGCTTGTTCAGGGAATTGCTACTTCTTGTAAGTCAAAAATAAAAATGAAGCTACTGGAGAAAATGGCCATCCCAAATCTCTGAGTAGAAATTTGAGATTTTCCCCATATTCTTCAAAATGCAGTAGTGCATTCTGGTGTGGTTTATGAGACATTTTCGGCATGTAGTTAATGTGCAAGGGGAGCTAGTGACTTTAAAGAAAAGTAGAGAAGTTGAGCTCGGCTCGCTCAGTTTCAGCTGCTGATAACTCCCCTTGGATATCTTCAGAGACAGACAGTCCAAGCTGAGCTCCATTTCTGTAGGATGTGGCACCCTTAAGTGGTAAGTTGGCATCACCAGTCTGGTGTGGTAAGGAAAGAGTCAAACAGTTTGACTGATGAAGAAACATCCAAACCATAGGAACACACAGATCTGGTGCAGTTTTGTGCTTTATATTCAGGAACAATCTCTGCTTTTCTAATTTCCTAACAAATGCAACCTTCCTCTCTCCTGGTAAGTCAGTCTTTAAAACTGTCCAATTTGTCAATTTAAAAAATAACCTTTCAGTGCCTCCCAAGATGGGAACAATATTATTATTGTGCCTTTCAGATTGTTGTCTTTGTTCTCTGCCTGCAGCTGAATGAATTTTGCTTTTCATTTCTGTTTCTGGAAACGTTGCTTTTCTGCAGGATGCAGAGATCACATGTCTCTGCATAAGACACTAAGCTTGATTTGGAAATGGAAATACAAGCTTGTCCCCAGCACAGGAAGCATTTTGATTTGGAGGTTAAAATAATGCTTCGAAACCAACAGCTGAACTGTCAACAGTTCTCACAACTGAGACTGACCTTTCTCCTGCCACCCCATTAAAAACATGGAAGAGCTAAGAGGTTATAACGTGGGGACCATTTGATACATTTTTTCCTTCCTCACGAGAGAGTGTTAATCCAAATTTGTGGAGCCTTGTTCAGGTGCTGCCTCCGAGTTTTTCATTGTAAAATGTGCTGCAGATTAAGTGATTTGTCCTTCCTGGTAGCAGTGAAAACAGATTTATTGGATTCTTTAAACATTACTGAAATAGTTCAGAAGTGTTAGCACAGCTGGGCTTCTCTTCTATAAAAGCCCAAAATACAGTGAGGAAAAGTCTTGCTCTTATACCACAGAAACAAATTGTATACCTTTGTAAAAGGCTTAATATGCTCTCTGGAGTTTAGAAGCAGCTCAGGTCCCTTTTGCAATATACAAAAAAAGCAAAAACGACAACGTTGTCATCACCAGAGAGCAGTCAGAGCTTATCAGCAAGAGTTTAGCAGCCCTGTCAGGAAAGTAGGAGCTCTATACATAGGACTGTCTACTTCAGAGGGTTTTTTTTTTGGTGTTTCCATTGTTTAAGACATTTTCATAAGCAAAGAAAATCTCAGGTAACGTGCTTTCCATTTCAGAAAACCTTGCTAACCTCACTTGTATTAAACCAAAAGCGTTTAATATGAGGCAGGGGCATCTTTAACTTTTTGTTGTTGGGATAAAGTTGTAAGGCATTGCTAGCAGCGATTAAAAAAGCATGAGGAGGAGTAAATATCGGTTCAGTTCAGTAAGCACAAGTTAAGTTTCAAGACAGACCCCCTTTTTCTTTGACCCTGCTTTCTTTCCCTCATCCTTTTGATTGCCCGCTGCTTCCCAGTAAGCGCTGCACTTCAATTATAAGCTATTGTCTTGTTTTCCAATTGAAAGGAAAAGCAGAGAAAAGAACTTGCTGTTGGCAAAAGCAATTTTACTGTTTTAGAAATAAGCTCCAGAACTGCTTGAACAATAAGTTATTAGAAGGGCTTCAAAAACTAATAGCTCGTAATATTGAATGTTTATTTTTGGTAATTTGTTTGTAAAGAAGTAAGATGTAGCAACTCAAACTGTTGGCAGGCCAGTTTTCACATATTCTGTAACTTTGTAAAACCGGTAATTCCTTTGTACTTAATGTCTTCAGGGGTTTTTGGCAAACAAGGAAAGTTGGACTGGGAAAGAGGTGATACCTACTCCACATAAGAGTAAAATACTTTTCTGAGGAGTAATTTTACTGTAGCAGTCAACTTCTTGAACTTTGTAAAGATGACTTCAGTCCCAACTTGCAGCTTTCAGAGCGGCAGTGCGAGGTAGTATGAAAGCCTTCCTTCCTCCAGTTTGGACTCCGCTGGTCTGCAGGCTCATCTGGGGCATGCTGGCGTGCAGCACAGGTTTACCTCTGTCCGTGTCAAAGCTTATGTCTGAGGCCTGTGCTGAGAAAAGCAGGCCTGTGTGGTGAAGAATGCCACAGTGACTATGTCCCTGTGGCTGTGACGGTGTTCTTGGAGATGTATTTGCATTCATTCCCCGTGTTTTCTGAGGTTTTCAGGATTGCCTTTCCTTGGAAGAGCAAATAATCTGTGGAAAAAGAGCAGCATTCAGGGGATCAACAGTAGGTAGCTTTGTAAATTAACCTGATTTATCGTGGGTTCTGTGAAGGAGGAGTATTCTGTTCCTCCCGTGTATGAAAGATACTTGTCTGGTATTGAGTTGGGAGGGTTTCTGGTGATGTGGCAAAAACACCAGGAGACTGCCCAACAAAGGGCCACCAAGGTGATGGAGGGGCTGGAGCTCCTCTCTGCCACAAGGAAAGGCTGAGAGGGCTCAGCCAGGAGACAGGGAGGCTCGGGGAGGATCTTGTCAATGTACATAAACACCTGAAGGGAGGATGCAAGGAAGACAGAGCCAGGCTCTTCTCAGTGGTGCCCAGTGCCAGGACAAGAGGCAATGGGCACAAACTGGAACACAGGAGGTTCCATCGAAACATCAGGAAGCAGTTCTTTGCGGGTGACTGAGCACTGGCACAGGCTTCCCAGAGGGGTTGTGGGGTCTCCCTCTCTCTCTCCTTCCTCATGCAGAAGCTTCCTGGACATGGTCCTGGGCAAGCTGCTCTGGGTGGCCCTGTGTGAGCAGGGGGGATGGACCAGGTGGCCTCCAGAGGTCCCCTCCAGCCTGAACCATTCTCTGAAATGCACGAAAATGAGAATGAGGACAACCTGAAGATGAAATAAGGTAAGGAAAGAGGGAGGAGAAGCAGGAAAGTAAAAATCTCCTGTTTGGACAGGTAGCTGCTAACAAACTGCTTCGGGTACGTGATCAAGGAAGATGAAGATCGGTGGTGTTCTGAACAAACTCAGGCTGTGGGAGTATTTGGTAACTGCTGTCCTTGTTTGATTTAAAATTAACCAGATGACGTTGTAGGAGAAACTGCTACCCAGCAAACTGAGTAGGATTACATTGTAGCAGACTCCTAGCTAACTTCCCTGTTTACAGACATAATTTAAGATCCCAGTGCTCTTACGATCATTATGATCATGGTCTTTACCCTTACGATCATGTTTTCAGTGCAGTGGTGTAATATTCAGCTTGAGGTGCTTAACCAATATTGCACTACCCCCCATCTGCCCCAAGTATACTCTGTGTTAGGGAGTGCTACGGAGCAGCTTACCCATACTTCCATACTTAAAGTATTACCAAAATGGTATGTTTTTTTTCTGTAAGTGTTGGTATATTTAAAGGAACAATTAAAAAAACTAACAAATAAAAATGACCCCATTTTATGCCAAGGAGGACATCAGGATTCTGTAGAGCATTATATACCTACAGATTTTAAATTCTTTTCCTTACCTGCTCAGTCTGTAGGTTTGTAAAAGTCTGCCTTGCATACCTTCTGATTTATTCAGTATCATAGTGCTTAAACATTCCTCCCCTTCTTTTTAGGCCTACCTGGCCATAATTTGGTTTGTAAGTAGTATAATTGGTAAGCAAGTAGAAGAACTAAATCTAATAAAATTAGTGCTGTGTATCGCTTCGGACATCCAACAGCCTAGAAAGAAACATTAGTGTCTTTCAGCTGCCTCATGTATTTCAAATAAATCCACTTAGTTTGTGTTTAGAATAACGAAAAATTATTTTGCCTTCTGGTATCTACAGTAAGCCTGCAAATTACTGGAGATTTTGGATGGTCTGGCAAAATGACAGAAGATAAATTTGAGCACTGAATGTTGCCTTACCTGAATGTAGAAGTGAACTCTTAGGGGGTATTGGAAAGCAGATATGCCGATGTTGCCAACAAAGCAAAATAAATCTACATACGCAGAATAATTCATGGTTTGCATACCTCAAAATACTAAATGGTTTCATTAGTGATGGAGTTCGGGTGAAGCTTTGCATCTACAGTTTAATCACATTGTGTTGACTCACAAGTGGTGAGAATAGCAATTAAAGTGGGGCTTTGTCTTCATGTGTGTCCACAAGACACCCCTCTACAACCAGTAGTATGCTGGGACTTAGTGGCACAATGTACAAGCCTGTAGGTAGGTGTCCTCTCACAGGTGTATTTTTATCAGCAGAAGTCATTACAACTTATTGCTGCTTGTCCCTCCTCACTGGTCAAAATTTTGCCTGTGAAAAGGGATTTGTGAGTGTAATCTAAAGTATTTTCAACTCAGCTAGCTGATTGTTCCTGTATAAAATCTTGCCTAAATTAAAAGGTCGTGTGAATTCTTCACACAGTTCATCACTGCCCATTGGGTTGGTGGAGGACACCTTTAACACAATGACATCTCTTGGTGTTTTTTTTTTTTTTTTTCAAGGCTGAGCATGTGTATGACCTGTCTGTAGTCAATAGGTGAACTCTTAAGTGTTTTCTTCCCAAACAATTGCCGCTCTGTGTGTTAAAGCCTTTATCCAAAGTCATTCTTTCTTTGGTTTAACATTGGGAGCCTGCTGTTCTGTCTGAAAAATGTGTTCTCAAATGGTACTGTCTTAAAAAAAACACACCAAAATGCCAGGTTTGAATAGCACGCAAGTTAATGATCAAAACCAGAACTGTGCATCCCCTAGTCCCCATGCACATACCGTTCTTTCAAATAAATTAGCAGCTGGCTGGGGGAAGTTCTGATTGTGTAGGTTGTTTCTAAGGAGTCCAAATGTGTGGATATGTTTTCACCTGTTCAGGGTATCAGGGAGCGAGAGAAAGAACGTACTTGTTCATTTTGAACGAGGTGGACTTTGGATGCAGTGATAAGATTTATGAAACAATCTGAGACGTGCATTGAGCGATATTTTAACAAGCAGTAAAGACCCCCCTTTTTCTTTTGTAGGCGTGTTCCAGAAGGTTTCCCGAATGGAGAAGAAAGTCACATATAGCAATGTACACAAGACAAGCTGCAGTAGTGTCGTAGTCCTGAAACCATTTAGGTTTTTAATGAATATTTGTCATTGCCAACACCTATAATGTGTGTGCTGCCATACAAGCATTTTAAAGAACGTTCACATTAACCCGCATAAACAACTAAACTGCAATCAATTAACTTGAGGTTAAGAGCAGCAATGCAGAGAAACCACAGAGGAAATAAAGTGCAGTTAGTGCTTCAGTCTCTCTGTGATGTGAGTAGATAAAACGACAGACAGGTTTTGCTGTAATTGTGCTATGTCTTTGTTCTGTTTCCAGTTGCATCATTGTTCTCCCTCAGGAATCCCTCAAACATGTCTTCTTTTTCCTTTTTTAAAATTTTAAACTGCATTGGAACAGTGAGAGTAATTTAAAATTCTTCCGTGTCTCTGCACTTGTCTGAGTCAGCAGAATACATCTAGGTCATATGTTCCCAAACAGCTCTGGTGCAGAGTATCTTCTTTCCTTCCATGGGGACTGGGTAGATTCATTAAGGTACAGTCATCTTGTCTTTTTCTCTTTGTCTTTGCGAGGCCTGAGTGAAAAATGTCTGCAAATCACCACCATTGTTTTTATTAAAGCCAGGTAAGACTCCTCTGAGCTGGCATCTTCTTCCACTACCACTGAATAATCAACTGACAAATAGAGGGAACGTCTTGTCTCTTGGCTGCAAGAAATCATGGAACAATGAATAATCTTCTAACGTATGAAATTATGAATTGGGTAAATACCAGTTTTTACTTCTCCTTTCCTATTTTAGGATGGCTGCAGCTCCTCCAAGTTACTGTTTTGTAGCCTTTCCCCCGTGTTCTAAAGACGGGCTGGTGGTGTTTGGGAAGAACTCTGCACGGCCTAGGGATGAAGTACAGGAGGTGGTCTACTTTGCTGCTGCAACTCATGATCCGGGAAGTAAAGTTGAGGTAAGGGTGAACATTCACGTGGTGTGAAATGACTGTTACCAGAATAAAAGAATGCTGCTTTTTTCCTCACCAGATCGTGCAATCCTTTTTCCCTTCACTAAGTAGGGAAGAGACAAGATTTTTGAAAGTCTTAGAAGTGAACTTGGAATGTAACTTTTTTGTTTAATTGAGGAAAAATTTCTCCAGCAGACAGGCGGCACCATTCACATCTCAGAGAGCTGCACTGTGTAGCCTACATGACAGAAGAAATGTAAGGATAAGCAGATGTGGAAGGGTAAAGAAAGGAGACAAATCAAACAAGACGAGAGGGGAAGCGTGTGGTGCAGGTGCAATGAAGAGGCTGAGGCACCAGAAGGAGAGAGAAAGATTAGTGGGAGTAGCTGCTTGAGCAGAGGACCTGCATTTAGCCTCTTCCCATCTCTGTGGCTGTGCAGAAGGCTGAGGACACTAGGCAGCTTGTGCCAGGCTGGTGTCTCCCCTCCCCTCCCTGCTGGTCCTTTATGGATATCAGAGTTGTAAATTCCCTGAAAGAGATTCCAAGGTGAGTGCCATTTTCATCCTGTCTTCAAAGTGGGACCATTTCCAGATTTCAGAGGACTTGGTGCTGTTTGTCTTTGTAACAGCTAATGTTCTCCTTGTTTTGCTACTAACATGTACTGCAACTTGTGCATCCTTAAATGGTTTAATCTCAGATACAAAGAAAACCACCCCCCTCTCCAAAAGCACTAACTGCTATTACTGCAGTGCCATAGAGGTAGCACTGCAGTAGACCTGCGCTAGCATACAGAATGCAGGCATGATGATAAAACAAGAAGAAAACTTTCAAAGTAGTTTTTTTTAAAGTTTCTTTTCACAGAACTGGAAAAAACAATATTAATGTGGAGGAAGAAATTCTAAAAGCTGCTCTGGAGTCTTTGTCTCCTCAAAGGAAGTTGATTTTTAAGAGCTTAATGCTCTTAATGTACCTGATTATTTTGGACCCTGCCCCGTATCTTATTCCTCAATGAGATTGTCATATCTTGCTTTAGGATGTAATCGAGCCATATATAATATATTGTGATTCCCTTTAGCATCCCATGATTAACCAGTTTAATGCCTTTTGTAGTTGCCTTTTGGAAACAAGGAATACAATCCCTTTGCCTAGCACACCACATATTACAGTTTTTCTGCTAAGCAGAGTTTGCAGGCCTCCTTAAATTACAGAATCTTATAATGGAGGTAAAATTTGTTGTGGTATGATGAAGATACACCGTTAGATAGGGGACTGGAGGGGGCTAATACCTAGAAGTAGGGGCTTAAGCCCTAATTAGATGGTTACTTTGGCCTCTGCTAGGCTATGCTACTACATAATTCTACATTAACTACCCTAAAGTTTTGCAAGTACACTGATTTCCAAAAACACACAA
This sequence comes from Heteronetta atricapilla, assembly GCA_011075105.1. Lineage (NCBI taxonomy): Eukaryota > Metazoa > Chordata > Aves > Anseriformes > Anatidae > Heteronetta > Heteronetta atricapilla. Next base: position 36,990,806 of record CM021732.1, on the reverse strand, counting down.
GCTCCAGTAGCTTTGCACAGTCCTTTAGCAGTTTTCCCTCAGATAGACCTAAACATGGACGTGCTAGTTTTTCTTTAAAAGTCATGATTTTTGTGCACGTATATTTTAAGTTAAACAAGTCTAGCAAATATCAATGTTGATGAGTAATTATCTTCAGAAATTGCCCTGTGTATTTTTCTGTTTTCTTTTACGCTAGTCACTTCAAAGGTCTTTTAAAAAGTGCAATAATCCTTTTTGTAGAAATTTGGAATGATCAAGTGCATCATTAAAAGTTCTACAGTCTAGGGTTTGGGCTGCTAGATTTGAATCTAGAATTTGGAGTTGTATAAACTTAAGGATGCTGATTAATGAGAAGATTTGCAACTTCAAGCGTGGTAACTCTTCATGACAGCAGAACTGAAATAAGATCTTCCGTTCTTGCTAATTATCCAACATGTATGTATATTTCTCCTATTGCAGGAACACGTCTAACACACTGCTCTTGTCTCATGATAAATGCATACTTGTCTGTATGCAGAGCTTGGGCAAAAGCTGTTAATTTCCTGTGTGCTGTTAGCTGTGCCCCTAAAAGCTGAGAAGAGCTTCAGAGGACTTGACTTCATCTGCTTCACATTTTTTAAGTAACAGCCATAGATAGAGTCTATCCACCTTTCCAGCAAACTTACTGAGCTGTCAGACATAATTAGCTAATACAGGAGGTGAAGAGGAATATCAAAGCTTCTAGATGTAGCCTCTGACATGTGCAGAATTATTATTATTATTTTTCTTTAAAACATTTGAAAACTGTGAACGATTCATCTACTGGTGTTTTTTTTTTTTTCTACAGCGTTTCTTTTATAAAATTAACTAAACAGGTCTTGAGAAAATTAAAGGTATGATATTTTACAAATTGAAAAATGTGATTAATTAGCTCGTGCTACTGTTTTTCAGCCAATAATCCTTTGTGCCTCTGACTAAACTTTCCTTTTCCTCCATTCTTTTTTTTTCCCTCCAGTTCATATTGTACTTTTTGTACTATTGTATTGACTTCTTATGCTAGACGCATATTCTTTAACTTTGCTTGGCAATAATGGCCAACTTGCTTTTCGTTGTATTCTGTTCCTTGCAGGTAATGTCTATCCCTCTTTCACTACTTCACTACTTTGCCATGACTGTCACTCCCATTCTGAACTTCTTTAAAGAGGTGGTTTTGAACACACTTAGACCATAGGTACTTTGTAAGACTCTCTCAAGAAGTCTGCATCCTATTTGTCCTGTGCTGCTCATGTTTGCAGCCGTGATGATGCACAGTGAAACCACACATGGCACAGTACGTCAGCCAGACTCTTGCTGTAGGGGAATGTAGCAGGCTCTGCTCTGTAGCTGCCAGCCAATGTGTGGCAGCACCAGGAACAAGGAAAGATTGGTGTTCTGCTAATACTGGGAGTCATTTTAAGTTTGGTCTTTGTGGCACAATCTACCAGACAGTAACCCTGCAGCTCATCAGCATAATTCCTTTCCTGCATGTCAGCAGGTTCCCAAGGCCCTGTACAATAGGGCTTTTCATTAAGGCCTGTTCTGTGTGTGTGTGACAACTTTCTCAAAACTTTGCTCTTGTTTTGCACTGTTACTTTGCAGTTGCAAATGCTGCTCAGCACTCTTGCTTGTTGTAGTGGTCAGTCTAGGAAATGTGTGTGTGCAGGAGAAATGTTGCTCCCTTATGCATAAACAGGGACCTTTTCTGAATCTCCCTACTAAAAGTAAGTATGTTTTTTCTCCAGATGTGGATTTTCTCATGTATTGGTTAGAATTTGTGTTGTGTCAGTGTTAAGATACAAGGCCCTCTGCCTTATTTTTAAGGTAGATTTTACTGACTAGATTTCTCTTGTTCTCTGGTAATCTGCTACTTGCTATGGTTTTCTTCCTCCTGAATAATTCTTGGGCTTTTTTTTTTTGTTTGTTTTTTTTCTTTTTAGATCAGCCATCCTTCATTCTAACCTGGCCCTTTATTCACAATTTGAAAATTGTCATGGTTTCTTGCTAGAGCACAGAGCTGTAAAAACTTTTCTACCTTGATAGTGTGCGACTTTGTATGGAGGAAATGGGGAGGGGAAAGGGAAAAGATTGGTCTACAACCAAGTCTATCACGTTGTGGAAAATGCAGAGTTTTCTAATGGTATTGAGTATTGGTACTGAGCACTGTTCTGGGCTTAAAGCCAGCCCTCTGTGGGGTAGGAGGAATCTTGTGTTCTCTAAAAATTAGTTATGCCTTAAAGGATTTTTTGTTTTGTTTTCTCTTTTTAATAATTTTTATTTATTTATTATTATTTTTAAGGATACAGTCCTTGTTCCCCTCGCTCTGAATTTTCAGAGGAGAAGTATGTTTTTGCTGTGCATTACACTGAGCACTGCAGACACAAAAATTCACCTGAAGTTAACTGAGAGGTCTCTGTTTGGTGTTGCAAGATAGATTCCAAACTTGGAAAGTAGATTTTGGCTGCATTATAGTTGTCTTTGCATTACTTGGAGGTATTTTACTCTGGTATTTGTAACATAATCACCAGGCATCATGCCAGTGCTGCAGTTTAGCTCTGCTATACTTTGATTCCCTCTTACGCTAGCTGTTTGGTTTACCTGCGTTATACCTGGGAGTAAGACGTTAAGAATCTGGTAAGAGGAGCCAAACAGCAGCTGAATCTACTGTGAACCTGCTCTTTGGGAAGCCTCCAAATCAGAATGACTGTGCAGCACTTAGAGTCATGTCACTGCACTGGGAACTTGAACCTGGGCATCCTGGTGTGTGATACCTGCATGGGTAAGTGCTGGCCAGCTGGAAACCTTAAACAAATGTAGCATTGTCTGTGCCCACGATAAAACTTTTCATTTACTCTGTGTAGATGCAAAAAGTTGTAGTCTAAAGGCTTACAGTTCAGAGGTGGTTTAGGAAACTGCTTTTTCTTGTTTCTCAGCTGAGCCCCAGGAACTGTCTGTGTAAGCAGCCCATCATGACAGGCAGTCAGACAGTTTAGCTCAGCCCACCTTGTTTAAGCTAACCTTTCCACTTCACACAAAGACGGAGGGGAGACACTGTGCAGGCAGACATCAACTAATAAGAGAGAAAGTGGTTGCTGCCTTCAGCAGGGTCTGTTGCTTGGCTAATGTGAGCTTTTTCTCTGTTCTGCTTCAGTGCACGCCACTGGCCTTTAAATTAATGTGCTTGACTTTGCTTTGTAGCACAACGCACGAGCCAGCAGCGGTTCAGAGGTAGAAGCCATAATCTCTTGGATGCTGCTGCCTTCTCAAAGCATTTTTTTACTGTAGGAGTGCTGTTGCTCTGCTCCCTCTTGCTTCCAAAGCAAAACTGGTTAGCTAGAGCAATGCTTTATTTTTTTTTCTTTAATAATTGGAACAGAGAGGAAGAGAGGGGACAGTGCTGAAATCCTGTTTGAGGGGCAGTATAAACCATCTATCCTGTCTTGATTCAAAGCGTTTACTGGTGGCAAAAAAAATGGTCAAGTTTCAAAGTAGTCAGCCAAAGGAATCAGTAGTAGGATATCAGTGAATTCCAGGGATATCTCTGATGGGCTTTTTGTGGTTTCATTAAAATCTGTTTCTTATCAGTTTTAAAAAATAAAATTAATAAGCTATGTCCTGATTTTGGTTTTATTTTAACTCAGAACCCAAGGGACTGCTAGATTTGTAACTTACAAAAACAAGAGATGAATTCTTGACTGCTAAATCAGCTCTGACAGCTGATGTCTCCTGAGTGCTCTGAGCCTTGGGTGCCTTGCTGCACTCAGTGGTATTTTGTGTGTTTAACAACTTCTATATTTCATTTTGTTGTGCTTATTTCCATAGCGTGGCTCAATGCCTGAGGCTCCTTGATGGCTCTGCAGAGTAGGTCAGAGTGTGTGTACTTCTACTCTTTGGGAGGAGAACAGTTCAGCTTGTTCTAGCTTCCCTAATTCTTTTCTAGGATAAAATCTCTCATCCATAGTCTTCAAGTTTTAGTGTTGTTTTCATTTTTAAAAATTTTTTAAGACACTGCTAGAGGTGAGAGGCATACAGATGATGCAAATGTTACAGTTATTGGTTGTAGTGAATAGAAAAAGCAAGGAACAATATACAAATACTGAAGTCTATGTAAAGTATACTAGTATTTTAAGAACAGGTTTTCCCTTTTATTAGTAGGAGGTAAGAGGTACTCTTCTGTAGCAGAAATTTTTGTTCTGTATTTGTACACTTAGCAAATGCTGCTGCTGTGTTTTACCTGGCTACAACACAAGGTTGCAAGTACTAGCAGAGAGTGTGTTTTTGAGGATAGACAGCTGAGGATTTGTCGTGCCACCTGAGAGACATTATGGTCGCAGCTCTGTTCTGACTGTGCAACTGCTAGCACTGACTACTTCAGATGTGCCCATGCCAGATTCATCCCAGTGTATGCTGTCCCCTCCACTCCGTGTGGGAGGGAAGGGACAGAGAAAGGCAACAAACATTATGGGGGCATTTAAGGGGTGGAGTAAAGTTCTCCATGTGTTTTCCCTTATATGCTTACAGTGCTGCTCAGTGTGTAAGTGCAGGCGGTGGTAACAGTGTCAGCTAGCCATGTTTTTTTTTTTTTTTTTTTTTTTTGTCTTTCATGCTATTGCTTGCATACTTGTCTTTTCAGAGGGTGGATGTTGCCACCTCTTTAGCTCTATTGAGGTTGTTCTTGTAAATAAGCAGCAAAAGAATTACCCGTAAAACCCACTGTCAGGTACATCCACAAGAGATGCTCTGATGGGCTTTCTTGATCAACTGTGTTCTAGCTTTCCAGTCCTCCACCTTTGCTGTTTTTGCCATCCCCCTCTAGGAGGGGTTGAAAACCAGCCAAAGTGCAACTTCTCTTAACTGCAAATTCTCTGGTTTCTGCAACAGCACAGAGATCGTACTTATTTTCAAGTATGTGCTATGGTACAGCAGTGCTTGAAGGAGTTAAGCAAAGAGTTAACTCCAAGTTAGGGCCCGGATCTGATGAGGGGGTGGTGTGGGGGAGCTTTTCTGTAATTCTGTATCCTAGAATCTTACGGCCTTTCTTCAAATACCATTTTTCTAAAGCGTTCACTCACTATTGCCTTTGTTACCCAGGGCTGAAGCCGATGTGATTTCACTGATGCTTTGTAATGACCTGGCTGACAGGGCTAGGAATCAGGCTCCTGCAGCCCGAGTACTGTAAGGGCTGCACAATAGTTTCTTTTCATTAATGACATGAGAAATCTCTTGTGCCTGTGACTGTCATGTTTGTGTTTGGAATACCTCCAACATCCCTGGATGCCCTAGCTAGGGTGGGAGGCACATTTGTGCCTTGTGCTATGTTTAGAACTGCCTTGATATGATTCTTCTCTTGATACTGTGAAATAAAGGAAATGTCATTAGTATCCAGCCTGCTCAGCTCTCCTTAAAGGCGTTGGCTGCATCTCTTGCACGTGAAGCCTGTTCCTAACTTCCATATTTCCCAGTGGGAATCTCCTGTCACACAGCACAACGGCAGTGCTGCTGCTTTCAGGGCTGGAGCTCGAGCAGATCCGTGGAGCCTGACACCGCTCACCAGCAGCCGTGGCCACCAGATGTAGCAGTGGTACTCCTCCCATTTTTAGCATGCGTGCTCTAAGAAAATTGTTAGCATCAGGAAATCCTGAGGCTGGATGCTTCAGGAATTTTAAAGACGGGATTGACAGCAGGCAGAATCACAGCAGTGCCTTATGTCTGTTTGATTCGTCATTGCCTAGTTTGGCACAGCTCGTGTTTTAACAGGCTGCTACACCACTGCGCAGAGAGATGTGCCAGATCGGTGGGGTGCAGGAGAGGGGCTAGGGAGGTTGTGCGTTGGGCTTGTTTTTTTGAAATCTCTTCAGCTAAGCTCCCAGTTCTGAAGATATAGTGACCACTGTTGTTTTTTTTTGATGGACAATGTTCTTTTTCCCCACTATTTTTTCCCATGTCTGAGCTGTTAAAATTAAACGTTCTGGTTTCTGTGGAATAGAATGGTTGTTGCACTGCAAATCCAGCAGCCGGTTTCCGTTGACCTACCTTTGTGACTGATGTGTCTTGGATCCAGGTGGATAGCCTGGCTCCTCCGTTTTCTGCATCTTATTTCTAGCGTGAAGATATTCCTTCATCCAGAAAATAGTTCTCTGATATTATTTTAAGAGAGAAATGGAGTTATGACGGGTGAGAGTTTTTAAGTGTCAAATAAACAATCTGTTGTCATACCTGGACCCTAGATATTAAAAAAAAAAAAAAAAAAAAAAAAAAACCATAAAATTCATACTGTTATTAACAAATATGAACCAAGCACCTGCACTTATACATCTGTACTATTGACTACCTGCTTCTCTGCTTACTGGAATAAATAATTCTAAATGGAAGGTAAAATAGCAGGGATTTTTCATTCCTGCCTGTAATTATGGCAAAGGGTAGTTGAACACTTGTCACATGAATGTTAGTTTTACAAGGCTGTGTCATCTGTCAGATTGGCATAGCTTTCTGTCGCTTAGGTCTTCTAAGACAATTTAAATATGTAAGGCATGAAGATTTGTACATGTATTATTGTACAGAAGCTGAAAATAGCATGAAAATATGGCCTACGTTTGCTGGCCGTGGGATGAGGGATGTGAAGAGTCAATGTAGGAGGTGACAGCAGCATCCTGGTGGTTTGCTGTTGCATTAGCTCTCAGCTGCACTCAGCCAGTTGCCTTCATTACAGACTGAGATGTTTCTAAATGAAAGGGGTGCCTGGAGAGGCCTCTGGATGTTTTCCACCCTGATTACATAGTTACAAAGCAAAAGCACTTTTTTTTTTTTTTTTTTTTTTGAGGATGTTCTGCATCCTTCGAGCAGGAGCAAACAACTTCCTCTTTCCCTTTCATTGACCGCTGCTGTTGATAATAAAATCTTCGTAGCGAATAGCATCTTTGGAAATGCTTGGCTTTGGGATGAAGCCCCAAGTAATAAGCGTTTGATGAGCAGGTATAGCTGGAATAGGATGATTTGCAAAGAAAATCTTTCAGCATTTTTTTAGCCTAGTGTTTTCATCATGTTTCCTTCTAGAAAAATCAAAGCCATGGTATGTGACTTTGTATAATAGGACTGTTCAGCCAGAGAATGCTCTGCAAGGGTGGTTTGTGGAGTACTAAAGTCTCCTCCATACTGCCTCCAGTTTTTTTCTTTCTTCTCTATAACTAAGGTTTATGTCCTGTATGGCTTTGCAGGATGGCTCCAGCGTGCTGCCCACCTATAAGATGCAGGGATCCAGAACTTGTACTGTGCGGGGGTGGAGGTCTCCTTGCCTGCAGACCTGCCTCCTGATATCTGGTCCTGTCATGTCTTCATGTGTAATCTGGGAAGGTGCTTGGCTCAGCCCCTTTTCCTGCTGCTGCAGCTTCTTTGCACATCCAAGAAATGTTGTTGTCCTCTACTCACTTGTGTGCGTGTGAGGTGCGTTTCCAAACAGAAGTGACCTATGGGTCCAGAAAAAAAAATGCAGAGAATGTCAAAAATGAGATTTGCTTGCTGACAGCTCAAATGGAGAAGGGGAAGTTTTGAGAAGAAATGACTGCTCTCTGACACGACTTGTCTGGGAAAGAAACAATGGGTGAACTGCACACATTGTTTTTATTACATGGATCTTAGTACCTGGCTAGTGCCAGATGTTGCACTTCAATAGGTTATGATTCTGCATCTACAAAAACATCGTGTATTACTATGTAAACAAATTGTCTCCTAGCTTGAACAAACATAGGGGATTTTCTCCAAAAATACAGCAGATAAGTCTTCTTGCCTAAGCGGAAAATAAAAATCAAACATATGGAAAAACAGGAAAAGGGGAGTGTGTCCCCAGTCTATTTTTAATTCCTAAGAATGGAGAAGTTTCCCTTTCTTTTGAGATATATTCTTCATGAGAAATCATCCTATACTTTTCCTGGTTTTAGGGAATGCCAGGAGTTTGATTTGTTAGCACACAATTCTTAATGAAGGCAGCAAGCTGATCGCTGGTGTCCTTGCATGGTCATAGAGTAGAGGACTGTAAATTAAGATCGCCTTTGATCAAAAATGGTCTGTTACACATTTTAATTGCATGCTAGACTACTTCTGTACAAGTCCTTGTTATAGATGGGAGGCTGAAGATGATCGTTTGTGGAGGGGAAAGCCAGGTTTGAGAAAAATAGCTTCTTGCTTTTAGTAATCTTGGGCAGATTCCTTTGACTTCAGGTTTTGATGTAGGCACGGTATGTATTTTCATGGCAAACAACTTTCAGTTCACAAGTTCATTCTGCTCATCCTTCTCACTTTGCTAAGTCGAGACAAATATTCCTGCAAAATGGTACAGATTACTTCCTGTGAGGATGATGTTACTCCAGGAATGCTGGACACTAAGAGCTGTCTCATCAATATGACAGACGGCTTCAGTTTCCTCGAATGAAAAATTTGTGGTCCTTGAAGAACTTGGTGTGACCTCAGAAGTAAAAATTTAAAGCCCATTTCTTTGGCTTGTACAAGTCAATGATCTAATGATGGATCAAGCTCTCTTCCACGCTGCCTGGGAAAACAGTGCTTGTTTTTATGTCCTACAGCAAGAGAAAAGTAGTTATATGTGAAAGATAATGATTTCTTTCTTCCTTGTAGTTTCAATGACTTCTGTGCAGCCTTCCTCTGTATCTTTGACATGTCAGAACGTATCCATAGATGTCTGATTACAGTAGACCATTTAAAATAGCAGAGACATCACTTTTAAGCAAAAACAATTCCTGTGTTTTTCTTTCTGTGACCGTTTATCCACTGAACACTTTTAAGTCTTGATCTTTTTCTACCAGCACTCTCAGACTAGGGCAGCTGCAGGGAAAGCAGCAAGGGAGAGGGGGAAGCCTTCTAGTGTACTTTGTCCAGTTACTGTTGTTACACCATATCCTTAATAAACTACAGGAGATTGTATTTAGGTGAGATGATGGTTTGATGTTGCTGTGCACAAAACATGGTCCATTTCTCTATGGTAACAGCACAGTCCATCTAGTGCAGCTTTCCATAGATTCTAGCACTTGGATTCCACATGACTGTTTGAAACCTGCAGCTAGCTGTCAGACTAGATGTATTCTCCCAGTCTTTTGCAGTGTCAAGATGTGAAGGTTCAAACATGACAAATATTGTTTTAAAAAAGTCTACCTCTTGAGTATGAGCAGGGGAATTTTTTTAAGGACATGTATCCTGTCTCTACGTTAAATCTTGTGTTACTTTAGTCATAACATTAAATGAAGTGCTTGCAAATGTTTTGCTTTTTCTCTTCCTACTCTCTTCCCCAATGCAGTGCACGTATATTGAGATTGAGCAGGTGCCGAAGACCCATGCTGTGGTGCTGAGCAGACCCGCCTGGCTTTGGGGGGCAGAAATGGGAGCTAATGAGCACGGAGTCTGTGTAGCTAATGAAGCTGTTGTGACCAGAGAACCAGCTTCTGAATCGGAAGCCTTGCTTGGAATGGATCTTGTCAGGTGGGTGGCTTGCTGAAATGTGACCATCATTTTAAGTGCCAAAGGTTGTGATGATGATGATGATGATAACAGGTAATGGCTTTGTGGTGTTGGCATTAGGAGATTTTAAAACAAAAAGCATCAGCTGAGTCAACACTTTTAAAGCACTTGGGATCTGAAGCTGGCTATGAAGTATGTGCTACTTCATTCTAATGTGAGTTCACTAAACGTACCTTGTCTACCTACTCTACTGTCCGGCAGTGACTACTTTGACAGGATAAGAGAAACGATTACATTGTTAGTTAGAAACTGCTAACTGGTTTGTAGCCTCAGACTGCTGATGCACCCTTCATTCTCCCTCACTTTAAAACAGCCTGCTCTGACCTAAAAAGCTTATCCTGGGCTTGTAGCCAACTGTAGTCATAAACAAACTACTATGCATCGCTTCAGCCCATGCATTCCAATGCAAACCATTGCCCTTATTTAAATGCTGACAAACAAAGCTCCATGGAAGTCTGTTCACTGAAGGCTGTCTGTCTGAAACACTTGTGCTGCGTTTTAAGTTTCAGCCTGCATGCTGATGTTGCAGTAAAGAGAATTTAAAGAAGGGTTAGAAGGGGGAAGAAGGCTGAAAATGGAAGAACAAGGGAAAATAGTGCAAGCTTATCACAAAGGAAAAGGGAAAAAATGTAAATCAATTTCAGACCCAGTGGTCCTGCTGAAATTTGTCGTAGGACACTTAATGAGCAGGCTGAACCACTTTCAAAGCATTCTCATTTTTCTTGGCTTAATGAAAGGTTCTGGATAACCAGAAAAGATTAAATGTTGTGGCTATACCTAAAAGTGTTGAAAAGAGCTGTGGTTACGGACCAGCTTAACCTCAGTTCCTGAAGGGGAAAAAAGCCACTTAAATATCAAGGAGATGACAAATGTCTGATACTGACTTTTAGTCATGAAAAACCCTGTCAACCATTCTACTTTACCCATGTAATGGGATAACAAATTTTATGGATAAAGGCTAGGAAGTAGATACTTTGACTTTTAAGAGGGCATTAAAACCTCAGAAGGTATTTTCATAAGTAAGCTTGGAATCATGACTTAGCTAAATTGCTGCTAGGTGCATAGCTGCCTGAAACTGTAAATGTAAGTGTTCTAACTCTAATGATGTTGCTGCAGAAATACAGTATCGGGTTCCAGCTGCCATAAATCAAAAGGAATGTGAGCCAGCAGAGAGAATGCAGTGAAAATGGGAAATATGATCAGAGATCTAGAGAATCTGATCAATAAGAAAATCATGAGGGAACTGGAGTTGTGGTTCTCTCTTATTTTTTTTCTAAATTCTGTGTTACTGAAGGAATCCACAGAGAAAGCTGTATGTAAGAGGACTAGTAAGTTTAATTGCATCAAGGGAGACTGAACATACTGGGGAGATTTTTAAGAAGATGTAAGACAAACTTTTGAGAAGAGAAGGGATATGTTAGGTGATTTTCCAAGCTCTACCTTAATTTTTCCTCTCCTTCTAACATTCTTTTGCAATTTCAATACACCATTGTTTTAGGTGCAGAGCTCTTCTCAATTTGGTTACACTTACTGCGGTCTCAGAGTACTGTTTAATGTTGGAGTATATACATGATCCAGCAGCTAGCTCTAGGTTCACCCACGCTAATAAATGAAGACATATTAAAATCATAAACAGCCAGTGGTTCTCACCTGTAGATACTACCCTCCCTCTCTTCCTTCTTATTTGCAGAAGAAATTGTTCATAGCTCAGAAGCAGAGAGTGCTTGAGGCAAGGAGAACTAGAGATGTTGCGGGCTACCATCTGTCTCGTGCTGCAGCCAAAATGGTTCTTCCTCTTGCTGCAAAGACTTGGCCAGTGGCATTAAGCTTATTTGTCTTGGATGACCTCATAGAATAAAGAGAGCCATCAAGTACAAAATCAATCATGTAGGCTGCAATGAAGCAGCTGGCACCAGCTCTGCCTCTTTTTACCCATCTGCAGAAATGGTTAGCTCTGTCACACAGGATTTATTGGAATGAAAATTAGCTGGGAAGTTCTAAGCTTAAGCAATAAATGCACACGTCTGCTGGCTCAGCTTTTTTCACACCTGTGCATGTGTTGGACTTCGGCATCTATGTCAGATCTTAGCCGAAGGATGAAGACTAACACAGTGTGTGCATGCATGGCTTTAAGTGCTTGCAGAAGAAACTACAAGCTTTACACTTTCAAACATGTTCTTCAGAGCAGGCATAAGAGTTGTCAACCCAAGAACGTTATTCAAGTAGTAGAATCAAATTTTGCTTGAATGCTAAGGCTCCCCTAAGACTTAGCTTCTGCGTTCTCTTAAAGTGATTATTCTTTTATGTAGGGAAGACATTCTTTCTCTTCAAACTTGTATGGAATTGTCACTTTCTGGTTAGGATTTAAAATCCATCCAACATGGGTAAAGGCTGAGTCCATCCAACAAAGGCAAAGGGTGTTGTGAGAGCACATGAGGTTAAACAGGCCGGAGGCATCTCGTAGTGTGCTCGTAGTGTTCTGAAGTACGAATGTTTGTTGTTGAAATTGGAAATTGAAAATTTATCCTAAAACCTCATAGATGAAGCATTTTTTTTTTCAAAAGGAAATATGCATTCCACAAAGTTCTTAGCTTGATTAGTAACTGGCTGCTGACTTAATGACTGAAAACTGTGTTACCTAGTATATACCTAGCATACTGCTGTATGTGAGGATTAAGACAGATCTATGTGGATTTTTAGCTTGATAGTGTCACAGCACAGCATGTCAGAACATAATGGTGATTCTTAAGAAATGGATGAAGTTTGTGTGATTGGCTTGAGGGGTAGAAGTTGGTTCTCCTGCATGCCAGCTTGTCCCTATCCTAGTTTATCTAAGTGGAAAATGTGAAGCTAGTCACAACAGACAGAAATATTGAAAGTAAAATTGGTTCCAGCACAAATTCTGAAAAGACACGCCATAAATGGAGATAAAAAGTTGAAAAGCCTATGATATTTTTTGATAACCTTAAAATATGCTGGGGTGGGTTATTGAAGGCACTGAGACACTAGATTGTACTAAATCACTTACATTTCCTTAATGAATAATTCAAGCTATCCAGTCTGGGTGTGAAACATCCTAAAACTTCTTTATGGTGTCTCCTTGACGGGTTTTAAATTAAATCTAAAAACAAACAAACAAAAAGCAATCATGATACTGAGAATAAAGAGACCAAAGCAGAAAATAGAAGCAGCACTGATCTGGTTCTAAAATGAATAACTTAAAGACCTCACTGTTACATGTCAGTTTGAATCTGTTTTACCCTTTTCATGTAGACTTGGCCTAGAAAGAGGTGCAACTGCTAGAGAAGCATTGGATGTAATAGTTGCTCTGTTGGAAGAGCATGGACAAGGAGGGAATTACTATGAAGATGGGAGTTCGTGCCATGCTTTCCAAAGTGCGTTTTTGATTGTGGACAGAAACGAAGCCTGGATACTGGAGACTTCTGGAAAGTATTGGGCAGCAGAAAAAGTCACAGGTCAGTTCGTCACACACAGCAAGCCTCTTTTATAATCAGTAGCTGTAATTATAAAGAATTGTCTTGGAAAAATTGGTGTTAGAGTAGTGTGTTAAGTAACTAACTGCTTTTTGCAAGTGTTCGATTAAACCATCAGTTTCAATTTTCTTTTATGTTTGTACTACTTCTAGCTTCTAAGTGCTTATTGGTTATTGGTTAATGTAGCCACGTTCTGTGAAGTTGGAGAGTATGTTACCTATACACAGCATAAATTATGTAATAATATTATGTTTAAACTTTTATCTTCAGTAAGTGTAGTGTTCTTCCAGATTTATTTACTGTTTGGAATATGTCAAGATTTTTTTCAGTGGAGTCAAATCTAAAATATTGAGAGGATAGGATAAGCATTGATAGCTTTGAGAAAAGGACTTAGAGGTAGGTCTTACATTGAATGATTTGCTCCCAGTTGCTTCACTGCCCTTATTTCCCTATCTCTTATTTAATGCTGCAAAACAATAGTTTTCTGCTCTTTAGTAGCAGGTAGTTTCTTTTTCTGTGTGCGTAAAGCCGGAGCTCCAAAGTGACTTCTAAAGTTTCCTGGCTTGGTGGCTGGACTTGCTTTAAAACTTTGTCAGAACACGTGCTCTGCCTTAATATAATATGATTATCTAAGCCATATAATTGTTGTAATCTGGGTTATTGTTTTTCAGTTTTGAAGGCATTTTTATTTTCATAGGTGTAGGGCTTTTTAAAACTTGCACACATTTGAATGAATTAAAAGATTCAAATAGTAAGAGGATTTTACCATCTCTGCTTTGAGATCCATTGAATTCCCTTTTCATTACCCCTTCATTGAAAATAGGAGGCAACAGATAGAAGAAGGAGGGAGACTTAACTTTTTGAATGTACCAAATCAAAGAAATCACTCCAGGTTGTGTAATGTGTGATGGCCTGTTGTCAGTTCGTACCATCAAATAGGAATTGGCTTACATTTGCAGGGGGTGATGTATTGCCAAGCATAGCTTGCATATTAAGGATACCTGTAAAATGGAGGAAATCTTCTAGCACAAACCTAGAGCAGGGGAGATGGATAATGCTGTCCTGATGAAATCCAAGTTTTTGAGAACAGTCAGCTCCTGAGGTTATGAGATGGCAGCCTTTCCTCTTCTGTTGACCTACATGGCTGCTATTTGAAGTGTTTTTACGTAGTCTCTTTAACTGTATCAGCAATATATAACCTTCACATGCTTCTTCTCAGCAAATAAACTGTTGACATCATCTGCAGCTTGGAGCTTTTTGAAATGATACCGTAGCTCCGTTCTCATTTTTACCAGCACTTTTCTCTTCTGGAGGCCCCTATAAGCAACAGATTCAACTGACTAGTTTTCATCTGCAGCCTTCTGAGGCTGCCAGGAGGAAAGAGGATGCTGCTGGCTGTGTAAGAACTTTACGTTTCATACTTTGTTCAGGAGGTTCTGTTTTTCAACCATAAGCATGCCTCTTAAACTTTCAGATGAACACATAAAGGTTAAAACAGGGAAACTATTGTCGTTTCCCAGCAGCATAAAAGAAAATTTTTTCCTGACTCTCCTGAGAATTTTTCTCTTCGTAATATTACTGCAGCAGTTCTGTAAAGCTTATAGTGAATGTTTATCAAGCAACTTTTTAACAGTAATTTAAGGATAAACACTTTTAAAATCCGTCCTATTGAAGACTGAACAGAGAATAATTTGCATGATAAACTTGTCTTTTTTTTTCAGGGGGATCAAAACCAAGCAATACTATTTCACATAAGTTATTAAATGTAATAATTAAAGGGCTTTTAATGAGTAGTTTGGCTAGCTTGATATGAACGCAAGTATTCCTATCTTTCAAGTCAAGAAAGTTCTCTGTAAGGTATGCTGTTTAAAAGTGTGAATCAGAACAAACTGTCAGTAAGCCTGCAGTACAAATCAGAACTGAGGGACAGCAACTTTCCTTCAGACTGATGCAGATAACTTCCTACTGTAAGTTCTTCCTCGTTAGTTAAATTGCAGGCATGGGACGTTAGCAGGGCAAGCTTTTGTGGAAGGCAGTGTTAATAATTTTCAGAAATACCACTTTGGTTTCTGTTTAAGAAAAAGCTTGTGCCAAATTCCAGAATCTGGTTTTATTTTAGTTTGCAGATTTACTTTATCAGCTCTTTCCCTGGCTTCCAATGCATTTACCTTATGCTCTCTGAGGAACAGCTGCAGCAGCCACTGTTTGTTAGTCATGCTGTAGATATATGGATATAAACACTGCAGTGTTTTTGAGAAAAGCAAATTAAAAAGAAAAGCAACAAACACTTTAATATCTGTTGAAGGTTGCTTGCACTTGACTTTTACTTCATGCCATTTTAAAATTTTAGATTAAAAATGAACTTCTTTAGCTTAAGCCTATCTTTTGCTGCTTACAATACAATTGTTTTTCAATTGGGAAGCTTAAAGTAATCAGTAAGCTTTTTAAAACATTTTCCAGATTAAATTATTGGTTTTGGGGGCAAGGAGGATTCATTAATCTAAATGCAGCCAGGCTGAAATATAGTTTGAAATCAAATTAGAGCTCAAATCTTGTTGTACGGTGGAATACACCATGGGAGAAAATATAAGGCTGGCATCTTCTCAGTGTTTTAAGTCTACCTTCTGGAATTGGGAGACCTCTTCAGAATGTGTGAGGAACAGAGGAATTGTGAAACTACTATCTTACTAAATAACACTAGTAATCACATGGTGGTGTAACTACCTAAATAGGGTACAGAGAATCAAGCTCTGCAACGTGAATGGTGTCTCTGTGTATGTGTAGTTAGGTGGTTGTGTTAAATGTACATCCTAACTGATGGTTTAATTTGTTTCCTAATCGCAATTAATTTGTCCTTCTAGCTTCTCCCATAAGAACTGTATTAATGCTTTCTTCTAAGTTGTGGCTCTTTCTATAGAGGGAGTGAAATGCATTTGCAATCAGCTTTCATTAACTACAAAAATTGATGCTGAACATCCGGAACTGAGGAATTACGTGAGAAGTCAAGGCTGGTGGAATGAAGACACAGACTTCAATTTTTCTGAAGTGTTTTCTCTTGCTAATGACCATTTAGCCTGCTGTTCTGGCAGGGAGAGCCTGGAAAAGCAAGGTGGTAAGTGTGAACCATTTTTCTGCATGTGCAGCAGGATTTTTAGTCACTGTTACCTCATTTCCACCATTCTGTCCAGAACTGCAAGTGGTTGAGGAAAATACCTACTTCTACTCATAAACCATGTGGAAAGGAAGACCAGAACTGAAGACTCTTCCTAAACTTACCACAGTTCAGGATGAAACTGTTAATGGCCCTCACAAGTTTATTTCAAATCATGATGCCATTTATAAAATAACTTTACTGTTGTTCTAGCGTGCATGATGTGCCACGACATTTGTTCTTTGGTGCAAATATAATGGCCCTACCTAATACTATAAATATAGTATTAAAAAAATAGGCTCGTGTATGAAATCTTGATCTCAGTGGATGCTATGTTTTGGGAGGTTTGCATAGGCTTTTTGGGAAAGAATTCAGATGATAATTTAAGAAGAGAAATGCTGTTCAGTTGCAAACCCAAGTCCCTTTTTCATTGTTGAGCAGAACAAAGTTAGCAGAACAGATAATGCGCCAACTGCCTTCAGTCATAGGAAGGGTTTATTTCCACACCAAAATTAATGACTGTAGCTGGCCAAAATAGCAAGAATATGACAAGCCTGCAGGAGTGCTGCTCTTCATGAAAAATGGTACGAATTATCTTTATAAAAAGCAATGTACTAAAAACGTGAATTTGTTATATTTATTAGCATTTTCAGGTATTGGCAAATGCCTAGAAGAATGTAGAGATGACATGCTTATTGCAATGTTTCTGCTAACATTATGGAATTACTTGGAGCATAGTTGGTGTATAAGAGGCAGATAAAAACAAGTGTGAAGGGCCGTAAGTGAAAGGCCTTAATAAACCTGAATTTTAGCACTGGAAGGCCTGAGGATCTCAACGGAGAGACGGCTATGGCTGCAAATTGCAGACCTGCTGGGCCATTCCATGTCTCCTGGTGGACTGGGGCACTAATGCATGGAAGGGTGAGGTTTAGGAAGCTGCTGTGGAAAGAAGACCTACCTGTCAGGGAATAGTGCAAGATAATGTGGAGGTGCCTTGGGGAGACAGTTGTGATAAGACACATGCAGGAAATACCATGAGAATAGGGGATTCTTGCATGTCATGGTTTGGGGAAAGATCTCAGTGTCTAGGTCTGCTTCTGTAAGATGCAAGGAGTGTGAGACAATTGTTCAAAGTTTTTTCTGAGAGCTAATGGAAACAGAGTAGGAGGAGAAGATCAGGCTGCTACCATTGTGCCTGGACTTGGGTAGGGCTAGTGTCTTAGATGGGTATTTTATGCAAGTAGCCTGCTCACAGCGATTGCTGAAGCAGTATTACAGACATAATGGCCTTCGACCTGAAAAAATATATTTTTAATGAGATCTCTCCCTATCTAGTAATCGTAATGCCTAATTAATGCTCCCTACTGTTCTCTTTTACTAGTAGGCAAGCTCATTCTCATTTACGTTGTTAAAATAGAAACTGTTAACTGGAATTTGCTCATGCTAAGTGTTGCTGGTCATATTATGTCAAAGCCCATTCAGGCTAAAATCCTTCCTTGGGGTCTAAGCCACTGAACACTCAGGAGTTTTTTTCTCTTTCCTGTAGGTGACGTTTCTGCACAAACTATGATTGATGTGCTGCGTGACAAGGATAGTGGTGTCTGTGTGGACTCTGAATCTTTCCTTACTACAGCTAGCATAGTGTCTGTTCTGCCTCAGGACCCTAGTTTTCCCTGTGTTCATTACTTCACGGGCACGCCAGACCCTTCAAGGTAAGTTACAGCTCTGGGGGTCCCCTGGGTACAGAGCAGATGGTGGGTTGAAAGATATTAAACAAGCCCTGAGAACTGGAATCAAATAAAGAAGCATCCATATGCCATCCTGTCCTGTTTTCCAGAGACCTTTTGAGCCATACCAACAAAATTCTCAAAATGGAAAGCTGAGGGAAACCATAGGGTTGTTCTGAACACTGGAAAATCCTGAATTATAGTGACACAAAGGCATCTTGAGAAATAATTGTCACTTCTTAGCAGCTAATAGGAAGGTCCACTTTACTGCACTTCCTTTCCTGCGAAAGCCAAAGTAGAATTATTTCCATCATTTACAGAATAGACAAGATGTGTGCTGTCTGTTTTGTATTAAAAGAACTCTCATTGACTAAACCTACTTCTTGCTGCCGAAGGGGCTCTTTGCTGCCTCCTCTGCAAGTCACCTTGGGCTGAGAGAGGAAGGAAAGTGTTAGAGGGGCACCAGGTCAAGAGAAGATGTGGCTATGGCTGGAACACCACTGTGCCTGTCTAACAGAGAGGCTCGTTAATGCAACTTCAGGCTAGGCAGGCAGGATGGGAAAGATCAGTACTCAGTCAGTAGTTGGTGGTGTGCAGTCTGATGGTCCTGTGTTATTGAATTGCATCTGGCTGCAAGTCTGAATGGACACCACTGGGTTGAAAGGCCAGATTTGGAATCTTGCCTGAATTCAGAGCTTCTAGAGTAAGCACAATTTAGGGAGGACCCAGAAAGTACTGCTCCAAAGTGACTGCTTGGCAGCTGGATTCTTGTTGGGACAGTAAGTTCTTGGATCATTCAGTCACCTCTCTTGAACAGGTGGGTGTAAAATTGCAACAAGTAAAGTGCCTAGCTAGCAAAGAGGGGTGCATATTCTAGGTAGCCTTGTATGGCATCAAATGTTAACAGAGCAGAATAACTGCAACCTTCAGTTACCCCAAATATCTTTTTTTATTGAAGGACCAATTCCCATTTCTTTAATGATGTCTTCTGTAGTTGAAAGCATCTGAGAACACAAGGGAACTCATGGGCTAGATCATCAGAGAACTAATGAATTATCTTGTGTTTTAAACAGAATCCACCTGGGATTCACAG
This sequence comes from Heteronetta atricapilla, assembly GCA_011075105.1. Classification (NCBI taxonomy): domain Eukaryota; kingdom Metazoa; phylum Chordata; class Aves; order Anseriformes; family Anatidae; genus Heteronetta; species Heteronetta atricapilla. The sequence continues at coordinate 36,971,801 of CM021732.1, read as the reverse complement.
AAACTAAACTAAACTACTTGCAGTTATTCAGGAGATCTGCCACTTGCATTGAGGTCAAGAGGTTAAGGGGAGGTTAAGGGGAGAAGGAAAAGGTGCCGTTCAACAGCTGACAGTCGTTCCTGTAGGAGTGGTAGTAAATATCAGGTGCTAACAAGTGCTACAGAAGTCATCCATACCCAAGGGACTTCTCACCACCTTGCATTATGCAACTCAGATATTCAGGATTAAGAAAGAAGTTTAAGCTTGCTTTCCAAAACTTTTCTTTGACTTGATGGCAAATCATTTGGGTTAAAATGGAGCAAAGCTTCAAATTGTTTTGGTGGGATTTCTTTCCTTTTTAAAGTATGAAAGTCTGGCTGTAAAAATAACTTTAGAGGCCTTTCTTGTTTTTATTTTATACTTGTATTAAAAAAGCACTATTTTAACTGCAGGTAGAGAGTCATACTAACTCTTAGTCAGCAAGGCTTCCTGACGGTGATGGATCGGGTAGAGGCAATGAATCCACTGACTGTATGCAGGCAGCAGTTATTAGCATATTTTTGCAGAAGTCTTGCACTTCTGGCAGCTTCTCTGTGGCACGCAGGGTACAGTTTTGATGTGCATCTAAAAGGGAAGGCAGTTTCTCTATGCAGCTGAGAACACCTCCTCCTCTCAGATTCTCAGGAATTAAGATCCTGGGTAGTTGGTTTTATTTATTTCTCCCCTCTCTCTGGAGTTCAGATCCAAATTTAACACTGAAGCTGCTTGAGATGTGTCACAATATTAGTAGCTGTGTCTTTTTTCTTCTCCACCTAACATAAAATTCTTCAGTGTTGCTGGTCATATGCCAAATCCTCTGCTACTGAGTGAGCCGTGTAATCGTCCCTGCTCCACACAAATGTGTACGTGTGATTTTAATGGAAATTATGTCTGGGAGAAAATGAGAGATGGCTAGGTGAACAGAGGAGAAAAAGCTGATGTGAGGCTTAATGCTGAGGTTTGTTCAACAAAAAATTGGAGAGGAAAATAGAGTGCTACTGTAACAGAACTGGTGTGAAGGAGACCAAAGAAATCTATAGGTAAAATGGGATTAATGCAGTTTTACAATAATTGGCAAACCTACATTTCTTTTTAAAGCATGGAGATTTATTTATTAGGCAGTACCAACTTCCTAACCTAGTTTGTGGATGGTGTAGAGGGATTACCTATGCTTTCTCATATCTGTTTTAAAATAGCCTGGTGAACATTTGAATCATGTATATAAAATCTGATTAGTAGGAGCAGTAATTTTCATTTCTTTCAGGTCCATATTTAAACCCTTTATTTTTGTGGATGACGTAAAATTAGTACCAAAAGTTCAGTCCCCTTCTTTTGGTGATGATGATCCTGCTAAAAAGATACCTCGATTCCAGGAGAAGCCTGATCGCAGGCATGAATTGTACAAGGCACATGAATGGGCCCGGTCTCTCCTTGAGAGTGATCAGGTAAGAACTGTGGGACGTGGAAACTTCACAACCTTGTAGAGATTTCCTTAAACCTATGTGTTGATAATGGCTTAGTTTGAGGGCACCACAAAAGTTGTATACTCTACTCTCCTCGTTTCTTAAAGCAGTTCTGATGTGAATTTAAAATACCAGCTACCTTTGCATTGTATAATGGTGTCTGGATATATAGGGAGGAGGAAGTAAAACAGAGAGGGATCACTAGGTCATGACAGCCATGCTGGTGTTGGTATTTCAGGCACGTTGTGGAAGACCCGCATAGCCATGCTGTGCTCTCCTTCACAGACGACTTGTTTTTCTGCAGTTTTCCTCTGCAGCAGGGTCAGCTTTGCATATTTACATAGGTCAGGGTCTTGCTAAGATCATAGCAGTGTTCATTTAAACCTGATCATTAGGGATTAAGGAAACAGTGGTAACCTCTGCCAGTATGATCTTTATTTAGATGTAGTTTTAGCTAGATGTAGTTTACATTTCTTTGAATGGTTCAATTTAAACTCCGTGGCCTCTGTGGTAATAATGACTCACTATACAGATGTCTTCCATAGCATTCAGTTAAGTCTGTTATGTGAGGTGCTGATTTAGGGAAGATCGAGAGGAGTATATTAGTATCCTTTGAACTTTTCCCTATTAAACCTTTCCCTATTATCCTTTGAACTTTTCACTATTAAAATAAAGTGTGGCACCAAAAGCTGTGTTAAAAAGGAAATATACTTTTCAGTGAGGTTTCATGCTACGATAACCGAACACTTGGGAGCCTAAAGCTTACCTGAGGTGCCCTGCTCTTTCTGCACAAATGGCAGTATAAATCCTGGAAAGCTCTGAACCATCGCTCATTGTAAACAGCTTTTCTTTCTGGAATTCAATTTTGAAAGCTGCAGGCAAAACAAACAGCATGTCTCTATTTAATTAAATAAAAAAAAAGGAGGGGGGAGGGCAGCTTGAAGTAACATCTGGATAAAACAAAATGACACCTTCAGGAGTGTATTTCCTGCCCATTAACCTGAAGAGAAGTAAGACAGAATGATACATGAAGCCCTCCCTGCTCTCTGGATTCCTACTGCTCTCATATTAAGCATTGTTTCAGATCTAATAATCATCTTGTAGGTGATGATCTGAGGGATACACATGCACACACCATGATCTGTACAATCATCAGGGCTTCTAGTCATATAGGCTTCTTCTCATATAGATTTGTTCACTGGTTTGCAGGCTTAAGAAGTTGCTTTACTTCTTTCTCATGTGTATAACCTCTTCCTCTCTCCATCTTTCACCTCATCTTCCTTCAGTGTTTTGAACTTAGCAACCGCTTCTTGGTTACTGTTTGTAAAGCATGAAGTGTCCAGCACCGTTCCTTTTAGCCTTTGAGCATCCAAAAAAGGTATTAATAGAAATTGTTTTTATTTAAAAAGGGTTTTATTCTTAAAAATACTTGAAAAGATCTTTGCAACAGAAGAGAACAGTAAATACTTTAATGAGCTGGTTTACTGGTTAATTCAGTTGGATTATTTCATGCATTTAGGATAAGGGCCAGAAACTGATGAGGATTATGTTAGACCTCGAAAAACAAGGCTTAGAAGCAATGGAAGATATCCTTACTCGTACAGAGATTCTGGATCCTGCTGAAGTAGTGGATCTTTTCTATGACTGTGTTGACACAGAACTAAAGTTCTTCAAATGAAGTAAGCAAACATTTTAATTCTTTAGATGCTGAGTTTCTGGTGCCAGGTGTCAGCAAACACGTAATGTTGGATCCAATTCTTATCACCCTCTTCCTCTTTTAGACAAAGGGTGTTCAGAATTAGGTCCTAAGCCACCTCTGTGCATCTGACTGAATTGCCTCAAGACCCTTTCCCCTATATTACATTGCAGACATTCATATATTTTTTTCAATCTCACTGTTGCTTGGAATGGATTTTAAACCAATTTTATCTCGTTTCAGCTACAGTGGCTACAGTTAGCCTTTTCACAGGAAGACTGCAAAGTTCTTCAAGCCTTGAAAGAAAGTCTTCACACTGAATTTGCAGGAAAAATGTTTCTAGAGGAAAAAATGTTACTTGCTAGCTATATCTGGTTAACAAATTGCTTTCCTTTGTCCAATCTTGTGGCGTTCCTGTTTGTGTATGTATATAGTGAAAGGAGAAAATCACTGACTGGTCCAATTACTGTGTGCATGCTGGCTAATTTAGTACAGAATGTTTAAATATGTATGTTGGGCAACCAATTAAAGCAAAGATTAACTTCATCAGGATAACAACCATATTGTCATTGGAAGCAATCTGTTTTTTTTTTCCTCTGCTGCTCAGGTCTAGGCTTGCAGCAAAGCTGACTTGCATTTTTCTCTTCTTGCTAATTCAAAGAATGGTAGAGTTGAAATCCCAGATTTGAGGGGAGGCAGGAAGGTAAGTCCTGCTTCTTGACCTTGTTGTTCTGGTCTTGTACTGGTGTATCTGGTAACAGGGGCTCAGCATCTGACATTATGCCTGTACAAATGACCAGAATTGGGTTCCCCAGGTTAAGTTTTGCCTCTGCCTGCTCCCAGCTTCAGAAACCTTGTGTGTTTGTAATGTACCTGGCTACTGCCCTAGTGCTGAGTACTGCAGAGCAGAGCCAGGCTGAATGCCTAAGACATCTACACCCAACCTATTGGCTCTTAAGACACCATTAATAAGGTGCTGTATTTATATACAAGCTATAAATTTGGAATATTTGAGGGGGAACAGACTGAACAACAACTGGCTGTTCTCCCTCTTTCTGCCTTTGTAATGGGGAACAGCTACTGGTGATCTCAGCGATGAGCATACACAGCTGATGAACCCGTTAGGTACCCGTGGCTTACTGATGGGCCTGGTTAAGCTTAGAAATGGGTCTTATGCTTCCTTTCATGATGTGCAGTTGTGCAGCATGCTTGAGACTTGGCAGTCTTACAGACAGACCTACTTTTTGTGTATTTTCTTCTAGAAGTGAGATGGGGCAAATACTTTAAGAATTAAACCAGTAAACGCTGTTTCCTGTGTCATATTAAGACAGTTGTTTTAACAGGAGTGACAGAAAAGTCCATGTTTTTAATAAGTAGAAGTTAGCATATGGGGTTAAAATTCTTCACTGTTCAGGGAAGGGGATAATGATGAACTAGACTTCTGTATTAAAAAACAAAAGCTCCTCAGGAAGCAGAAACACCTCAAGTTAAAACTGAAATTATGGAAAATGTAATATTGACACACTGGCTTCTCTGATTTATTATTTTTAAAAATTGTTCTACTCATTACCTTAGTATTGCCTTATATGACAACTGACAATCGGAGAAAAAAATGTTTGGCCTTTTCACTTGCACAAAACAAATGTGAAGACATTTTCTCTTATGGCCTATGTAATTATCTTCCCATTCATGCTGTAATCCTCCCAAGCTCTATTATAGGAACAGCTCTACCTGGCCAGGTCTTTCTCCCTCATTTCAGCTCCTGTGCCTAGGTATTATAAAACTGGAGACAAGGGAAGGAGAAAATAGGCAAGTAAGCCTAAAACTTCTTTCTTCCTGGATGGAGTAGAGACTGCAAGGAGCACAATTAATTTCACTGAGTACTGTGGTGGATGAAGAACATGAAAGAACAACATGCTGACAACTCGAGTAAATGGATTTCCCATGAAATCCACTTGTGGGTGTTTTGAATGAAGATACTCACTCCTACTCAAAGTACCCTTAACACACACACACCAAGCTGAACTTCAAAGCTGCTTCTCTAGCTGTTGCTTGTTGAATGCTTTGTTGAAGTAGCTGGATGTTTGTGAACAAAGGGAAATGAATAAAATACTTGTCCCAGCTAGAGGGCAGAGATTAGGATACACCATCTAACACAGCTCTTTTCACAACTCAGCTCTCTGAAAGTTAGAGGGGGGAGGGAGGCAGGATGGAGAAGAAGTGGGTGTTCCTGCTAAAAATGTAATATATTTGCCCACTTGCCGAAACAAACATCTGCAATTATCTTGTTGGAATTTATGCTTATTGGGAACAGTTTTTACCACAGAATTAAGTGTTTTGAGCACAGTGAGCTGGATAGTGTTTCTAATAGCTGAAGCAAAAGCAAGATACTAGGCAGTGAATTTAAAAAAAAAAACAACAACAGAAAACAACCACCTCCACTACAGCAACATGCTTGGGGGCAATTGCTAGTCCTACAGCTCTGAGAAAACCAGAGCACCCCCATGGCCTGAAAGTTCCAGTGGTGTTGAGCACAGCTGTGGGATTAGCCCCTTGTACATCCAAGTACTGGGAACTTCTGGAGCTTCAAGGGATCTTGAACAACAAGGATTTAATATGTATGAAATAACACTACACCAACACTTACAAATATGCACAGGCTTTGTAGTTTAATCTCTAAAAGATTTTTCTTTCTACAACATCCTTAATCAAAATAAAAACAAATAAATTTTGTTTTGTTAGAGATCTTCTGGCATGTGGTCTGAGCATTAAATGGCTTTAAAATCCTTGGAAGGTACTTATTACAGAGTATACACAAGTTGCAGAACAGATGAGAACTAGCCATACATCAACCTTTAATAACAATATAACAAAATATTCTTTAAAGCAGTATTAAACTTCCCCACTTTTTTGAGAAGCACTATATATGCTGATCCCTGTTTATTACTGTAATCATGCATACTTATCAAGTAACTGTAATACTGGTGACAGAAAGTACTGGTCAAAGCATCACTATTGTGTTTTTCTTTTCACATAAAGAACAACAAGGTATCATGATAGGCTAGTGAAAGACTAATGATGCTTCTTGGGAGCCCTATAGGCAAGAGTTTCAAATTGTTCTTACCCTTACACCATCACCACACCATGAGCATGCGCGTGTGTGGGAGAGCAGGAGTCTCAACATAACCAAGCTGTTGCAAGAACTAAGAGAAAAGCAGAGCTATGCAAGGATGCAGTTACTTTTCTTTTCCAATTACCATTGTTCAAAGGCATGGCCATGAGGAAGGATCTTCACCTACCATCTATGTTTTTAACAGCTGCAGATGAGGGGAATTATGGTATTTATACAAATAAATAGTACAGTAACTATAAATAGCTTGGCTGTTAGGCCAGAATAGCAGTGCAGTTATTCAAGGTGCTGAAGCCAATTAAACCGTAAGAAGGGGAAATTACAGAATGGGTGAAGATGGATGGGACCTCAGGAGGTCATTTGGTCCACCCCCACCCCTGCTCAAGGCCACCTTCAGCAGGTTGTCCAGGCCCTGTGGAGCCATTCCAGTGGCTCCAAGGATGGAGACTCCACAACCTCTCTGGGCAACCTGTGCCAGTGCTCAGTCACCTGCACAGTAAAAAGGTGTTCTGTCAAGTTCAGATGGAACCTCCTGTGTTCCAGGTTGTGTGCATTGCCTCTGGTCCTGGCACTGGGCACCACTGAAAAGAACCTGGCTCTGTCCTCTCTTTACCCTCCCTTCAGATATTTATGTACATTGACAGATCCTGGCTGAGCAGTCCCAGCTCTCAGCCTTTCCTCATAGGAGAGGTGCTGCAGTCCCTTCATCATCTTACTGGCCCTTTGTTGGACTTTATCATCCCACAAGCTGCTGGCAACATTCCTCCTAATGCAGTGAAATGTTGCATTTGTATAATTGTTTCTGGAAGCAGACGTCTGATGGTCTGAACATCAATGATCCAAACACCTCACTGCAGCTTCACATTAAAAAAGTCTTGTCCCTGGCTGGTTTACTTTTTCCAACATACTGAACTCATGGTAACCACCACTTTAGGGACTCCTTATTCTATTATTTTTTGGACAATGCATCCTTCCTGCTGCTATGGGTGAAAAATAGGAGCTCTACTTGTCTGTTTACAATGTATGCAACTTAAAATGATCTCAAGGCCTCCTAATTGCTAGGTAAAGAGAATCTGTCACACAAATGGTTAATGATACCCACTATGCCTTGAAAACATAGGATATGTGCCTGTATGTGTACACTTGACAGCATGTGCATTCACATCCACCATTTTTGCTTACAGTAGAACAACTTCTTCTTCCTGTCCAGTTTGGAGAAGCTCTGTTGTCTTTGTCAGGTCCATAGGCACCCTACCCATCTGGGCGTCTTCAGACGTGTTCGCTATCCTATAAGGATCTGTAATCAGTAGAGGTAGGCTCAACAGCAGCCACAACCCGTTATCATCTCCTTCCTCTTCATGCCTGATGAGAAGAGGATTGTGGACCCGCCTGTTCATGAAAGTGCCATTCTGCTCAATCTGAGGATAGGCAGAATACAAGAAGTAAAGAAACATAAAAAGAGACTGAAAGTGTCACATTACTTTCAGACAGTTCATTGAAAAATATCTGAATAATAACTGTAGGATTTCAAGAATACTTAAAAATATAGATGGAAGGGGAAAATGAATTACAAGGACATCATGCAAAAAATATTATTTGAGGTAATAACTGTCAGCATGATAAGAATTGTTTGAACTCTATAAAGAATTTAAATTTTATGCTTCTTTGCTTAAAAAATATCCACATATATACAATATTTAAAAGCCTGTGCTAACATTCTTGTGGTATGTAGGCCACAAAGTACTTCAAAAAGTATCATTTACATCTCTCTTCCAGTTTATAAAAGCGTTAACATTTCAGCACTTGTGATTCAAATATAATCTCTGCCACTGTAATGGGACCCGTTCTGTTTCCATATATTATCTTGATGTTCTCCATTTTTAATACCAATCCAGAAAGCATCAGAAAGACTCTTCTCATCTCACGTGTGTTCTTAATGGTGGATTTTTAGAGGGATCTGCAAATATAAAGGATGGATTTATTCAGAGGAGATAGACACGTATGCTAGGAATGAATCTGTGATTAGTTCTATAGCAGTTTAAACAACCTAACTGAGGGATGTTACGTTTATCACCTACCCTCAAACTGATGATACGTATTGCTCATGCTCTGTAGCTCTCCAGTAAAAAAAGTCAGATCACATAGCAGATGATTTAGACTGACTTAAGCTGCTATGAAATGTCACGCAAAGTGCATTAGCATGGAAACAACAATAATGACAAGCTGGAGATAAATAGCCGAGCTAATAACAGAAAATACTGGGTCTTATAAAAAGCAGAATGTGGGCATGAGATCTTTCAGCAACTTCAACTACCAGTTTTCAAAGCTGGATAAGCAAACTCCTGCTCTTACAACAGAGACCTGACACCAAGACTCTAACTTAAGCTAAAACAAAACAGGGTTCAGTCAGTCACTACTTTCCTGCTAAGGTTCAGGTACTAAGTCTTTGTTATTCAGGTGTGTAGAACACCATGCAAGGATTTAAATTGAGACAAATGATAGAAGACACAGTGAAGTCACCTTTCTTTTGTGATTTCACAAGTTCATAAACTGATAAACTCAGTAGCAGGCAAAGTCTGTCTATGTGATCATTGTTGAATTTGTGGAACCCTGAAGCTGAAAACGATCTGAAGAACACAAACTGTATGCCAAGCCACATAATTTTATTTTTTGCTACTAAGATATTATAGTAACCAAGTGTTTTTCATTGTGTCTTTGGTTTCTGTTACCACTGTAACAAATCTCAGTCCTATCTGTGCCTATGCTTGCAGCCCAGCTTTTCATGTTGATGCTGGTTTCTGTTCTTTATTTTCTCTCCCTGTTTTTAATGCTATTTGATAACTATCTGATGTTCTCATATCTACACACTTACCTCTAGCTATCTTGCTGGGATATATTTTCCGAAATGGCTTGAATTCATCGGGTGGGGGGAAGTCCTCCACAGAATGGAAAGTAAATTTAGATTCAAAGTCATCTGGGAAGTTTCAGGGAAACAAATATTAGTCACGCTTAGAGAGAGATTAAAAAATAAATAAAATTGCCACAACTAATTTCAATGAAAAATGCTGACTCGTTTTCTCCTGGAATTGATATCTGAGTGGCTTACTCCAGATAAACAACCTCAAGCCATCCAGTTTGTAAGCCATCCAAGTTTTCAGGCTTAATTGCAAATACTGCCTGGTACTAACTGAAGTTAAGCTTCTGGCTGCTATTCCAGCTTTCTGCATTGATGATGTTGTGGTAATAGATGTATTCCTAGGTGGTTTTCAAGCAATTTAGCAAGAATGAATGGCCAATTCATTAGACCACAAAAGTAGTTCTTAGCAGACTTTGCTGTATAAGATTGAAGGTGCTAAATGTCTGAATGGTTTTAAAGAATAGTAATGTAAGCACAGAATAGTAATGTAAACCCACAGTACAGCAACTTTTCACAATCTGAAATAATTTTGCAGGTAGTGCATGCAATTTCTTGTCTATTGAATGGTTCAAAACCTTTCTGAATAAGCCTTTATGAGAGAAATCTCATTGGAGAGGATTGTAAAAAAATTTATCTCGGTCTAACTATACTACCACGTAGTCGTGAGAAAGACTTGCACGAGTTTTTAATGCCTGAGACACAAAGGCTTTTGTACCAAAATCTTTAACTAAGCCTAATTAAGATGACATTACCAATGATATGCATATTTCCATTTTTAAGAGGTGGGTAGGGGTCATGAACTGCCCAGGCTGAGATTCCAGACTTGCTCGTGAGTTCAGTCGTTGGTGACCTGGCTGGTGGCTGTGGAGGAACGGCTAGCTTCCCAGCACCAGGTCCTGAAAAAGAGGAAGCAGGCCAGCACATAAAGATCATCATGAATTAACAAAACTGACAGTAAGCTCTGCACAGAAGTGGAGGACTATAAAAAGGAATGCAGTAGTTGGGGCAGACACGTCCATGTATTGTAGGTACCCTCATAGCTGCAGTTTGTGAAGCCTAACTGTGGCTTTATAACATCAAGTTTTAAATTTAAGTCACTACATGAGCTTTCTATTGGAGCTTTCCATTTCTAGTTCTAGGGAAAGTAAGATGTTCCCTATAAACTATACAGTTATAGTCCCATTCTGGAGGGGAAGACCATTCTTCCACCCTCAAAGGAGCTAGAAGTTGTTTTTCTTAAGAAAAATATCACTAGATGGTATCTCAAAGAAAAATCTTTTCCTGACATTTTGGCAGCCATGCAGTGGCATTAACGTTATTCTTGTGCATTTTACAGAGGAGTTGCAAGGACAGCTCCTCTAGGCAGATCTACCACAGGAACTGTGTAAGGGGGAGGGAGTCTGAGGCCTCCAAGTTCGCTTCTCGAACTGCATCTCTCCCTAGATAACCGAAATGGAAACCTCTGAAGCTGAATCACCAGGAGAAGCAGGCATCTTGATGAAATAATGGTTCATCAGGCAGTTCTGAAGCATCATTAATCACCACCGTAACGCAGCAGATCTGCTGCATTTAGATGGCCTTTCGCTTGGCTGTCAAAGGGAACACCAGTAATCCTTCTCTCGACACACGGCTGCTAAGATACAGGGTACAGAACATTCTCTCCAAACGTTCCCTATTAAGTAGCTGTCTGCATTTCTCAAACCCACACAGACCCAGGCTCATTTTTTTTAAGTTACCCTCATTATATCAGATCTGAAGAAAGTTCCTCCTATCATCTGCTAGAGGAAACACGAGCCAACATGCCCACTTCCCAGGCAGTTGGAGAAGCCTTTGGCTCTACCACCTTGATTACAGGGGGCACTCTTTGTTGTAGCTGTAGCTATACCACCCTAATTTTATTCTCTCCTGTAAAGTTTCCCAGCCGTTGTCAGTTACAGCAGAAGAGGGATGCTGTGGGTAGGAATTTGAGGAGCTGCACACCTGGTGGATGTTTCAAACATGGAGCTGTATGCTCTGCTGCCCTGCTTGAGGCTTTTTGGTTTTGATTGAGATTTTGACTGATTGGAAACCACTGCTGAACCCAGTCAGCGAGCTGCTGCAGATACACCAGTGCCAACACAGAAGCAAGAAACCCAGCAGTCCCAAAATCTTGCTTTCACTGATCAGCATGCTGCTTCCAAGAATCACAGGTTAAACTGTACAGCATGTATGTCCAGCAGGAAGAAGAGCCTGAGGTCTAGCGTGCTCATTACACACTGTGCTTCTTCCCACACAGTGGACTTCACCCTCCTGCTACACGTGTGCTTTGTACCCCTCGAAGCTCTCCCCTTTCAGTGCAATTTCCCGCAGCAGCCCAAAGGAGTAGGAAGCCTCTCCTGCCACCACCACTGCTCTCACCTCCGCCTCGGCCCACTCTCTTCTTCCTGGTCTCCACCGCTGCCGCCGGCTGAGGAAGGGGTGGGGTGGGAGGAAGAGGGAGCGACTGAATAGCGGGCTTGTGCAAATGGGACAGCAAGTGCGGGGACTTGGGGGGCAGCGGTGGGGGCACGTCACCGCTGCTGGCAGTGCCGCTGAAGGCTGGGGCGGGTGGAAAGGAGAGCCTGTTCAAGGCAGGGGGGAGCGTGGGGAGAGGAGGAGGAGGAGGTGGTGGGGGCGGTGTGGGAGGTGGGTAATCCCTTCCTTCGGATGGAGAGGAAGCAGCAGCAGGGAAATCAGTTGTCCTGGCTGGAAATCCACAGGGGGGTAGGGGAGGAGGAAGAGGAGGAGGTGGGGGCGGGTGTGAAGCGCCTACGTGAAACTTGGGTTTGTCAGCCTGAGGAGGAGGGATAGGGGGCAGAGGAACAGAGTTGGGGGATACCCCCTTGGAAGGCCTGTCTGCCGGAGGGGGGAGAGGCGGAGGAGGAGGGAAGGTGAAGGAAGGTTTGTTGGAAGCCGGAGGCGGCGGAGGAGGCACAGGCAGGCTGGGCCGCACGGCGCCGGCTCGCGGGGTGCTTGGAGGCTCTGGCAGGACAGCTGCCCGCGGGCCTTCGGGTGGGCTCAGGGGGCTACTGCCCGCCTTTGCAGTGCTGTTCAGTGGGGCTGCAGTCTTCGGAGCCACAGCTCGGACTCCAGGAAGCTGCCCAGGCCTCCCAGCTGAAAAAGAGATGTGACATATTACACACCAGGATTTTGTTCTGAGTCACCTGACAAAATAGTGCAAAAAACAACTCTTCAACTTCCCCTCCCCAGTGGTCACTCTAAGTGATTAAACTAACCCAGAACATCCCATATCCAACAGGTTGTCTCTGGTGTAAGGGCCTGGGAGGTGACGTGTTCCAGCAGGCACCAGGGGCTCTGCTTAGTTAAATGACGACCTGCTGAGAGACACTGCTCTGCTCCTTGGTTGCTGCAACACAAAACACTTTGAGGAGAAGTTATTTCTCTGCAGAGGCCCGTGGTACTTCACATTGGCCTCATCTTAGTAGCACAACCAGCTGAACATGAACAAGTTTTCTGCTTGGAGGTGTCAAGAGGCCTACTGAAAAGGCCTCAAAGAACACGAGTAGATTGACACACAAACGCTAACATCCTCACAGCTACAGACTTGCTTAAGATTTAAAAGTTCATCCAAACATTATATAAATCTCAATCCCCTGGATTTTTAAAAGTAGTGCCTTGAAGGCTTTCCAGAAGGCGCAGGTTCAAATGCTTTCTTCTCAACAGCCCAAAGACTCTTGACCTTACAGAACGTATTTGCCTAAGTAAATGTCAAGGATTTTTCTGAAAGCAAGGTGTCAAAAAGGTATCTCATCCTATATTCACATAATCTGACAAGCATGGTCCTAGTTTAAGAATAACTCTCAAAGAAGCTACGGCAGTCTTGTGAGGCAGCCCAACCACAAGCAGTGCTGAGCATCTTGGGCTTGTCTTCCAGAAAACACAGATGCACATAGAGCCGAGTTCTTCCTTTCCCTGCAAGCGCCTGAGCAGGCACCAGCTGCCCAACAGCTCCAGAGGTCACTGCTGCCACTCAAAAAGAGTTTTCCCTCATTGATGCCCATGTTTCTTGAAGTGAAAGCAGCAGAATGGCTCCAAGACATGCCCTACTGGATTAGAATTGTACTTTGTAAAACCCAGAAGGCAGAAGTCTTAAATATTAAACACTATAGTAACATACAAACCTATAATAGCAGAGAAATACACACTAATGGAGGGAAGGAAATGTGACTTTTTTGCCATTTGTACTGAAGTTGTTAAATACAGTATTGAAATCTGAGCTTATTTGAGGCACAATTACAAGTTTACATGTAGTTAATATAAAAAATCTCCATGTAAAACTGCAGAGTCCACTAAATCTCTTTCTTATCCAGTGTACAGGTATTTTATTATTTACACCTTAAGGAATAAGGTACTTGAGATCTAGAAAGGTGATTTTAAGCACATTATTAATTCATCCTTTCATGGTCAGAAGATGAATTAGCGGTTCAAAAAAGAAAAAAAGTGTCACTAAAGCTATCCCCAAAGTACTTTTATTCCAAATCACCATTCCCCCCAGCTATTCTTTCATACAAATGAAGCCCTTACCTGGTAGGTCTCTCTGGCCTGCTGGTCTGAGAACAGGAAAGCCACCCGCAAATAAGCCCCCCAGAGGGGACTGCGAACCGCCTTTATTAATGGCTGGATTAGCTCCATCTCTGTTAGCTCCTTTGGGTTCTGTTACATGAAAAAAAAAAAAAAGTATAGCAGAAAGCCATTTCATCCTTGCTCTCAGACTGCTAGGATTAGCACCAACAAACACAGCCAAGACCAGATTTTTCCTCTTTAAATTGACTCATAGAAACCTACAGTTAATACAGTAAATTGCCATTTTTCTCCGACCAGTATCTTGAAGCACAGCACCCTCTGGTGCTTTTCAATCTCAAGTCAATCATGGCACCAGCAAGAAATTTTGTTGGACAACATTTGAAGTTATAGATTTGAAGATGCTTGTTGAAGAATCTCCCTTACTGATTGCAAAGCAATGGGATGCAGTGTGTCCAGTGGAAATTTATAGGAAGACACTTAAGAAAATGCCTGTCAGGAGTGACATAGGGTTTAGTTAATCATGTCAAGCTCTTGCTAACCCTATCCGTCTGTTACTTGCTTATGTCACACGTGAATCAGTTGTATGTTACAAAATACACTCTTCCCTATTCCCCCACTGTCCCCAAGATACTTTCTTTTAGCATATAACACTAAGGAAGAGACGAAAATTAAATAAAACAAAGAAAACCAAAAACCAGTACCAGTGATCTGCCATTAGTGAGATGCGTGGAAAAGGGTTCAGGCGTGAGCAAACACTAAAAAGAAAAGGCTCTAGCAACAGTTATTATCTTTTTAAAGTTAATCTTCTCCCCGATTTTAAATGATGATCAGACACGCATTCACAGCTAAAAGAGACTTGAGAGGGTAAACACTCCTGTCTCAAAGGAATCAAACCTATGCCTCCAGATTTTTTTGGCATATTTTGTTCTTTTTATCTATTAAAGAACAGCTCTTCTGCCAGAGCCAATAATTCCTGCTCAAACAGTTATTTTAATAAGACACTTACATGGGTTTCATCATTCATGATTTTTTTTTGGACAAGGAACGTCTGTTAAGTGGTATCCAGTTACAGACTTTTTATGAAGTGTTAATAGCTGCTGATCTCAAAACAGGATGTAAGTTTAGAAAATGAGACTCTCCCCTCTTCACATCCTAAAGCCATATTAAGATGCAATCCCTTGATGAACTTCAAACCTGCCCTTCCATGTGAAAACTGTCCAGCTGACCTCCACAGCCTCTGAATGGCTCTGATGAATGGCTTCTGCAGAGCTCACCCAGGGGCCTTCCTCAGGAGCCCGTACTTACTTTCGATCTGCGGTGCACTTCGGTCATTGATTTGAGTCACTTTCCTTAAGCGAGTTCCCTGCTGGATATCAGCCAACAGTGCATTTCGTGCTTTTTGCTCGTCCTTTCGCAATTTGGGTAGTTCTGAACTTGCCTGTTGAAGATATGAGCATTAGACAGCAGGTACGGATAAAAATACACGCTTAGAAAGGGCACAAACAAACTTTGGAGAGAAAATTTGAAGTTAGTCATCCCTGGCAGCTGTCATTTCAAAGCTTTTGTGTTCAGTCAACCAGAACAGTGGTATAGAAGACAAGAAACCTGTAAGTTTTAAGATAAGACAAATCTAGTACCAGGTGTGTTAACACTACTGAAAGGAAATTAGAGGGCATGCTTAAATGGTGCGTGACCTCTTGCTAGGCCATTTGTGGTCTTTGACCCACAAATGCAACTCTGACTCTCTCTTTAGCTCTTTTCATTCTATTTACAATGCTTTGTAAGTATAATTTATTATTATATTAGAATAAAATAGATAGATTTTAAAATAAACATTCTTTTTACCCATTTTGCCTTAGATTGCATCTTGAACTTACACTTGAATGTGAACATTAACTAATTTAGCTTTCTTCTCTATATTGAGGAATTTCACCAGTTTAATTTAGACTTTCTTTACAACAATGCAGTTATATTTCAGTATATTTCCTAGCCTATCCAAGGTCCATAAATGTAAAGTCAGGTTGTAGTTTAAAGTTCATTTATAAATAAACAAAAATATTCTTATTCTTTCTTCTTATTTCATCAAGTTTGCTGTTATAAAAACTCAGAAGCACATTCTACATTAAGAAGTTTGGAAGTTTTGCCTTCTTGAAGCAGATAAAAAATGGCAGAGCTGCTATTTCCAAACCTATCACAGAGTTAACAGAGTGGTCGAACAGAGGGGGATGTTCCCATCATAGCAGCAATGTGCTGCTGCATGTTTCCACATCTAATGCAAATTCACAGGGGTTACCAAGCTTCCTAAAGAGAATGAAATGTTTCTATAGCCTCTAATTTTAGCATCATAGTCATAATAAAGCAGAACAATACTGTCATACTTTAAAATAATAATAATAATAAACCCGACAACTTGGTTAGAGCATTACGAAGCAAAACAGAAACTTGAAAAAAAATACCCAGCTGCTGAATTAATAAAATGTCTAACTTGCTAATCCTGAGTGGAAAAAATACATGACATTACTTGTGGTTATTATACTACTTAAAGTATCTGTGTATTTATAGATTCGCACAGGCCCACTAGATGGCACTCCAGATTGCTGCAAATGCCAGCTGCATTCCTGACACCTGATGTAAAAACTCTGAATTACACAATCTCGTGACTGATACCATATCTATGTATTATTTAAAAATATTGGGAAAAATACGCTGTTACACAATTTCCCAGTGTGAAGCAGTGCTACCTGCCCCTGTGTTTTAGGGACAGCGACTCTCAGTTCCCAGTGTGACCACCCTAAATGCTGCAAGTATCCTAAAAGCAGCACTAGCCTACGTACAAGCCAGAAACGATTTCCACTCACGTTTTCTTTAAATTGACAGTACTTACTGTGAAAAATGGAAATACCATAACCGGAGCAAGGATGACTTCCCTTCTCCTAAAAGCTTTTTACCAGTACCTTGAACTTCACTCCTCTCTACTGCAGCACGACAATTAGGATCTAGAGGGATCTGATCGAGACCTATGTTTAAAATTAGCTCCAGCAGCTGTGTTTTCGTTTCCAGGTCCAAGTGTCCGTATGCTTGGCCAGCTGTCCACTTCATCTCCCCAGTCTACTCTTTCTGAGCAGGTAGACTGCAGGAATATGAAAAGTCTTAATATCCAAACAGATATTAGACTAAAATATCCTGCTTGTGGCAGTTTATATTCACCAGTGACCTGTGACTCGGTGCCACTTGAAGAGAGAGAAGATTTTAATTTGTTCACCATTTCTAACACAAAAAAGAAGGAACGCTCTAAACTGCAGGCCCAGAATGCGGTGCAGTCAGCTGCCGTTGTCTTAAGACAGATCCCCTTACCTATCCCCTCACTTCAGTACGCCGTCCATGCCCCAGCTCTTTCTTCCTCCTCCTCAAGCAAGAGATAGCATCTTCCACATCCAGCCCAGTGGGCTCAGGTGATTGATTAGCTGCTGAGTAGCTCGATACGGATTCTCTTTTTCCATTACAAAGTCGGGATGGTCTGGGGTGTAATGTTGCCTGGCCGCACAGCGGTCAGAGCTCCTTCGGATTTCTTGTTTGCTGCCTGCACTGCCCAGGCCTGTGACAATTCCTGTCCAGAAACGTTTCACCAGGTACCTCACCCACTCATCTACTGGTGTCCCGGCCCCACAAATTTGTAGTTTACCATGTTGCTTTTTGATACACAATCAGAACAGAACCTTCCTTCCTCTATTAATTAAGAGCATACATTGAGTAAGAAATTAATCAGGAGTTCACACTGATGCTGTGCCTGCAATCTATAGCACGTGAACAGATACTAAACATGTAAGTTGTCCATCAAGAGAAAAACAAAAAGAGGAACTCTTATGGGTTTTAAATCTCAATCCTGACCACATGAAATAGAAATACTGAGGCAGGAAGACAAATATATTTTTAGTCACTGGGGAAAACCAGCCACAAGACAGAGGATGTAGTTCTCAGACTGCTTTTTTTTTCCTCTTGTCTGAAGGGCAGCCTCATTTATTTACAAGAACATCTCAATCTTTCAACAAAAACCAAAAGGGAAGCAGAGAAGAATGCAAAGATCATTTATTTTATCAGATGCCAGAGCTGCCTAAGGTAACACAGCCCAAAATTAAATTCCATACTTTGTTTACATGGATCAGTACGGGATCGGTGGGTTCTCATTACCCTAGTAACCATTAGGTTATTCTGCTACCATTTCAAACATCAGGAATGGCACCGTCAATATGCAGTTTGAAACAGAACAGAACAAAGCACATAGGTAAATAACTAGGAAATATGAGAAACACTTTCTTTTCATCTCACCAAACTCCACAGCTTTTGTCTTCAGTGTCCTAAATCACACTCAGCTTGCCATTCAGTAAGGTTTAGGATCAATGTTTGGTCGACACGACAGGTCTCTAAAGTACTTGTAAACAGGAAAATACCATCAAGTCGCAGTATTTAGAGTGATGTTCCCAGACTATAAATCAGCGAGGACAGAAATAAACATGCTGCTCCACCATAGGGGTGGCAGGGAACTTACAGAAATACATCAATACAGAAATGCCAAATGCAAACCCCAAAATTACCAGATGGGAATTTTGATGCACAGAAGAGAACCACAGCGGTATTCAAAAAGCTGGAGGAAATGGTTCAGATTTCAGGAGCTCAGCCTGGTCGGTCAGCCCCAGAGAAGTCCGAGGGGTGACCTACCTGCAGAACACACAAACCTTTAGAGGGAAATAATGGTCCTACTAAGGACCTGTTAATCCAGCAGAGACAGGCTTTCAGTGAATTAATGTCAAACACCTGCAAACTACAATCAGAAAGCAGGCAAGTGTGGAAGCAGCCAGTGACTGTTCCTGGAAGCAGGCAACTGAGGACAGATGCAGATTACTGATCTCTTGCTTTGTGGATTAGGGATGGACACTGTCTGGCAGATTGCTTTTTGTGAAGCACCAGCCATCGGGCCCAGCACAGAGCTACCTGGTGGCATTTAACACATTTAACAGCAGCAGGGAGGTAGTTGGTGTTTTGTAGTAGCTTCTTCCAGTTTTGAATTCTCTGAAAGTGAACTTTTTTTCCCCAAAGAAAATAGACTGAAATCCATGGCAGCGAGCCCCATTTCTAGGTACATTCCTGCTGTGTGTGGTACTTGCATCACCTTAGGAAAGTCACTTTATATCTCACAAGATGGATGGCAGCATTGACCTACCCTCTGGGCTCCTATGATACTTCAAATATTTAGGAGGTATACGTGCTCAGATAGTAAAATGATGTAAATGCAGAAGGCACCAGGTATTTGAAAAAGTTCATAGTAGTCTTAATTATAGGGACATGCTAATTATTACCTTTCAGATGTTAAAGAGCACCCCTGCACACAGAAAAGGGGAATTCCTCTGGACTCGGAGCAGGTAGATCAGGTCATAATGGATGCATAAATTGTCTCATAGATGGGTTATATTTACTCTGATGTTTAAATACATTCTGTTTTTGAATTTGTGAAATAATTCAGGGTAGTGTAGATCTTCATGACAGCTGAAGCAAAAATGTACCTCCAGCCTTCTGGACAATCCAGTAGCCAGGCAGTCGTGGACCCTTGTTTCAGAATAAACCCCCCATCTCATGGGAAAAAAGGATCCCATACTCCATCTCCGTATTAGGTAGGAGCCATAAGTAAGATAAAATAAAGCACGATTTTATCCAAAGATACTGCATTCTCTTTTATTTCAGAAAACGTGTAAAATTTAGCATCCTTACTTCACACATGCAATGAATTGTATCATCACAGTAGATTCCCTTTCCTGGTCACTTTTCTTAAGAAATCTGCTAAATAGAGCTGTGTAGAAAATGTATTTATTTGCCTGAACTAGATTTAAAAAGAAAGTCAAAATATATTTAGCCTATCCCTAGCAATATTTGGTGAGATGTATAAAAACAAAATTAAAAATAAATCAATCAGCTTGACATGTGGTATTTTATTATGGGCAGAAAGATAGAGTTCTCATTTACTGACAATTTCATTTCTTTCTGTGAATCTGGTGTCAGTCCTCCTTTCTCTCTCCCATGCCTCATTTTTCCCTAGACAAAACAGGATTTGCTTCAGAGATCAAACACAGACACTGGCAGAAGGAAAACACTGCATGTATTTTAGTAAACGATGAGTTCAAGGACAGCCCTTATCAAATCCTTCCTATTATTTTCTACACTGTTCTCAGTAAAACCTGCCCAGATACTGGCTGAGGCAAGGAATCTTCCTCAGGGCAGAACGCAACACCTTTGTTTTGCGTTGTAAGGAAGGGGAGAGACATCACAGCAAGATGCAGAAAGGTGAGCAGAAAGCTTTAGGGTAGGGGATGGTTGATCACCGAGACACATACTCATGAAAACAGGCTTTCCTGGGCCAGCCCTCAAACGCTGAAATATTATTCCTATATTCACAATGACTGGCATAGACAACATGGACTGCTCACGAAAGGTGACAATAAAGGTAAAACAATCTGTGGAACACTGTCTGTACATATTGTCAGGGATGGCCAAGAACACTGGGAGGAAAACAGCCTGTTTGAGGTTGGTTAATCACTCTGAGGAAGGACGATCAGTGTTCTCGCTGCCCATATGGCACAGCAAGGCTCTCCAAGGAGTAGAGCATGGAGAGAGATGAGATGACTGGGTCCCCATCTGGATATAAAGCCCCTGCTTGCCTGAAGGAAAGGCGGGTGCAGGGCTGATGCTCATGACAGCCTCAAAGGGCAGAGACCCAGAGCAAGGGGCCAGCTTATGGTAAGGTGCAACACCCTGCTGGAACACCCTCCTTGGAACAGCAGTGATGAAAAAGATCAGAACAATAAGGGGGACCTGCTTGTGAGCAACTTACTTTGCAGCTTCCTTCCCCTCAACCACAAGCTGCTGACCACTGAATATTTAATAGTGTCCCACAAGAAAACCTCTGTAAGGATCAAGACTAAGGTATTTAAATGAATTCAACTTTTCAAAAAAACAGAATCAACAAAAAATATTCACAGTAAAATGCCATAATATTTGAAAAAATTGCAATCTCAATTTTCATTGAAAGAATGAGGTTGCTTTGGAACAAGATGGAAAACCAAAGATGCCCAGAAATGTCTGTGTGAGCCAGCATGTCTTCCTTGACAGCACAGGATTATAAATCATCTATACTTCAGTAGTCCAACCTGAAACACCAGATGAACTTGTTTCCCTCGAGATCAATCCACTATTACCAGATTTGAATTATGCCAAGAATTCGCGACGTTGAATTTGTAGCAGGCGCAGTTTGCCCAGCAGGCAGGAGCACTGCTTTTACAGAGCCTTCTCAAACTGGCAGCTGATGTCTCCCTGGGGAACATGCTGGGAAATGCAATTGCAACAAAACTCAGGAGCGCACAAAAATAATAAAATAAACCCAGTTTCCAACAAGCCACACAGATAAACACAGTCATTCTTCTGGCGTTTGCTTTAAGTGTGCATCAGGTGTGGTTTCACTCATGCACTGTCAAATGTTAAATAATCAAAACACAGCCCTTTTGCAGTTTGAGGAAAAAAATTCAACAAGTCTCAACAACGTAGCTTATCACTTCCTTCTTGTGTTTTAAGTATTCTGAAGTGTTAGCTTATGAAGAAGCTTGTGAGATCTAGCCTGTGCGAGTTGTGGTTCACCTACTCACAACCGGGTCCCGACCTCTGATTTAAAGCCTTTCACTTATGGGAAACCTCCCCGCGGTGCAAGACTCCACCTGTAGAGTCAATCTCAAGAGCAGAGTTGCTTCTTTTACTTGTGCTCCACAGGATGAAACTAATTAATTCTTGGCACTCGGCCTACCTGTATGAACACGGCTATCTCAGGGACTTCTAGCAAGCTGAGCTCCCAGCACGCATATCGCGAGGCGTCACGATCCAGCCAGCATTTCTTGTGACGGAGCCCACGTGAGGGGACCTACCAAATAGCTTCCTGGCAGCTAATTAAGTCATTGTCTCGAGAGAGTGACAGGACCGGGGTTTCACGATTCCAGCTACACCCAGCTAAATAACCATTAGCCGTGTTCGCAGCGTTTGCCGCACCGAGTTCCGCGGCCTGAAGCTGCCAGGTTGAAAAGGTCATCGAGCAATGTGTGTACTCAGATAGGCTGCGTCTACACCGGGCCTCATTCCTCGAAGTCGAGCAAGGGAAGTGCTGTACTGAAGCTGTCAGAGGCCTGATCCCGGCCTCATAGCTGCTGCCTAATCCTGGTGTTTGCAGGCCTAAATAACGAGGTTTCCAGTGGGAGCCTGCTACCTGCTTGGAGCATGCCTCTGGATGCAAATGTACTGTCAGACACAAAGGCAGGGAACAAAAGATTAAAAAATAGCTTAGCAGGAGTCCCTCTCTCCTCCATCTCTATTCCAGTGTTCGTTTCAATCACCGCCTCACCACATGCAGGCCCTCCTTGCTTCACATCGGTGCCACTCAGTCAGACAATGCAGAGGTTTGTGTACTTACAGGTTACATCGATCCTGCCACAAACGGAGCCGTGGGCTCATTAGCAAGGGGGTACTTAAAGTTTTCCTGGGTAGGCTGCCTAATTTTGGTGCCTGAATGCAAAAATGCAGCAGAATTAACGCGATGATTTATACCTGCTGAGCCACTTAGCTTTCATGTGAGTATTTAGCTTGCTGACACCCACCTTTGAAACACAAATTCTGGCTGTTCTTTCACTAAAATAAAAGATGCAGTAGCATAAGCCACCAAAATGGAGGCACTGTAAGATGAAAACTACCATAGAAGTGTTTTCCCAGCATTTCAGAAAGATCACAAATCAGATACCAAAAATACCCTGGGACTGGCTTCAAAAAATCATGTTGAATTTCACCTTCTGATTTCTATACTTCGGGGATTTAAGTTCTCACGTTTTCCTCAGCATCAATTAAAAAGCAAGATGAAAATTCAAGTATAAACAAGAAAACTCCAGGTCCTGGCATCACCAGGTTAGTGCCAAACAGCACAAAGCTGAAAATATTTACAGTGGCATCTGGTGACACTACCTGTTTATTCTCTCTGTCTACTACAGCAGGGTCCCCAAAATGACAAGGGCTATTATGAGTAGCAATAACAAAATATTCAGCAACACGTGCCCAGCCACACAAATCACGATTTAATCTTACTCTGCTCTAAGAATGCTATGCCATTTATCCCACCCAGTTACCTGTGTAGACGGTACTGATAGTTCTGAAGTGCCTTTTAGCATCAGTGCAAAATGATGGTTGGCTTGAGATGGGACCGTACTGAGAAACTAAAATTTCTTGCAATGTCACATTCCAGCAATATAAAGAGATCCAACACAAGTATTGCTATAATTCTGGGTTCTATTTTAATTAAAAGGCTACAAGTCTAATATTAATCAACAGATGGAATTTAGTATGTTGCCTTTGCACACAACACAGATGGCCTAGTGATTTTTCAGGGCAATAATACCTCATGAGAAGGATGGTAAATTAACCCATTAGCTCTCTACAGCTTCTAGTACCTGGGCTTGATCATTTACAGCTACTTATGGTACCTCTGTGACACACCACAATTTCCACAGTTTTAGCCTTTAAATGCAGGAAAGTGATGCACAAATCGTACAGGTGAAAAAAATAGACAGCCAAAATAAGATAAATAAATGTAAATGCTTTTCATTCCATTAAGACATGTATGACATATGGCATTATGAAAAAAACACCATCACAAAACAAAACTCACCACTTAAATACATTAAAAGTGGTGACCAAAGAGGTCTCAAGTAAAGTGTTCAAGCAAATCAGTACACATGAACATATACAGTGCATGCCCCTGTACCTGTCCAGATGAAATACAAGGAGCAATACCAATCTAGTACTTCTGTTTTCTTTGCGTCTTCCCCACCTTTCATAGTCCCTAATTATCCTTTCTGTATTTGTTTACAAGTGCAGAAGGCTACCGCAGCAACACTTTGAGATGCCATAACCTATGAAATCCACCATTTTCCACCATCTGAAAATAAAGTAAAATAAATCACACACAGACACCCTTTTTTACCTACACAATTGCCCCTCATTCTTTAAGAAAACAGATTGGTGTGAGATGTGATACATTATTAAAAAGCTATAAATCAGTTTCCTTTATACTGGCTGGAACAAAGCACCATCAAAAATTTCAGCTATACCTTGTGCAACCCTTGGCACAGTCTGTATGATGTCAGTCATTAGCAAGATTACCAAGGCTGTGCTCCTTCTAGCTCTGCTGTTTTCACCTAGCAGCAATAAACATTATGATTTAATATCTCTTGAACTAGGGACTTCATGACAAAGTAGCAAGCATCATCTTACTCGTGGCTCGCATAAAATTTTAATAAACACATTCCTAAATATTTTCTAAATGGCACTATGCATGTCTCTGCTAAACTCCCAGAGTTCTGTTTGCACATCTAGGAGTTTGAATGAAAACTTCATTTTCCACGGGAAGTGACCTTGATTTTTTTAATCAATAATTAGCAAGCATGCATAGACGTTTATGCATGCAGATACATATACATGCACATTCTCTTTCTCATTATATTATATTTGGTAGGCCCAGATCAGAATCCCATAAATCATCATTATTTTCAACCAAGCAGTTTTACATACGTTGTTTTTCTTTTTCCAGAGAACAGTAGTACTAAATGTTACAGGAGCAAACCCAACTCCCACACAATTTCAGACAAGCACTGTCATTCTCTGAATTTCTTGGGAAGGCTGGAGTAAACAGCTCAACAAGGTTTGCACTCTGACAATTGCATAAAGGATGAAAAAAAAGCATCCCCACAAGGAATACTATAAGCTGATATTTTCCTTATCACTGGAAATTTTATCGCTGTGTAGATTATACATTTATTGACGTTATACCATATAGAATTGTTCTTCTGAGATTTTATTACAAGAATAGAAAGTACGGTCAGAGTAACAAACTTGGTAAACCGACATGTTCATCTACAACAGAAATTCTATTTAATAAATAAGAATGCAGTAATCACTGAGATTAATCTACATGCCAGGTTAATGTTCAGCATTGTTTCAGCTTTCACATTTCTCTCACTAATGTGAGCATATTCATTTCTTCTTCACGCCTAGTTTTTAGAAGGCCATTAGGGCAAATAAACTCCTGGTGCTACTTTACTGGGTTTAATCATTTGATCCATTGTGTTTTTTGGGGTTAAGTTCTAGGCTAAGGTTTTGATAATAACAATTCTAAAGAGAACAGAAGTATTTTCTTAAACTCCACAAACATATGAATCATTAAACAAACATCTTCTCTGAATAGCACTCAACCCAGCAAGCCTGCTACACACTTCCTTCAATATTAACATTTTAATAAGTGATGACTGAACATAACGTCGGGAATTTATACATACAGACAAAGGCAACACAGCACTGCACATAAAAAGTGAACATGGCTTAATCAAAGCAAAACTTTCTCTTGATCCTCTCATGGGAGACTTACCTGAGCTTTTTTTTTTTTTTTTTTTTTTTTTTAATTTTTTTTTAATGAGTCTCAGTATCTACTTTTGGAAATATAACAACCTAAACTAACCAGAATGTCTCAAACAACTAAAAGGCAAAAAAAAAAAACCAAACCAAACCAAACCAACCAACCAAAAAAAAAAAAAAAACGAGGAAGGAAAAAGGGAAAAAGTTCTGATTTCTGCAAGTCAGGGCCAGAAAATACATTGGGGCACAGTTTTATTCTGCCTATTCATCCCTCTCATCTTTATCTACGACCTCCAGAAGGCAACCATTTGAAGACACACTTAATTAATCAAATTAACTGTATTTACATTTTGACTCAGTCACCTACAGGTACCTTAGCATTCCCTCTTGAAAAAAAACACTTGGTTTTCATTTAAGAATGCCCTAACAGCCAGTAGCTTTTCAGCTATAGGGCACAGGTGGCTCCTAGCATGACTTAAATACCATCTCCAAATCATTTTAATATTGCCTTGCAACAGTTTCTGTAAGTGAGGATTCAGCACAAATACGTTAGAATATCTGCAAGTTCAAAGCTTTGAAAACTGTATGAAAGAACCTAACTTTTCTTCTGCCTTGAAAGAGAGTTAATAGTATAAAAAAGTCAAGTGCCAACAGTACTTAGGTTTTCCATGAAGGGTTGCAAAATCATTTGGGACCATGGCTCATTATATTCACTGAGAAAATGTGCAAAATAAAGAATGTAATATAGTGATTATTTCTGCTAAAAATCTCTTAATACTGAAAGCAAGAGGAAAGTACTGCTATTATCCATACAATTAGAAAAGCAAGACAAGTGTGTAGTACCCATGCAATGGTACCATGGATTCTAAAGCCTCAACCTACATTTGGACATTTCTCCTTTAACATAAAACAAGCAAGTAAAACTTGTGGATCAATACAGCAGTTAAACCCTAACTTTTATTTGCCAACATGTAAGTATTACTTGGGTTTAATTATATCAATATAAAATAATAAAAATCACAGTGCTGTTTACTTTGGAACGTTTCCAGGTGTTGCCCAAGTAAAACTTGTTTGTTTTGAAGGTTTGCTTAAAGCTACATGCCTATGAGAATTTTTATTCCTCTTTTCCTCCAACTCTGGATTTGGCAACTGTAACAACAGCTGGGCAGTTTAGCAGCTGTAAAAGGCAGATGCCAAGTTCTAGGAAACAGCTTCCTAGTAAAAGAAAATAGGGCCTGTAGCAAATTTTCATGGATTCCCCAATTAGAAGGTTTTACTCTGCAACTTAACACCAGCTGGAGACTTGACTCTTTCTTGTACCGTGCTTTTGCTGAACTCAGACTACAGATTCTCTCAAAGTTGTCCCCCTCTGATTCTGACAGGGAAAAATCCTTTCACTGTAAGAGAAAAACAACGTCCTGTCACACGATGATACTAATTCTTAATGGTGGCTCATGTGATCTTTTCAGTGTCAACACTTTTCATCAAAAGGAAGGCTTTAATATCATAAATTAATTATAAATACATTTGGTTTGTGTCAATCACTGAGATGAAACTGACTGTAAATTCTGTACATCTTTCCCACAGAAGATCATTTTAGTAAGAGTATGATCTAAATAAAATATGGAAACACAGTTTAAGCCTCCTTACATCAAAATTCTTTCACAGAAGTTGCTTTGGTCATCAGGAAATAAAGGGAACAAAAAAAAACCAAACTTGTTTATACTGATTCTTAGGGGTCCTCTTAGCTTTCCCACGTCATTTACAATTTGGAATATGTTAGAGGAATCTAAAAACATCTCTAGATACTTACTGAGCTAAATTTATTAGGATAAGAACACTTGCAGCTTTGTTGACTTTGATTGCATTTGTGGGCATTAAGTTGCTCACAAAATTCAGCCCACTTATTTCAGCATCTAACTATAGGTTGTGTATCAACTCAGAAGAGCTGCTAACTGAAAACACTGTTGCTGGTGCCCAAAATTAAAACAGAATAACAATAGGAATCAAGCACTGCTGATTTAATGTACTGTCTCAGTCCTCCTCCTCTTCATCTCCACAATTCATGGAGAGGTTTACAAAATGGTTCAGCCTGCAAAGCAGCAAAGAGAAACATGCAAAAAAAACCTTCCTCCTGGATGAAGATAATGTAAAAACATATTAAACAAAATCAACAGACCTTCATGGGAACAAAACAGTAGAGATACCGGAGAAAGAAAGGCAGAAATAAAGTTCTTTTTAAAAAAATATAAATCAACAACCCCCCTGCTCCCTCCCCCACAAAAAACAAAACCAGAACAAAAACATTTTGAAGTATATTCAAAGCATGAAGAAATGCTGTTTGCTACAGGGACTAACATACCCTGGAAATAATTAGAGCAGTGACAGAAAAATAATGAAAATTAAGGAGAGATTTTATGTCTTGAACATAAACATGCCAGGTTTCACTATTTCAAAAATGGTCTAGGAATTTCAGTGCAGAACCAGGCTATGAATAACGGGTTACAGTATATAAGGAATAACTTAAACTTGTTTTATCATAGGTACAATAATTGTGAAGGTATGAAAATGTAATACCACACAGAACATCCTCCCCTTATTGCAAACATGCTGGCAGGGTGCATGTTCTACTTCATAGCATACAGAGTAATGTCCTGTTACAAGCAGTAATTGTTTCTGCACACGTATAAAAGCATATTGTGCTGTATCCCCAGGAAGGTGGCATGTGCTAGAGAGAGAAACACCTACAGCTGAACACTGTGAGTCTTAAAAGAAGCTATATGAAAGAGGATGAAGAAATTAAGACTTAACCACCTGCAAGTCACCAATACAAAAACGAGTTTCTAGTGACTGGAGAAGTATTTACAAATGCTAAATTCTCACCACATGCACTTTAAGACAGGGGTCTCCAAACTTTTTGTGATCACACACCCCTATCAGTAAAATTTTTTTGAGCATGCACCCCCAATAGATGTTTGTTTATTTATAAACTACACACATGCACCTCTGAAGTTCCAATATTTTTTCCTGCACCCCACTTTGGAGACCATTGCTGCAATGCATGGAAGAACAAAAGCCAGCAAAACAGGCACCCACCCCAGATATTTGCTATGAAACGCTAAAATTCTGGAAGCTCTGAGCTGGCTACCACACCTAAGCTATCGCCAATAGAGATAAAAAGTCAATCTTACCAGAGGTGGTGGTGGAGGGGGCCCTCCAGAAGGCGGTGGAGGCGGTGGAGGAGGCGGAGGTGGCGGCGGCGGCGGCACAGGCATCCGTTAGATTTCTAGCTTCACGCAGTTATGAAAAATATAGCCAAAGTCTATGTCCTTGAGGGGAAGGAAGGGAGGAGAAAGAAAACTGGAAAAAAAAAAAAAAAGAAGAACGTGTTTATGCACTGTACGCTGAAGATCAGCCAAATTTCTGGCTCTCAGCAGAATGAAGACTTTTGCACTGCACAGCTTCCAAAACTACAGTATGAACAGCCTCATTATAGTTATCTGATGACAACACTCATCCAAAGAGCAAGCTCCCATATTTGGACAAGTGCCACGAATACCAAATGCATAGATGCCAACCTGTCCAGCTTTAATTCCTGCGCCTTCTCCTTATCTCGCCCATAGCCCTGAAACACAATTCTGCAGAGAACAAATCAGAGTCAACCAAATGTAGACACTCCTGCTGGGACAAAAACTCTGTTGACTTTAAACCAGGGTTTTGCTGCTCAAAAGACACAGCAAGGAACTTTGAAGCTAGTCCAGTCACCCTTACAATGGGGGAAAAAAAAAGAGACATGACTAAATAACACATAAAGAAATAATTCTACAGTTTCATTAAATATAGTTCTATTACTAATTGACAGCATATAAGGATCAGACAGCTCAAGTAGTAAAGTTAAATGTATGGTATTTCATGACATTTTAAAATGCTAATTTTTCACAATTCTTTAGAAACACTGACTAAAAGGACAAATATCTTCCAACAGAATGGTGAAGGCGCTAATTTAGAAATAGGGTTACCAATATGCAAAGGTTGTGCAAATGTACCTAAACCAGTATTGATATTGAATCATTAATAATTTGCAGAGTTTGGGTTAAGGACTAAGATTCTGGCTGAACACATTTCACTTTTGATACAAGGCTCCCATGAGCTGTATTTAAGCAACATCATGGATGTTGAGCCAAACGTTTCTTCCTACAAACTCTTAACCTGACTGGCTTCTAGGTGACTAACTGGATGGCACTGTTTCAGTAAAGTTTCAATTTTACTCTGTTTTAGCATTATTTTTAGAGTTAAGATAATTACAGGAGCTTTAAGTACCTGGATATACTTAAATATGCCTGAATGGCTTATTCAAGCTATAACACAGCAAAGACATCATTCAAGACTCTTACTATCCACCCAACACTGGAAGTTACATGACTACTAGAAGAAAACAAGCACCATTTGCAATACTTTTAAATGGTACTTGAAGAATTGATGAGATACTAACATGTGCTTATTTATTAATTTGTTTATTTATTTATTTTTCCTTCATTAAGAAGGGCATGGAATATTCCACAATGTCTATGCAAGACACGAGAGCTTAATGAATGACCTCACTGGTTCAGTTTCCTCCAGGTGAGAGCCAGAGAGCAGCACCCCATACACCGGGAGGGGAAGGGGACTCCTTCCAGCAGCAATCCAAAGGAGAATTTACAATGCTAGTGTGAAGTGAGGAAAAAAAAACAGGCAGCCAGGTTGGACTTTGCTGGAAATTCATTAAGGCAGCAGCTGTGTAAGTTGTAGAACATCAGTCAGAGTGAAGGAACAGGAATGGAAAAGTCTAAACAAGGGCACACGTGGCCAGGGACTGACCAGCTGCAGACAAATCCCATCAAATATGGGGGAATGGGCTTCAGAAAGGCAGCTGTCAGCTGCACCTGGGGCATTACTGACTGTGCATGTCCAACCTCTTCTCCACATCCTGCTGTGAAGTAGATGCAATGACCAAGACCACCTACTCCAGGCACCCCAACTGTTGGAAAAGCCTTCTGTTAACTGAACATGAACTTCTTACTCCCTCTGGACAGAGAAAAGAATAGATACATAGAACAGCTTGTCTCCTCTCTGTGCAGCACTCTGTTACGTATTTAAAGGCTTATGCCTTCCCCTTGAGTCATCTCTTCTCTATGCCAAATGCCCTATTTTTACAGACCTTGATTGGTAGGCAATGTTTTCCCAACCCCTGGTCATTCCTGTGGCCCTCCTCAGAATTCCTTCCAGCTGCCCTTCTTGAGATGAGACAACTCGAGACTGGGAGAGGCAACGATGCTAACAGGCATGTGCAGCCTTGCATCTTTACAAGATTCAAGATCTTATAAAAGCCCTTATGGGAGATCAATCACAAATTAAACACGCAGAGCCTCTTCAACAGTTGCTTTCACCCTCATAGGATGCTATGCAAAGGACTAGCATATCAAAGCACTCTGGATCTGTAAGACAGGTGGTTACAGTCACTTTAATAATACCTTAATGAAGTTTCCTAAGAGAGCCAGCATCACCAGCATCCACTATTCCGCCCTCATTGTTGTCCTGTGCAAAAAGCTATTATCAAAAGATATCTCTTTTCTTCAATTAAGTCATTCAAAAACATGGACATAAGGAGAATGAGTCTTCCCTGCTAATAATATGTTGCGGGTTATTATCTTTTCACCCTGCAATACAGGCCTTTAGTCTTCACTAAGGATTTAGATTGGGAAATATGCTCTTAGTCAAATGAGAAAAAAAATACAGCCCACGCTCCTGTGGCAGACCATGTGCAAGGCAGCAGGAGGCAAAGCACACTGGAGGCGAGCAGCAGTGGGAGAAAGGAAATAGGAATCAGATCTTGGTATTTAGAAGTCAGAATGTGAAGCGCAATCAGATGAGTTTTCTGGCTGCCTGTCTCATCAGCCCCAGTACCAGCCTCAATCTGTACAGCCATCTACAACCCAAAATTCAGCACGCAGGAAGTGTTACTAGTCACCATGTATCCCATTCACCTATCCCAAATCCTTTCTTCCAGTGACACAGGACGCATTCTGGGGGGCTATAACCCGTGACCCTTGAATAAAATGTTGGAGATGCCCTATAGCTTTTCTCCCACGCTGTTCCAGATCCTCTCCAAACGAGCTATCCCTTCTTTCAGAAAATTCTGCATATCTGCTTTCCCCTGTCTCTTATCACAAAAAAATTCAGTCTTGATACCCTGACCTTGTGTGCAGACAACCTCACACTCTTTCTGCAGCATACTATTACACTGTGAAGGTGAACGTATCTAATACCTGCACAATGAAGAAACATTTGTTCAAGCAGGACTTGGAAGGAGCGCTGTCATTCACACAAGCAGGTGCTGACAGCAAAGAAAGACCACACATAGATAAAGGGAGGCATCTCCGAGCAAATTGACACCAAAAACCCCGGGCTCTTCACATTCAGCCACAACCTCGTGATCTACACATCTTAATAGGTGGGACTGTTGTATAACCGAACCTCTTCTGCATTCCCATACCTATCTCACTTACACGCAGTTTGTCTTTGAAGGAAATTATGTAGGAGACTGCAACACTTTCCATGCATCGAAACACATTTGGAGGCCCCTATTCCCTGGTTAAAGGCTGTATTTCATTGGCCACTTCCCCTCCCCATCAAGTTGCTAGTTAAAACATGGTTGGCAACCTCAGACAATAGCTTCAGATCGTGTCTGGGTTACAGATTTGCATATTATGAGCTAAGTAAATTCTGAATTAAAATTAAATAAATAAAAAAGAAGGGTAGCATGGTCAGTTCTACAGTCTCTTAAGAGTCTGTCAAGAGGGAAATGCTGCAAAGTGTCCTTATGGCACATGTGCCCTTTCTCCTCTCATCTCCAGGCTGCTTCTATTTCTGTTTCCGTTTCAATAGCATTAGTTTGCACTTGTAAAATCCTCCCCTCCCTACTAAAAAAATCCTACAAATATTAAAAGTGAACAGATTAAGGTAAATAATCTGGATGAACAAATCCCCCCTCCTTATTACCACATTGTTACTCAAATCGCAAGTGTCAGGAAAGCCTAGTTTAAATATATTTATGTATAATTGGAAGGGTGGGGTATGATCCATCCCCGAGGGACAGAAATAAAAAGATAAAGGTTTTGAGTTCAGAATGTTGGCACTAGGTGGAGGGGAGAAGCCATGAGTGATGAGCCTTAGTTTTCTCCTGCCAAAAGTAACGTAAATCTTCCCTTGACTTTCACTTTGCTGAAGAAAATCAGACCCCCAATTGCAAAATTTATTGAAAAAAAAGGAAAACCCACAAACATGCCTTTCCAGTCCACCTCCCTATCAAAGCAGGGTTGTAGATTATTTTAGTGCTTTCTGAAGTCTAATTTTAGGTGTCCCAAATAATGTGGCTTGTATTATTTCCCTTGGGGAGCTCTTTCACAGTCAAATAACTCTCATAGTTCAGATTGCCTGACACAGCCTAATTTCTCCTTCTCTTAATTTGATCCCATTTGCACTCCGCTGCAGGTGACTCTACCTTGTAGCACACAAAATTGTTTCTCCTGGCCCTCAATACAGTTTTGTGAAATATTAGAATTATTATTCAGAAGTACATTTGCAGGGACTAGTTATGTTTTTAAGCTGCTTTACTTCTCACAAGTCATCCCATCAGTCACTGAACAACGGTATTACACTTCTCTGATCTATAAACACTTGGTCTTTTTTGTCCTCTTGGTAACGTTAGCACTAAAGCTGGTAATTTCAGGTGTAACAGACTATTCCCTGCTTCTACTCACAATGCTTGCTTGAGTAACAGCTGGCTTTAAGGACAGCAGCACAGTCCTCAACTCACAATTCAAGCACCAGAGCTTTCAAATCCCAAAATCTTCCTCCAGACTTTCATCTTGAAATGGCAGACAACAAAGACAACTGCTCTCTCAGTCCTGTTAGATTCACCTGTGGACAACTCGGTATAGCTGCCTATGCATTTAAAAATATCTGGTCTCACCCTGCCCAGCTGCCAGGTGTACACAGCTCTGATCCAAAAGCTTCCCAAAAAGGTTCAGGTTGGAAATGAGGAGACATTTCTTTTCAGAAAGAGCATGGAATGGGTTGCCCAGGGACGTGGTGGAGTCACCGTCCCTGGGGGTGTCCAAGTAGCAGTTGGACATGGTTCTTAGGGACATGGTTTAGTGGGAGATAGCGGTGGTAGGGGGATGGTTGGACCAGATGATCTTGGAGGTCTTCTCCAACCTTAATGATTCTATGATTCTAAAGCATGGCTACCACAGTGTTGGGATGGAGAAAGAACTGCAAAATAATGGATTCACTATTATTGGATTTGCAATTAATGGTAATTCACCTT
Source organism: Heteronetta atricapilla (assembly GCA_011075105.1). Lineage (NCBI taxonomy): Eukaryota > Metazoa > Chordata > Aves > Anseriformes > Anatidae > Heteronetta > Heteronetta atricapilla. The sequence goes on along the minus strand of CM021732.1, from coordinate 36,938,162 downwards.
TGGGGAAATATTGGTCTTATCTTGTGGATTAAAAACCAAAGAAAAAAAGTGGACTGCAAACTTCATTTTTAACTTTTACTCAGCTTTTATATAATCATACGTGGTATCTCCATTAATCATGCTGTTCTGAATTCTACCTTTTATTTTAACAGTCCTTATATTTCAACAGAAAACTAGAAAATTGCAAAATTACACAAGGGAAAAAGCATTAATAAGCAGCTGTTCAACTCTCAGGATCTGAAAAGTAGACAATGAGATTAATTGTGCCCACACTTGCTCCTGTCAACCATCACTGAAGAACAGCTGAAATCACTGGTACAAGCACACCACAAATGTTTTAATGCCTGTGTAACATACGTAGAGGCAGAAAAGAGAAGAAAGGGAGAAGAGTATATGTGTGTTAGACAGACAGATTATTTTTTTTCTGCTGTCACTATCACACAACTGGAAACAATGCAGAAAAAGACCCTGTTTGGAATGAACCATTTTAGTTTTTAACTATCATAGAAATCAAAACATGTAATTATATACATATACTACATTTCCTTCTACTGTTTGCAGTGTGAATGATTTAATGTATTTAGAGAACAAAACAAAAATAATCGAAGAGCCTCTGAGTATCCTTGCAGTCTCTATCCTCTGCAAAAACAATGCTGTTCACAAAATACTTGATGGGCTCTGCTGTATTTGAGAGATTCAAGAGCAGTGTAAAAGCATGAAACTCTTATAACCTTCTCTTGCAGCTCACCAGAAATAAAAAGTCTCATATGCAACCCATCTTACTATATATATTTTAAGACATTCACAGGTAAACTCCCATAGCTGACTAATAAAACTAAAGTCTTTCACCATTTTCTAACAGCCTGTACCTTGGATTATATACAATATTTGAGAAATTTCTGCTCTCAGCCCCCATTTACATCAGTGCAACTAAAAGGAGAATTTGGCTTTTCCATTTCCATTGAAATCTATAAACCACGGGGACTCTTCCTCCATTTAATATCCAATGAAACACTCTTAGGAAGCATTTGCCTACACAGGGTTTGTGCAATTGTCTCACAGCATGTTAACAGTATTCTGCATTTAAGCCAAGTAACGTAAATTCCCCTCAGCTTGGAATATTTCCACCAGGCTTGATCCAACCGAGGGCTGCATCCCATTTCTGCCTCAAAAAAAAAGCCCACAACACAGTGCAGCTCTTGTTCTGCCAGGAGCCTGATAACACTACAGCTAACCAGCCAAGGCTGACCTAGTGCAGATTATAGGAATCTGAAGACGCCTTGCTTCCATGTGTGCCGTGGGCAGATACCTCTGCTGGGTTCCCCATGGTGCTGAGGCTACAAATTAAAGTGCTATGTCTTGAGAAACCTTCCTTCAGAGGCAAAGCTGCGCAGATGACTTCATATTCCCTATACATGACTATTTCAGGGTGGAGCTTCCTGTGCTCTGCGGGGATATACCATAGAGGAATAATTGCTGGAATGCTGCAGAATAAGAAAATTTGTCATCCTCTCTTAAATCTGGAGTAAGGGAACAGAACTACACATAAGAAGAAATATATTATGCCTACAGTATTGTTAACCCCAAGCTAAAGAATCCAGAGACAACTGAGCTAGATTGGAAGCAATTAGGACATTCACAAAGATGCAACTTTGCAAAGGAAACAATTTATACCAAGGGTTTCCTTTAAATATATTGTATCATCCACACAAAGAGAGACAGGGCCAACTTCACTGCCATATACATAAACAACAGTGAATTTGATATACAGTCATTAGCAAAGTTAATCATTGGCCTAAGCTAAATAAAGAAAGTGTAGCTCAGCTGACATTCAAGGTCACTGCCACAGTCTGAAGATGGTCATTTGCTTTTATACTCTTCAAGTGTTTCACTGTGGACAACGCTTGAGCTCTTTCAGTAGAGGCAATCTCATGTTCCAAGTTACAAAGTTTTGCTATCTCTGTGAAGAAGCAAATCGTATGTTTTCATGTAATTTTTAATAATAGCATATTTTTATTTACATTATAGTCATTCACATGCTACTGAGAGATTTGAAAAGTATACCTGTACACAAAATGGTTTCCACCAAAGAAATTCCTACAGCTGTTAATCAGTTCTCCTACAAGAAGAAAGTTTTGCCTTCCAATTAAATTGCTAGCATTAAAAGGCAGTATTCATAATTTTGCTTTTTCATATTTGTTCCTCAGCTCAACAGACGTCTGTTTTTAAATGCCAATCAAGTGAAAAGAATTTGCAAAACTGGGCGTTAGAAGACTCTAAGACTGACGAAAGCCATGTCTCAAATCATTCTAAAATTTTCACTATCAACCATATGATGCTTTGTTAAAGATCCATTAAGGATCCTTTAAACCTTCTCATCTTTCCATCTCGCAAACACGAATTCACAAAAAACTGCATGCATGCCATATCACGCCGATCTCTACTAGCTTAAGAAATACTCTAGTACTTACAGTGCAAGGAAAATGAGTCTGGCACTGCAACATGAGTCATCCTTCCCTACAAGACAGTATCAATATCATGCCTCAGGATGGGGTGGTGGTCGCCGCGTGCTGGAAGGGTAATTGTCTTTCATATGGGATATAAAATGCAATGGTCTCACCACCTGTGGGAATACGTTTCCAGGGAAATCACCACCTCAAAGAATGAACTGCAAGTTTTGCTCCAGGTTTTCAGTGAAGCTGTGATTACCTCATTTCCCTTCCAAATCTGTTTCCAGTGGTAAAAATGCTCACACTAATGTCCTGACAAGCTAAACTGCAAATTCAGAATGTGCTTATATGTTCTTATTTTCCTGCTCTTATCTGTCAATCCTGTTAAGACTCCTGCTTCATTTCAATGCCTTAATTGATGATTTTACCTTAGATGTTCTTTACAGCAGGGTAAGGCTTGCATACTTACAGTTAAAAGGTATTTAAGGTATTCCTAAGTTACTAAGAAAGCGTAGCTAAATTACCATACTGTTGCATTTTTAGTACTTTAAGTAATTCATTGTTCTGAAATAAATAAAATACAAAGTGTTTTTATTGCTCCTGAAGTGTCTAGCCAATAAATGTATAAAACTTACTATGTGCATACAAATGCAAATATTATTTCTCATACAGATTTTTTTTTTTATTCAATAGACAAAATATCTAGCTCCATTTACATCCATTTACTCAGAACAATGGTTTTACTTTGTACAAAGAATAACAGATTGCAAAGTCATTTGTAACTGGTAATTCCCTAAAAAGTCACAGACAAAAGGTGCTTCGACCTGCTGACCTGGTTCTGAATTCATGGGGAAACAAAGCTCTCAGAGGAAGCGATCTGAGTTCTATTAAATTGGAGATTCAGACCTTTGGTTTATGAAAGGACTTGAGCTGCAATTCTTTATGCAAGTCAACACATTCGGAGTGGACAATGTGATGGGTATCTATCTATACATACACATGGAATAAGCAACCAACACTAGACATCAAAAATAGCCAACCTCCTTTGGTCCCTGCTGAAGAAGGAAAGTAATTCAAAGGGATTAAATGCCAGTGGAAGGGTGTTTGAAGTGACATGATCATAGATACAAAGAAGCAAAGTGGTTTCCCACATTTTTCCTTCTCTGAACAAGTAAATTAGTTGATGTAGCAAATGCTTAATGCCAGAATGAGCTCCCAGGACTATTTCCAGTGTAGCCAGTATCTCCTACCATCACACGAAGCAGGGGAAAGAAGAGGACTCATTTAAACTGACTCTGGTACCTAGTTTTATGGTGGTTTTTGACTCAATGTTCACTTCTACCTGTCTAGATTTGGCTTTCTTCTTTATTGACTTCTGTGCAAATCTCTCTCCTTCTCTAGTGGTTTACTGGTCTCTCTGTTCCCTCTCTCCACTTCTGTCCTTCTTTGTTTTTGCTCTTTTCACTTTTCACCTCACCTGTCGCCTGCTGCTGACACCTGCAAGACAAACTGAGACAGTTCATTTCAAAGGGCGAGCTGTCGAAAGAAACACTGTGCATGGGGCACAAGTAGGTAACTGCATGGTGGTCCCAGAGCTTCAGCACAGATTGCTAAAACTGAGAGAAATAGAAGAAATGCAGAATTAGGCTGACCTGGCTGTGAAAAGGAAATGTGATTTCTAGTCAGGAGCTATATTTTGACTAAAGTAGCTACATTTTAATGCCAATGTACAAAGCCTCACCTGATGGTCTTGTACATGACTGAATATTGCGAAAGAAAAACAAAACAAACAAAAAAATAAAAAACAGGTAAAATCCAGTCTTGGCAGAGGAAAACAGCAAGGCAACTACAACATACGAATTCTGCAGCTGTACTGGGCCTTTGCAGCTCCTGGTACAGCTTGTTTAAAGCAAGCTCAGGTACCCCCGCACAGCGCTGCACTATTTATCCTACTGCTAAGTCAATGTAGACTCATGATCACTTGATCCAAGAACACTTTCCACAATCTGCTTTTGCATAATTTCCTTGCTTCTTAGTCATTTCAAGGCTAAAAAAGACTTTCATTCTGCACTAAATGCCCTGTTGGGCCCCACACCTGCCACTCACACTGCACATGACAGTCTCCACCCCCTCTGACACTTTACTAATTTAGGGACTAATCCATTTCTCATTAATTCCCATGCTAAATTTTCCATTGTTTTCAGTAGAACTGTTCCCAGTTCCTTAGGGTTTAATTCTGAAAGCAAGTAGCAAGCTGACGTAGCACATGTAAGTAAGATCCCTAACGCATGTTAAGCTATTTCGGCTTGCACAACTGATCAATCGAAGAATATTTCTGACCAAATCCTAGACAGAATTTGGCAGATGCTTTTGCAGTGATTCATGCATCCCCAAGAGGAGCAAACATTTCTTCTGAAAACAAGCTGCTAAAAAAATGCGCTGTTTGCCTGACATGCAAGCCTCATTTGCCTTCTCTGCTCCTCGTGATTTTCTTTATGTCTCTTCAATTCATAGAGCAGATCTGTAGATCTTGTACAGATACAATGCTTTTCAAATTTCTTCTTCAGCACACGACAAAAGCGTGACTTACTTGGACAAAAGCCCCAGACCTGCCAGGGGCATTGTACACGCAGTCAGCAGCGCTGCCGTATGACAATTTTCACTGCACAAAGCCATGCCAGCTAGGAAAGCAAGAACATAATAACTTCAAACAGGAGGATACAAAGGAGGACCAAAAGATCCCAAGACTTCCGTTGTAAGCTGGTGCCATACTCTGCTCTCCTCATTCTTCTTTTTTTATTTATTTATTGTCATTTATAATGAAGAGAGTGCATGATACACTAACTAGTTTTCGTAGGCATTTGTAGGAGCCGTATCAAAACTGAGCAAATGCTTTCATGCTGAATGTTCTGTTCTTATAACCCCAGTGAATTTTATTTTGTAGGAACCTTCGGTCCAGTTTTCCTCTGTTTTTCATCTTGTACTATCACTTGTAGCATGGCTATAGCATAGCTGTTTTGGTGCTCTTGTCTGCCCAGCCGGGCTACGAGACGATAGCACGCTGAGTCAAAGAGGGCTGTGCACCTACTCTTATCAGCGGGCAGCGACGACACGGGGTCAACACAACAAAGAATCAGGCTTCTCTTCCATGACCTTATCCAAGAGAGAGTTATTTATGGCAGTCCAGAGGAAATCCATCTCAGCTCTTGTCTGAATTACCAAGGCATGAAAACATGCTTTTCACACCTTATGAAAATTCTTCAGTTGTTTCACATACTTTCAAAGCAATCCAAAGGTGGCTTTACAGCTGTTGTATACAATACTGAATGAAGCCACCTGAAGATTCTCAGAAGTCAGCTTAAGGTGGGCATATTCAAAAGCATACAATGGTGTCTGAAGATATATTATTTCTCTCTCAAATTTCAAAGCCCCGAGGACACCTTTACAGTTTGCAAACAGCACAATTCACATCACTGGTCATCCTGCCTACAGAGCCTCTGGACCACCCTGATGCAGAGTGACCAGAGATTAGTAAGCAACTCTGAAGTGCCATTAAGGGTTTGCTACTACCAGCCCACTTTCAGAAAGCTTCAGTCTTTCAAAGACAGTAACTATTTCACGGAAAAGAACAGAAAAATTGAGGAAAATCTCTAACTGTAAAGGTGTTCCAGAAGTTTTACCTCAAAGCTGCATAGCAGTCACTAGCAGCTCAGTGTTACGTGTGCACTGAAGACTTTTAGACTGAAGGATTTACTGGATATTATATTTTACTTAGATATATTTAGATATTAATTTTACATACACTCTGTAGAAGCCAGCAATCTGTCTTGTGGCACAACAGAGCCCATTATCATTTTCCCAGAGCAATCATCTGCTTCAACTTTTCATCTGTGGTCTGATCTATTAGACCTGAAAATGAATGGTGTAAAATACCCACATAATAATGCGTCTGATGCTCACATACACCCAGGACCACTCAACTATGCAAGTCCAAGGGAAGAGGGCTGAACTGACCTAGACCAGTCTTCTCACCTACTAGTCCCAGCCACTGAGCAGAGGGAAGAAAAACTTCCACAGAAAAATAATGCATTTCTGACTAACAAGACATACAAAGTTTGATGCCAATGCTTTCACTGCTCTAGTTCACTTTGAAGCTGGAATGTGTTTAAAATACTAAACATTTGATGGATATTTTAGTATCACTACAATTTATTTTATAGTTAATTTAAAATACTAAATTGTATGTTATTCAGCTTTGAAGCTTTCAACATTTATCTCTTAAAATGCGCAAATACTCTTCTATTTGTTATGACTAAGGGACTGTTTTCAGTTCAAGGTCTTCTTTTCAGATCACAATTAATTTCCCCAAATACTGACCTCATCAAACCATAAATGACCTTTTTGAAGTACAAAAAGCATCTATTAGCATATATACTAAGTGCTGCTAAGATGAGATATTCAACAAGCACTGCTGACTCTTATGGTATAATTACTGAGATGAAATACCACTATGTTTTGATTTACTGTTCAAAAAAATTTTAAATACTTCCTGAAAATTCACGTTAATAGTCATCACACAGGGATTCCTAGCATGGACCTTCCTGATGTATTGCGGCAACTGAAACTGAGACACTACAGGATCTTTACATTTTATTTATATTTCTTTCTGGAGGAGCCACTGGAGATGGAAAGACAAAAAGAAAAAAGGAGGCAGTTGCTTTCTATTATACCATATAATTTGATAAATACAGCGTATGTTGCTCTTCCCAGCGCAGAATCAGAATCTCAAATGCATCTGAATCTTCTTCAGGAATAGAACCAAACTATGAACGATCTGCACATTGCACTTAATGAATCCAGCTCCACACCTGCCCCTACATGACCAAAGCCTGGGTGCAAAGCTGATCAAACTGTTTCTACACCCTGTCTCCGTAGAATGCATACCCATGACTTTTTTAAAAAAGCATGTTTTGTACTTACATTGCAAGCTGGCACAGGCACTGTACATTTGTGTAGTTTTGCATACCACTTAGCATACTGGAGCCTGAATCTTATTAAGATATTGTAGACAAAATTGTTTAGTAACAATGACACCGTAACATCAAGAAGGGCTGTGTGTGCGTTGCTAAGCCCCATCCCCTTTCAGGATCTCCTGAGGAGGAATCAACTCCCACAGATTTTTTTTCTGCCTATGCGTCTAACTCACATTTTGGCATCATCACCTGAAGGAAAACATCCAAAGCACTGTCACTGAAACAACACACGCAGTCCTCTGCAGGGGTCCCACACCGAGCTTCTTGTACTTCAGTTTGTACATGGAAGCTGGTAGCTGACGGCACAGCAGATTGAATCTCTCCGCCTCACACCGGGCAAAGTCCCTCGCCAGCTGTGGGCGGCAGCAGCGACCGCGCCGCCCGCACATTCCAGCCGGGACACTGCTCGGGGTCACGGGGCCACGCAGTGAACGGGAACCGTCTGCACGCACACGTCCCAGATCAGACTGCTGTCACAGAATTGACTTGAATTCATTTCCTTGGTCATCTCCCCTGTGGCTTGTTTTTCAGTGCAAAGGACGCGAACTGAAGGCTGTAACGATGATTACATGAACGCTCGCACTTCATAAAATAAACCTGAGTTTGTGCTGGGTATATAGATGGCGAAACTGAAAATACTGACTGTGTCAGGGACACTTCAACATTTCTAATCATGCAGCATGAGTGATCACAAATACCACTGTTACCACAATTTCAGCAACATCACACTTTCGGAAGCAGCAGAAGCACTCCAAAATTTTAGCCCCTAAATCTAGGCTGTCCTGAGACGGTTCTGTGTTGAAACCATCAACCCCTAATTGTAAACCTTGTTGCCTCTTCTTCTAAATCCGACTTTGACACCCCTCACTTCACAACACCGCCCTCCCAAAGCGGCCCCTTGGCCTGGCTGTGCCCCTCCGTCCTCCACCTCGTCCCGGCAGGTCTGTGCCGCTCTCACCCGGCTACCATCGCCCCATCGCCCCGCGCTTCCGCAAACTGACCGGTGCAGGAGCGATGAGATTTCAGTCATGGTTTGAAGCGTGTTGATTTATTATTAATGAATAATAAATAAAAGCTTCTTGGGGGCGCTTTCTCCAGCACTCCCCCCCGCGACAACTACACACACATTTATGCACCGCAGTGCTTACGGCTATCCAACCCCCCTTCCCTCGGCGGTCCTATTCCAGCACAACTACTTTAAGGCGATAACAAGAAAAAAAAAAAAAAAGTTATTCGCATCCGACGCTGTGCAAAAACAGCCCCTTTGGGGGAAAAAAGAAAACAAACACACATAGCAGCACCACACCAGCCCTGCCGCTAGTGCAGCCCCGCTCCCTCCACAGCTGTAACCACACGCCGCAGGCGGGGGCACCCCGGCCGCCCCCTGCCCTCCCCGGCCCCGCAGGAGAGCTCCAAGTTTCACGGACCCCAAAACCCCGAAACCCCAAAGACCCCAAGACCTCGGCCCGCCGCTGCCCCCCGGCCCTCCCGGCGGCCGCCTCCCCCGGGGCCGGCCCCCTCGGCCGGCGCCTCCCCGCCGCGCTGACACCGGGCGAGGCCGGACAGGGACACCGGGCACCCCTCGCCCCACTCCGGGCCCACCTGCTCGGCGGCCCGGTGCCGGTGCCGGTGCCGGTGTCGGTGGTGTCGGGGCCGGGGCGGCGCGGTGCGCTCCTCCCCGGGCAGAGGGCGCCAGGTAGGGCGGCCGCCCGCCTCCCCTCGGGGGAGGTGGGGGCTGGCCGGGAGGCGGGGGAAGGAGGTGTGTTTGTGTGTTTCTGTGGGGAATCTTAAAGCTTGAGGGGATGAAAAACAGCCCGTCACGATCCTCGGGAGGGTGTTTTTTAAAAGTAGCCAAAAGGAGCCAGCGACCCTCAGCGCCGGCTGCTGCTGCCCCACGCCAACCCTGGGCAACAGCATGGGTCTCAGCCACGGGTGTGTGGCCATGGACACCATCCCTGTCCCCATCCTTGAAGCATCCTGCTGCTGCATGGTGCCCTATCGCACGAACAACACCTCAGCTTCTATTTTCAACAGCCCACGGGGAAGCCAAAACGTTGCCCCACGGCACAGAGAAACATGCCACTACCCTATCCCGACACCAAAGGCCATCTGCCTGCTGAACCACATCTGCCCTTGCGGCAAGGGCCTGCGCTCAAAGCCAGCTTCGTGCCCTCGTTTCTCACCCTCGCGTCCCAGATTGTGTGCTCAAAATATGTGTGAAAATTTTTGGTTTGTTCCGGATTTTTTCTTCAAGGCGGTTTCCAGATGGAAATGTTATGGTCTCATCCGAGAGAGGTCTTCCTTGTTTCTGCCGACGAGAGGGAGTTAGTTGCTGCCAAGCGACCTCCCAGCCTGCTGGAGGAATTGGGCACCCACGTTTTGGCATGCAACAAACGCTTCAGGAAGGATGATGCCACTGATGAACTGAAAAATTGTAGTGCAGCCTCTTGTTCCACCAGTGGCCTTCTGTTTGTGCTTTTGGGTGGCAGAGAAGCAGGCTGATTTGTTCTGGTTTTGTCTGGAAACCCTGCTTAGCTGTAGAAAGTTCATATCAGGTTTTTCATTGTACTGCCTGATTATAAAAAGATCCAGGGAAATCAACACCACTTGGATACAGCTGATGGCATTATCAGCCTCTGAGACTGGTGGAAAGTCACTGGTAGCCTGTGGCATGTCTGCTCATAGGGCTAGGGCTATGAAAATCCATGCTCTCCTTTCAGACCAGAGGTGTGAGCTTGATTTATTATTTTGAAACTATCCTCCTGATGGCTTGTCTGGCTAAATAACTTTCAGTCCCAAGTATCTGCCCCAGTTGCCTCCACAGCAGTCAGGGAGCTCTAAATCCATTTTTGCTGGCCACTAGTTTGAACTTCAAAGCATAAAGCAAAACCAAGAGTGCCACAGGTCAGGCACTAGAAAAATAATGTAACCATTTCCTTTAAAAAAACACATATAATGCCAAATTTGGAAATAGCCTTATGCCAGTCTTCAGGAGCATTATGTTGTTCTCTAGCTAGGAGATCTGTTTTCTGAGCTTTTGACACCATGATTATTAATGAAATTTAATCTCAGATGGTACTTGATTTTAGATTACTAATGCTTGAAAGGACTTTGTTCACCTCTTGGTTAAGATCACAAGGGGACTTCAGAGGAACAAGCTGCAAGCAAACATGAAAAAAATGGTTTATTTTTCCTGTTCCTACAACTTTGCTGTCCAGTTCCCAAATCTTTTCACTTCCCACCTAGGTCCAAGTGGTAACAACAGAGTTTGTATCATGCAACAGTGACCATTGCAATCTGTGCAGCTGCACTCAGCTGGTACTGAGATTGTGCACAGGTCTAGCCTGAAACATTCAACTTTACTCCCAGGATGCGGTTCACATGCATTTAATACAGTGAAGTACACAATGCTTATCACCCGACTAGTGGTAGCTAGTTTCAGAAACCTGTGGCACATTAGACTTTATTAGAAGAGACCTGCAGGGTCACATGCCAAGGAATTATAAAAGTCTTCTCTTTCTGTTTCATTTTGAGGTGAAAAGGGAAGAAGCATTCACTTCCTGGTACTGTGTATGATCACAGGCACTTCTGGAGTGAACAGTGGTAGTAGGAGAGGCCAAAGTCTTCTATCCAAGATATTTTGCGAAGGCTAATGCAGTGAAACCCAGTTAAAACAGATTAAAAAATGCATATTACTCAATAGAAGACTCCTCCTGTTTTTAAATTGTTCAATACTAAATTATAATTATTTTCAGCATATATATATATATATGTATTTTAAAAACAATTTTCTACACTAAGAATATATCTTCCAAACTCCTTGATAATTCCACACAAGACAAAGAACAATACCTGAAATAAGTTGAACGGTTTAGGATGAGATACAGAGAGTCCCAAGCAGAGAATGAAGAACCGAATCTTCTATTTGGCATGCTGTTTCTGATTTTGATTACAAAGATTTGGGATGCTTGGCTGATATGTCTCAACATAAATACTTGTGAAAGAAAGCACTCAGGAAAATATTTTCACATTTTTTTCATCTGTAAAAATAGAGAGTTCTGTTGGATTTGTTATTTGGATAATTTTCCAGATTACTGGATCTTTAATTTGTTGGTAAGATCCTAGTTATTAAAAGCTTTATAGTATCTGTGAAGGTGAGGGTGCTGTTCATACAGATATCCTCAATCTTACTTCAAACTTGACCACCATATAGACCACCTGGTTGCTCTGTGGTTGCAATGTAGGTCTACACAGGCCAAAAAACCTCCTGAGGACCCAAAACAATCAGGCAGGTAGCTTGCCTAAGCTGAGTTTTGCGCTGCTTTGAATCTGCTGCTAGCCATAACCAGCCTAAGTGGCCAAAAACAAACATTCTTCTCTGGCAATACTTGATCCTGAAAAGACAGGCTCTCGAGAAGAGTTGATGTTCCAGCTCTAGCTCAAAGTTTTACCACATGGGCAAAGTTTGGGGGCTGTTTTTGTTGCTGGTTGGCTGTCAGAAACTGTAAAATGAGGCTTGATGCCTTCTGTGAAACCCTCAGTTAAACCTCAGTTTAAAACGTTGTATATCCACATTTTCTTGTCCATAAGATTATTGTACATCCTCTAAAAGTCAGTGGGGAAATGTATACGAAGGACATATGGTATATAGTCAGAGCAAATGCAGTTTCTACTGGTTTCATCTTTTGTTGTGTCATTTTAATTGCTTTAAGGAGTTACTACATAAATTTGTTCTGCTTTAATTAATTTAAATATTTAACTAAAGTATTTAAAATGCAAGTGTATCTAGAAGTTACTGTACAATACTTAGTATTCCCTCAGCTTTGCTTTTGTGGCTTAGTGTTGTACTTCTTGATCACATCAATGATAGGTACCAATGGTAATATCTTACCCCAAATCTAGGAAAAATTCAATACATTTGACACATTAAAATATGTTTTAAGACATAACAAAAATACAGATAGGTCAAGGCATTTGTGCATAATCTAAAAAATAGTTTTGCATTGAAATGCATGAAAACTGCAAGCTTAAATTGCAGAAACAAAAGTGTTTCTTCTTTTCAGCCTGCCATTTGATTATACTTCAAAATAGCTTCCAACACTTGAATGCTGTGTTTCAGTAACAGATTGAACCATTGTGTTTGATGACTTTATTAGCTCTGGTTCCATGATTAGAAGAGACACTCCCTTGCATTAACAGAGATATTCACCTGTATTTGTCTCCAAGTGTCAATCCTTTCCTTGTTATCTGTACAAAGTCTGTACCTCCCATTCCATAGAGAGTTAACAATAACTCAAAACCATATTTTTGCTCTAATACATTTTTCATAAGGAATTCCTAAATGTGACCGGGTTGTTTGCTACAGAACAATGGAACCATGTTTACAAAGGCAGTTTAGACTGCAATACTGAGAGAGTCTGTAGACAAATAATTAGCAGAGATGATTTCCCTAGAGGAGAATATTATAGTGTTTACTTTTTTTTTTCCGTGTTTTTAATCTAAATCCTAAACCCTTACTCCTGATCTTGTTGAACAAGCTGTTTGCTGAGTTCATTGGTAATGTTGTCTAAGTATATTCAGACTAATAGTAAATAATTAGTACTTACTGTCAGTTCCTTCCATTAATTGTATTTCTTTTGCTTACTTCTGTTTGTGCTGTGGGGTGTCTTAAAAAGTATCTCTTAGCAATAGAGCTCTGCATTTTCTTCAGTGCTTGGTTCTGCCATTCATTTTCTGCATGACCTCTGCGAAAAGTACTTAATCGTTCTTAATAGCACGAGTGGAACAAGAACACATTCATTAATATTTGTGAGGCTGCCAGACGCTATGCTGCGGCAAGCATTTACAGTACCTTACAAAAATTATAATTGCACTATCCAGCTGGTTAATGTTTATCCAGTTATGGAGCAGTTAAACAAAAAGCAGAGAGGCCGACCTACTGTTTTCCCTCGATCAGTATTGAATTTTAAAGAAATTTTTCCATGTTAAAGCTGTAGAATTAAGCAGTGGATGAAATACCATTAGCGGGCCTCTGTAGAGAATAATGAGCTGAAAGCATGCCTGGTGCTAGGCTACAATTAGGGTGAGAAGTGAAATATGGAGAGAATCAGAATACCATTTGCAAATCTCACCTTTCAGAGCATAACCTTTTCATCCCCACCAGGGGGAGCGTACTCGAAGATAACAATTAGCAGGCACAAATACTGGGTTTGAAGACGATGGTTTCCTTGCCTATTTCTTGAAATAGAAAGGTACTTTGCGATCTTTGCAAGCAATTTATTTTATTTATTTATTTATTTATTTTCCTGAAATTCCTTTTGCTTCAGCCATCACATCATGGCAAGGAAGCAGCATGAGCGTTTTTCTACATCCTGGGTTTTGAACATATTATGAACACTTTTTTTTTTTTTTTTTTTTTTTTTTTTTCAAAAAACACTAATGTCAAGGACAAGATTTAGCTCAGAGTTTACGTAGAGCAGAATGTCAGATTGCAAAGAAAAGTCTCCTACGTAATGGCACACACTGCTATTAACGTTGTACATGGAGCTTAGATATTAGCATAGTTTAAATGTAGTGTGAGAATTTATCTGTTCATCCTGGGAAGAGGCCCAGCCTGTATTTGTGCTTGAGATTTCCCTGACCCCATTGTAGGACCTTGCACTCGGCCTTGTTGAACTTCAAGAGGTTCACATGGGTCCCCCTCTCGAGCCTGTCCAGGTCCCTCTGGATGGCATCCCTTCCCTCCAGTGTTGACTGCACCAGCCCAGGGTAGCGAGCTTGCTGTGTGCCCTCCTTGCTGCCCTCAGGATCCTAAACCCCACCATTTCATGGTCACTGCAGCCAAGGCTGCCCTTGAGCTCCACATTCCCCTCCTTGTTGATGAGAACAAAGTCCATCATAATACCTGTCCTCGCTGCTCCTCTATTGCTTGGAGAAGGAATTTGTCACCAGTGCATCCCAGGAACCTTCTGGATTGCTTATGCCCTGCAGTGCTGTCCCTCCAACAAATACGGCAGTGGTTGAAGTCCCCCATGAGGACCAAGGCTGGTGCACGTGAGGCTGCTTATGTCTGTCAATAGAGGGCCTCATCTGCTTGGCCTTCCTGATCGGGCAGCCTGTAACAGATTCCAGCTATAATGTCCCCTGTCCCTGCCCTCCAGCAATCCCAACCCTAAATTCTGTCAGCTCCACACCCACCCCCAGGCAGAGCTCCAGGCACTCCAGCTGCTCACTGACATAGAGGGTGATGCTCCCTCCTCATCTCCCCTGCCTGTCCTTCCTAAAGAGCTAACTCCTCATTTATTCCCCATGCTACGTGGTGTAGCTGTTATCTCTCCCGGCCCCTGAGAGTGCTTAAAGCACTTCAGGCTCATTGTGGGGATCTGAAGAAGGGAGTGCCCTCTGCTGCACTGTATGCAGATAGGATTTTTAATCAAATTGTTAGAGGAGAAAGACTACACTTGAACGACTATCATCACATTCACTGTCAATATTCTCAGCAGCAGTTACTGATATTATATCCCTCTGGTTTTGTCCCAAATGACATTATTATTTTCAGTCATTCATTGAGATGAAATTCAATAATAATTTATTATCATGGAATACTTCTAAGCAAAGAGTTTCTTCTCAGAACAAATATGTAGTGAATTATACTCTTTGTGGCATGACATTCAGATACTGTTACCAGCTACCATAAGGAAAAGCTGAAGAAGATTATAATGGATAATTTCAGAGGAATGGCTGTTGAGGAGGAAATAAATAACAATTATTGAGAGTAGAACACAGGTCTTGTAAGTGGAAAAATGGGAGTCACAAACTGTGAGCAAGAGAGAATTTTACAGCTGCGAACACAGCACCAAGATGCTATTGCAGCTGGCCTGGGTGGCTCTTTGGAAAGGTACTTCAGCAAAAGAGAATGTGTCGCAGTGATGAAGGGCAGGAGGAATAAACCTGCTGAGCACCAGAGCACTGAAATGCTGTTGGGCTGGAGCCTCAAATGGATAGGACACGAGCATATACATACATATATGTGGTTGCTGAAGGCACCATATCAGAGGCAGCTATTGGGAAGAAGGTTGTTGGAAGGAATTAGCTAAGCAGATGAAGGGAAATAGTAGCTTCTGTTTGTCACATCCATTGCTTACATCTCTTGCTCTGTAGTTGTATCCCTTTCAGATTGGACTTTCAATATACAGAGATAGAAAAAAAAAGTGGAAACGAAGACGTAGCAAATATATATGGACAAAGGTATTTCTATCTCCTACACCAATCTTGAGTTCAATTGTGCTGTAGAAAGCACAGCAAGCAGGGAAATAAGTATAGAGCAGTGTGATGCTTTTTTTTTTTTTTTTTTTTTTTCCGTAAAACCCTTTAGGAAATCTTCAGAAAAAGTGTTCAAGGCCTCAAATCTGTGGCAGGAATTGTGTCTATTTTATTGAAATTTTTATCTCACTACATGGAAACGCATTATTTTCAAAATAAAACTCGACAAGGTATAGGCAATAAGCACTGAAAGGAGAAGACTGGATTCTCTTCATTCTCTTCTGATTTTTTTTCCTTTCTCTTTTCTCTCTTTTTTTTTTTTTTTTCTTAAGATTTTTTTCTATTTATGGCAAACTGACACGATAATTTCTGGGAGTTGGTGGCGTTCCCATAGAAACAGCCTTGATTTGATGATATCACTGCAAGTTGCTGCAGTTATTCTGCTATGTTCTAATTAAAATAAAATCTTCCTAGATGAATTGCACTTAAATCTTCAGACACTTTGTTTCTAGGTGATTGGACGCGTTTTCTTTTGACCGTGTTTGTGTAAGGGCCAAAAGACTTGTGGTGATCAAGATGCCATTCTTTTCAAAGCAATCTTTTTGTCTCAGTTCTCCAGCGTTCATAAAACCCAAGTGGGCTTTTATAGCTAATAATAGTAGTTATAAGTGGCTCTAAGTGATTTGTGGAATAAGAGCTGGAACTATTACGTGCCACTGAGGAGCTGCTTCTTTTACTCAACGTTTAATACTTCGCAATAACAATTGTTTTTGTTTCAGAATCTCGATGCACTTTCTGTTGTTATGACTTAGAGCGCTAATGAATTCTGTATTAAAAGCCAGATGTTGAAGTGTCTGGGATGAAATTCTCCAGAGAATGAGTTGAATTGCCATGCAGTAACTGTCCTGAAAGTGTTGTAAAGGGCACGGTGTGTCAAAAACACTCTCTTTCATTTTGCTTGCATCCACTTTCCCTGGAGGGCGTAGAAAAGGCTTAATTGCCAACTCATCTTTTTCCAGATACTGTGATGAAAACAAAATTGTAGGCTTTTTCTCATTGTGAAGTGCCTGAAGTTAGAGGATGGAAGGACAAACAGAAAGTGGTATTGAAACAGATGGAGTTTGTGCGAGCTCGAGAGAGACCCACTGCATTTTTTACTGATGCAGACAAAGATGCCTCATCTCTGGCAAGAGAAAAACGCTGTTGTGAAATTTGCTACTGTCCTGTTTAAAGAGACAAAACACAAAGCAAATAACCCAGCTCTCAGTCTCAGATTTCTCCACCTGTAGCAAACTGCCCCACAGGGCCACAACCATTAGAAAATCTCAATAAAAGGCAGCATGATTAACACCACAACCTTCATGTCTCCCTAAGAAAATTAAGATAAAAACATTATTTTCAGTGGAGATGGGAATTTTTTAAAATGTGAAAGTCCCACAGGTGGAGAACCTAAAAACAGAATTAGGGGCAAGATGCTATTTTCCAATTCTGTATTATAAATTTCTCTTTCAAATCCCATCAAACTTATAATCAAATTCCCTTTCATTTAGAGCTATTATTGTGCTTTGTCATTGGTTTTTGATCATCTATTTAGCAAGTCAAAATGCTCATCCTCAGATAAACTCTAGTAAATAAAGAAACTTTACACAAACATAAAGTAAAATATTTCAAAAAGATGAATACATTTTTAGAGGATATTGCAATATTAAATGTGTCAGGGCAGAGCTCACCTTTTTATTCTGAGGCTGGAGTGTGCTGTTTATGGTGGGGAAAGCTGTCTGAGGATCCTGGATATTAAAAGTTTTTAAAAAGTAAAAATAAAGGAATATTTTTTTTCCCTTAGAAAGTGCTGCAGTACCCAGAGCCATCCAATCATCTCATTTCATAAGCATGACATGCACTTCAACTAAAAAGCTAAATGAATAAATAAACAAAACAAGCACAGATTAAATCATTTCTAATTGAGTTTCCAAGGTTAGCAAAAACACACTACACAGAGGAACAGCTCAGCACTAATATGACTAATTATTCCAGCGTTTAGTATGAGGGGGCTGCAGAACAGGAAGGTCTTCCCAAGAAGACACCCTTGTAGCCTGTGGTTTCCCTTCCCTCTAGAAACTTCTGTAGCAGTGGGGGTGCCAAGCTCTACAGGTGCTTTGCAGAAACCCAGAATTACCTGTTTCACCAGCTGAATCAGCCCCAGGAGAGAGGGCTGCATGACCCTGGAGAAAACAAACGGCTGGTGCGTTGCTAGCCATCAGCCAACACCTCTGGCCTGCAATGGCTGCCAAGTCCATGGCCAACTGGAAAGTCATTAAGAAAACACACTTTGAGAGTTTCCAGGAAACAAGGTCACCACCTCTTCACCGGTTATGACATTTCTTTTTACCCAGCAGGCAGCTATGTTGTCTTAACAGCTAATTTCTGTCTTTTCTATTCCCTCTAGTGCTCTGCATCATGTTGAATACTGCCCTCTTCTCCAGCTGGAGGCCAGTTTTGGTGTCCCCGCTAAAAAAGAGAGGGATTTGGATGTAAAATTCACCAAAATCAGAGGTTTCACACAAAGTGGCTTCTACCACAGCTAACGCTTTTAATGTAGTTGATGCTCTGTGTTTCACAGATCTTTCTTGACACGTCTTTGAGGTCAGGTATGTTTATTTTTCATTCTGCTCTGTTACAGACTGCACATTTATTTCACTTCTTCCTAAGATTTCTGGGTTTTTAGTTTGGTATTTGTAGCAAAGACAGAAAAAAATACTTTGGGGTTGACTAGAAAACTTAACTTTTTAAATTAACAGTTCACAACACAACTTCATTATGTTGGAGGGTGGCTCATTTACTTGTGAGTTTTAATAAAAGTAAAAACAGGTTGGAATGAAATGAGAATATGAGGCAAAGCATTGTGCTTACGCCACAGTCAGCTCACGGCATCTTAGCAGTGTAAACAGAAATGAATTTTTCTATTTGGAGAAGAGGATTGGGGTCTTTCTGCCACAGGAGAGGAGGGAGGGAGAGGAAAGACAGACCTATGATGAAGACTTGAGAGGACAGTTCAGGACTTGCTGCTGCCAGAGGAATGGGAGAGGACAATGTTCTGAAATAGCTCATTCCCTTTCCTAATCAACCATCCTGATACAGTTTTCAGTCTGGCTTTGACAAAATTAGAAGCAAGTCCATGGATGTGTGCTGCCTGTGTAGTTCTCATAGTCCATGCTGCTTATTGTTGACTTAGAATGTCCCTAAGTGTCATGTCCACACATCTCTTAAATACATGCAGGGATGGGGACTCTATCACTTCCCTGGACAGCCTCTTGCAAAGCTTGACCAACCTGTTTATAAAGAAATTCTTCCTAAGATCCAAGCTAAACTTTCCCTGGCACAACTTGAGACCCAGGTACACATCCAGCTTTCACTTAGGGTTCAGGAAGCCTGTGTTTAGGCTTAAACTTTAGTTAATTCCAGTTATTGGAGCTGGGACTGGAAGTCACAGAGGAGTGCCTTGAACAGCACCATTGCTCATGCTCTGGCCCAAAGAACATCTGAACTGCATGAAGGACTTGTGTGGGAAGGGCTGTGAGAAAAGTCTTGTTGACTTGTCTTTGGCATTAAACCTGGTTGTTATTCTTCAATCTCAAAGCATGGAATTATTCTTGATTCTCACACACACACCAAAAAAAAAAAAAAATTATTATTTTTTTAAGTCTGCTTTTCACCCTGTTCACCACACAACTGAGATTTATATTTAGTTTTACAGTATTTGATATGCTTTTATGTCATCTCTTCCCACTCTTATTGACGCAGTTCCCTGCAGCAGATGCATAAATTTGAACTGGACCTTCAAAAGACAGAAGAAAGTGGTTTTCTTTCTGCTTCTGCTTCAAATTATGTTTTCTTTTCCTAGTTTTTAAGATTCTGTATATTTTTATGGAGCTCTGCTAATCTGATCCATCTATTTGGTGTCTATTTCTGCAACCTTAGGACTTACACACGTGATTGAGCATAAGTTACTGCACATGAGTCAAGCCATGGCAACTGCCCTGTGTTTAGGCTTAGCCCGCAGCAAATGCAGTGGAATGTGAGTTATCTTAAACCTCTTTCATGATGGGCTTATCTCTCCTCTATACTTTCCTGGGATGCTGCTGGGTGTCATTGTTCCTGTTGCACTGATTTCTCTATTTCTCTACAACCCCCAATGCTGTTAGTAATTAAATCACCTCCTGCTATACAGTTAAACTTTAATATCTTCCCTTTTAAATTTCATTTTAATTGACAGCCTCTGCAGATACCTTACCATACTTTACTCTTATGTGGATGTCTGTTGTAAACATTATAGTCCAGTTAGAAGAAGGTTTTCAGTGCAGGAATAAGAAAGAAGAAAAGTGAATGCCAACCAGTCTGTACACCAAGGCAGCGAATCCCTTTCTAAAGGAGCACCTGCTGTATAACAGACCTCTCATCTTACCGGAATGCTGATATGTCAGACTCCAAAGGTTTGATAAAAATGATGGATGAAGAGGGGCGTACAAGGGGGGCACCCAAGAGCAGGAGGTCACCTGATAGATGTGAGACCAGGGCTACTGCTGCTTTGGGGTGGCCTTGGTGCATCCCTTCTTTGGTTATGGGGCTGTCAGAGGCACAGTCAGGGCTGCAGGCTGTGTGTCAGGTGCATTTGTATTGCAAATGTTAGCGGTGCAGGCTCCACAGGGAGGAATAGGTTAATGCAATGCAGAAAGGGCCTGGAAAACAGCAAGTCTAATTATTACAGTTGTGCAACTGAAGTAAAGAGAGGAGTATGACTACTAAGGGCTTGGATACCAGACAAATGAGCAGAACGTCTCTAGTCCTTCCAGGTACTAAGAATGGCCTACAAAAGATACATGTAGCATGACATCTGTAGACTGGGACCGCATGGAAAGATAATGGCCTGCCCTGCGTACCCACCATTGCTAGGGCCTGGAGCTTGTGTGCAACCTTACACAAGCTTAAGTGAATTAAGTATTTTACCACTTAGAAAGCACATCTTAAAGGAAAATACCCAGCAATGTGCTTCAAGGCACAAGGAAATAGATGTATACAAAGGGGACTTGCAGCTTGAGGGTTATGGGATGCAGGTAGCTGGACAGCAGGCCGCTGCCTGATTGACAGTAAACCATTGCTGTTTGTTATCCTGTCTTAATAATGTAAGCCCAGTGATAAATCTGGTGTCAAGTTGAGCTCTGTGGCGGAGCAAGGTTGTGAGTGAATTTGGTTCCTGGAAAGAATAGGATTTGAAATCAATTTAGGAGCATCCAATTGTGGCTTAGCAGCTGCACCCTGGAGAGCCAGGCGCGGGCGTGAGGCGTGCCTTGGGGGAGCAGCCGGTGCAAAGGGCTGTGGGAGGAAATCAGGCGAGAAAGCTTTGCTTCTGTGGCATGAAACATGATGGGTCTGAAACAAATCACCGGGAGTGTTTTAAACCAATGTCTTCTCATCCATGGTTTTAGCCTGTGGGGCCTTGGCGTATCCTGCTAACACACAGAGATGGAGCTAAAGCAATTCCAACATCCAGTCCCTCTCTACAATCCTAACTCAACCTTCTTTCCAAAAATGAGCCATATATGGACCAAACGTGGACCAGATTTTTGCATCTCAGGGTCTTCCCTGCTGTTTACTCTAGGTATATTCTTTCCTCACTGTTTGTGTAATGAAATGCAGCAGTTATTTAGCAGCCTACTGTGAAATGAAGAATAAGACCACCTGTCAACGGCTGGTGGAGCTGGGTGCAGCAAAATCATCCTGCCAAGTCACCAGGAGGCTGCCACATGTTCAGAAGAGGTTAGTGCAATCATGGGACACCTACAAAATCTGCCCTGAATCTCTGCAGTCAGGTGATTACTTTCTGTAAGTGTTTATATTTCTTTGACAGATTGTTCATTGCGGCATTGGGTCTGTGAACAGTTGGCCTGCTTGACTGCTTTGTTACTTTAACATTAATGAAATAGTATAAACACATTATAATCAAGGAAGTTGCACAGATTAAATGGAAGGAATGAAACGCTTCCTTAGACCCCTGAGCGGATCTTTAAATTCAGAGACAGTTGCCAAAATTGTGACTATTTTCATCATATTCTCCTACACAGAGGAATAAAATCTGTGCTTTACATGTAAAATTTCCATGAATGTAAATGAATATGTAAAAAGGAAAATGATTTGGTTTGACATAAATGTGGTTGTCATTACTGTAGCAGAGTATACACACACACAAACACAAGAGGATGCTGGTTAAAAAAAAAAAAAAAAAGATTTTTATTTTCTACTTCAGTCTCTCAATATAGCTCAGGCTGACAAAAGGATTAACAATCTAGTCACATCACAGAGGTTAGATGTCACAAATGGACACTGCTCCTATTGCAATTACCATTGAAATAAGAATAAAGGCAAAGAGACGAAGAGATCATTTTGATAGTGTTGTTCATAGCTCTTTATTCATTGAACCAATAGACGTTTAAGCACACCAGCTCATTGTTCAATCCCTTGGCCAAATTTCATCTGCTTGAAGTAGCCAAGTCTGGCTGAACTGAAGTGCAAACCCCCGTGCAGTATGTGCTATAGATCCCATCTGTGCTGATTCACAGAGGCATATTACAGCTCACAGCTGCGATGTGGTAACTCTTCAGCTCATACTGCAGCAGCACATAGATCCTCAAGGTTTGTTTCCCCCGAGGTCCCTGATTCACTCTGCAGTGTATCAGTCAAGACAGAAGGCTGCACACAAGCTTCCATTGGAAAAAAAAATGCATGCAAGACCTTGATATGATTGAGAAGATAGCCCAGTAAATATGATTAGACAGCACCACATTGTAGACAGCCTGCATCAGCAGGTTTTGTTGTCCATGTAGTGGACTGGGGCATTAACTTTGGACAGCATCTCCACTAAGCAAAGCTGTACACGAATTAAGGAATCACAATTGTGTGATCAATTTGCAAGCATAATTTTTACAACAAGGTGCACAAACCAGGCAGTTTAATTCACCAACAGCTACATGAGCAGAGGACAGATAATACACTGAGGTGCTTTGCTTCATTGTTCCCTGCTGCTTCCCACTTTACCTCTAGATTTTGTGCCACATAACCTATATCAGCTTAAAACCAAATACATTTAAGGCAATACATGCTAACTATCATCTGGATAAAATAAGCCCGATCTAATCCCCTGAATTTAGAATTTATTCCCAACCAGTATTCATTTGCACCAAGGCCCCTGTCATAATCCAGTATAATCCTCACCAATTTGTATGACCCCATGAATGCTGGGGCCTTACGTCTCCCACGCTCTTTGTGACTGCACCCTGCTCATTACACTCCAAATCGTCGGCTACACCCTGTTCCTTGAAGCAACAGGAAGCGTTAAGCTCTGGCATTCCTCCCAGGCCTTAAACAAACACATACCTGGGAACATGGTTTTATGAACATATTCTAACTCTGAGTAACGTTTGTATAACTACACGTGTGATAAATCATTGGGGTATTTTAGTTTTGTCACTGTAACTTCAGGACACAAGGTGTTCATGCTGTACCACACGACTGTGACTCTGGAGTAGCCACATCTGGGACACTGCTCCGATACCTATGCTGTGACTGCAGCTGGAGCTTGCTTTGAGATTGAACTTCCTCTGGAACTGGATGAAGTTGGACCTAAGTGTGAGATCTGTCTTCAATGATAAAGTTTCCACTGCCATCATAGTGTAAAATTTCTTTCATGTCTGTGCTGGTGAGGCCTTGCTGTGGCCCTCAGCAGGAGGCCTGTTGCTATCAGCAGTTTGGAGAGTGGCCTTTGCTGAGAGACATAAGACAAGGTAGCCTGTGTCAGGATATTCACTCAAAACAGGGTTCAATACAGTTACAAGAAGCTCTTTTTTTTTTTTTTTTTTTTTTTTTTTTTTTTTTTTTTTTT